>CP053133.2:0-1200000 GCA_022674325.2 Grapholita molesta | reverse complement strand
CGAAAGTCAACTCTATGCTAGACACGATAGGGACTAAATGATTAGCTCCTCCGATATTACACTGTCCGGCAAAAAAGACACTGATGGCGAATTTATCTTTTCTCTACATTTAAATACTCACTACTCACTCATTTTGGCGTCTAGATGAATATTAAAAATCAGTAACATAGAGCAATATGTCCTTATTACTTCGGTATTTAAATATTGTCCGTATTCTGTAAACAAGCTGAGAAAAAAATTCAATTCTAAAACCTTCAAAACACTCCTAAAAACGTCCGAAACTTTGCCGAACTCACCTTAAATCAATAGATAGGTATTAGTTAGATGAAATGCTCTTGACAATTGTCACGAGAAATACGACAATTGTCGCGAAATTCCGACAGAGGACTAATCACATGTCGAAAAATATCGAATTGTCGCGAATCGTGACAATTTTCGCTGTGGTGAAATAGGGGCCTGATGGTGAGTGTCGACGAGGTCGAGGCTGTAGCACGCTGGTTCAGTAACAACCAATTCACTCTTGTAACAGTAACAATCAATTCCATTCTTTAGCAGTCCGTATTACTTAACTTAACTTTTCACCTGGGGTTCGACAGAAGTGTTTTCTATTGTTTAACTTGATTTTTGCTTTCCCTTATAAAAATAGGTTAATAATTGATAGATATCTTATGTTTGTTGCTGGCCATGAGATCGTTGGTACAGGAATTCAGTTGCGCAGCCAGCGCACACTCGTCGCGCACCTTGGCGCTCATTTCAATGCACCTGTCAAGGTTCTTGTCTAACTTCTTCATTACTTTTGTGTCTTTGGCGTAAAATTTGCTTACGAGTGATATTAAATTTGCTGAAATAAAGGAGATTTGTTAGATCTTGGGACACAATTAATTAATGGTTAGTTATAGCCATAGAGAAATATACATATGTTAGTAATTTTGTACCTACGTGAGGAAAGCGACCAAAATGCCTGATGGATTGAAGAAGACCCTGATCAGTGCTTTAGAACTATCATCATTAGGCGTGAAATACACACAAGCGGTGTAAGGCATTATGTATAAGGCACGATGCCGCTTCAAAACGTTTGTATACAAAAAATGTACTACGGAGACGTATTTTGAATTACACTCAAGCGGCGCGGCACCGCTTGCGTGCCTGATGTCGCTTCAAAACGTTTTCATACAAAATGTTCGAAGACGACGTAACTGTGAATTACACTCAAGCGGCGCGACGCAGGCCCGGCACCGTGCCTTATGCCTTACGCCGCTTGTGTGTATTTGACGCCTTAAATTTACGTACTACAAACTTAAACTTATTTTTATCACACTTGCGCATAAAAGACGTTAATGTATATGGGAGTTTTCAGAAAAAGTGCCCTAATTATAGCAAGACTTGTAGAAAAGTTAAATCATGCCAGTTTTGTGACGAAAATTAAGCATGAGATCTGTATGGACATAAATTATTCGCCTTTTTTGCATTGTAATATTGCTTATAGATAATAGGAGCACCAAAGTGTTTATGGAAATTTAAAGCTCATCAATTCAACACATCGAGAGTGTGTCGTCCAGGGTGGCGTACCTGATACTCCGAGTATCCAAGAGATACTCGTTGAAGGTCATCCAGGTATACGCGCCGACTTCGACACATTCCGGCGAAGAGGTGGAGGCTATGTATGAGGACATTTCAAAGGCCATGCATAGCTCCACAACCTACTTCACCGTTGTTATGGGGGATTTCAACGCGAAACTTGGCAAGAGAGACGGTGCTGAGCTGAGAGTGGGGCAATTTGGATACGGACGTCGGAACCATCGGGGCCAACTACTGGCTGGTTTCTTGGAGAAAGAGGGACTCTATATGATGAACTCTTTCTTCAAGAAACGTGAGCACAGAAAATGAACCTGGATGAGTCCCGATGGTGCAACAAAAAACGAGATAGACTTCATCATGTCGACGAAGAAACATATATTCAATGATGTCTCTGTGATCAATACGGTTAAAACCGGTAGTGATCACCGTCTGGTTAGGGGCACATTGAATATAAGTGTTAAGCTAGAACGTTCGCGACTGATGAAGTCTACACTCCGGCCAGCACCAATCCAAATCCAAAACCCCGAGAGCTTTCAGTTAGAGCTCCGGAACCGTTTCGATTGTCTAGGAAGCGAGGTGGACGAACTCAACGACGGGTTTGTAGAAGCTGTCCACAGCTCCGGGTCTAAGTTCTTTAAGGCCCAACGGAGCAGTAGAACTAAAAGGCTCTCTAGCTCTACTCGGAAACTCATTAAGGAAAGGAGCGGGATGATCCTGCAATCTTCAGTTGATGCGACATTATACCGGCAGCTCAATAGACAGATCTCTAAGTCCCTTACCCGTGATATGCGCCAATTTAATACTGATCGTATTAAAGAGGCCATTGAGCAGAACAAGGGCTCGAAGGTTTTTGCGAAGGACCTGTCTATTGGGCAAAGCCAGCTCGCCAGGTTGAAAACTGATGATGGTAGGATCGTTTCATCCAGACCGGAGCTTCTGAGTGAAATAGAGCGCTTTTACGGACAGCATTACACATCAACTAGCAGACCCGTAGTTGATCTGGCGGAAGACCCAAGAGCCAGACTAACCCGGCACTATACTGAAGATATCCCGGACATCTGCTTGTACGAGATTAGAATGGCTCTTAAACAGCTAAAAAACAACAAGGCGCCAGGTGAGGACGGAATAACAGCCGAACTTCTGAAGGCGGGTGGTACACCGGTCCTAATGGCCCTTCAGAAGCTGTTCAATTCTGTCCTACTGGAAGGGAGAACGCCAAAGGCATGGAACAGAAGTGTGGTGGTGTTGTTTTTCAAAAAAGGCGACAACGCTTTATTGAAGAACTATCGACCCATCTCACTTTTGAGCCATGTCTACAAGCTGTTTTCAAGAGTCATTACGAATCGTCTCGCACGCAAGTTAGATGACTTCCAGCCTCCCGAACAAGCCGGTTTCCGAAGAGGCTTTAGTACCGTAGACCACATACATACGCTACGTCAAGTTATACAGAAGACTGAGGAGTATAACTTGCCCCTCTGCTTGGCGTTTGTGGACTACGAGAAAGCCTTTGATTCGATCGAAACTTGGGCTGTGCTACAATCCCTCCAACGGTGCCAAGTGGACTACCGCTATATCGAAGTGCTGAAGTGTCTGTACGAGAACGCCACCATGTCAGTCCGAGTTCAGAACCAGAGCTCGAAACCTATTCCACTGCAGCGTGGGGTCAGACAAGGAGACGTTATCTCTCCAAAGCTGTTTACTGCTGCACTGGAGGACGTTTTCAAGACTTTGGACTGGAGGAGGAAAGGCATCAACATTAACGGCGAGTACATCACTCACCTTCGATTTGCCGACGACATTGTAGTCTTGGCTGAGACCATGGAGGATTTGAGCACAATGCTAGATGACCTCAGTAATGCCTCTGAGCGAGTTGGTCTAAGGATGAACATGGACAAGACAAAAATCATGTCGAATGCCCATGTCGTACCAACTCCCATTGTAATCAGAGACGTTACACTCGAAGTTGTAGATGAGTATATATACCTAGGACAAACTATCCAGCTAGGAAGATCCAACTTCGAGAAAGAGGTCAATCGTCGAATCCGACTCGGCTGGGCAGCGTTCGGGAAGCTACAACACATCTTTTCTTCCAATATCCCGCAGTGTCTCAAAACAAAGGTCTTCGACCAGTGTGTGTTGCCAGTGATGACTTATGGTGCTGAAACGTGGTCGCTTACTATGGGCCTCATAAGAAGGCTCAAAGTCACCCAAAGAGCAATGGAGAGGGCTATGTTGGGAGTGTCTCTGCGTGATCGCATCAGGAATGATTTTATCCGCAGTAGAACCAAAGTCACCGATATAGCCCTCCGAATCGCCAAACTTAAGTGGCAGTGGGCAGGGCACATTGCACGCAGAACCGATGGCCGGTGGGGCGGAAAGGTTCTGGAGTGGCGACCACGAACTGGAAGACGCAGCGTAGGTAGGCCTCCCACAAGATGGACCGACGACTTAGTTAGAGTCGCGGGATACCGCTGGATGTGGAAGGCGCAGGATTGGTCTTCTTGGGTGGTTCTGGGGGAGGCCTATGTCCAGCAGTGGACGTCTTTCGGCTGACATGATGAAAGCTCATCAATTAACCTTTTCACATGTCACTTTAATTGGGAACTTTTTTTAACTCCCATATTCAAGTTGGACCCGGGTATGTCCTTAAACTACGTCCGACAATGAGAGGTAGGGCACAGCGAAGTACCATCACGCTCGAGTCTGGAAAAGCCCAACTGGGGAAGTACCTCCTCCTTACAGAAGACCACAGCCATAATAGCACTGCTACCTTTCAGGTATGTAGTGTTGTGTTCCTGATGGTGAGTAAGGTTCCCAGAGCTCCAACTCCCCTTAAAGGTCGGTAACGCGCTTGTGACTCCCCTGGTGTTGCGGGTGCCCATGGGCGACGGTAATTGCTTACCATCAGGCAATCCGTCTGCTCGTTTGTCACCTTATGTCATAAAAAAAAAAAAGTTGCCTTAAATTTAGGGCTGTCAATTTTTTTTTATTAACCAACAGTTTTTATTAACCTTTTTTCCTCACAAGTGTGATGAAGTGTGATGACAAGAGTGGTGTAGTGTGATGATAACTCGTCTTAATTTAAACTCTCGCCTTTCAGAATTCCATTCACACTCGTTCCTAAATTATTTATACCCTTAAAAACTACGAAACCGTCTCGTTTTGCTCCCGTCTTTTGCAATTCCTCTATCTCCTCTCACCTTTAACGATCTTCCCGTTATGAATAACCTGGCTTCGTTTAAGCACGCATGCTATGAGGCACTCCCCGTTGACCGGCGACTCGGTCTTCGGCGACAACCTCTTCACAGTTCTCTTGTCTTTCGCTTGAACCTCCTTCAGACATTCTGACATGTTCTGCTTGAACTCTTGGACGTAGGGCGCGACGTCGCCTGGGATCGGGTTGTAGGACCAGTCGGGTTCTGGTTCGGCTGGTTTGTCATTGGGTGCTAGAAATATTTGAAATCAGCGTAAAACGACATATTTAATATTTTAGGGACTTTTGTTCGGTGTAGCGTTCCGTAGTTTTTTTCCGTAACTCCAAGTAATAACTCGAAAATATTATTTCTGAAAGGCTTTATTAAGCTGAATTTTCATGTTTTTTTTTTTAATTTAAAACAGATGATATTGTACTTATGAAAATTTACGAGGATCACCGGCGGCGTCCGAGACAGGGTTCGAACCCGCGTCTCTAGCTATCGCGACTGATCTTAATCAATTGGGCCATTAGTTTCATAATTTTTAACTTCCAACGACTAATTTCTAAAATATGGATTTAAACTTTTTTGTTAATCAAAGCCCAATGTATTTCTTATTTGTAACCCTTAGCTTAAAGTATTTCTAATTCTTAGAAATAAAGTAAAAATGGAAACATCAACTGCCCCGGGCGAGACTCGAAATCCTCCATTTGGAATTTATTTCTAAAAAATATGATTACGTTTATGCTTAAAAATATAATGAAGTATTTCTAATCTGTGTCGAATTAACATGAAAAAAGGAAAATCATTTTCTTTTTAATTTTTTTTTCATGATGTTCTGGTAATTTTAAGGTTCCTGCATTTTGTTTTACGATACCCAAACATATATTTGGTTGCCACTCATTTAGTCTTAGGCCGCCACCCATTAACCATTAAACTTCTAAGCAACTGGTCGCTAGTATAGTCAACCAATTTGATTTACGAACCTTGTCGCAGTGATGTTAATAAGAGATCTTTTGCATTTTTCATATAGAGTTTCACTGGGACAAGGAACCAAAAGGCCTATAAATCGAATTGGTTGACTGTACGTAACTAAATCAAAAACGCCTATTACTTACCATCCCTCCCTTTATTCCGTCTTTCAAGCTTCAAGTTCCGTGTAATGACAGTGTCCTTATCAACCCTCAGGTGCGCAGTGTCCACTCCCACCATCCGATTTTTGTCCACGTCGTCACTGCTGCAGAAGTGGATCAGCAGAGTAAAAACGAACAGTTTCATCGTGGCGCAGTCGTGTTAGTGAGGTTCTCAGTTCTACGCGCCAACAATTATATTTAATTGATTGTTAGTTTTGGCAGTAAAACCAAATTCTTTACCAATTAAGTAAAGTTACTTTCATCGAGTGGCCGCTTAAGCTTATATTTAGGAACTGGTCCCACCGCGAGCTAGTAAGCTATGAGCTATCAGCTATTTCAAGGGACAAAAGATAATCGATCCCGTGTAAATAAAAGAGACATATATGTCATAGCCGTAGTAGTTCATCGCCGATGAGCTATAAATATATATTTATCTCTTTTATTTACACTGGAGCTATTATCTTTTGTCCCTTGAAATAGCTGATAGCGCATAGCTTACTAGCTCGCGGTGGGACCAGTGCCTTAAAATTGTGTCATGAGCTTTAGGTTTGACCAGAAGTATTGTGCACCCATGCTTTTTATATGTAAACTCATTTTAGTGTAAATACTACACTCTACATCTTTTCCGATGACATATTATCTATTAATTTAAACTGATTAGGTATTGGTCATTGCAGTGACTAGTGATTGTATAGAAAATTGCAGTTTTTGTGGTAGATTCGATTTTTTTTGTGCTTTTTGTTTTCTCATTTAATACGTACTTTTAAGTATTATTAACTGATGCCATTGCCAGCGATATTTGCTGCACAAGAAGAAATGACAGAATAATTTCGTTTTTTAGATACATTTTTTGTATAGCTATTCTTTAATCTTAGTCTTTGTGCGTCATAACTTGCTTGATAGAAATAACATCCAAAGTGATCTCTAAAAAAAATAGGATTCCCTTAATACGTCGCAAATGCTCGACAGAAGGTCATAAGTTTTTTAATAATAACAAAATGACTTATTTTCTTTAACGTATACGTCTTACATTTGTAAAAATATATTTTTGAATAATACGAACTGAAAATCCTAATTTCTTGAGCGGTTCTCCCATCAATAAAATAGAGAGATATAGCTCATCGCCCGGCGATGAACTACGATCGCCCGGCTAATACATAATATATGTCTCTATTTTATTTACACGGGAGCGATTATCTTTTATCCCTTGAAATAGCTGATAGCTTACTAGCTTGCGGTGGGACCAGTGTCTTACCTGAGCTGCCATGATTAGATTTAATCGACTAGCGTGAAAAATTTGCATTTTTTTTCCTCAGTGCGACAGGGTATAGATAGAAGAGGTATAAGAAAATTTGTTGTAATTAATAAAATAAAATCACCACATTATGTCTGAGCGTATTTATTATCTTATTAAATCTATCATTAAACAATAACATCACAGTTATTTACATAACACTTGATTTCTAATATACATACAATTATCTCTTAAACACTACATGTTAACTTTAAAGGCATTTAAATAAATAAAATACATAGTTATAAAAATATTCACAAGTGATAAACGCGACAATTTATTTCGGTGACATATTAATTATAATTTGAAACAAAAAGAATTTTAAACTTTTTGTTTGTACTTACTATTACTACTTATATTGATACTGGATGTAAGTAGGTACATTCATGTCGTCGCCCAATTAAGACAAATCATAAAATATCTAGACAATATACATGTATATAGGTCTCCAATTTTTAACATTATGCTCTCCGAAACATATCGCGCGAGCTACTATATAAGTGAAGCAGACTATTTCGTAAAATGTTAGATTGACTTGCAAAAGTTTAAATACAAATTGTATGAAACGGCATTTCACGATTTGCCTAGTTTTTTAAGATTACAAAAACAGCGGTCGATTTTGCCTGTTTCATCAATTGATTCAGTAATCTCGTAATTTAAGATTCCAGTGTTAACGTTATGGTGAAGCAAAATAAGTTTTACTAATAATCGCACGACGATTTTCGCACGATTTTACTATACTTTAATATAAAGTTATTCTTAAATACAAACACAAGATTGCACGCTAGAGAGCCTCATCAGCCTAGCACATAGACAATTTCGAAGACAGATAGACTATCCGTAACCATATAAATTCAAGAGGGACGGGCAATCTATCTCGCCGCGAGACACTATCTCGCTCATGTGCACGCCGGCTGAACAAATATCAAAGACAATGGAAAAAGTCGATAGTTCACCGTCATCAACTTTTTTTATCTTGGCAGATGTATTATCTATTGACGATCGTTAATAGATAACGAAATCGAAACGAAAATAATTAACGTAAAAATTCACGTAACTTGACTTTTCCAGCAAGGGCGCATCGGGAATGAAAACATTCATGTTTTTTTTTAAATTATTTTTAACCTAAAATGGGGGAGTCTTTTGTTCAGCAGTGGACGTCTTATGGCTGAGGTGATGATGATGAAACCAAAAACACACCAGACGGTCACCGAATGACAGAATGTTATAGATGCAAAAGCTTAATTCATTGGTCAAATGACGAATGGCCTTATAAATGAATTTGTGTAGCAACGATCGTAGAATAATAGATTGTCAATGTCTACACAAAATCCCCACCGTTCGTGTTTTTTTTTAAATAATGTAAACTAAAAACACAATAGTCGCCCGATGACATAATGTTATAGATTTAAAAGTTTACCTCATTGGTTAAATGACGAATGGTCTTATAAATAAAGTGTAGCAATGATCATTAGTTTATTCATGTCTGTACAAGCTCCCACCGTTCGTGGCGTGGTGTGGTGTGGTGTGGGGTGGTGTGGGGCTAGTGCGCGGGCTGCGCGGGCGGCGAGGCGCAGGCGGCGCACAGCGGCGCGGCGCGCGGCGAGGCCAGCGCCGGCAGCGGCGCGCGCGCACACACGCAGCGCGTGCACACGCAGCGGCCGCAGCCCCAGCAGTGGTGCTGCGGGACGGATAATGATTATTCTTTTTTTAAAACAGATATTACAACTTCTTTAATCGGTGACGCGGTAAATAAAAAGATAACTCCGTTAATCTATGACGCAGTAAATAAAA
The DNA here is from genome assembly GCA_022674325.2 of Grapholita molesta. Lineage (NCBI taxonomy): Eukaryota > Metazoa > Arthropoda > Insecta > Lepidoptera > Tortricidae > Grapholita > Grapholita molesta. The sequence goes on along the minus strand of CP053133.2, from coordinate 1,191,007 downwards.
AAGATATCTTGGTTAATCAGTGACCCACTGAATAAAAAGATAACCTCGTTAATCGGTGATGCGGTAATAAAAAGATAGTTTGATAGCTTGGTTGATCGTTACTATTCAAAGAAGGCGGAGGTTTTACTATCGATTAACTTTAGTTAATCGTTAACTCGAAATCGAACTATATAAAAACAGAGAGCACTAGAAACAAGCAAAAAAACAATTGTTATGTTTACGATATCAAATAGATATGGATAAGTATCCCATTATTTTTTGTTATGCCGAAATAAAGTTGTAGGGCATATTTATAAGCGGATTTAACGGACACATATATTGTTGAGGTTCTTGTTGTCATTACCTTCCTGCTGAAGTGGTCCAGCGGCGTGGAACAGCTACACTCGGTGACGTGCTTCAGACTCCTCCAGTCCAGCGCCACCGAGGTCACCTCTCGCTCCAGGAGGGACAGGCTCGCGGGGATCGAGTCGTGGCTCTTCTGAAACACCTCGTGTTTTCTACATTGGGAATAGGCGAGACGAATATTTTCTATTTATGATATGAATCGATTTATTTAAAAACGAAAGGTAAATAGGAAAATTTGACTCGCAGCGGGACTCGAACCCACAACCACTGGATCACTAGCCCAGTGCACTACCAATTGTGCTATGCGAGCACCGCTTGGACTTGTCAAATTTTTCTATCTTATCCTTCCTGGTATACGTCATTACGGGTAACGTTTTTAAATATCTATGATACTCGTATGCTAGCAGACGTTTCTGCTTAATATATAAACAATGAATCGATTTGTTTTGTTGTGGGGATCAAATATTGCTATGGTATCAATTGCGTAAAACGTATACAATAGCTAGAAATTAGAGTTAAAGTCTGAATCTCGCACTGTCCGCTCAAAACGCTCCTAACAAAATGATGCTTAACTATGGCGTCACGCCTAGGTCTTCGCCCACTCTAAAATATTGAAAAATAATGCAATTTTTATTTTCTATCGTAAAATAATGCGTTTATGTATATAGTTACTATACATTTTATTTTTCAGAAAAATATAAAGAGCCGACTGTAAATCATTATTTTTCTTAATTTCGCATTTTTTTATTACATTAAAGTTTATCATTTTAGGGTCTTTGAAGTATTCCAGTAATTTTATTCAATATCGTCGTTATTAAGATAAATTGGTCATAAAATATCTATTTAACTTAATTTTGTTAGAATTTGTAACATGTAGTCATGCCTATTGCATGGAGTAAAAGAAATCCCTGATCCCGGACTCTTTGGACCCGGGTATGTCCTTAAACTACGGTCCAAAATGAGAGGGCGCAGCGAAGTACCGTCACGCTTGAGTCTGGAGAAGCCCAACTGGGGAAGTACCTTCTTACAGAAGACCACAGCCATAATAGCACTGCTACCTTTCAGGTATGTAGTGTTGTGTTCCTGATGGTGAGTAAGGTTACCAGAGCTCGAACCCCCCCTTAAAGGCCGGCAACGCGCTTGTGACTCCCCTGATGTTGCTTTGCTTACGATCAGGCAATCCGTCTGCTCGTTTGCCGCCTTAGTCATAAAAAAAAATTGGTAAGGCCAATTTTATCTTAATCTAATCTGTTAAAAGGTACAGATAGAAATTAAAAGTTTTCCAATCGTCGTCCTATGTATCTATTGTACATCTACTGTCATGTTATGTCATGTCGGTTTAACCCTTTCTGGTGAGCAACGTCTATAGACGTCGTCTTATACTTCATAACTACAACTTGATTGAGGTTTCTGATTCAATGTTAAAGTAAGTACATATTGTAAAACTATTATACATCGGAAAACTCGATTCTCGATCGACATACGACGGCGCACGTACTGTCAATCAATGATTGTATTAAATGAGCAACTTTTACATATGCATTAATATGGAACTTTATTGGTTTCGTATCAAACGTCAAAGTGAAAAATAATGTTTGACATTAAAATAGCCTATAAGGTTACAGGTGAGGTTGTAACCTCAATATAGGAAAGACGTGCGCTGGCCAAATCAATTGTTTAAAAAAAAAATCCTTTAACCCTTTGAACGCCTAGAACAGCTAAACGTGTCGTAAGCTGTTTTGACCGTCATTATTAAATTAACTTACTATTTTTATTCAATCGCTATGATCACTAATTTGTTCTTATAATCTACATTTTATAAAAATTGTGCATGTCCCCAAATAAAAAGACTACGCAAACCTAAAAAGAAACTGTCCCGCTCATTCGTTCACATTTCTAGGACCTACTTTAGTTAAATTATGTATGGTGTTTATCTGCCACTTTGACAAGTGTGTTAAGATGTAGACATTACAGACAAAACATAAGTTACTACATAGTTACAAACGGATAAACTCACATGTAATTATATCGCACTAGGCGACAGTTTCGGGTAAGCGCTAATCTAATTTTAATCTGGATAGTGGCTGGGTCTTACCGCCGGCGTGTAGGCCAGTTTGGGTCTGAATCATAGTTCGGGTTTTGATAGTGAAGTGGATACAATTAGTTCGGTGTGTTTATCGGTTACTGGGTTCGGTAATAATACACCACAGATGAGTGTAGTGTGTAGTCTTTACAACAAGTGTAAGAAATTTTTCAGCGGGCGGGGCGAGCGGAACACCGTGCAAGGCAGCGGACAGCAGTGAGCGATACACCCTCAACGCGATCGGTGTGTCCTGACTCGGCTTGAAGATGGGTACCAGAGCTTACCCGACACATGTCACCTAGTGCGATATAATTACACGTGAGTTTATCCGTTTGTAACTAAGTAGTAGTAACATGGCATAATTTAAAGGTTTAAACCTACAGACTACGTTTATGAATGAGCGGGCAAGTCTTTGATTACATGCTTTCCCTACATTTTTTAGACTTACCCACCGTCGCCCCCTAGCGGCATGGAAAGGTAACATCATCTAAAAACTTGCACTGAAGAATATGGTTGTGGGTACGTTAGAACGTGTATTGTCCCCATATGTATTTCTAATATGTTGTTTTATGAAATCTGTGTGTTCTTAAACTGACTGTATTTATTGTACAAAATTCCCAAATATCGATAAGTATAATTATGTATAAGGATCATATCTACAAAATATGACAATTTCTATAAAAATCGAGAATATTCAAAATTCAAACAAGTCTAAAATTACAACGATTGCTAACTTCACCGCAGTTTTCCGTTCGGGCCCATGAAGAAATTTCTAAAAATATTTTCATCGTATTGCCTAAGAAAAAAATTGACCCACCAGCACTGATAAACTGCGACTACAAACTCTCCTCCATTCCTGCGATCGCTACCCCGCCTGCTAAGCGTGGCGATTATCTAAAACACCGCTCTAAACGCAGCTCAGTATTCATCAGATCAGCTCAATATTGCTTGTGTAGGTACTTAGCCACATACATAGTATACAAATACTTAAATACATAGAAAGACCCATGACTCAGAAACAAATGCCTATACTCATCACACAAATAGATGCCCTAGGACTTGAACCCAGTACCGTCGGCTTCACAGGCTGGGTTACTCCCAACTAGGCCAGACCTAGTGTGTGTGTCGGTTAGCCAATGCGAATGGCTCATGATTATGCTCCTCGTTACGAGTGAAACGTGTTGAGCAATATTCGACTTATAAAACGTGAGTTACCCGGTTTTATGCAAGTAAAGGGCAGACTTGTCGTCGAATAGACATTTCACATTATTGTTTTGTGACCCTTGATGGGGAGTCAAGTTACCTCTGTGATGAGGGGGATGCTGGGCTTGGACACGTCCTTGAGGGGGTGGTCGTGGTTGGCACACTCCAGCTCGCCCACGGTTGAACTGGCGTCGTATATCAACCTGACGGACAACAATGATAAAGACATACATAAATGTGACATTTTTCTACTCCGGTACTTTTATCTGTAAATTACATAGTCCCGAGAACGAATATAAAAGCATGTCTTATGCAGTTTCTCAAAAGTCTATCTAGTCTATACTTCGCAAAGACCCTAGAGTGATTATGCGATGTAATGCAGCTGCTAACAGAGGTGTCTAGACCCGGTATCGCGAACATCGAAGTTCGTATGTTTCGAGCGTCTCATTTACTCCAAATAAGGCGTCATGAGAGTGACTGAAACAATCGTCCAAAATTTACGAATATCGTTTTTCGTGGTAGCGCCGCGGTGAATCCAACAGATGGATTTGGTTGGATGGGTGAAAAATAATAAGAAAACACTAAATTTACAACGCAAATCAAAACTGCCAACCTAACAAACAACTGAATTTACATGGTTTGAAGCAGTAACAGAACTAAAATAATTGCTGCCACAATAAGGAAAAACACAAGTAAGACAGTTGAAAAAATGATATATATTACCGTATCTATGATTACGTTCTGCCGGCTGTCATTTGTCACTATCCAACTTCCCGCTCTTTTATATGCTGTATTATGTGTTTGGTTAGCATTATTGGAATAGTTATATATGTATTGCGTGTGTATGTAATCCCTAGTCGTTGTATGCAACGTTGTATAAAGAGGTCAAAAAAGGCTCATGGCGTTTATATTAACAATTTTCGGCTTCGCCTCAAATTGTTACACACGCCACTCACCTTTTGAACCCTCTTATACAACTATTGCATAATAGTAGTTTATGTATCTGTGCATAATGAAGGGCATTACAACAAAAGTGTGGGTTTATGAAACGAGCCGAAAGGCGAGTTTCATAATAATATCACACGATTGTTGTAATGCCTAATTATGTATAGTTACATACACTACTTTATCTACACTATAATAAATGTTTTAAGATGGGTTCAGGAACCGTAGGGAAATGACCTGCAGTATTATTAGTGTTACTTGAAACATTAAAAAGTCAATGAACAAAACAAATGACAGCTTGGAATGGCGGCGTTGCGTATTTCATATCTCAGTCAAATATTTTTTTAACCATAGACAAGCGAATGAACTCCCTATTCTATTGTCACTCGAGTTCTTATGTCGTTCGATTTATATTACAAAAACATAACGAATTGGCGTTTCGTATCAATGACTGTTGACAGCTGTTCCAAATTTAAACTCATAACCTACGGATTTCAGTAGGTAATGTTAACATTACATCTCCATTCATTGCTGATGGTTGGTAATGCTGGTCATTGCCTACGGTTTCTGGACGCATTTTAGAGCACTTATGATATGTACGTAGATAATAGTAGTTTATGTATCTGTGCATAATGAAGGGCATTACAACAAGAGTGTGGGTTTATGAAACGAGCCGAAGGCGAGTTTCATAATAATATCACACGATTGTTGTAATGCCTAATTATGTATAGTTACATACACTACTTTATCTACACACATGTCATTAATTGTTTTAAGATGGGTTCAGAAACCGTAGGGAAATGACTTATTACTAGGGTTACTTGTAAACATTAAAAAGTCAACGAACAAAACAAATGACAGCTTGGAACGGCGGCGTTGCGTATTTCGTATCTCAGTCAATTTTTTTTTAAAACCATAGACAAGCGAATGAACTCCCTATTCTACTGTCACTCGAGTTCAAATGTCGTTCTATTTATATTAAAAAAACATAACGAATTGGCGTTTCGTATCAATGACTGTTGACAGCTGTTCCAAATTTAAACTCATAACCTACGGATTTCAGTAGGTAATGTTAACATTACATCTCCATTCATTTCTGATGGTTGGTAATGCTGGTCATTGCCTACGGTTTCTGGACGCATTTTAGAGCACTTATGATATGTACGTAGATAATAGTAGTTTATGTATCTGTGCATAATGAAGGGCATTACAACAAGAGTGTGGGTTTATGAAACGAGCCGAAGGCGAGTTTCATAATAATATCACACGATTGTTGTAATGCCTAATTATGTATAGTTACATACACTACTTTATCTACACACATATCATTAAGTGTTTTAAGATGGGTTCAGAAACCGTAGGGAAATGACTTATTACTAGGGTTACTTGTAAACATTAAAAAGTCAACGAACAAAACAAATGACAGCTTGGAACGGCGGCGTTGCGTATTTCGTATCTCAGTCAATTTTTTTTTAAAACCATAGACAAGCGAATGAACTCCCTATTCTACTGTCACTCGAGTTCAAATGTCGTTCTATTTATATTAAAAAAACATAACGAATTGGCGTTTCGTATCAATGACTGTTGACAGCTGTTCCAAATTTAAACTCATAACCTACGGATTTCAGTAGGTAATGTTAACATTACATCTCCATTCATTTCTGATGGTTGGTAATGCTGGTCATTGCCTACGGTTTCTGGACGCATTTTAGAGCACTTATGATATGTACGTAGATAAAATACTATTATAGTCAACTAACTTGTTGTCCAGGGCCAGCCGGTCTGTCCGCGTCTCGATGTCCACCGTGTCGCTGTTCCCGTTCTGGTAGTTGACCACCGTGGACTCCTGGCCCTTCTCCTTCTTGCCCGACAGCAGGTTCTTGAACGTCGTTATTCTCTGCGAAAGTAACGTTATAGGTGAAAAACTTAGCTAAAGCACCTGGTCTATGTAGTAGTAACGTGTCTGTATACGCATTTTGGCGTTCTATATTCAAATTTTGACGTAAGTTCCATATTGATTCTTCGCACAACTACATCGACATGGTGACTTTCTTTACTTTTTCGCCTAGATTGTTTACGGCTCGAATGATGATGACGAACGGAGCCTGGAATTTTCATAGCAAAACAAAAGACTGTCGCAAACTTACTAGTGTTAATTGCATTTTATCGACATCGACAGTTGTGTAATGGAAGAATAAACGTATCCAATAAGGAAACAAAATATTAATAAAAAGATATGTAAGGTATAAAATTACGTAGAACCAGGTGAAAGTTGTAATTATGATGATGAAGATTGGATAGTTTTATTCTTCCATTACACAACTGTCTCTAGGTTTACCTTGGGGATTCAAGCTTAGCAGGCGGGTTGGCAATCGCAGTATGATCTACCTTTCTAAAGGTACGCTGCTGCTAGCCCTCCGATGTTTTCTTGTAGCAGTTTAGGGACAATACCCGTCTAGTCAAGGGACCGTTTTATAATCCATCATATAAACACCTCGCGTAAAACGTGTGCGTTTGTCGGTACATTAATACAGAGGCCAGAAAGTAAGGGTTGACGGTCGAGTACAAGTAGACGGATTGTTGCGAGGCCGGCAATCCCATTTCCGACAGAAAAATATTTAATGAGAGATGGGTACCTTGGCGAGGTAGTTGATGTGGTGGTCGAGCGCGGAGCAGTGCTCGGCGGCGGCGGGCAGCAGGTCGCCCAGCGGCTCGCGCGGGTGCACGCCGCTCTCGTGCCGGCAGTACATGCCGCGCCAGAACCTGCGGCACACGCGTCAGCACAGCCGGTACCACTACACTGCCCTGAGCGCGTCAGCCTACCGAGTACCCACTACACTGCCCTGAGCGCGTCAGCCTACCGAGTACCCACTACACTGCCCTGAGCGCGTCAGCCTACCGAGTACCCACTACACTGCCCTGAGCGCGTCAGCCTACCGAGTACCCACTACACTGCCCTGAGCGCGTCAGCCTACCGAGTACCCACTACACTGCCCTGAGCGCGTCAGCCTACCGAGTACCCACTACACTGCCCTGAGCGCGTCAGCCTACCGAGTACCCACTACACTGCCCTGAGCGCGTCAGCCTACCGAGTACCCACTACACTGCCCTGAGCGCGTCAGCCTACCGAGTACCCACTACACTGCCCTGAGCGCGTCAGCCTACCGAGTACCCACTACACTGCCCTGAGCGCGTCAGCCTACCGAGTACCCACTACACTGCCCTGAGCGCGTCAGCCTACCGAGTACCCACTACACTGCCCTGAGCGCGTCAGCCTACCGAGTACCCACTACACTGCCCTGAGCGCGTCAGCACACCAAGTAGCCGCTACACTTGTATAGAGTATAGTCGTTTAGAGGTTGAAAGTTAGGCACCAGTTCAGATCTGGCGTTTATTTATAGTGTTTTATGCAACAGTTGTATAAGAGGGGTCAAAAAATGCGAGTGGTGTGGGTACGTAATTACGCCATGAGCATTTTTTGAATACTTACACAACGTTGCATACAATGTTTTTTCTATGAGTAGACAATATTAAATAAAATACTAAAATTAATAAAACAAATTACCGGGAAAGGCGGGAAAACGTAAAAATAAGCGAGTGATGTCTATGATTATATTTTTTTAAACGTCCACCTTCCAATAGTGATGATACCAATAAAGTTTTTTTTATTATGTTGGTAGCAATGAACTTGGTAAAAATTGTTTTTTTTTTTTAATAAAAACCATTAAATCGTTTGTCAAGTTGGTAGCAATGTATTGGTTTGTGGTACCTGCTACTCCGCACTAGCTTACCGTGTCGTAAGGTCTCTCAAATGATACAAGTGCTATTTTCGGCAATGGACTATAGACTTTTATAAGGAGTAAATAATGTATGTCCTTATATATTCGTTCGTGACTGTGTACATGACAGATAAAAGTACACGAGTAGAAAAAGTATATTACATCATCCTCGCGTTTTCCCGGCATTTTGCCACTGTTAATGGGAGCCTGGGGTCCGCTTAGCAACTAACCCCAGGATTTGGCGAAGACCCAAGTTTTACGAAAGCGACTGCCATCTGACCTTCCAACCCAGAGGATAAACTAGGCCTTTCTGTTTTATTAAGTATATGGTCATCAAGTAATTCAAATAATCAGTATATACCGTATACTCTGCGCGCTGAGGTCGGGTTTGAGCACGTCGGGGTGGGCTTTGGGGTTGTAGAGCGGGTTCTTGTACTCGTTGAGGTGGTTCGCCATGTAGCCCCAGAGGGAGAACGTCCGTTCTGATAACCTGTAAATTAGTTTTAACATGTAATAAAACATCTTCGATATTTAAATCGAAAGAAAAGTAGAAAAATTTTACTCGCAGCGGGACTCGAACCCACAACCACTGGATCACTAGCCCAGTGCACTACCAATTGTGCTATACGAGTACCGCTTAGACTTGTCAAATTTTTCTATCTATCCCTCGTCGTATACGTCATCATGGGTGACGTGTAAACACATCTACCGCCAGCGTATTGAACACTTAACGGCATCAAAGTCTCAATTTTCATTGAGATTTCCTCGATAACAATGTGCTTTTTTTTTCTATTTTTTTTTCGATTTAAATATCGAAGATATTCGCTAGCAGACATTTCTGCGTAATAAAAAATAATGTAATAAAACAACTGAATTATATCGCGTATACTAATTTTTTATATATATATTTTCGGGACAATTTTACGCAAATCGACCTAGTCTTACGGTAAGCTCAGTAAGGCTTGTATTGTAGGTACTATACGACCATATATATAATAGATAGATACATATAATACTTAAATACATAAATAACACCCATGACTCAGGAACAAATATCACACAAATAAATGCCCTGCGGCTTTTTAGACCTAGTGGGTATTAGGCTAGACTGGTCGTCAACGTTAACTTAAACTTCATCCCGACGTTCCGAACCCAAAACTTACAATATGCAAACCTACCCACATATAAATTATAAAACATGAGAGCCAATTATGTGGGTAGGTTTTCATATTGTAATTTTTTGGGATGGAGGTAAATTAACATCTTTCCTCAGTCCACCCGATGACCAAGAACGCTGGTAAAGGGATCAAAACTTCGGGATGAAGTTTAAATTAGTATACGCGATCTAATACGTTTCAGTTGTTTTATTTCATGAGTAATTATCGCGGCAACCGAAGACGCTGGTTCAATAACAGCCTGTTCACTCTTGCCTTGAAAAGATCCAAATTATATTTTTCCGGGAATACAGACGAAGACGACGTAGAAGCGTAACTGTGAGTTAGCAGCTTACTCTGAATGGTGCAAGTGGACTTAGGTTTGTCACCGTCGAGTAGTGATCCAGTGGCACTCCCCCTAACGGCAAAGCGGACGACGCCAAAGGACGACAGTATGGGGTTCTCCAAAAAGGGTGTAAAGAGGTTATTACGGGGTGGGCAACGCGTGAATGATGCCTCGGTATTGTAAACGTCCATAGGCTGCGGTGACCGCCTACCATCAATCGGGCCGCATGCTCGTTTGCCACCTTTGTGTATTAAAAAAAAAACAATCACTACCATCATGGGCCTACCCCAAGCCCGGGGGGGATGCTTAAACGCATTTTCCCAGCGATAAAAAAGAAATTGGACCTAGGCTATAATGGCGGGTTACCTAAGGTCTCGGCGGTCCTTCTGGCAGTTCCCGACGAAGGTCCCGTACTGGCAGGCGTGCGCGTGGTCGTGCAGCGTCAGCAAGAACCGCTCGTTGAACTGGAACGCCTGAGGACACCAGTCCATTATTAGTCTTCTTTTTTTTTATACCAGACTTGACTCAATCGCACCTGATGGTAAGTGTCGACGAGGTCGAGGGTGTAGCACGCTGGTTCAGTAACAGCCTATTCACTCTTGCCTTGATGAGACCTAAATTATATGTTTCCGGGAATACAAACTTTCACTGCTGGACGTCCACAGCTGGATATGACCGTCATGGAGCGATCTTCGGCATCCTGCAGCCAGTACGAGGTCATTGGTCCATCTAGTTTCTGGACCACCGACACTACGCCTATACGTGGACTCTGCCCCGACGGCCATAGACTTTCCGGGCTACGGGGCCTACTCATTGCCACTTCAACAGTGCACTGCTGTAGTTAGTCGATAAACCGTGTGGTTTCTTCAACCCTCCACGTGCCGCCGCGTGCCGCCACGTCCCGTACCTCGGGCGCCTGCCGCAGCAGCTGCCACGTGGCGTCCAGCAGCTGCGTCAGCACCGGCGAGCGCTCCCGCGCGTCGCCCGCCACGTGCCCGCCACGTGCCCACGTACCTCGGGCGCCTGCCGCAGCAGCTGCCACGTGGCGTCCAGCAGCTGCGTCAGCACCGGCGAGCGCTCCCGCGCGTCGCCCGCCACGTGCCCGCCACGTGCCCACGTACCTCGGGCGCCTGCCGCAGCAGCTGCCACGTGGCGTCCAGCAGCTGCGTCAGCACCGGCGAGCGCTCCCGCGCGTCGCCCGCCACGTGCCCGCCACGTGCCCACGTACCTCGGGCGCCTGCCGCAGCAGCCGCCACGTGGCGTCCAGCAGCTGCGTCAGCACCGGCGAGCGCTCCCGCGCGTCGCCCGCCACGTGCCCGCCACGTGCCCACGTACCTCGGGCGCCTGCCGCAGCAGCTGCCACGTGGCGTCCAGCAGCTGCGTCAGCACCGGCGAGCGCTCCCGCGCGTCGCCCGCCACGTGCCCGCCACGTGCCCACGTACCTCGGGCGCCTGCCGCAGCAGCTGCCACGTGGCGTCCAGCAGCTGCGTCAGCACCGGCGAGCGCTCCCGCGCGTCGCCCGCCACGTGCCCGCCACGTGCCCACGTACCTCGGGCGCCTGCCGCAGCAGCTGCCACGTGGCGTCCAGCAGCTGCGTCAGCACCGGCGAGCGCTCCCGCGCGTCGCCCGCCACGTGCCCGCCACGTGCCCACGTACCTCGGGCGCCTGCCGCAGCAGCTGCCACGTGGCGTCCAGCAGCTGCGTCAGCACCGGCGAGCGCTCCCGCGCGTCGCCCGCCACGTGCCCGCCACGTGCCCACGTACCTCGGGCGCCTGCCGCAGCAGCCGCCACGTGGCGTCCAGCAGCTGCGTCAGCACCGGCGAGCGCTCCCGCGCGTCGCCCGCCACGTGCCCGCCACGTGCCCACGTACCTCGGGCGCCTGCCGCAGCAGCTGCCACGTGGCGTCCAGCAGCTGCGTCAGCACCGGCGAGCGCTCCCGCGCGTCGCCCGCCACGTGCCCGCCACGTGCCCACGTACCTCGGGCGCCTGCCGCAGCAGCTGCCACGTGGCGTCCAGCAGCTGCGTCAGCACCGGCGAGCGCTCCCGCGCGTCGCCCGCCACGTGCCCGCCACGTGCCCACGTACCTCGGGCGCCTGCCGCAGCAGCTGCCACGTGGCGTCCAGCAGCTGCGTCAGCACCGGCGAGCGCTCCCGCGCGTCGCCCGCCACGTGCCCGCCACGTGCCCACGTACCTCGGGCGCCTGCCGCAGCAGCTGCCACGTGGCGTCCAGCAGCTGCGTCAGCACCGGCGAGCGCTCCCGCGCGTCGCCCGCCACGTGCCCGCCACGTGCCCACGTACCTCGGGCGCCTGCCGCAGCAGCTGCCACGTGGCGTCCAGCAGCTGCGTCAGCACCGGCGAGCGCTCCCGCGCGTCGCCCGCCACGTGCCCGCCACGTGCCCACGTACCTCGGGCGCCTGCCGCAGCAGCTGCCACGTGGCGTCCAGCAGCTGCGTCAGCACCGGCGAGCGCTCCCGCGCGTCGCCCGCCACGTGCCCGCCACGTGCCCACGTACCTCGGGCGCCTGCCGCAGCAGCTGCCACGTGGCGTCCAGCAGCTGCGTCAGCACCGGCGAGCGCTCCCGCGCGTCGCCCGCCACGTGCCCGCCACGTGCCCACGTACCTCGGGCGCCTGCCGCAGCAGCTGCCACGTGGCGTCCAGCAGCTGCGTCAGCACCGGCGAGCGCTCCCGCGCGTCGCCCGCCACGTGCCCGCCACGTGCCCACGTACCTCGGGCGCCTGCCGCAGCAGCTGCCACGTGGCGTCCAGCAGCTGCGTCAGCACCGGCGAGCGCTCCCGCGCGTCGCCCGCCACGTGCCCGCCACGTGCCCACGTACCTCGGGCGCCTGCCGCAGCAGCTGCCACGTGGCGTCCAGCAGCTGCGTCAGCACCGGCGAGCGCTCCCGCGCGTCGCCCGCCACGTGCCCGCCACGTGCCCACGTACCTCGGGCGCCTGCCGCAGCAGCTGCCACGTGGCGTCCAGCAGCTGCGTCAGCACCGGCGAGCGCTCCCGCGCGTCGCCCGCCACGTGCCCGCAGCGCGCCGTGAACTTGTGCCCGAACGACAGCCAGTCCTTCTCTATTAATGCCTGGAATTACAAAACATACATTAAGAGCTATACGGCTAAATATTCAAGGAGAATTCTATATAAGTATAAAAAGGCAAGTTAAAAAAGAAACGGTGGAGTCCCAGCCGTCGCTGCAGTGCACGCACACCGACACGCCCGACTGGATGGTACAGCACACACGACGACCCCGACAGCGGCCCACCTGGTACCCGTTGATGGTCCGGTAGTGCGGCTCCAGCATGAGCGCGGCCAGCGAGCAGGCCTGCGCGGTGCGGTCCCAGCCGTCGCTGCAGTGCACGCACACCGACACGCCCGACTGGATGGTACAGTACACACGCCACCCCGACAGCGGCCCACCTGGTACCCGTTGATGGTCCGGTAGTGCGGCTCCAGCATGAGCGCGGCCAGCGAGCAGGCCTGCGCGGTGCGGTCCCAGCCGACGCTGCAGTGCACGCACACCGACACGCCCGACTGGATGGCACAGTACACCCGACACCCCGACAGCGGCCCACCTGGTACCCGTTGATGGTCCGGTAGTGCGGCTCCAGCATGAGCGCGGCCAGCGAGCAGGCCTGCGCGGTGCGGTCCCAGCCGTCGCTGCAGTGCACGCACACCGACACGCCCGACTGGATGGTACAGTACACACGACACCCCGACAGCGGCCCACCTGGTACCCGTTGATGGTCCGGTAGTGCGGCTCCAGCATGAGCGCGGCCAGCGAGCAGGCCTGCGCGGTGCGGTCCCAGCCGTCGCTGCAGTGCACGCACACCGACACACCCGACTGGATGGCAGCCGCTATCCACCACGACGTGTCCAGAATCGATCTAGGAAGAGGGTAAAATTAATTGCAGATTTGTTTAAGACTTTATCTTAACAATTCTGACCTCCATTTCAAGGTCAGAATTGTTAAGACTTTATGACTCATTTTTTTAATTTCCATACCTCTCTTGGCAGCAAAGTTTTAGCAAAGTGTCGATCTAGGGCGAGCATAAAAGTACGTCGTATAAACAAATAGTAGTGTGAATAAATAGCGTTGAGAAAAAAGTGATAAACTTACTTGATATGTTTCAGCCATCCTGAAGATTCTAAACCGCTTAGGAACGACGACATGGTTGGGGAATTCTGCTCACACGCTGAAACAACAAAATTAACTCTTTTTTATCTACATTAAAATAGTCGTTGAAGCAGGCGCAGGTACGACTATCCTTGTATTTAAACTTCTGTCGTAATAGCTTCGGTAGTTCCACCACCGAGGGGAGCGGTTTCATCCTTACGTTGTGAATATTCAATTCATTCGCACGAAGCGATTCGACACCTTCCTAATGCAGACTGCTAAGGAATGGAATTTGCTCCCTTCGTCTGTAATCCCGGAAAGATATAATTTGAGTATTTTCAAGGCAAGAGTGAATAGGTTGTTACTGAACCAGCGTGCTACACCCTCGACCTCGTCGACACTTACCATCAGGTGCGACTGAGGTCAAACGATGGTCACTATTGTATAAAAATAGTCGTAATATTTTATGAAAAATTACGGCTTTAGGTACTCACGTTTATTAGGACATATTTCGGAGAACATAGGTCTCAATTTTCAAGCACTAAGTGGCACTAGGATAGCCGCGAAACGAATGAACACTCGGCACTGTTTTTGAAAATGGAGACCAATGATCTCCAAAACATTACCGCGCGGGGTGTGTGTTCTTGAAAATGGGTACCAGAGCTTACCCGAAACATGTCGCTTAGTGCGACATAATTACACGTGAGTTTGTCCGTTTGTAACTAAGTAGTAGAACGTACCGTACTAATAATGCGATTTTGGCGACACCTCCGCTCCGTAAAGACAAGTTTGTCGCTCGTCGCACTCAGCGGTTAGTACAATAGCTCGTACCTACCTATATACACACACAACTGCAACTTATTAAGTGCTTTCAGTCGAAGACCTGATTGAAAGCGTAGGTTTGTGATGATGACGACCCTAATGAACAGGAAGAAACACCTCCAATTCTGTAAAATGCTCAGGCGTTGTCGTTTGTGGCAGACTTAAAACGTTATCGTTCGTAACGTTAACACTTCATTCGGTGCTTGTTTATTTAAAAAAAAAGTGTTTTAAATAGTATATGTAGATCTGGACACCTGGAGACCTTTACATCTCTAAGGTTAATTTGTAATAAGTATATTTTATATTTTTGTCAATTGGGAACAAATATAACTATAAAAAAATCGATAAGTATGTATTTTAAAGTGTTGATGATAAATTATTATAATTTGGAAATTAGAGTGTAGGACACAGTTCAGATAAGAATGCATACCAAACGTCGTGTTAATTTAGTTCTAAGCAGTCATATTTGGACTTCTAGGTAATTTTATCTATATATATTTTTTGTGGTATTTAATTACTGAAATTGTTTGATATGTTTTCTTACAGAATTACGCATGTATGTTTCAGATTTTTTGTATACTGTTTTGTATACTATGTGACTCACTTTCGACCAGTTTCTGCAGACTCTTCCTCATGACGTGTATGTTCCCTATCCCCATGAACTGGAACTTGATGTTCTCATAAAACGCCTCGTTCTCGTAGCCCTTGCCCGCCGCCCGGTTCACCATCGCGTTTATCTGGAAACATTCATAGGTATCACTTTTTCATTCGAATACGTTTAATACATACAGTCAACCAATTTGATTTATAGGCCACCTCGTTCCTTGTCACAGTGAAAATGTATATGAAAGACGCAAAAGATCTCTTATTAACGTCACTGTGACGAGGTTCGAAGTGGCCTAGAAATCAAATTGGTTGACTGTACGTGGGTGTGGCCTATAATAGAAGCAATAATTTTAGAGATCGCTTACACCACGAACGTAGCAACAAAAGTTAGAAGTTAGAGTTAAAGTCTGAATCTCGCACATTCCATTCAAAAGTTCAAAACGCTCCTAACTAAATGATGCTTAACTATGACGTCACGCATAGGTCTCGCCCACTCTAAAGTATGGAAAAATAATCCTTTTTTTTATTTTGATCATAAAATAATGCGTTTATGTATATAGTTACTATACATTTTCTTTTTCAGAAAGATGTAAGGTGCCGACGGAAAATCAGCAATTTTCTTAATTTCGCAATTTTTTTAGACCTTAAAGTTTATCATTTTAGGGTCAATTATCTTTGAAACATTCCAGTAATTTTATTCAATATCGTCGTTATTAAGATTAATTGCTCATAAAATATCTATTTAACTTAATTTTTTTAGAATGTGTAACATGTGTAGTCATGCCTATTGTGTAATTTATTACATGGGATTGTTTTTAACAAACTACTCGTAAATACTTAGCATTTTCAATGAAATGCCTCCAAAAGTCTAGTTGACATTTACTGTTAGCTTAACAACTTCACAGTTTTCATAATACATTGCTTGTTACTACATTGTGGTGTAGAAACGATGCCTAAAGTTATTGCTTTTATTACCTTATTGATACCAGTTTATTTATGTCAATTATAAACCATTAGTAATTGTAAAGAAGGGCAATAGAGGTGTGATGCTGCACTCACCCTGGGCCTCGTGTCGACGACATACATGTATCCACAGTTCGGATTCGCTCGCCTGATGAGGTCAAGCATTTGTTCGTCCTCCATGCATCTGAAATAAAATAATGGTTCGTTTACGGTATGTAAATGTTTGATATTAGGGGCTTTCCATGCCAAGCGGACAGGTAAAAAATGTTGAGGTTTCAGATTTTAGTAATATTCTAGTATGTTATACCTAAACAGGTCCTCAACCTACACAATCAATATTTTTACACTGTGATACATAGTTAGCGATTTAGAGGTAAATATAGTTTTGACTCTACACCGGGAATGCACTATTTGTAGTCCCAAAATGCAAGTTTTAAAATATAAAAACAAAATATTTAGTTGATTAATTTTATACTTCATATAATTAGCTTTTTTGCGACATTTTTAGAAACTAGAACTTTTTTTTTTTTTGTCAAAAAAAAAATGTTTTTATATTTAAAACTCGATTTTCTCAAACTTGGCCCACGTTAATTTTTTTTATTTTTTTTCTAAAAATAGCTCATAGTATATCAATAATCCTTGCCAAGTTTTATAATGGGCCCGGCAGTCACTTAGGAGCCAGATCAGTTACAAGGCCGGAGCGCAGCGGCAGGCGCCGGGCCGCGCTGGCCGCCCGTTACTAACAGTTTGCAGAAACATAAAGATTAAAGTACCTACTTACTGTTTGGAATGTTTCGTGGTCTTTCGCGTTAAGTAATATTAAATATACAAAATATAATATACAAATATAAAATTAATAATATACAAATATAATATAAAAAAACAAATAAATATACAAGTATAAAATTTATATTTACTTTATATTCAATAAACTATTGATAAGACAAGTTGCAGTGCGCCATCTGTGGTAATTCAGTAGGACTTCTTCGTACGTTTATGTGGCTAGAAAATTACGTTAAAAGTGTGAAAGAGATAGAGCGATGACGCTCTGCGTTTAAATTTTGTCGTTACTTTAGTTAGACAGTGACTTAGTAACTGCTTAGTGAACAGACGCGTGACGAGTGATTTTAATCTTTTTCGTGAGATTGTTAGCGTATTAATACGTTTCCATCAAATATCATGGCGATGTATAATGATCGTTGTTATAATCCTTTCAAGTTACCAGTTCATAGAAAAACTAAAGATTTAAGGAAGTTATCAAAAGTGTTAGCAGATAAGTGGTCAGTCACAAGTAAGAATTTATATGTCTGTAGACAGTGCAGAGAACGTCTAGCTAGGGAAGTGCCGCCAATAATAACTGACGAAGTAGCCCACAGTAGTCAATCAACCGAATCACCAATCCAGTTTTCACAGCAATCCCAAGGTTCGTGTTATGTCCCAGACGAATATACGCTTACTGTTTCGACACAGACAGATGACGTACGATCCGACGACAACGAAATACTTTTACAGCTGAAAGAGAAATTCAATGATCCTTCTACATCAGTTTCTGTGAAAACTATGATCCTCACTTTGGCACCTAAATCGTGGAGTGAAAATAGGCTTGCTGAAGAATTTCATACCTCTCGAAGGCAGGCAAGAAAAGCTAAGGAATTGGTCGCGAACATTGGTATTCTATCATCACCAAATCCACGTCCGGGGCGGCAGCTAACATTGGAAGTGATAGAGTTGGTAAAAGCGTTTTATCTTAGAGAAGATAACTCGCGAATTATGCCAGGAAAAAAGGATTTCGTGTCTATAAAATTAGATAACGGCAAAAGAATTCATCAGCAGAAACAGCTTTTAATGTGTAACATTAATGAGCTGTATCAACAATTTAAATCTGAGTATCCTACTGCAAAAGTAGGACTTTCAAAGTTCTTTTCATTACGGCCTAAGCAGTGCATTTTGCTGGTGACTCAGGTACTCATGTAGTTTGTGTGTGTATTTATCATCAAAATGTAAAATTGATGCTAAGTGGAGGAGATATATCATCTATTACATCTGGGACGGTTATTCCGCTGACATCTTACAAGGATTGCTTGCAAAGGATGATGTGCCGAAATCCGACTTCAATTTGTCATTTAATGACACAAAAATCACCAGCAAGCGAACGCTGTAGCAAATGCCCAGGGCTTGAAAATATTCGAGAGCACCTAAAAAAAACACTTGATGACCACCAAATAACGAATGTTCAATATAATACATGGATTGGAACAGATCGTTTCACCATTGCCACCCAAGTCCTTCCGTCTGATGATTTCGTCGACAGCCTTTGCACAGCCTTGGAACTATTGAAGCCTCATGCATACGTAGCAGATCAGCAAGTTCAATATTTCAAACAGTTAAAAGAGACTATTACAGAAGGTAACATCATTACTCAGTGCGATTTTGCCGAAAATTACAGTTTTATTGTCCAGGACGCAGCACAATCATTCCATTGGAATAATGACCAAGCCACTCTCTTGACTTCAGTGTATTATTACAAACAGGACAATCATCTAAAACACGGAAGTATAGTGATGATATCCGATGACTTAAAACACGATACTGCAACTTTCTACACCTTTCAAAAAATACTACATAAACATCTTCAAGAACAGAACATAATGATAGACAGATATATTTACATTACTGACGGGGCTTCACAACATTTTAAGAATAGATTCAATTTCATTAACCTTTTAAATTTCAAACAAGATTTTGGTGCAGACGCAGAACTGCATTTTCATGCCACTGCACATGGCAAGGGGCCGTGCGACGGTCTTGGCGGCAATTTGAAACGACTAGCAGCTCGGGCTAGTTTACAATCGTCTAACAGCCCTATCACGACACCTGAAAAGTTGTACGAGTGGGCTAAAACATCAATGCCTCAGACGTATGTATATTATGCCCGAAAAGAAGACATCGAAGAAAACAGATGTTTTCTAAAAGAAAGATTTGCTTCTTCAGTGACAATACCCGGTACAAAAAAATATCATGCCCTTATTCCAACTGTTGAGGGTATTATTATAAAGCGTACCAGCAATACTAACGCTCATAAAATTGTAAAAATTTGTAAATAAACCTGTTGTTTTTTAACGTTGATATGTTGTATTATTCACATTAAAAAAATAAGGTAAGTACTTATAAAATCAAAAGTTTCTGCAAACTGTTAGTAACGGGCGGCCAGCGCGGCCCGGCGCCTGCCGCTGCGCTCCGGCCTTGTATCTGATCTGGCTCCTAAGTGACTGCCGGGCCCATTATAAAACTTGGCAAGGATTATTGATATACTATGAGCTATTTTTAGAAAAAAAATGAAAAAAATCAAAGTCAACTTGGCCCAAGTTTGAGAAAATCGAGTTTTAAATATAAAAACATTTTTTTTTTGACAAAAAAAAAAAAAGTTCCAGTTTCTAAAAATGTCGCAAAAAAGCTAATTATATGAAGTATAAAAAAAATCAACTAAATATTTTGTTTTTATATTTTAAAACTTGCTTTTTGGGACTACAAATAGTGCATTCCCGGTGTAGAGTCAAAACTATATTTACCTCTAAATCGCTAACTATGTATCACAGTGTAAAAATATTGATTGTGTAGGTTGAGGACCTGTATAGGTATAACATACTAGAATATTACTGAAATCTGAAACCTCAACATTTTTTACCTGTCCGCTTGGCATGGAAAGCCCCATTACAAAAATCTACCTTTGTTTATGGACGTAAGATTGTAACATAACGCGTTTGGTCGACTGTGTATGTAATCTTGCTTACTTTTCAAAAATCGCTGAAATTACTTTTCTCGTTTTCGAATAAGGAGTGTTTAGACAAAATCTCAAGTATCTCGCTTTAAAGTTTAGACAATCCGTATACATACTTTTACCCCCCTAATGGTAGAATTTCCAAAAATCCCTTCTTAGTGGGTCCTTGCGGTATATACACTTCCTATTGTGAAAAAATCAGCTATCTAGGTTAAGCGGTTTGGGCAGGGCGTTGATCAGTCAGTCAGGACTTTCACGTTTATATATATAGATATATGTTTTTATGTTCCCGATATTTCGGCACAGATGTATGCCTCAACACGGAGTAACTGACGTGCGACTCGCAGTCTCACACACAGTCGATCTACACACTTTTGGTTTCGCTTACTGCATCCGTTGTTGATGCTGCTGATGCGTGAAGCCCCAGGATCTGCAGCTGGCCCTGCCCAGCAGCACAGTCAAGGAATTACCTGGCTGCTGAGAAGCCACTCAGCAGCTGCGAGCAGAGAGCTATGGCCGCCTGGTTGTGATGCAGATACGCCAGCGCCGGCAGTCTTCCTCGGGACCTGCAGCTGACACTACCCAGCAGCACAGTCAAGGAATTACCTGGCTGAGAAGCCACTGAGCGGCTGCGAGCAGCGAGCTATGGCCGCCTGGTTGTGGTGCAGGTACGCCAGCGCCGGCAGCCGGCCCCGGGACCTGCAGCTGGCTCTGCCCAGCAGCACAGTCAAGGAATTACCTGGCTGAGAAGCCACTGAGCGGCTGCGAGCAGCGAGCTATGGCCGCCTGGTTGTGGTGCAGGTACGCCAGCGCCGGCAGCCGGCCCCGGGACCTGCAGCTGGCTCTGCCCAGCAGCACAGTCAAGGAATTACCTGGCTGAGAAGCCACTGAGCGGCTGCGAGCAGCGAGCTATGGCCGCCTGGTTGTGGTGCAGATACGCCAGCGCCGGCAGTCTTCCCCGGGACCTGAAGCTGGCACTACCCAGCAGGACAGCCGTGGACGCGCGCGCCGGCACGTAAATCTCGCTTGGATAAGTGTCGCATAGCTGGAAACCATATTTATGTTAAATAGGCTGTTACTGAACCAGCGTGCTACACCCTCGACTTCGTCGGCACTTTCCATTAGGTGCGACTGAGGTCAAACGCTGGTCAGTCTTTTATAAAAAATAAAAATAAAAATAGACCCCACCAGCCTAAGGAACCGGGTACTGTCCCTAAACTACAGTCAGAAACCACTGGTGTCGCCTGCGAAGCCAGCCAGCAGTGGAGATACGTGGACCTCATGTCGCCATACGGTCATTTAAGTTAGACTTATAGGTAGACCCCGTTATCTTGTCGCACTGACATTACTTTTCACTAGAGCGTCAATGCTTTTTTTATCGACTATCTAAATGTCGATAGTGTATGTCACTGATAATTTCAAAGAAGTGTAAACTAGACTACTTATTACTTTTGTTAAATAAATTCGACGCCAATATTAAACTAACACTATTCCAAAGAACTGCAAGTTATAGTGTCTGTCAATGTGACATGTAATTGCAAGTAGGTAAATTATATGCTATGAACCTAGGTATTTTATTCGTCCAGCATTGGCGCAGTCGGTAGGATTCCAGCCTCTTTAGCAGTTTAAATTCTAAAAATCCCTTGTTAGTGCTACTAGTACTATTTTTTTTTATTACAACGACGGTGGCAAACAAGCATACCGACCGCCTGATGGTAAGCAGTTACCGTAGCCTATGGAACCCTGTAACTCCAGAGGCGTTGCCTACCCTAAACATTTTATATAACAGCCGGTTGAAAATTTCAGTTTTCTAAGTAGAATATAATGTGCAGGAATTATCCGAAATGACCAAGCAAAGCGCACAAGCCCTGAGTACCCTCACTCACTTCGTAATCCCTGTTAGCGTTACACAGGACCCAATGCTCATTGGGCACGTTCATCCTCTGGAACTCCGTCTGGATGTCGAAGAAGTTCCACCCGGCGGACTTGGGCAGGTCCTCGGGGGTGGACTTGTAGTGGAAGCAGTACAGCTCGTCGATGTGCACTGCAAGTAATGGAATGCCATGTTACAGGCAGCTTAGAAAAATCTTAACTGAAACGTAATTCCAGGTTTATTGAAAATAGTTATTTATTATATAATTTCAATCGGGACGATGGTTTTAGGATCTCATCCTCATGGAATCCAGTCATTAGTAAATGCAGGCGTCAAATACCACAAGTTAAAAATACCGATATCGTTAGTGTAGTGTGTCGACCGAGTGACATCCCTAGTGCGCAAAACGTTCAAGTTGATAAACAAGATCAAGTGCGGGTAGTTCGAAAAACTCGCGCGGCTAGAAGATGTTGATGTGAACTTTAGCCAGTCTTAATCCGAGACCACGAGGACAACGACGTCTTCGAAACGTCGGAGGTAAATCTTAAAGTTAATATACGCGGTAAAGTCCCGTTTATGTATAATAATGTGTAAAAACCGTGAAAGTTTAAATCAGTATTTTAAAAATGTATTCAAAATTATTGGCATCCATCATTCATCATTCAATAAAATTAAATTAAATAACATCCAACCAGCTAACGTCATAAAAATACTTGATTAGTAAAAACAATTTGCTATTTGTTTTATTCTTTAAAATTTTCACCTGAAAATTAATATTATTTTATTTAAAACATTTGATTGTTTTCTGTTTTAATAGTACCAGTACTTTATAGTACCAGTTTGGTCGCTTTACTGTTTTATAAACTTATAACTAACACTTTAAACTGTCCAATACCTACGTATTTTTACTAAAAACTATAGAGCGGTTCTATCACGAACCTTACGCTCGACGCCACGCTCCCCGCTCCGCTTCCAGCTCCCACTCATGCTCCACACTTAGAAACACTGTTCGCAAACCGCTAGCGTTTGCAATCAATTTCACGTCGGACTTGTATCCTCGCGCGGAAGCGATTTGTACTAATCAATGCGATTACTTTCAATTTAGCATCGATTCTTCTGGCGTTGTCCTCAATTGACGTCTTATCTAAACGACTTGCAAGTAAAATAGGTCATAGACATATATATACTCTTATATCTATATATATAAACATGAAATGCGTTTGTTAGTTACCCATAAACTCAATCGCTGAACCAATTTAGGTAAATTTGGTATTGAAATGTTTGTATTAGACCGCAGAAGGTTTAGGCAGTGTAAAAACACGGAAACATTGTGATCATAATTAGAAAACAGTGATTCTTTATTCCCATACAAATTGTTCCTACCTGACAATCATTGACATTCCAATTTATAACCGTAGACATAATAAGATAAAAAGAGAATTTACGGGTGTTACAAAGTTTAACAGGTCATCTAGTGTATAAAATATAATATATATATACAGCCAAAAGTATTGAGAAGCCTTGTATTTTTCATAAAGATATCGTATTTGAATTGAAATGATCTATCTTTGTAACAAAAAATTGATACTATCCGAATCATTGGAATCAACAACTAGCTGTCTGACTCTACAAATGGTACGAGTGATATTTAGGGAAGGTTTATGTTGGATGTCTTACGTCTGAAACGATGATGATAATGATCATAATGTTATAAAAGTAAAAAGAAATAAATAAAATAAATAAATATTTCGGGACAATCTTACACAAATCGACCTAATCTTACGGTAAGCTCCAGTAAGACTTGTGTTGTAGGTACTAGACGACGATACTATATATAATATGTAATAGATAGATATATATAAATACTTAAATACATAGAAAACACCCATGACTCAGGAACAAATATCTGTGCTCATTACACAAATAAATGCCCTGACTGGGAATCGAACCCAGGACCTTCGGCTTCATAGGCAGGGTCATTACCCACTAGGCCAGACCGGTCGTCAACCAAGTTAACCAAGAAATGATCCCGCCTCATCATAAATCCTGAGCCGGGGGTCAGCGCTGATCGATCACCGGCGAAAACGTCTGGGGGCCAATTTGAACAATGTCCTTCAGGTTTCTTTGTCGCTGTCAATAGACTGTGATTGGTGGAAAAGGTTTATATATTTGAATTTACATGTCACGTGCAAAGTCGGGCTTGTCGCTAGTTTATAATGGAGAAGGGTCGCCCTTATTTCGTTGACCTTCATATTTTAATCGCACTAAGATTATATCACAGCTTAATTTGGGGACAATATAATCGTCGCGTCTGGGACAGGGTTCAGTTGACGTGACATGGCGTCTTATTTATAATAGCTGTCTTTAGCCTGGATTGGCCTTATATTGTACATCGATGTACCTGGCACCTGAATATGTCGACACTCTGATGTCCCCTCGTGCGACTCCAAGGCAGTTTTGAGACAATAAACATCCTAAATTACGGTTATTTGCAGACCTAGGATTTCTTGGGGAAAATTTTGTTGACAGGTAGGGACTTCCTATATCGACAAATTAAAATATTGACGTTCAGAGTAGAGGCCGTGGACAGATGGACAGAAGGTACCTGGTTGGCTGAGCCGCAGCAGCGTCTGGTGCATCTCGTGGCAGTCCCGCTCGCGAGGGATCACGAACAGCACGGACTGGAAGGTCTTCGTTCGCACCAGCAGCGGGGAGCCGGTGGTGGTGATCGGCAGACGGTCTACTGACGATATGTGCATTAGGAGGATCTGAAATAATAAATAATAAAACATGTACAAACTACATATACGATTTCAAATAATAAATATTTCGCGACAATCTTACACAAATCGACCTAGTCCTACGGTAAGCTCGGTAAGGCTTGTATTGTAGGTACTAGACGACGATATACAGGGTGTCTCATTCAGATCAGTCAGTAAGGGGAAATCTGGAACTATAAGACATACAAAGATTTGTTCTTAGGAATTCGAATTAGACACCTGTATATATAATAGATAGATACATATAAATAAATAAAAAACACCCATGACTCAGAAACAAATATCTATGCTCATCACACAAATAAATGCCCCGACTGGGATTCATACTCAGGACCATAGGCTTCATAGGCAGGGTCACTACTCACTAGGCTAGACCGGTCGTCAAATTTTTTACAATTTACAGTTAACCCCTTAGTAAAAGTTGTTCAAAATCATGAACAGATGACGGTTTAATAATCTTGTACATAATTCACGGACTTCCTTTTATTTTTGACATTATGTTATTTAGCAAGAAATAATCCTTATGATGTAGCCTTTCGATCGGTATGATAAAACTACAGGGTAATTTTTTTTCTTGTGTAGCAGGTTCGTTTCCCGGTCCAACCGTGTAATTATTTAAAAGCCTGTGAATGCAGTTTAAATTGTTTTTGAAATAGAAATAATGTTCTTTCAGTAAAATGTTCCATCTACAATATTAAAGATACTTTCCCTCCATGTGGCATGGCCGTGGGACGGCCTGTATATAGTCTATAGAATAATGTAGGGGGAATCATTGTTAATACCGGAGTGATCAAGACATTACACGGTAATCAATGTCAAGCTGTGTTTACTCTAAACCCCTGCCGGCGCTATGCCTATTTCATTTCACTCCTAAAGCTACCCATCTATTGCTCCTTGTTACCCGCGATCTTTAACTGGTCATAGGTCAACTTTGTGGGAGGTCTGCCCACGCCTCGAGAGTAAATGTAAATGAAAGCAAATTAAAAATAACATTTGTAAATAGACTGATAGATAATTTAATGGATAAGTCGAAAGTTGTATAAATAAACCATAAACCAATATTTATTTAGGCAGACCCACAATTTATGTACGATCGAAAAATATTATGTTAACAGACTTGGATAAACATGTTGATTTAAAAAAAAATAAGTCACAGGGGTTTGCGGGGCGTTTTTATTATTTTATACTTTTTGTGATATATGTGATGTCTGCCCACGCTGAACCTTCCGATACGTGGTCGCTACTAGAGAACCTTTATGCCCCTGCGGCCATCGGTTCACGTCCCACTGCCATTTAAGTTTGGCGATCCGGAGGGCTATAACAGTTACTGTGGTTCTGCTGCGAATAACATCAATTCTGATGCGCAGATACCAGATACTCATAGTCCTCGACATTGCCCTTTGGGTGACACAGTGCCTTCTTATGAGGCCCATAGTAAGCGACCACGTTTCAGTACCATATGTCATCACTGGCAACACACACTGGTCACACGACTTTCGACTTGGAGAAACTGCGGATTATTGGAAGAATAGTCTTTTTTTATACAAGATTAATCAGCGTTTGATCTCAGTCACACCTGATGGTAAGTATCAACGAAGTCGAGGTAGCACGCTGCACAGTAGATCGAAATGAAGAATAAATGGACATTCGCATTTTTTTCCGAAAATCCTATTTAAAAAAATGATTTTCGGTTGGAAATGATGTAAGGAATAAAAAATGTTATATAATTTTTTTCAAAATAAGGCTTATTTTAAGCAGAATAAAATTAAATGTGTTTTTTTTTATATGAAACTGTAAAATAGATATCTTATTGTCAGAAAACCAAAACCGATCCAGCTTTCAAACCTTTAGAATATCATTGTCCTACTTTAGGTCAGTGGAAAATAGTAAACAGCTTATCTCAGTATCTCGCGTCATTGTTGGTGGACGAATCGAACCCGCGGTCTACCATTACAGCGGCTCCGGTGTCGGACCGCCCTCAACCGGTTTTGACATCAAGAGCGGCGCGAGCAGCGCGGCGCGCGTTAGTGCGCGACGGGCCGGCGACGCGATCGCCGAATCGAACGGACACTCAGCACTCTTAGTGCTTGATAATGGAGGCCTATGTTCTCCGAAACATGTCGCGCGAGTAACTAAATAAACGTGAGTAGAGCCGTGTTAATGTTTAATTTATCAGACATGTCTCACGTAAGTTTAAATACAAAAAAAATAAAGAACTAAGAAAAATGTTATATTTACTGACTTTCGAGTGGACTATAAAAAAAACGGGCACCTACTGAGATAAGCTGTTTACTATTTTCCACTGTCCTAAACTAGGACAATGATATTCTAAAGGTTTGAAAGCTGGATCGGTTTTGGTTTTCTTACAATAAGATATCTATTTTACAGTTTCATATAAAAAAAACACATTTAATTTTTTTGTGCTTAAAATAAGCCTTATTTTGAAAAATTTTATGTAACATTTTTTATTCCTTACATCATTTCCAACCGAAAAACATTTTTTTAAATAGGATTTATGGAAAAAAATGCGAATGTCCATTTTTTATTCATTTCGATCCACTGTGCGCTGGTTCAGTAACAGCCTATTCACTCTTGCCTTGAATAGACCCTAATTAAATAAATAAATATTTCGGGACAATCTTACACAAATCGGACTAGTCCTATGGTAAGCTCAGTAAGGCTTCTGTTGTAGGTACTAGACGACGATATATATAATAGATATATATAAATACATAAAAAACATCAACTTAGTCATGGGGACAAATAGATGTGCTCATCATACAAATAAATGGGTTTCCCTGACTGGAAATCAAATCCAGGACCATCGGCTTCACAGGCAGAGTCACTACCCACTAGGCCAGACCGGTCGTCAAATTATAATTATTAATTTCTAATTATATCTTAGATATGGCGTAGCTTCCCGAACGCTGCTACACGAGACGGAATCGACGATTGACCTCCTTCTCGAAGTTGGACCTGCTTAACCAATGGGCCCCTGTGTTTACCGGTTTTTGAAGAAGAACATAACAAACCTTAAAGTATACAGACTTAACTATTTATTTCATTACATACCCGATTGTACCTACTTTAGCTTTTTCCTTGTTCGTAATGCCATCAGCAGCCCAGCTCCAAAACTTCAAACACAAACTGGTACTAAGTCCCATTTAAGACTTTCAATACTCACAATTTTTTATTATCTGTTGGAAGTTTTACTGTTTTGTTTCTCAAAATTTAAGTCAATTATTACAAATTGAAAACAGTTTACATAAGGTAATGGCACTAATGTCGGACACTTTAAGCTGACAGGCACCAATGATGGACACTTAGTTCTTATTTCAAAAATTATAAAGTTATAAATTTAATATGTCCCAACAAATGCACAACACTTAACTCCTTTGAAATAAGCACTAATGTTCATGATTGGTTCCGTGTCCATTACTGGTGCCGTCACCTTAGTTGGGCCATTTTATTTGAAGTTGTATTCTCTACTTTTTTTAAATTTGTTTTTTTTTTGTGTCGTTTCTACTAAAAATCATGAGCTCTTGGAGAAAAAATGTGAATTCATACTTTTTTTATTACTTCCGTTCCGTTACCGCCATATGAAATGTATGAAAAATAGTCACGGAATGGAATAAAAAAGCTTGGGACACATTTTTTCTCATATCAGGCTCGAAAGAACTCATGAGTCTGAGTAGAACCATACAAAAAAAATCCAAATATAAAAAAAAAGTTGAGTCATACAACTTTAAATAAAATGGCCCACTTAGTTACTTAAAAATCAAAGCAAATCAAAATATACAATAAAAAATAATTTGATTTAGGTCCGATTTTTCAATTGACAGATAAGCTCATATCTGACAGATACCCATACAGTTCGTCGAATAGGGCTTATAGGTCAATTGAAAAATTGGCACTTATTCTTAGTTTCAATTATCACAATGCTTCTTTTTGGCGATGGATACTTTACGTTTAACTACGTGTTAGCAATAAAAAAAAACACGACACTAGAATGTCTCTTCTCTATTTTATTATTATACCGGGTGCGGCCCATAGGAGCAAAAATTTTAGGGATCGCTTCTACACCACGAATGTAACAACATTTGTTCTACAACTTTACACAATTAGATAATTTATTACTTGTGATTTTTTCGAACAAACTAAATAGTATTTTCAATGAACAGTATCCAATAGTCTAGTTGACGTTTATTGTCAGCCTACAAACTTCATAGTTTTCGCAATACATTGCTTGCTTCGAATTTTTTTTTTTTATTAATATTTATTAAACTATAAGTTATTTTCAAAAGTCGTAGAACAAATGTTGCTACGTTTGTAGTGTAGAAACGATGCCTAAAGTTAATGCTCCTATTACAGGCCACACCCGGTATTCTACGATATTATATTGCACGTTCAACAATAAACACTGCTTCTATTCAGCGAGCGATCAAATATATACTCGCTTAAAACTAAGAAAGTTTATTGAACAACACAATTTATTTAACTGACTTTTTATTCTCAACTAGAAAACTGTTGTAACTTAAGTAATAGTTAGACCACAACTAACAGTCAAATTGAACCGGTAACACTAAACTGGAGTGATTAGAAAACAGTTTATAAACGAAAGGGCTTATCATTCATATAAACCATGCGTTTTTAAGCACATATCACTATTTGGAACGAGTTTACGCACGTACGCCGGCTTGACTTGGGTGATTGATAAGCAAATGAGTCCGATAACAATATAAATAAACGAAAAGAAAGCTGTGTCAACGATTGTCAAAAAAAAAACACTAAGTAAGATACTATACTTTTCAAATACTATACAATACTTACTACAAGATTATCAAACCGGGATCTGAGCCTACCCTTACCTACCATGGTAAGATAAGGGTAGACTTAATGTCAGAACTCATGAGTTGAACTCATGAGGTTTTCGATAAAGAGGATCGAGTTTACTATCTGTGCATCTCGCTTGTACTATTTTAGTGCGAACGAGATGCGCAGATACTAAATAAGGCCCTTGAGGCATTGTACCAAGGATTCTGGCGGCATTTCCTTGTTGTATCGCAATGCTGATACATTGTGCGAGGAAGCCGCCGGCTCTTCAGTCACCATGTTACGCCAACCAAACGCTTCGCGATTTCCGCAAAAAGTTTGTGCGCGCTGGGACCCCTGGACCTTTTATCTATGAAATCACATACCCAAGTCTCCTTCTTCATCTCATGGTCCACGAAGATCAGGTGCGTGGTGGCGAAGTACAGCGTGCCCTTGGACGGGTTCCGCAGGTTGTACTTGTCCATGAGCTGGACGTTCTCCAACTGGAACCAATTAAAAAAACAGGTTAACACATATTTATAATAAGAACTAGATGATGCCCGCGGCCTCGCCCTTCGTTAGAGTAAAATGAAACATATTTGAGTCTTCCCGTGGGAATGAGATGTTTTCCCGCTGGAAAAAGTAGCCTATGTCACTCTCCATCCCTTCAACTACCTCCACTTAAAAAATCACGTCAATTCGTCGCTCCATTTTGCCGTGAAAGACGGACAAACAAACAGACACACTTTCGCATTTATAATACTACTAGTATGGACTAGTATGGATTAGTCAAAATCGTTTTACTGATATTTTGGGTTTGGTTAGGTTAGACAAAGATGGAGTCTTAATAATGAGGTCAAGTTTGTACCCCGTTTGT
Organism: Grapholita molesta; assembly: GCA_022674325.2. Taxonomy (NCBI): domain Eukaryota; kingdom Metazoa; phylum Arthropoda; class Insecta; order Lepidoptera; family Tortricidae; genus Grapholita; species Grapholita molesta. The sequence goes on along the minus strand of CP053133.2, from coordinate 1,160,524 downwards.
AACTTTAAAAAAGCCAAAAAAGAATCCGTAGCATAATTTCAAAAGTTTGTCGAAGATCCAACACGTTTGAATTCTGCTCGTAGCCCGCCTGTCTGTCACTACCGCATGTCACTAGCCGCCATTTTGTGTGCAGTCTATGGGTGAGGATCTTGTGACATTTGACGTTTGACGTTTGTGCATCGTGGTACAGCTTCAAAAGTTCGGTACACCATAGAATTAGTATGGTATACCGAACTATTTGAGTACTTTGAATGCTACGAACTATATGACGCTGACTGTATGTGAACTTTAACGTGTATCAGACTTCCGGTTGAGCCTTAAAATGGCGAAGATTTTTCGAGAATATTTTTTTTGTATTTTGCTCTTTAACTTTGTGTAGTGTGCAATGTCGATAGTTTATTGCGCAGTGATATAACGCAGTATTGTGCAGCTAATGTAGAATTGATCTTAAGGCGCGTTTCACCACTATTTGGTCAACACCCCAGCAGTCTTGGGGCCGCGGCCGCCTCTTTGCTTTCTGTAAAGTCCAGCTACCACTGTACAGAACGCAAGGCCTACTACCGTACACTGACATGCTCTAAAAGCAAACTTGTTATGTAAGTTAGGTATGTTATTCGATTGATTAGAAAAGAAATAGAAATTATTTTATTCGTAAAACACAAAACATATTTAAATCGAAAAAAAAATATAGAAAAATTTGACTCGCAGCGGGACTCGAACCCACAACCACTGGATCACTAGCCCAGTGCACTACCAGTTTTTTTTTTTTTATTATATAGTAAAAACAATGAATAATGACTTAAATTTAAAAATTTGTCCCACAAAACTGTTTTCACAGTTTGACTGTGGGATCCATGAGTGAGACTAGGTATAACAATTACAAGTGGTAGGTAATCTATGGTAATATTGAGATTATGGGTATGACAGTTACTTTAAATGACAAACAAATTATAAACAGAGGTAGGAGGTAACAGGGGCAAAATTCAAAAACAAAACATTCAGATACTGTCAAGGTAGTGACGGAACAAGGCTCTTTTGTACTTTTTTTTTGTCTTTTTCGGTTCTAATAGCCGCAGGCAAGGCGTTAAGTAGGTATGGTAAACGCTTTTCTATGAGCCTGTCCCCATAGTAGTTCCTTACTCTGGGGACAGCAAATTTACCTGCAGCCACAGACCTGGTGCCGTGTGTTTGGCTCATTTGAGACAGGTTACTCTCTGGATTGCCGTGCTGGTTGATCAATAATAAATATTTGTGTCTTAGGGTTACCGGAAGAATTTTACATATATTGAATAGCTTATAATAGTTAATTTTACATTTATTTTTAGTTTTATTGTTTACTAGCAGTTTAAGAAATCTAATTTGTAATTTTTCTACTTTATCCAAATTCGTTTTGAAAGTGAGGCCATAGCAATCCAGTGAGTAACCTATAACTGATTCCACCAGTGACAAGTAAATACATTTTAAAGTGCTCAATGGGACTCTATACCTTAGATGGTAAAATCTACCTAGTAAAACTGTTAATTTACTACATATATATTCCATATGGGATGACCATGAAAAGTTTTCATCTATTTTCATGCCAAGGTAAGTTATGCACTTAACACGCTCAATTGGCTTACATTAGCATGAAACCAGATTGTGATGGAAACAGGAGAAATCATGCGCAATTATTGTCAGTTGTGCTATACGAGCGCCGCTTAGACGTGTCATATTCTTCTATCTTATCCTTCTTGGTATACGTCATTACGGGTGACGTGTAGCGACATCTACCGAAGAGTATTGAACCCTTTTTAGGGCATAGCAGACGTTTCTGCTTAATATAAAAATAACACAAAACATGCAACAGACGATAAGATACATTACAGGAAGTGCCACGAAATGGCTCCATCTCCGCATATTGCTAGCATATGCCGAGATTAGCTACAATTACTTTGACAATCGAAATCATCAGAATCGATGGAAGCCATTTTTTTTAAACTATCTATTACCGTGTGTCACTGACGCCGACCCGAGTAGTTTACGTCTTTTAAATTCACTATGTTATAGCTCGTCTGCGGCGCTACCGCGAAATACGATATTTGTAAATTTCGGGCGATTGTCTTTGTCACTCTCATGGCGCCTTAAATAGAGTAAAAGAGACAGATGCTCGAAATATACGAACTTCGATGTTCGCTACCGCCTGTCACTGACTTAATTTCCTAAGTAAGAAATTCCTATAGACACAATATGAAAACCGAGGTTACTAATGTACGAGATTGCTAGCGACAAAACTCCCATTAGCTTACACATTACGACACATCACTTAGATTCGTTTAGACCACCTCAAGTATTCCAGTAGTATAAATCAAGTCTGGGGTCCTGGATTTTCCCCAGGCTACCTTCCCACAAACAGTACACTCGCTGTAATATTCCAACAGTTTATATTAGAGCCTAAGTCAAAAAAAAATGCATGCAAACTTTTGCATTTATATAATTATTACGATTTGTTACCCTTAATTTACAGAAACCATTACGTGTTTTTTAAATTTCATTACTCTCTAACCAAAAATGTATTTCCGACCCAAACTTTTCCAAAAGAAACTTCAAAAGCCGTCAAAGAGAATCCCCGAAAGTTTGCACAAGCAAGTTATGTGTTTAGGATAAACCAACGTGTTCGGTAAAGTATCCTTTGGCTATTTACTCAGCGTTAGCTTAGGAGTACCGATTGATTTGTAACTAAGTAGGTTTTTACAAGCTTTTATTGGATCCGATAGGGTGGCCAGGGGGCAATCTTTGAGCGTCGAGTACTCGACTCGACATTTTAAACTCTGTCGGAAACGAATACGTCCAACAATGAGAGGTAGGGCACAGCGATGACCATCACGCTTGAATCTGGGGCAGCCCAACTGGGGAAGTACCTCCTCCTTACAGAAGACCACAGCCATGATAGCACTGCTACCTTTCAGGTATGTAGTGTTGGTTCCTGGAGTAAGGTTCCCAGAGCTCCAACCCCCCTTAAAGGCCGGCAACGCGCTTGTGACGCCCTGGGGTGCCCATGGGCGACGGTAATTGCTTACCAGCAGGTAATCCGTCTGCTCGTTTGCCGCCTATGTCATAAAAAAAAAAGAATAGTTACTAACTAACTATTTAATAAAGAATTTGTGTTACTTATATACGTACATTCAGGATCAAAAACAAAATGGACAGACGACCTCATTAAGGTCCCCGGCAGACGCTGGATACAGGTCACTTTCAATCAGTACATGTTGAGGTTCAAGGGGGAGGCTAATGATGATGAATGATGTATATCATGTATACATAATTTGGAACTTTTTCCGCATCGATATCTTTTACCTAGGCTGCACGAAGAGTATAAAAATACACTTCACGCAATAACGACAGCGCAGTATTAGATGAAAGCCACACATTGATATTGTTATGAAACTCCAAAGTTACGTGACATAAAACTCGAATATAACACTGAGGGCGAAATTACCACTTTTACGAAGCTTCCCTTATTTTCATACCCACATTACTGAGCGCTATGAACATTTCAGGGCTTCAATTTGCATATGAAGCGAGGAATATAGCTTTATGCAGCTGTACTCAGTTTTATTTTCCTTTCGGAATGTATAACAATGGGCGAGCAGAAAACTTCGTACCCCGTCCTCGTTTTAGCTTGTTTGTGGTGTCGCTTTTGGCCTTCTTTTGACACCCGACACCCCCTCCCCTCTTGGCGATATTCAGTAATCTTAACACTACAAAACAAGATCACATGTAGGGGAGGTAGGGGTGCATTGGGCAGTCAGGGCTCCTCGTTACGGAGTGAAACATGCCGAGCAATATTCTACTTATAAAACGTGAGTTACCCGCTTTTATACAATTAATAATAAAAGGCTCATGGGATTCTAATTCAAACATAAATAACGGGAAAATTATAAAATATAAAATCCCCAACGAAAAAAGAAAAATGAACATTCAGGAAGTTTACGATGGCCCTGTACCCTTACCATGAGTTGTGACATTGACGTTTTCGATAACGAGTATCACGTTTACTGTCTGTGCATCTCGCTTGTACTATTTTAGTGAGAACGAGATGCACAGATAGTATACTCGATACTCGTTATCGAAAACCTCAAAGTCACAACTCATGGTAAGGGTACTGAAATGATTTAATCGATTTCTATAAATAGGTACATGTCTAAGAACCATAAATTCAAACACCTGCTTTTAAATAAAAAATAATACATTAAAATTAGTCCACCCGTTTAAGAGCGTTTGACGACCGTTCTGGTCTGGTGGGTGAAGCCGATGGTTCTGGGTTCGAATCCCAGTCAGGGCATTTATATGTGTGATGAGCACAGATATTTGTTCCTGAGTCATGGGTGTTTTCTAAATATATAATTATTTATATGTATCTATCTATTATATCATCGTCTAATACCTACAACACAAGCCTTACTGAGCTTACCGTAGGACTAGGTCGATATGTGTAAGATTGTCCCGAATAAAATATTTATATTTTTAAAAGCTACGGTGCCACAAACACTGAGACAGTTACAACGGTCAAACATAATACAACACCCCCCTTTTCGTCGGCGGGTAACAAAACTAGAAACTTAATTGGAATTTTTGTATTTAAACTTTCGTGAGACATATCTAATAAATTAAACATTAACACGGCTCTACTCACGTTTATTTAGTCACTCGCGCGACATGTTTCGGAGAACATAGGCCTCCATTATCAAGCACTAAGAGTGCTGAGTGTCCGTTCGATTCGGCGATCGCGTCGCCGGCCCGTCGCGCACTAACGCGCGCCGCGCTGCTCGCGCCGCTCTTGATGTCAAAACCGGTTGAGGGCGGTCCGCCCATTACAGCGGCTCCGGTGTCGGACCACCCTCAACCGGTTTTGACATCAAGAGCGGCGCGAGCAGCGCGGCGCGCGTTAGTGCGCGACGGGCCGGCGACGCGATCGCCGAATCGAACGGACACTCAGCACTCTTAGTGCTTGATAATGGAGGCCTATGTTCTCCGAAACATGTCGCGCGAGTGACTAAATAAACGTGAGTAGAGCCGTGTTAATGTTTAATTTATTAATTGGAATTCTCCTCCTACGCGTATATCATTCTACAATTCTCCACGCAATAATTTAACAAACACAATTTCAACTCATTAGAAACCACACAGTCCAGAAAATTCGAAAATAACTAGCTGCGTGTCTATCCCTCTCGGTTTATCGCTCGATAAAAGAGAGACAACGAAACTGAAACTTCTCGCGGTAAGCCGAGCCTAGCAACTTTGGTGCTTACTTTATTTATACGGCGAATTTAAACAATATGGTTACATGAGTAATGTAAGACACAGTACTTGGACTGGGCGAGGGAACTGACAGTTTGACGTCACAACTATGAAAGTGCAATTTGCAAGAAGTTTCAAAAGATTGACATTGTTCTAGAATTTTATCGGAAACATTCACAAGTTAATACCTATTCAGTTACATGGTTGAATTAACTATTATCCATTGTTATTCAGGCCTAGAAAACAGTGGCTAAACCTCGTAAGGCCCACGGACCTGTCTGTAGAACTAATCACTTTAAAGAATTTTGAATTTTATATAATTGGAACTGACTTGAATTTCATTTGTTTCCTTCGATTTTGACACAAAAGAAATTATACTTTATTTCCTACACTATAAAGAACGAATTCGAGTACTTGTATGGTGGGCCTTAGGAGGATAATTATATTTGTTAGAAGAAATATGTGTCATTATCTAGGAAAAGGGACCTTATTGTCGATGGCACTTACGTCGAATCGCGTTGCGTTTGGATTGTAACATCTTGAACAACGACATAAGCGCCATCGACAATAAGGTCCCTTTCCATAGATAATGTCACATATGGCATCGTATTCCATTAACACGTTTACGGGAGTTTTCAGAAAAAAATGCCCTAAATTAGCGTGACTGACAAGTTAACTATGTACGTTTTGTGATGATAATTATTCAGCATGTTTTTTTTATAAATACTTAAGATTTGGTGCTCGTTTCATAAACTTTGTGTTTGGAGATTTCCTACTGATTCTGGGGCAGTATGTTGCACTGCTCTAAACAGGCGCAGCTACATATTTCCAGTACTTTCTAGTCGCAATTTGGGCGGTTGTCACAGCTATGGCAACGCAAAGCGCTATGGAGATTATCACACTGCCACGCACCACGCTGCGTGATGCGTCTTGCCGCAACTAAAGTGATCTGAACGCGCGTGAATGCATTTCTGTGTGTCGGACTGTGCATGTTTTCTATACAAACGGAGATTTTTTTTATGACATAGGCGGCAAACGAGCAAACGGATTGCCTGATGGTAAGCAATTACCGTCGCCCATGGGCACCCGCAACACCAGGGGATTCACAAGCGCGTCGCCGGCCTTTAAGGGGGGTTGGAGCTCTGGGAACCTTACTCAGCATCAGGAACACAACACTACATACCTGACAGGTAGCAGTGCTATTATGGCTGAGGTCTTCAGTAAGGAGGAGGTACTTCCCCAGTTGGGCTGCCCCAGATTCAAGCGTGATGGTCATCGCTGTGCCCTACCTCTCATTGTTGGACGTAGTTTAAGGACATACCCGGGTCCAAAAATGATGCGATGAGATGCTTACAAGCAACGTTACATCGATCACGCATTCACGCGCTACGCTGCGTGGTGCGTGACAGTGTGATAATCGCCTATCGCTTTCTATTTGCCGTCACCGCAAACGAGATTCGAGAGTCGAGACGCCTCTGGAACTTATTACTTATTCTCCTAGAACAAAGTTCAGCTACTGCTTACAATAACGTAAGTATAAGTACATCCTTCATTAATTAATAGCTAGGCCTAAGGCAAATCTCTTAACATTCTCTAAAACCTCATACCTCTCAACCTCCTAACAAACGCAACTTTATGACAAAGGGATAGAGTCGAGAATGCCAACGTACAGTTATATTAACTGTATATGTGGAGTAATTTAAGGTAAATATTACATTGTACTGAATATGGGACATGATGGTTATGTGGGACGCGAACTCATTAGGCGGGATGAGGTTTCGCGTAAATACCAGAGTTTATATACATTATTTATAGTCTTAAGGGGCCCGAGCTTTTCGCGCTACTCGATTCAATCTATGGCGGCTCAGGTAAGGATGGACGAACCGCTCGCGAATTTACGAATTTTCGTCGTATTATTTAAATAAATATTTTTTTTACAAATGTAAGACTGTATACGTTATAGAAAATAAGTAAATTTAATATTATTGAAAAAACTTATGACCTTCTGTTGAGTATTTGCAACGTATTAAGTGAAGCCTATCTTTTTCAGAGGTCACTTTGGATGTAATTTTTATAACGCATAATTCAAGTAATCGTGTTTCTTAATCGTATGATTTATTAAGTTAATCCTTAAATATGTAACTTATGACGCATAAAGACTAAGATTAAGGATTAATTATACAAAAAAGGTATCTAACAAACGAAATTCTGCTGTCTTTGGGTAGTAAATTGTACTGTCTTCTGCCCGCGACTTCGTCTGCGTAGAATTACTCATTTCATTATCATTGGCATTGGCAACTGATGCGTTGTTAAGATATTTGTGACCACCTCCACAGCTCCTATATATCTGATGGCGACTGTATTATAATATTGTATCTATAGCGAGTATTAATTACGAGAAATTAATTAGTCCGACGCCTACTAACGGAAGTTCTTTAATAACGCGAGTGTAGGTAAAGAAGGTGTGTATTAGGTATATAAGTTAGGTTCGACGACCGCTCTGGCCTAGTGGGTAGTGACCCTGCCTATGAAGCCGATGGTCCTGGGTTCGATTCCCAGTCAGGGCATTTATTTGTGATGAGCACTGATATTTGTTCCTGAGTCATGGGTGTTTTCTATGTATTTAAGTATTTATATGTATCTATCTATTATATATATCGTCGTCTAGTACCCACAACACAAGCCTTATTGAGCTTACCGTAGGACTAGGTCGATTTGTGTCAGATTGTCCGGAAATATTTATTTATTTATTTATTTTATTTATAAGTAGATATTGAGTCTTTAGTAAATAAGGTTATTTATAACGCACGGATTATATTCCAAACGATAAAACTAAAATGTGTCATTATCTAGGAAAAGGGACCTTATTGTCGATGGCACTTACGTCGAATCGCGTTTCGTTTGTATTGTATCGTCTTGAACAACGACATAAGCGCCATCGACAATAAGATTCACTTTCATAGATGATGTCACAAATAAGTCATCTAACCGCCTGCGCCTGGAGACCTATAAAAAGGTCTCCCATTGAATGCCATTTTGAATTTTAATAATGACAAACCAGAGTTGCATTTGCCCTGGCAAGCTTTGATCTATAGGCGGCTAGAGTTTAAGTGGTTTAGCCGTGTGCCAGCTGACTAGAATAGCACCACTCCAACTCCTCCCGCGGGTGTCGTAATAGGCGACAAAGGGAAAACCCGACGCGACGGATGTCAGCATCCGCCGAAACCCAATCTACAGTTACTGCGGTCGCCAGCCCGCCTGCCAAGCGTGGCGACTATGGCAATTAGGTATCCCCAAGATGATACAAGTTTTATTTGTGGGAGGCCAACAGTGGACGACTTACGGCTGAAATTATGAAGTCTTAAGTAATATAAATATTTCCGGACAATCTCACACAAATCGACCTAATCCTACGGTAAGCTCAGTAAGCCTTGTGTTGTAGGTACTAGACGACGATATATATAATAGATAGATACATATAAATACTTAAATACATAGGAAACACTCATGACTCAGGAACAAATATTTGTGCTCATCACGCATATAAATGCCCTGACTGGGATTTGAACCCACGACCATCGGCTTCATAGGCAGGGTCACTACCCACTAGTCCAGACCGGTCGTCAAATAATAAAATACCCTCAAGGTAAAATTAGGTGCATGTAAAACGAGCATGCGACAGCTTTCTATCAGGCGGGCCGTAAACTAATTTGCCACCGTCGTAGTATAAAAAAATGAGTTTCCTTAGTAATAGCATCGCCAGCTGCGTGTAACGTGCGTATATATTTATGGAGAACAATAACTTTTGTAACAAAGGGTTTGGATGCTGCCCAGTGGCGGCGCGTTATAGTACATTTCGATACTAGAAAAAAATTTTTTTTTTTCGACGAGGGTTAACGTTGGAGCCCGAGTGAAACGAGGGTGACAATGCCCCGAGTCTTAAAGAAGTTTTTGCACGAGTATCGAACCTAATTTTTCATAGCAAATGCCTTAAAAAGTGAAATTTACGCACGAAGCGTGCGAAAAGTGCACTTTTTACGCACTAGTTAGGAAAATTTTATTTTAGGAAAAATGGAGCCGATCCGGCTTAGCCTTTTCTTCATGAGCCCAAAGAAAACCGTCGAACTGCAGTAAGTTAGGGAAGCCGGCGGGAATCGGCTTGTATAAACGCACTGCCACTTGATGCTGCTAGCTTATTGTGTTAGCATAACATATAGCGTTATAAATCACAAAAAAATGCGTTTACCCTTAATTTACCAAAAAGAAAGTGCGTTCTAGGCTCGGTAGGTCTGAATAGCCCTAAAAATTCTGATCATAAAATAAGACGGATTGCCTGGTGGTAAGCAATTACCGTTGCCCATGGGCACCGGCAACACCAGGGGAGTCACAAGCGCGTTGCCGGCCTTTAAGGGGGGTTGGAGCTCTGGGAACCTTGCTCACCATCAGGAACACAACACTACATATCTCAAAGGTAGCAGTGCTATTATGGCTGTGGTCTTCTGTAAGGAGGAGGTACTTCCCCAGTAGGGCTGCCCCAGATTCAAGCGTAAGCGGTCATCGCTGTGCCCTACCTCTCATACGGGTTTAAGTCCGAAATATTGTACCTAAGATATAAATCGTAGAACACTTACATATATATTTATTGTTTTTTTTTTGTGTTATTTGGAGTTATTTAGAGAGTTACTACTACATAGATCAGGTGCTTTAGCTAAGTTTTTCACCTATACTTGTACTGCGCTACATCTAACTTCTTCAACCAATTGTCTTCATAAGTTTCGTGCAAATTCACTTTAGAGATAGTATACAATTAGCTAGAGGCGTGTCTAAGTTTATAGACATCGAGACACCCAAGTTGGATCACAATGGAGCGAACACAAAGCAACATGATACATGATAGTCTATATTCTATAGATACCTCATCTACTTATATAGAAGCTTATTACTGTGTTCACCCTCATAAAGACTGTCAGAGATTGATATATATATATATATATACCGGGTGTGGCCTGTAAAAGGAGCTAAAAATTTAGGGATCGCTTCTACACCACGAATGTAACAACATTTGTTCTATAACTTTATACAATTGGGTAATTTATTACTTGTGATTTTTTTCAAACAAACTAATCAGTATTTTCAATGAACAGCATCCAATAGTCAAGTTGACGTTTACTGTCAGCCTACCAACTTCATAGTTTTCGGAATACATCACTTACTTAGAAAAGCTTTTTTTATTAATATTTATTAAACTATGAGTTATTTTCAAAAGTCGTAGAACAAATGTTGTTGTTGGTGATGTAGAAACGATGCCTAAAGTGAATGCTAATATTACAGGCCACACCCGGTATATATATATATATATGTTAATATGTAAAGGTCGCGGGAATCCACTAGATGGCGCAAAACCAGTCATTTTGGGTCGATTTGTCATCGTGTCAGTGGACATTCCTAAGCAGTCCACATTAGGAAGGTAGAAGCGAATCGTTACATGCGAATGAATGGAATATTCAAACGTAAGGATGAAACCGCTCCCCTCGCCTGGTCATGCGGTGGTGGAACGGAGATGGCGAAATTAAATCGTGCAATTCTTGTGCACACTCAAAACGTATCCTGTAAAACACAGGCAAACTAGTAACCCTGCGACGGTGCTCAAGACTCTGTAACGTTACACTCACTAATTCAAGATCGGCAATAAGTCTGCGACCTCGGTGCTCTATTGAATCCAAAGCGACCAGCTGATACTTAGCAGACCCGTCCCAAAGGTGGCAACACTTTATTTTTTAGTTTAAATATCGGCATTAATCTCCAAGCATTTGTCAAATAGAGAAAAGAATCACCCACGCTGTCAACACCGATTAATCATCCATTTCTGATATCCTTAATATTAAACAATGCCATTTCAATGTCAAGGAGTTTGAATTAAACCACGAGACAGCTTGAAATGGGCAAAGCGACAAATCTGAGAGATTTCTCTCCGAGATAACATAAGTCGTAGCTCAAAGTCCTTAATTAAACAGATTAGGTACTTAGACGCAATAGAATTGTAACAGAGAGATTGAGGCAGAGAATACCAATTTGTACCGATTGGCGTAGAAACTCTAGTAAGTTTTTGAAGCAGTCGCGACGCGTCTGGTTGCCGTAATTGGTACCCGAAGAGCTGGCGGTTTCCCCTCGCACAACCACCAGAAAGAGAGAAATGCCACCAGCATCCTTGGTACAATGTGTCAAGGGCCTTTTTAGGGTATAATAAATAAATATTTTGGGACAATCTTACACAAATCGACCTAGTAAGCTCAGAAAGGCTTGTGTTGTAGGTACTAGACGACGATATATATAATAGATAGATACATATAAATACTTAAATACATAGAAAAAACCCATGACCCAGAAACAAATATCTGTGTTCATCACATAAATAAATGCCCTGACTGGGAATCAAACCCAGGACCATCGGCTTCATAGGCAGGGTCACTATCCACTAGGCCAGACCGGTCGTCGAAGAGGTCATCCCTGGCTTTGCTCTATGACCCCTGCCCCCTTGTCGTAAAGGATAATTTCCATGATACAATTTTGTATGCCCTTCTTCGTAATTCCTATTCCTTCCTCTTTCAAACTATCTTTTACCAAATTTCATTCAAATTGGTTCTATGCGGTGCCGGCTTGCCGTGCGGTGCCGGCTGACTAGAATAGCACCACCCCCCCATTACCTCCCGCTGGTGTCGTAAAAGGCGACAAAGTGAAAAATCCTTCGGATGGCCATATGACAACTACCCCCCAAGATGATACAAGTCATATTTTGGAGGACGCCTATGTCCAGCAGGGGACGATTTACGGTTGAAATAACGACAATGGTTCAGTGGATTAAGCATAGAAAGACAGGCAGACAGTTACTTTCACATTTACAATATTAGTTAGTTTGGTTAAGTGTCGCGTTTGTACAGTCAATGTCATATAGTTGGCAGCATTCAAAATACTCATAAAATTCGGCACACCATAGAATTTATATGGTGTCCCGAACTATTTGACTGCTTTGAATATGCTGCCAACTGTACCCCTCGATAAATAAATATTTATCGTCAATATTCTCACTTATTATTTTGCATAGAAAAACTTCTTTATATGTATAACTTAAATAACTTTTCAAATCCCTAAGTGATATTTCTAATGTATGCATTGAACACGTATCTTCATGACTTTCAGAAATAATTCAAGAGTCGAGAGCATTCATGCGCCTTCGAGTTCAAAAATATCTCTACGCATTTTAACCTTAATCCATTGTAATAAGGTTTCATATTGTACAAATATTTTTACACAGATATATCTAAAGATAACGCTAGTAGCTCTGGTAGGACCTGGCCGTGACGTGTACTAATGTTTCAGTTGAGCAGGGAAAAACTAAGGTCCAAAGTATAAGATTTTTAAGTATTTCCAAACCCCCTTCGTTTGTATTCCCAGAAAGATATAATTTGGGTATCTTCAAGGCAAGAGTGAATAGGGTATTACTGAACCAGCGTGCTGCACCCTCGACCTCGTCGACACTTACCATCAGGTGTGACTGAGGTCCAACGCTGGTCAGTCTTGTTTAAAAAAAAAAACACTTTAAGGCTTTGAGTTCCCTAGAGATGACAGCAGAGCAGCATTTCTCATTTGGACGTTTAAGGCTATAACCGGGTAAATCTTGAATTTTGAGAATTAAACAATCTTGTACCGTTGGTGACCTTATCGTAGTCCAAAGGTCTATGTATAAGGACATGTCTCAATTTGGTTACAAATATTTTTTTAGTTCCGCCCCCGCTGCCTCTCTTGCTGGGGCCACACTCAAGCTTACGACGTCAAATATAACGCGATAACTCCGCTTTTTATTTCCTGCCTAGGGCGAAATTCATTTTATTATTTTTGCACCTCCCTAGCTCTGAAAGCTCGTTTTTATTGTTTAACAAAAAACTATTAAGGGCCTCGTACGCCCTAAAAAGTTCTGGGTACAGTCGCTATCAGATATATCGGAGCTGTGGAGGTGGTCACAAATATCTGAACATGCACTTTAGCGCCTTGAAAAGAGGCATTATTATGTGTATGTTCACACTATGACAATTCAATAATCCTATGAAAATTTGAGTCTCTACATATCATAATACACTAAAGCAATATATTTAAGGGGTCATAGTAGACCTCGGTCTTAAGTACCATAATTTTCAAAAAACGATTTCATCTTGATTCAAAGGACTACGGTGCATTTTTTTATTTAGATACTAAAACACAGAAATATTACCCTGTCAAATATACTTGGTGAAGGTATTTGTCCTTGTAAGCGAATGTCTGTTTTAAGTTTTTGCACATTTTCCTTAGCATCTATTAGCCTAAGAAATCATTATTATACGGCGTATATTTCTATTTCCTTTCTATTAGAAGTGTGCCTTATGTTACAAATGTTAAGGTACACATTCGAAGTAAAATAGTAGGGGCTTTAAGGCCTTTTATTATGAGCGGAACACTTGGATAGGCAATTTGGAGAGATATCATAATGGTTTTATCGGCCTATCCTTCGATTTTCCGGACCGATAGTACTTAGTCAAGATTACCGCATATTCGCTTCTATTATTTTTTAATAGCAAGATCAAAAGAAAACGTTAGTTCTATTACAATAAGAAAAAACTCATAGTTAAATATGACACGTAAACTACGCTTCTGTTAGTTAGGATCTGAGCCCTGAGTGTAAGTTTTTAACGTAACTTTACGTCACGAACGCGTTTGCGTTTCCCATATAAATAACATTATCACTTACGCATTCGTAACCGTTTTTTTGAGTAAAAAAAAACTTACACTAGAGCTTCTGATAAAGAACTGAGAGAGAATTATGAACTCGGACCAAAACAAACTTACTTTTTTTTGGTTTAGTTAAATCGGTCTCCGGTCTTTTTCAGTAGATTTTAATACAAGCGGAACGGAACGAATGGACGATTGTGCGAGTGCGACGAGGACGCCCTTACTGGGATTTGAAGTTAGGACCGTCGGCTACATAGGCATGCCCACTAGGCCAGACCAGTTGTATCCCTATAAAACTTATTTAATTTTTTTTTTTTTTTTTATGTCATAGGCGGCAAACGAGCAGACGGATTGCTTGGTGGTAAGCAATTACCATCGCCCATGGGCACCCGTAACACCAGAGGAGTCACAAGCGCGTTGCCGGCCTTTAAGGGGGGTTGTAGCTCTGGGAACCATCAGGAACACAACACTGCATACCTGAAAGGTAGCAGTGCTATTATAGCTGTGGTCTTCTGTAAGGAGGAGGTACTTCCCCAGTTGGGCTGCCCCAGATTCAAGCGTGATGGTCATCGCTGTGCCCTACCTCTCATTGTTGGACGTAGTTTAAGGACATACCCGGGTCCAAAATAAAGCTAAACTCAAATAATATTGCGTAAGTGAGTTTTTCTTCGCGACTAAGTCGGTCAACCATACCCGTCATTAAAGTATGGTTGCGGGATAAAAATAATCCTAATCCTTATTTTTATCCCGCAATCCTTTTTTTAACTGTCTCCATACCAAATTCCATCCCAATTGGTTCACCGGTTTAAGCGTGAAGAGATGGATAACAGACAGACATAGTTACTTTCGTATTTATAATATTATAAGTAAAAGTAAATACAATATATAAGTATGGATGACATGGCAAAAGAAGTGCGTCACAATCAACCATTATTTAGCGTATAATATGATTATATGTCGTGTCATTGGATGTCAAACAATATGACGGGATTATCGACAATGAATGACGTTAACACTCAGAATATTGTTACCTAGACTCAGCCCAGACGCGACAGGGGTCACTGTACTCGACAAAAGTCTAGGCCACCGCAAATTGTTGTGGTATGGCCTGGTACCGCGCACCTCGAACTTCGTATATTTCGAGCATCTTCCTCTTTTACTCCAATTAAGGCGCCATGAGGGTGACAAGAGACAATCGTCCGAAATTTAAGATTTTCGTTTTTCCCCGTTGGTTATATTCCTAACACTAATCCTTGAGTTATTGATTAATTTCCGGTCCGGGAGAAGAAATTAAAGATTCCATTAACTTAAAAATGAAAATGGACATCAGCTTTGGACTTTAGAACTCCATGTACCGCCAGAAGGAGCAATCTTTGAGCATTGGTTCAATACCATAACGGCCACGCTTGGCAGGCGGGTTGGCGATCGCAGTATCTTCCACCGTTATAAGGGACGCTGCTGCCCGTCCCGTGGTATCTGGTCGCGGTTTAGGACTACACCATGGTCCAGTATTATTCCATATTTACCTACAACACAAGCCTTACTGAGCTTACCGTAGGACTATGTCGATTTGTGTAAAATTGTTTCGAAATATTTAATATTCATTTTTAATATATTCTTTGCTTCCGGCGTTTTCTACGAAGTCTTAAAAGTTAAGTTCATAATATCAGCCGTATCTCGTCCACTGCTGGACATGGCCCTCCCCCAAATATGACTTGTATCATCTTGGGGGGAGTTGCCATAGTCGCCATTTTCGGAGCAAGTTGGGAACCGCAGTAGCTATAGATTGGGTTTCGACGGACGCTGCTGCCCATCCGTCGGTTTTCCCTTTGTCCCCTCTTACGACACCCGCGGGAGGAGATGGGGTGGTGCTATTGTAGTGAAAAACTTAAGTTAAAAACGGATAAACTCGGAGACTAATGGACTCTCAGTCAGCTGTAACTGGCATTCCATTAGGAACCTTTTACTTCAGAACATTAGCAGATGTCAACTCGTTAACTAAATCTTAAGTTTTGACGCAAATGGTGAACGTAAATAAAAATAAATAAGTATTACAGGACATCTTTACACAGATTGACAGAGCTCCACGGTAAGCTTAAGAAAGCTTGTGTTGTGGGTACTCGGCCAACGATATACAGTGTGTATTTTTCATACGGGCGTATAAGTTGCCCACATACAGTACCCAGTAATACGACTCGTATCATGTTAATAATTTTGTTAAATAGTGTTACAATACAGTTGTAACGATTTTTTTAAGTCTGACAGGGCAGCAATGTACGCAGTCAAACTTATTTACATGACAAGTAATACTGACATGACATGACACATCGGTAGATTAATTACTATGGATGTAATACATTGCGTGCTTAATTTTTATGTATGAAATAAAAATAACCAATTTTTTTAACAAAATGAATGTAAATGGAGAGTTGCGCTGGCAACACTGGCCGCGCTGAAACGTCAAATGGCCCTGGCGTATTTAAATATTTAAAATAATACTAAAAAGTGATCTATAATGTAATTTATTTCGTGCAACGAAAGGATAATAGTGTAATTAAAGTGTACCAGTGTTATATTTAGTGTTAGTTTACTATAAGAACCAAAATTTCGGTGACGGAATGAGCAGAACTGTCAACGGCTCTTCAACGAACAAGATTTGAAATGAAACCGTATTTGACTGTATTTCATTGAAGGGAGTATTGTTTTTCACATTTATTTCACATTTATATGCCTTACTTTTAGTGTAATTGTCCAGTTTATCCTAATATTTGCCATATCTGTTAACCTATAGTATTCTATAGACAAGTTAACTCCATTAAAAACGGTAATTTGTCTCAACAAAATAGCTCAAGTTTAGGACGAGTAAATGCTAAATTAAGTAACTGATAATGAAAATTGTGTTCAACAATTAACTTGCATATGTCAATTATTCAATAATTTAAGAAGTTTATTAGTTTAAATTCTTACTGTAAACTATTGTCAAATACTAAAGTTCCCTTGTATTTAAACACTTTGTTCTGCTAGTAAAATTGTAAGTCATACTTGTTAGGTTCAGTTTACTCACATTGTCAATATGTTTTCAGCACAAAGTTGTAAAATGACTACACGCAAGGATGTTTTGGTGGCTAAAGTACAACAACTACAAAAAGACCTTAAAACAGCTAAAGAGTTAAATGACCGACTCCTACAAGAGCAGGATGAAAGTGAGCAGGAAATCGAGCGCGTTGTCAGAACAAACACTGCTCTGAAAACTCAGCTTGCCAACCAGGACATTGAATATGAAGACTTGCAAGGGGAGCGGGATCAACTTCAAGCTACTGTTGACAAATTTGAGCAATGCCAGGAGATACATGAGCAGGCATTACTACGCATCAAGGACCTGGAACAGCAGCTAGAGGAACAGGATTTAAATCAAAACAATATTTGCAAGTATTGCTCCAAGCACTCCGGGCCGCCAGACAACAATTTAAGTATTTTTGCTGAACTTAATAGCTATGAGGTAGATTTAATAAATGACAGTATAGTGGACTCCCCTATTATACATAATATGGATTTGCCCTGCTCTGTATCCATAGAAAACAGTAGTAGTAGTAGTAATAGGAGTTTTCTATTGAACGGAGCAAAAAAGATTAAAAAATACTTAAAATTAAATAGATTTATTAAAAAATCTAAACTTTTGCTGAAATGCCACAAATTATTATTTAAATCAATTAACTCTAAATGTAAAACCATAACATTGAGTAATGAACTCCTGAAGTGCCAGCATCAATTAGATCAGACAGTGGAGGAGCTGAATCAGCGCTCCTCTGAATTAAGCAAATTAGAATTTAAGTTAAAAGACATTAATAACAAGCATGAATTGTCTAGTAAAACTCTACAGGAATACATAGCCTTTATGAACACTGTTTTAGCACCGGGCAGCGGCTACCCTCTGCGCATGGACTCCCCCCTGCCCCCGCCACGCCTGGCGCCGCCGGGCTCGCCCGCGCCGCTGCCGCTCGACTCCAGCGCGACCACTCCGCCGCTCCAGCTCAAGCGTGACCCGAGCCTGGGCGGCCGGGTGCCACTGCCGGTTCCATTCCCGTCGTGCCCCGTCGAGCTGGGGACATGTCCGCCTTGCGTTGACGAGCGCGCGCCATCGCCGCCGTGCGTCGTCCGGTCGGTGCCGTTGCCGGCCTGTACTGCCTCGCCGCCGGCGCCATCACCGCCGAGCGCCACCCCGCCGGCACCATCACCGCCTCGCGCCGCCTCGCCGGCGCCAGCACCGCCGAGCGCCACCCCGCCGGCACCATCACCGCCTCGCGCCGCCTCGCCGGCGCCAGCACCGCCGCCCAGCGAGCCGCGCACGCTGCTGTACACGGACGAGGCGGGCGCCGGCCTGGGCGCGCTGCTGGCGGAGCGCCTGTCGCAGGGCGTCCTCAACAACTGTCACCCGGGCGCCTCCGTCGATCGTTTGACCGACTGTATCTCTGTCGGCGAGTTTGAGCGCTATTCCACGCTTGTAGTATTTCTAGGTAATAGTGTAGATTGCACCAAACGAGGTATCTTGCGTTTAGCTGAAACCCTGTCAAGTATTGACCGGCGAAATTGTGTAAAAATAATTATCTGCGCCTTGCCTTATAGAATGTCGAGTAAAGTAAATGAGAGGGTTTATTCTTACAACTCCATATTTTATAATCTTTCCTTGTACAGTAGTACGATTTCGTATTTTGATACGAATAAATTTATTACAAATTTTATTATGCCCTATAATAGAACTTATCTTCCGAGAAGATGTATTATTGATTGTGCTAACCTGTTAGCATATAATATTGAAGGCCCCGTCGTGTTTAATTCGGTGGATTTAGAGAGGATGCCGTCTGGTAATGTAAATAATTATACAAATAAATGTTTTAAATATTCTATGATGCCCTGTAATAGAACTTATGTTCGGAAAAGATATCTTATCGACTGTGCTAACCTGTTAGCATGTAATATTGTGGGACCCGTCTCGTCTAACACGGCGGATTTAGGGAGGGAGCCGTCTGGTGATGTCAATTTAAACTAACTCCTACGACAACGTGTGCACCGACCGGCTCCGTTCCTATACATAACTGCGATGCTAGTATGGGTAATAAAACCGATGATTTGTACTTAGTTCACCAGAATATTCAAGGGTTTACCAGTAAACAACTCGAAATTGATTTGTTCGTACAGCACTCGAACATTGACGTCCTTTGTATAACGGAGCACTGGCTTAAAGGTCATGAATTTATGTTTAATTTCAACAATCATAGTATAGTAAGTTCTTTTTTTAGGAAATCGTGCATTCGCGGCGGGTCATTAATCATGGTCAACAATAATATTAAAAGTAAGGAGCGTAGAGACATTGTTGACTTGTCTGTGGAACGCCATATTGAACTTTCTTGTGTGGAGCTTGAACAGTTTATAATCATATGCGTGTACAGGCCTCCATTGGCAAACTTTAATTTATTTGAATCAGTGATAGATGAAGTTCTTACTAGTGTGTTCAGTAGTAATAAAAGTGTAATTGTGTGTGGTGATTTTAATATTAACTTACTTGAGTCATCATCCATGTCTGTGAGGTTACTTAGTACTTTTAAATGCTAGGTATAATCTAGTAAATTTATTTTGTGAACCTACGCGTATTACAGCGACCAGTGCTACATGTATAGATAACATTTTCAGTAACAAGGATGCGATTAGTAAATCTATAATAAACTCCTTGAGTTCTGACCACTGCGGACAAAAGGCCTCTTTCAGTGGAAGAACTGAGGTTGTTCCACAAGACACCATGTGCAGACCAATATCAGAAAAGCGATTAGATTTATTTAGTCAGAATATAAAGAAACGATTATGTTATCTTTCATTTACCCAGGAAAACCCTAACCGTAAGAGTATCGAGCTGTTTAACTGTATTAAAAGGGAATTTGATGCCTGTTTTATTCCGAGAAAGGTGAAAGGCAGGATCAAGGCGAAATTTAGCGACTGGGCTACGCCGGATATTCATGAGAAAAGACGCCAGCTCTATGATTTGTATGATTTGAGAAGTACTAATAAAAATCCGGAATTTCTAGAATATGTCAAGAACTTCTCCAAATCATTCAAGGTGTTGTGTGCCGCTGCTAAAGCTGATTTTTGTCCAAAAGATCCAAAATTCCAAGGACAAAGTTAAAACTGTATGGCAAGTAATCAATGACGAAACTGGGAAACGTAAGATCAAAGATCCACACTATAACCTTCGTATTGATAATACTTTAGTAAGTTCTGACCAGGAAGTAGCGGAGCATTTTGAGCAGTTTTTCTCTAATGTACCGGTAGAAACCACAAAGTCCCTCCAATCATCGCCTGACGTCGCTGAGGCAATATTGAAAACAAATGTAACGGAGTGTACAGAACTCTTCAAATTTTCTTATATTTCTCCGAACGCAGTCATTAAAACTTTTAGATCTCTAAATTTAAAAAGAACTGAAGATCTTTGGGGCATATCTATTAAAGTACTACATTCCATTGTTGAATCGATTGCGCCACACTTAGCTGATATTTTTAACATGTGTGTTGAAACAGGAATATTTCCAGATATTATGAAGCACAGTAAAGTTATCCCCCTGTTTAAATCGGGATCGAGATTGGAACCAACCAATTTCAGACCAATTTCTATACTGCCGGCATTAAGCAAAGTTTTCGAGAAACTTATTCTAAATCAACTTCTGACACATTTCAACCGAAACAATTTGCTTGATAGAAATCAATTTGGTTTTACCAAAGGTCGCTCGACCACTGATGCAGGTGCTGTCCTTCTTAATCACATATTTGCCGCCTGGGAAGCAAAACAAGATGCTGTTGGAATATTCTGCGATCTATCGAAGGCTTTTGACTGCGTTGATCACGAAAGTTTGAAGCGAAAACTATGCCATTACGGGATAAAAACTAGGGCCCTTGATCTTGTTTCATCTTATCTTTCGGACAGAACACAACGAGTGGTTATTAATGGAGCTCAATCACCCGGGTCCACTGTAGCACTTGGCGTACCTCAGGGCTCAATACTTGGCCCGTTCCTTGTTGTGGTCTACATTAACGATCTACCAAAACTCGTTAAAGATAAACATGACATAGTGCTGTTTGCAGACGACACATCGCTGGTTTTAAAGTGGACAGAAAGGAAAATAGCTTCGATAGCATTAACAGTGCGCTGTCCACAGTGGAGAGCTGGTTTACGGCAAATAACCTACTGTTGAACGCCAAGAAAACGAAGTGCATCAAATTTACTCTTCCCAACGTAAAGCAGATTAACAACAGCAAGATTGTAATAAACGGTGATTCAATGGAATTTGAAAATCAGACTGTTTTCCTGGGAGTCACTCTGGACTCGAAATTGCAATGGCATCCACAGATAGCCACCCTAGCAGGCAAACTTAGTTCGGCAGCTTATGCAGTGAGGCGGATCAGCCATTTAACAAACTTTGAGACTGCCAGGCTGGTATACTTCAGTTACTTTCATAGTGTTATGTCGTATGGAATTCTGTTATGGGGTAAAGCGGCTGATATTGAGACCATATTTGTGCTACAAAAGCGAGCTGTCCGCGGCATCTATAAAATGCGCGGTCGAGCATCTGTAAGAGGAAAATTTAAGAAAGCGCATATTCTTACTGTAGCATCTCAATACATACTAGAAAACATAATGTATGTGCGAAAAAATATCCAGGAATTCAAGCTTAACAGTGATATCCACAGCTTTAACACTAGAAACAAAAATCAGATTGCTGTGCCCGGCCACCGTCTCGCCAAGGTTCGTTCATCTTTCGCTGGAAACTGTACACGCTTTTATAACAAAGTGCCTACTGAGGTAGTGAATTTGCCACTAAATCAATTCAAATCATATGTGAAACTATATCTACTAAGAAAAGAATACTATACTTTAAAAGAATTCATTGGAGATAAAGATGCCTTTAAGCCTGTAGCCTGATACTGTAGTACAATCAGAGTTAAAAATTACTATTTTTTTTAACGATATGGCTGTTACCTACTAGCTTCCAGTATGTCTGACACGAGATATGTTGAACTCGTTCTTTTTTCCTTTTTTTTGTTATAATGTTTTAATTCTAATCTAGTCTTCAGACAGTTAGGGACATTATACATCCCTAATTATATATTATATATATATACAATTTTTTTATTTTATTGATTTATATACTGATTCTGACGCATAGAAACATCTCCAACTCTATATGCCTTTTATTATTAAATATAAACTTAAGTAACAGTTTGTAATGGACCAGCACAGAATGTTGCTTCTCACCATGATACATGTCACTAGTTTTGTTAATTAATAGAGCCTGCCAGCCTGAACATGTCATGCTCACTTAAAAGTCTTTGCTTACGGTGGCGTTGTTGATCGGGTCGCCACTTTCCCGAAGAAAGGTTGAGGGAGGCGATGGCTGAGATACGCGTCGTACTCGTGAACGGGTGCTGTTTGTGGAGACCGGTCTGTTTTGGCTATATGGGGCTATAATTTCCTTCTAATTGTATTTCCTTTTGCTTATAATATTTAGTGTGATACACTTCATTCGGTGCTTGTTTATAAAAAAATGTGTTTTAAATAGTACATGTAGATCTAGACACCTGGAGACCTTTACATCTCTAAGGTCAATTTGTAATAAGTATATTATTTTTATATTTTTGTCAATTGGGAACAAAAATAACTATAAAAAAATCGATTTGTATTTTAAAGTGTCGATGATAAATTATTATAATTTGGATATTAGAGTGTAGGACACAGTTCAGATAAGAAAGCATACCAAACGTCATGTTAATTTAATTCTAAGCGGTCATATTTGGACTGGTAGGTAATTTTCTTTTCTATATATATTTTTTTGTGGTATTTAATTACTGAAATTGTTTGACATGTTTTCTTACAGAATTACGCATGTATGTTTAAGATTTTTTTGTAAACTGTTTTGAAAAAATAAGTCCCGCCGAGTTTCTTGCCGGTCATAAAAGTCAAAATACTTCTCGGGTCAGAGGTGTAGGGTTAGAACCGGTGTAGTTTTTATTTTTCTCTTTTACTTTTGTATACTCGACATGTAAAAGTGCCCTTGTGGCCTACTTACTGAATAAACGTTTGAGTTTTTTTTTTTTTTTTAGGTTCTTGAGGTCCAATACTAATCGCCACTACAATATACGCCCGTATGAAAAATACAGACTGTATAATATACAAATAGTCAAATACATAGGAAACGTTAAGTATTTTTATAAAAAATAGAATACTATACACAGGTTGGAAATATCAAATACCACATGTGGGTGCGCCAAAGTTGACATAAAATTGCGACTTCGATTATTGGAAGTCCGAAAATGTTTCTTATACAATTTTATGTCATAATGATCATTACATATAACTTGTCTTTGTTCATAAGTATCGTAACACCGAGTCATTCATGTTAATAATGTCAATCAATATAACCCTTTCGTTCCGGATGGCGAGTTAACTCGTCTTGTGTGATGTGCTCTCAGATCCGGTACACGAGTAAACTCGTCTTGAAAAAATTGACATTACATCCTAGAATAGGGCAATCGACAGTCACTTGCACAACCGGACACATTGCTTCCTGTACTCTTAGTCTTGAGCCATATTTATTTGCTGCAGTTATTGTAATGTTGCCAACTATTGAATAAATTTAGTAGTTTACCTCAAGTATATTCGTTACGCATTTGTGTCTAAATAGATACGTTTTGCTCAAACAACATGGAGAAAAATAACTGTAAGTACCTAAAATTCGGTTTGTGAACAATTCAAAACCATAATCAGCAGATATATACAATACACGTTCCTTTACTAAACACCTGCGGGGAAAATTAAATTTCAGCGAGAAAGAGAAAACTGTCAACGGCGGATTTGGATTCAGATGAAGCCGGAACTTCGCAGAGTATATTAGTACCAGGAATTTACAAAGATCAAAATCTAGAACGTCCACAAGAGAATAGGTCGCCAATTTACGAATCTGAAGAAGAGTTAGAACAAGTAGACAATAAGATTAATCAAGAAAAAGTTGAAGACCAAAATACTGATTCAACTCCTGAATGCTCCGGTTGTGCGAAAGACGAAAAGTTCGATAAAAGAAACTATCATTTTTGTTCACTGTTAATGTCGGAATTGCAGTATGTACAGCCTTGTATGAGAACCAATCTTTATCGCCATATTTTAAAAATTGTACAAAGTTTCAAGGGAATACATGATAAGGACCACGATGTCGAAGTTTTACATCCTTTCTGTCATTAAAATTCAACTAAAGCTATTTAAATAACTAATAATTGACCCTAAAAGAACTCGTTACAAGTTTTTCTATGATTATTATTCGACATATAAAAAAGCTAAAAATTATAATATTTGTGGGTATAAATAAAACTTTTGTAATTATCATTAAGAACTTTTATTACATTTTATGCAAGATACCATTCTTACCCAAGATATAGTACGTACACAATTACATAAAAGCTACTAGAAATTAGCAAGTGTGTGGTAAATTTGGAAACAAGGTTCGGCACATAATGATATATCACACGATACGCACATATATCTCGTTTCTTTTCTACTCTTGGGGAACCTCTGTGTGTGACTGCAAACATAACATTTCCTGGTAGGGTTTTGTTTTTTTGCAGTGGCTGGGATTTTCGATGGAAAATGTCTACCGCTAAGCCGGAGTGGATTTAGAGTTTTACAAGTAGGCCGCAGGATATATTTCTCGCGTCCATATTTTTCAATCAATCCTCTAATTACTTCTAAGTGATATTGAGCAATAGGTATGTTTTTGTCTTTTATAATATTATGCACAATATGACTATTGTATAAAATCATGTCAATCATATGAAATGCCATTTTTCGGTACCATTTCAAGCTTTTTCTTAAGCAGCTGATTGTGTGTATCAACATATCTGACTTGTCAACGGCTGCTTTACCACAGTTATAGTCTGTTATACATTTTGGCTTCATTACATTTCTTTTTGTTTTTTCAAAATCTCCGGTGTGAACTGATGACAGCATGTGAATCATTCTCTTATCGCACCACTTAAGGGCCGTCAAAGTAGTCGTATGTTTTATCTCTGTTTCTCCTTTGACTAATTTTTCTGACATTTTTGGAAAATATTTCCGCGTAGGTTTCACTGTACCACAGCAGTTTGTTTCATTATCGTGTAAGTACTGGAATAAAATTGGACTTGTATACCAATTGTCTGTGAACAACGTGTGCCCTTTATTCAAATAATATTTTATGAGGTGCTTCACAATAGCTCCTGAGACTCCAGCATCCTTATCAGCAGCGACGGTTCCTTTGCCGGTATATATTATGAAATCTAGAATATATCCTGTATCACAATCAGCAATCACGTAAAATTTTATACCGAAGCGACTTCTTTTAGAGGGAATATATTGTTTGAAGTGCAATCTACCTTTAAACAATACCAGACTTTCATCAATGCATAAATTAGGGTTTGGTCCAAATGCACTCTTAAAAGTATCTTTGACAGAAGTGTAAAAACCTCTAATTTTACGTAATTTATCAGTTGTATCATTGGATTCTTCAAAGTGAAGCATAGCCAAAATGCTGAAGTAACGATCACGAGCCATGATTTTTTTAAATATATTGGTTTCAAGCAAGGGATCTGTTGACCAGTACTCACGTAATGCCAATTTTTTTATTCTCGTCATTAACATGGTGAGTGCAAGAAAAGCATATATTTCAGGCGGTGCAACTGGTTCCCATGAGGGCATTCGAGATTTATAATTACACTTTTCAGCATAAATATTAGTTTGGAGGCAAATCTTACTCACCACATCATATTTGAGAAAATATTCAAAAATATCGGAGGGCTTGTCCAACTGCGACAAAGACATATCTTGTAAACCACTTTCACTTTTAAATTTAAGAACATTTGGTTGCACGAGTGGGCCGTTTCTCCACACAAATTTGCTGGGATCATTATAAATTCGCTCATCTATTTGCTCAATTAATTCTATCCTCTCTTGATTTTCGTCGTCAGAATCTGGATCCATTAAAATCTGAATTATTTCTTCTTCCGTTTCATAAAAACTTTCCTGGCTAGTACGTACTGGAGATCGCGACGATCCAGGCTCATTTAGGAAACATCTAATGTCTTGAATATCCATTTAAATAAACAAATTAACTATTTCATCGAGAGTAACTCAAATTGCGTACTTTAATTAAAACCCGTAACGAACAAATGCAATGTACATTTATCGAAGTGAGCAAAGTCAAATGTAGACCTACCCTCAACATCAAAAACAAAACGGGGGCCAGTATATATGTATAGGATCCAAATAGCTCAGTAGGGAGAAGTCCAAACTCATAGTTCAGATAGATAGCGAAATCTGATCTTAGAGATGGCTTCGATTTTGGATTTAAGATACTTAACCGGGAAAACGTCAACATTAACATGGAATGGTAATCAATATGAACAATTTGTCTGAAGATACCACTTATGCATATCTTATCTGCTTTGATATTATTATGCATTACTACATATGTTTATTCAAAACTGAAACTCATTCGTTCATCGGGCGTCCCAATATCTGTCGTTTTGTTTGGATGAATGTTGGATTTTAAATGAGATGAGCCATTTTGAACATTTTCTGATCTAAAAAAATCTTATTGTTCGATTATTTTTAATTACTTAAACAAGAAAATTTAATATTATAAATACTAGGTAACAATATTAAATTCGAAAATTTGCTGATTTATATGTGAACATTGCCAATGCCTGCTTGTCGCCCCTGAGTGCAACGTATATGTATGTACATCTAAAAATAAATATAAAAATAGTATATGAAGGGCCCACGGAAAGAACATGTCTAGTCACCTTAGCAACATTTCGAGTTATCACTGGTTGAAAGTTGCTAACCAGGCAGTTAACCATACTTTGGTATTTTTTAAAGTTGAAAACACATCATATTTACATGTATATTTCTAGTTTTAACAGATGCAAGTTATAGTTTGCCGCGAGCTCTACATTTCGGCATTAAAATCTCATTTTCAAAAAAAAGTGACTAGACATATTCTTTCCGTGAGCCCTTCATATGTAAAACTATGTCAAGCCAATAAGTTAGACTTACCTACTACAAATATTTTTCTGGAACAATGAGTTTTAAGGTTTTTAAAAGCGTTCTAGTAATATTCGAGAACCCAGTAATGTAAAACGGTTCGCACTTGACCAAGATTATATGGCAACATTACCCTCATTTTGACAAAATTAGCAAACGAGTTATCTCGTCTACCGGCTCTGAAAAGCGTTTTACGTAGCCGAGTTAAGTCGTCTTTCGGATGTAAGAGCATCATTTCTGTGAACGAGTTAACTCGCCTACAGGATTGAGGAGCAGGTATCGATTTACTGAATATGGCAAACTAGGTACACTTTGTGTATGGCATTGCCGGAACGAAAGGGATAAATAAGATATCAAAATATTTATAATACTAATATTAATTTTCATATAATTTCTTTAAATAACGATTTTAAGTAATATAATAGTTGTCAAAAACGAAATATTGTGCCAGAGTCACCGGTTGGTACGACGACGAGCGAAGCGAGGTATCTTGCGCACAACACACTCGACTCGCTGTCAAAAAAAATAGTTTATTTAAAAAATCGTAGATGATATTATGAATTAAAAAAATCGGACAACAGATCTTTATTAACAATGTTATTTTAGTAGTCAAAATTTATATGAAAAATAATATGCTAAATAATTTTATGTGAGCCAATATGGACCCACCACATGTACTGCCTTGAATATTGTTAATAGCACATTCTGTGTGATGGACATTTTCCTTTGTTTTTAAAAACAATAAATTCTGCATTTGAAAAATCTTGCCACAGTCGAGACTAGAACCGGTTAAATATGGCAAAAAAACGTATCGTAATTTATGGTGCAGATTGAAAGGGTTACTGATAAGGTTGATGTTACTTAAACAAAAGATAACCTTAACAGAAATTTCATAAATCCATAAATGCAGAATTTATTAGAACTACACGCCAACTACACCATTTCTGTAGAAACTGCACTTCGTCTGTATCGGCCCTTAAGCATGGATTTGCAGCGTAGCACTTACACAGATTTTAATACATTAAATACGAAGAAAACTACTTGTGATAGCGTCGCGAGTGGTCGTGTCGCAAAATTAAATATAGAAAATAATTAAGTGATTTCCTACAAATAAACTTAGTACAGCTGCAAAAGGTTTTAATCTCTATAACACATAAACTTCATTTATGTCGCTTTAAAATAGAATCAGTGCGGACCCAAGCTGCAAGGAGCACCCCTCTCCACCTCGGGTAAACGAGACAGTTGTTATTTTTTAACTCCCTCGCACCTGAACAACAACCACGAGAGTGCACCCGAGATACTAAGCTAACGGCGTTATTGTCAACAAAAGCTACTGTTAAAGGTAAATTATTGCATATCATGAACCTCTTAAGGTCTCCGAAGAGTGGTAGCACCGGGTCGCAACCCGATCTGTCGAGCTTGGCAAAATTGGACGAACACATTACTTTGCGTAAACGCAAGCAGCCAGAGACGGACTGTGATTGCAGGAGTGAAATAACAAATCTTGGAATTCAAATGAAGGATATGTTAGAAAAGTTTTCTAAATCGCAAAAGGAATATTTTGATACAGTGCATACGGATATGACCCAGATTAAAACAAAAATAGATAGCATCCAAATAACAACGGAGTACCTAGCATCGGAGCATAAAAAAATGTTAGCAGAGATGGCAGAGTTAAAAATTAAATGTGATGTATCGGACGACAAAATAAAGCTACTTGAAAATAAGGTGGAGGATTTTAATAGAGCACTATCCGAAAACCTATCTCAACCGTCTACTGAAGTACTCATTAATGAGATAGCAGACCGTTCTGAGAGACAAAAAAACATTATCATTGTTGGAGTAAAGGAAGCAGAGGCAGAAACCCCAGAAGCAAGACAGATGAACGACCGAAACGTAGTGGAATGCATCATCAAAACAATTCTAAAACGTGACATAGTACCTTGGAAAGTTATGCGAGTTGGAAAATACAAACCTGGAGTGAATCGTCCACTTAAAATATGTTTTGATTCAAGTCTAATTGCAAAGGATGTATTACGAAACCGCGTAAACTATCATCAAGACGAAATTAAACTGTTCTCTGATCAAACTCCAACACAGCAGGCACACATGAAGAGTCTTCGAGAGGAGCTATCTAACAGATTAGGAAGAGGAGAGACCGATCTAACCATTAGGTATGTAAGAGGATATCCTAAGATAATAAATCTCCCAAAAAACGACAACAGCCAGAGCATTCAGCACCCGGAAACTACACAAACGCTACAACAATAGGCACAAATGATCTAATAACATGCCAAATCTTAGACACCTACGACGACCTGCAACCTAATGAAGCCTCTTTTAATTTTTTCTATACGAACATCAGAAGTCTCGTAAGGCACGGAAAATTAGACGAATTAAAATGTGTAATAAAATTAATAAGCAGACAGTTCCATGTGATACTTCTTAGTGAAACATGGATCAAATCTGATGAAGAAGCAACATATCTGGACATTCCGAACTATATACATTATTACAACTACCGAACAGATAAAAGAGGCGGGGGTGTATCTATATATATACATAAGAATTTAAAACATGAACTAATAGGAGGAAAATACATAAATGGAAATAATTATTTATGGATACATACTCACAAACTGGACTTAAATATTGGTGTGGTATACAAGCCCGGAGACACACATATTGACACATTTGTAGAGGATTTTGAAAGGCAATTACCTCAGAAAAAACCAACTATTGTGTTTGGTGATTTTAATATAAATCTATTAGCAAGAGAGAAAAATTCAGTGACGTATACTAATATGCTACATGAAAATGGATATAATATCCTCAATCCGATAGATGAGCAATACTCTACTCGTACTACAGCCACAACAAAGAGTATTTTGGACCACATTCATACAAATATCAGCGATAAAAAAATACACATAGCTTTAGCTGATTCTTCAATATCAGACCACAAACAAATAATTCTGGGAATAAAGAACACTAAGTTGAAAACTCGAGTGAAAATGCAGTATGAGGCGATAAATTATGAAAAGCTCGGTGAATTGGCAAAAAACGGTTTTTGTATGCAAATAGATACCGACTTTGACCTGCTACATAAATCCATAAAAAACATTATTGAGATGAGTAAAATAAAAAAAACGAAAATTATGAATCCACCAAAACAAGATTGGATTAACAAAGATATACTGAAGAAGATAAACAAAAGGAATGTAGTATGGCAACAGTTAAAAAAGGACCCATACAATGACGAACTATTATCGAAATACAAAACAGAAAGAAATGAGACTACCAGGCTAACGAACACTACGAAAAACAAATACTACTACGAAGCTTTCCAAAAATGTAAGAACGATCCTAAACAGATGTGGAACCTTATCGCCTCTTTATCAAATAATAAAAAGAAAACTGAGAGCTTACCGTCCAAACTATTAACTCCCACCGGGACCTTAACCACGGATAGAAAGGAGATATGTGAACAGTTCAATTCTTTTTTTGCTACTATCGGTCCTGACCTAGCTAAACAAATTCCATCTCACTTTCACTGCAACAGTGTCCATTTCCCTGATGAAAACACCAAAACCTCTAATAAATTCCAACATCTGAGACTCAGTAATGAGGAAGAGGTGTCAAAAATAATTAATGAACTAGATTCTAACTGTAGCGCCGGCATTGACAAAATCACTCCTAAATGTATTAAATGTATAAACCCGTTTATAATTCCAAAACTAACTAAATGTGTTAACTATTGCCTACTGAATGGATCTTTTCCGGACGCATTAAAAGTGGCCAAAGTAACGCCAATCTTTAAATCAGGTAGCAAAACGGACCCAGGAAATTATAGACCAATCTCGGTATTACCAATACTATCCAAGATCTTTGAAAAGATAGTATACTGTCGGTTATTTGATTATCTAACTGCAATTAATTTTTTGTCTAATAAGCAGTATGGTTTTCGTCCGGAATCAAGTACATTATCCGCAGTGATTGATATAGTCAGCAGCATCAGGTCAAGCATAGACAAAAAGAAAGTGGCACTGGGGATCTTCATTGATCTCAAGAAAGCTTTTGACACAGTGAGTCATTTACTACTTTTAGAAAAACTTAAAAGCATAGGAGTTACAGGTATTGCACACAAAATGTTTGAATCTTACTTAAAATCTCGTTTCCAAATTGTAAAACTTGGTGACGACCAAAGCTCTTCTCAACCAATTACTTGTGGCATTCCTCAGGGATCAATTCTTGGCCCTCTACTATTTTTAGTTTACATCAACAGTATAACCAAATTACCTGTACAAGGTGAGCTAAGTTTATACGCTGACGACACATGTGTTTTTTACTTTGGGCAATCTGTTGATGAAATTAAAAGGAAGGCGCAAGAGGATCTCGAAACTCTTCATAATTGGTTTCAAACTAACTTACTTACTATTAACACTGCAAAAACGAGCTACGTAATATTTAAGGCAAAAAATAAAAATATAATTGATGCAACCCCACTAACAATAAATAATATAAAAATAAAAGAATCTTTTGGTGAAAAATACTTAGGGCTAATCCTGGACAGCGAGTTAATGTGGAAACCCCACATTAATAAACTTATATCTAAATTGTCGTCATTGAGAGGTTGCATATTCAACACGGTGCACTGCTTTCCTCGACAGGTACGCTATACCATTTATAATTCGCTGATAAAATCTCACGTAAATTACCTCATTGAAGCATGGGGCAGCGCTAATAAAACCACCCTCAAACATCTTCAAATTGCTCAAAATAAAATTGTAAAGACCCTCTTTCAATACGACCGTCTCACTCCGAGCCATAAAATATACTCGGAAACTAAAATAATGAACCTCGATCAACTATATTATAATAATACATGCATACTTATTCGAAAAATAATAGACAGTAATATTCAGTCCCAAATAATTTGAGTCTCCAATCAATGCGTACTAAATTTGGCAAAAAAAGTATTGGATTTGAAGGAGCTCAAATGTACAATCAATTACCGAAAGACATAAAAGAATGTAAAAATTTCAAC
This sequence comes from Grapholita molesta, assembly GCA_022674325.2. Lineage (NCBI taxonomy): Eukaryota > Metazoa > Arthropoda > Insecta > Lepidoptera > Tortricidae > Grapholita > Grapholita molesta. The sequence continues at coordinate 1,128,326 of CP053133.2, read as the reverse complement.
ATGTTTAAACAAAAACTAAAAGAATTCGTAATTACAAAAATCTAAATCCGGCCCTGAGAGTACCGAGCCAAATGCAAAGATTACAAAGGTGTGTCTTATCGCTATGCATGTTACCGCTTCACTTAGATATTTACTTGCTATTGTTTTGTATAATTTTCGACCTAATTACTATGTTGCTAAAACTCAAAATTTTCCTGCATGACAATTTATTTCTAACTTAGCTATTTAAGAGATTCTATACCTACCCACTTTGTTGTACTACTATATTTATTTATTTCTAAACACATACTGAACTAATGTATTTAGAAGCTTAGCACAAGAAATTTGGTATAAATATTCATCTTACATTTTAATTGTACAAACGAATAATGTTACGATTGTAAGTGCATAATTAGCAAAATAGTTCAAATAAATAAATATAATTTGTCTCTTTTATATAATAATTGTAGTACCTACAGCTCGCGACGTTATTGGCTTTGTTTTTGTTTCTATTTTATAAGGTTTCCATTAAGTGAAATGTATAATTTCTTTTGGAAATAATAAAGTTCTTTGACCACAAATACTGTGTTTAAACAAAAGTCAAGTAACAAAGTAATCGATAAACATTGAACACAAATATTACCAGAAACCTTTTTCTTAAACTCCGGCACCTGCTACCTCCATAAATAAGGTATCAGAGCCATTATTCGGAGCTAAGAAATACGACAGGGCAGAGAGATATAGTATAAGGAAAACGGCTTTAAACGTGGGATGAAATATAAAATGTATGACTGGGCCTTTTAACTGCCCGTAGATTTTGCTCTGCCTCGGAAATATCGAGTAAAACTCGATAAGACATGATTTTAGTCAGATAAAACCTGGGTATGGACCCGGGTATGTCCTTAAACTACGTCCAACAATGAGAGGTAGGGCACAGCGATGACCATCACGCTTGAATCTGGGGCAGCCCAACTGGGGAAGTAATCCTCGTTACAGAAGACCACAGCCATAATAGCACTGCTACCTTTCAGGTATGTAGTGTTGTGTTCCTGATGGTGAGTAAGGTTCCCAGAGCTCCAACCCCCCTTAAAGGCCGGCAACGCGCTTGTGACTGGTGTTGCGGGTGCCCATGGGCGACGGTAATTGCTTACCATCAGGCAATCCGTCTGCTCGCTTGCTGCCTATGTCATAAAAAAAAAAAAAAAAAGTTACACAGACTTTTCTTATGCCTAGTTAAAAACATTAGATATTCGCCCACTTTATTTTAAAGCCATAATAGACACGCTTGGCAGGCGGATTGGAGATAGCATTTTGCTCCCCCAAACGCTGCTACCCGGCGTACAATAATCAGATATTTCATTCTACGCGAGCCATTCTAATATATTATAATATATGAATATCATGTTTCGGAGAGCATAATAAAGAGACCCCGTTATCAAGCGGTTTGGTTGCTAGTGACATTAATGATGTAGCCACAATGTCAATCAAAAACTTTATTATAACGTTTCTTGACACTGACACTTATTGTAATAAATAAGACTAACTCTTTACAACCATTGCTCATTCCCCTCCTTACATCTTTTCTTAATACTGATAAGATTAACACGGATAATGAGCATGCACCATGTTACTCAACAAATTGGATTACTCTCTCTGATCTGAACAGACCCATAAAAGCTTTTTTGCACATACTCATAAAAAGAAACTTGTTATAAGTTTTTTGTTGACATTGCACATCACTATCCACCAAACTGCCTGCTTGATAACAGGGTAAGATAGTAAAGCCTCCATTGCCAAGCACTAATAGTCCCGAGCCCCCGTTTGCGTCACCGGCGCGTCTAAAACTTGTCAGTCATAACCGTTGTTACATATTTGTTTTGCTCTAGGGGGATGAGGGCCCTAGAGGGTAAATATATGTAAAAAAAAACAAAGAGATATATTTTAAAGGTTTATTTATGAAATATTAAACTAATGGTGCCGACTAGCTCGTGAGCTTAAATGGGTTTAAATTAAAGGCTATAATGAAGCCATAAGGGAGAGACTCTGTGGGCTAACTAACTTGACTCTTAGTACTTGCTACCACTGCCACGTAAACAACTAAAATTCACCAGAAGGGCGCCATCTCAGTCATTTCTGAGAAAATCAAGATAGGGGTAATACGTCTGACCTCGCTATGGTGACCTGGGGCCGAAAAGGGTCCGGCTCAGCAGCTTCCTGGGAAGGCCTGTCCGCGGAACTGCTGGCGGCTATCTCCTGCAGGCGAAGCACCGAAGTAAGGCGCGATAGCGCGGCCAGAAGACATGGTAAATAGGGTTTTCAGTAGGATTTAAATTTTAGAGTAGCGTAGACCCTGTCAACAAAACATAACCAATAAATTGGACACGCCGGCGGCGAAGTAAAACCAACCACGAACAGCTGTTGTACTTACCCGACGCAGAAAAGAATCTCTCTTAACTTATTCTGATATCATGTCAATGCGTCGGGGCCTACTAGGTCGTCGTTTGGCTAGGCTACCGAGTCACAGGACGGACACAAGATGCCGGGACTGAAAATAAATAATCACAACAGCTATTAATATTTATATTCCTCGATGGAAATACAACCAAGGATAGATAAAAAAACTCACTCAAAAGGCCGATGGGACCAGATTACAATATTTTGGGAGGCTTCTCCCTCCGCGTTCGCAAACAAGCTCACTCCTCTTTCCATAGCGGTGACGCTGTCAGATTTGACAACTGAAACGCAGGTTGACCACAGCGAAGACAAAACCAAGGAATCGACAAGCTGCATCACATTTACCGGAATATACTCGAAGTTTATTTAATAGAAAAAAGACCCAAATGTAATTAATTATTTGAAATAAAATATAAGGATTTTACTAAAGGACAAAATCGATATATTAAATTTATCGATTTCCGATGATTATCCGACAAGGCGATATTAGCGACACCCAACGGCCGCGCGAATTCGATATATATCAACACCTCCTCGTGTCGATGTCGGTATCGACTCCCGCAGGCTCGAATAGATGGCGCCAGTGGTTCCTTAAGTCACCAGATGTTTAAAGATATTAAGGGGGAATAAAAAAATATTGTTACACCGTGAATCCGTATATTTGCGTTAATGACTTACAAAAGTTTCAAACCAAAATATTTATTTTCCTTGTGCGTACTTCTTGAGTCCATTGGCCTAAAATGAAGTCGAAACACATTTTCTAAAGAATTTACTCAATGTCAATTTGATGACAGCTAAATCTTGGGGTAAATTCGGTTTGTTTATTCTGGCCACGTATTTGAGCGGCCGACGCCGGCTGGCTTGGGCCGAAAATACATTATCCACTTTTCAGGCCGATGTAAAATGGATACCCTTACTGTACAGAGGGCTGAGTAGCTTATAAAAAATATGACTTCCTTTTAATTCTGACAATTTCGCCAATGTTTATCTTTATTTGATTTATTTTATAATACTTAAATCTATCTTTACATCCTAATGCGATAGACAAGAATATAATAAGCAACTACATAATACTAATACATCACAGCACATAATACTTAACCTACTTTACATATAACTCTGTACAAACAAACATAGTTAAAGTGATTGTAGCAAACCTACGTCCAACAATGAGAGGTAGGGCACAGCGAGGTACCATCACGCTTGAGTCTGGAGAAGCCTAACTTGGGACTCCTACTTACAAAAGACCACAGCCATAATAGCACTGCTACCTTTCAGGTATGTAGTGGTCTAAGTTAGTGTTGTGTTCCCGATGGTGAGTAAGGTTCCCAAAGCTCCAACCCCCTTTAAAGAACGGTACCGCCCTTGTGACTCCCCTGGTGTGGCGAGTGCCAACGGGCGACGGTAATTGCTTACTATCAGGTAATCCGTCTGCTCGTTTGCCACTTTTGACATAAAAAGAAATCGAAAAACAAACCAATTTTCTTATTAGAGCATGTCAGTGTACGGTAGTAAGCCTTGCATTTTATAAAGTGGTAGCTGAACAGAAGGCCATGAGGCGGCCGCGGCCTTGGGACAGGATACACTAATGAACAAAAACCAAAAATATATTCTCAAAACGACATTATTTACCCTACCTAAGACTAAGGCACACTAACGTAGCACGTTGTACAATTAGTTCCAGGTGGAACAGCGCCATCTACCATGAATTTGGGTAAACCAAATATGTTAGGGGTTTTGTACAATAGTTGCCGAGATGCGGAAAAGGCCCCGGAAACCTAAACTAAGGTTCAGTGTGTACCTTGGAACAGACCTATGTCCAGTAGTTGACTGCAACGATCTGATGATGATGATGATGTGATAGTACAGGACCACAGAATACATACATAAAGCACATACGATTGCGTAAAATAGTATTGCATGCGGGCACACGTACGAAATTTACTTTCTTTAGATATGAGGATAAAGAACCACTTTCATATGAATTGTAAATGAATCGAATCAATTGGAGTAATATAGGAAATGGAAAAGATGGAAAAATGCAATTGCAATAAGTTCTGTACTCCGTTCTGGTAAAAGAATGAATGAGAAATACTGAGTTGTTTTTCAGTTTTTGATGACACAATTAATACTTTCTATCTTAGTTCTAGCTTCAATTTTTTGGGAAACTAAGGCTGCTTAAAGGACAGTCCCGCATAGGTTCGAATCCTACCGACTGCGCCATATAAGGATACATGTCATAAAGAGGGCCTACCACCAAAATAGATATTTGAACAGTCAATATCTTCCTCTATCGCTCTTGCATATAAGAGTGATAAAGAGGCAAATAGGCGAATGAAGTGGTTCACTCACGTTTATTTAGTTACTCGCGAGATATGTTGTCGGGTTTTGTCACCAAGAGCGACGCGGGCAGCGCGGCAGTGGCGACGGCAATGGACACCGGCACTCTTAAGGCTTGGGCACATAGGCGCGTTTTGTGAGCGTGGCGTGTACGGGCGTGACGCTGCCGTCCAAATGTGTGCCTTATTTCGTTACATTAGCCACACCGGTGTCACGCTGCGCTACCGCCCCGCTCACAAAATGCGCCTATGTGCCCAATCCTTTAGTGCTTGAAAAGGGGACCTATGCTATTCAAATCTTATTCATTCACTTGACCTATCAAGTGTGGGTTAGTTGCACTTGATAATTATATTAACTTGATAATTTAATTAAATTAAAAAGTAAAGGCCGACTCCAAAGTAAATGTTCCCCAAGTAATTCATTCGCACGAAGCGATTCGCTTCTACCTTCCTAATGCGGACTGCTAAGGAATAGAATTCGCTCCCTTCGTCTGCATTCCCAGAAGGGTTCCCTTTATTTGGCATAATTTGTTTTGTCCGAATCTTAATACGCATACCAAGTTTCGCATAACTTATTTACGCCGAATTTTATTTTGCATAATTCTGTATTAGCCGAATACTACTTTGTCCGAAAAAATATTGGCATACTATTATTGAGGCCGAATGTCCAAAGTGGGTTAGGTTATGTTAGAACTGTGACCACAACAGAAAAACAAGGTGGGTTAGGTTAGGTTAGAACAGCGACTACGACAAAAACACACTTCCTGGGAAAAAAATCGTAATAACACCATTCGGTCTTTCCAAATTATGCGTACCAACCATTCGGCTTAGTTAAATTCTGCGTAATAGAATTCGGCGGAAAAGAATTATGCAAGATCAGTTTCTGCTTATATACAATTATGCCAACACTGGGTATGCGAATTAAAATTATTACAAAACAAATTATGCCTAAACAAGGGGAACCACTGCTGGACATAGACTTTTCTATTATCTTACTAGGCCTTGTTCACATTTTTTTTTATACTTGACTGACCAACGTTTGGCCTTAGTCACATCTGATGGTAAGTGTCGACGAGGTGGAGAGTATAGCACGCTGGTTCAGTAACAGCCTATTTACTCTTGCCTTGAAAAGACCCAAATTATATCTTACTGGGAAGGTTCCCCTTGTTTAGGCATAATTTGTTTTGTAATAATTTTAATTCGCATACCCAGAGTTGGCATAATTGTATATAAGCAGAAACTGATCTTGAAAAAATGCGAAAAAGGCCTAGTAAGATAATATAAAAGTCTATGTCCAGCAGTATGTTCTCCAATAAGAATTCTACACGAACCAAGTATAAAACATGAGTGACATGTCATTTAACATACAAGGAAAACCTTTATCCGTGTGTCACGTGGCTAACGTTCCGTGGCAGATCGTTTCAACACGTTATCGATCGAGCGAAGCGAAGGTTTCATAGGTTAAAGTGTACTCATACGTACATCATTTCAGGCGTAAGTTCGTCTACTGCTGGAAATAGACCTCGCCCAAGTATGACTTGTATCATCTTGAATAGTTGATACAGTGGCTTGGCAGACGGGTTGGCGACCGCAGTAGCTTTAGATTGGGTTCCGATGGACGCTGCTGCCCATCCGTCGGTTTTCCCTTTATGCCTGTAACGACACCAGCGAGACATGAGGTGGCACTATTCTAGTCAGCTGGCACCTCACGGCTGTAACGAGCGTAAGTATGAATAGCGAGTGGCCCATGATGCCCTTATCGGCCGAGGCGTGACGCCTATTAGCGTTCTCAGCACTATGACTGCAACTTACGACGCAGTTAGCAGTTCTTGGCGTCTAAAGGTAACCCTGTGACCCGACTACTGAAATTAATAGTATAAAAACAAGGCTATCCTCATTTCAGAATCCACTTCACTCCATTCTTTTGTCATAAAAAAGCAATTTCTCTAGCGGGAGACATTCGCAGTTCATTTTACGGCACTTCGGTGCCAAATGCAATAAAGGCGGACATTAAAGTTACCCTATATTTAGACTTTTTCCTCTACCAATCGGAGGAGGAATCAAGTTGCTCACAATAAAACCCTGGTGCCTTAAAGATTTATAAGGATAAGGTAGTAATTTCAAGCACTTTTTAAGTGCTTGAATCAAGAATTTATTTTTCACCTCACTCGCTCAGAAAACCTTAGTTTATAGCGCGAAATCTGCGTGGAAAAGCTTATTTTATCCGCTAGCGTGGAAAAGTCATTCGAATTTCGAAGCCGATTGTTGTAATTCTCTGTGGTGCAAATAACTTTTTTTAAATATAAAACTCCTTCTACCCGTGACTGACGCCGCTACCGCGAAAAACGATATTCGTAAATTTCGGACTAACGTCTCTGTCACTCTCATCGGAGTAAAAGAGAAAGATGCTCGCAATATACGAACTTCGATGTTCGCGGTACCGTGCCTGAGTTCATATTAACCATAGATAATAACCAATCAGAAACATGATTTGATTACAGATTTTTACCTACACTTTATTTTATGTCAAATAGGTTTTATTATAAATACTAATATTTTATGTCAAATTGGTTTTATTGTAAATACTAATAGTATTTCTGTTATAGTATTTATGTAATTTACATATTTTGGCTAATTAATCCATTAAATAAAACACAATTATAGTGTTTATTTGATAAAGAAATTGACATGTCATGTCATCATGTATTGTAATATCTGAACGCAACCGAAAAAAAAGAAAAATTTAAAAAGTTTTAAGTTATCACAATTCACGTAATCGCAAATTTGTCGGATTTGTCCTGTGCTAAGCTCTTTGAACTCAATGTTTGAACTATAAAAATGTGTGGTTCTAGCAGCGATGCCGATATGATTTCCCTGAAAAATCGCGCGATATGTTTATTTTATTGTTTTTCTTGCCGCTCGAATTTTCCTCGCTGTAGTGAGGTGAAAAGATGTGTGTTCCGCATGGCTGCAAAATTATTTGGCGTCTCGTGTCTTGAAAGCCTCGCTACGCTCAGGAATCTATCTTTGAACCATTCGCTTCGCTCATGGTTCAATCATAGCTTCCTTCGCTTGCTCTGCTTTCAATTTCAACACTAACGCCAAATAACCACTTTGCAGCCTTGCATAACAAATAACTATTAGTACCATTAGAATCAAAAACTTTAATAATTGGCGAACAGTTTCCACAGTATAGAACAGTTTTGGTCTCAAGTGTGATTTTAAAAAAAATTTCGTACTTATCTTATTTAGCCACTCGTTTGGCTAAAGCGAGTGCCTAGTAGTGGACACAAGACACAACATAGGCTACGGAAAAAAAACTTTATTTAACGTTTTGAACACCTCTAGCGTCAAAATGTGACGTAAGAAATTTTTGATTAGTGAAAAACGATTATAATCTTTTTCTGCCAGCAGGTAAATTGCTTTGACAGCGTCCGCCATAACAAATTCATGTGTCGGTGTCGTGATAAGCACGACACCACAAGGTACTTTTAGGTAACATTGCCGTTCAAAGGGTTAATAATAAGAAACTAGTTTTGATTTTATATTTGCTGGTGGCTTAGTGAAAGAAGTGAACAAATTGTTAGAAGAAAACATTTATTGAATAACAAACTAAAAACCAAGGCTGATATAGGACTTGTTACATCGTTTCAGCATTGCTGGCTAAGGTACTAGTGCCATCTAGTGTTTCACAGCCGCAATAGATCTCAGTTGCATAGAATTTGTTCGCTTCGAAAACGCCCTCAAAGTAACTACGCACGATACTCGACAGATGGCGCTGTGTGCACTTAATAGTACCAAAAATATACTTTTACGTCACACTGGGCGGTAAGAGAGATTACGGAAAATTTCACTTTACACCCAGATGAAGACGTAAAACTATGTCACACCACGGGCGGTAATAAAGAAGGCCTCAGATCGCTTGTTTATGGCCCTCACCTCCGGTTCGGGCCACAAATACCCGCGATTTCAGCCATTCTTTGCTTTACCGCCCTAGGTACGTAATATACTATTAACGAGCAGTTTGTAGGAACGCGGTTTTTGTAGGCATTATCTCCAATATCAATGGCCAATATCTCCTTATATCATCCTTGCTAGAAGACATTTCTGAGATTCAAATGTAAGCACATTTCTATTTTTTCTTTGGTTTATGCGCAGGTTTTAAGGCCCCTTTGCCGCCGGCTTTAGCGTAATCCTCAGTCAGTCGCCGCAAAACGACTACTTTCTGTTCCACCAGAGCGAGCAGTTGCGAACGACGTCGGTTCACCAAATCTGGAATTTTCACCGCGCATGTCTCCAACGCTTCTCCAGCCTTCACTATAGCTGACAAGGTCTTTAAAGACTCCTGCGCGGAGTAACAACCGCCTTCGTGAAAAAGTTTGAGGACAGACAAAAAACGAATGTTTGAAATGCGGGCCGATTGTATATTATGTTCTACGCCTTTCTTGTACTCCTCCAGAAATTCGTTTAAAGACTGTTCGAATAATTGTGTAAGTTTTGTTAAACGGATGGCGTAGCTTAACATCTTCAGTCTTTTCACTTCAGGATTTAACTCTTCGCGAGCTAATAGGTCATCCATGTTTGCTTGTATGCGATCAATCCATGGCATAATAGGATACAGTTCAGGCGTTTCAATTGAAATGGATTCTTGTATTTCTGCAGGCAGAGCGTCCATGAAAGCGTACATTGCTTCAATGTGAGAGGACAGACGGGAATCGTGATGACGTAACTGGGTTAAACGGGCTTCTAAGCAACTTTTGACGCGCTCGGCCCTGATGCTGTGAGACATCATCTTCATCTTATACCGCATGTCCAGAGCAGACTTTTTCTCCTGCACCCAAGCCTGAGCTTGACGCTTTAAATCATCAGGCAAATCAGACACGGAGGTTTGGAACGATTCCAAAAACCCGTTCCTCCAATTCAACAACGATAACGTCTTGAGTTCTGAATTGAATATCGCCCGAGGAATCGGTGAAACGACAGTGATAGATTCTGCTCTAGTCAAGTCGATGTTTGACGAATCGGGTCGTTGTATTGGATATTTTTCGAGGAAACATTGGAATTCTGCGAGTAAAGTGTCTGTCATGGGAGGATTCAAATCCATGTATTCCTGGAGCCGGCCGATCTCTGCATCGCGGTGCTGGAGGTATAACTTGGCAGTTTTATCCAGCAAGCTCATCAGAAGCTTATACAATGGCTGTAGTTTCTCTGACTCAGAGGATGTCCGCATTTGTATAAAAGCGATGTTGAACTGCACCTCGTTAGCAAGCTGGACGCAATCATTATTAGCGACAAGGTCTTCCACCGCTGCCATCGTCAGTTTCTGCGCGAGCGCCGAACGCATGATATGTGAGTTCCAAAGATGTCCAGAGTCATGTAGAATCTGGTAAGTAGTTTGAAGGCTAGATCCTAAATTTTCGAAACTGTTTTCCAAGCGTGAGATGTCATGAAAGGTATCTTTCTTAGAAATGGGAAGTCGAACAATAGACAACCGCTTTAATGCCATATTAATCATTTCGGTCAAGTCATCGGTATTATATTTGTGGAAATCTAATTCGGAAAATCCGCGATTCTCCAGTTCCGTACGTAGAGTGGAAAGTTTTCCACTGAACCTGGTAACAATCTTCTTCACTGCCTTCTTATAGCAGTCCAAAATCCGAGCTACGCAATTTTCTAACTCCGATACCTCGTCTATGATATTTTCAATTTGTACCGTGTTTGTGGACTTCTTTGAATCGGCGCTATAGGTCGACTGACGAGTCAAATGACTTAAGTTGATTGACTGAGAACTAAGCATGGCGCTTCGCCTGCGACACGGCAGTTGAACGCCAAGACAGAGCTGGTTAAGACATGACTTAGCACGCTTCACATTTTCATTCGCTTGCGCTCGCAATTTCGCTTCCAATTCTGCGTACGCTCTAGAATTGCTTAGAAACTGCTGATTAGCCTCATAAGTGAGTTCATCGAAATTATGCAGCAGTTCTTTCGGTGGTTTATTCCCGACAGCAATAACGCGCTGAAAGTGGTCTCTGAGGAGAATACGAATGGCATTTGCACGATTCTTTTCCAATTCCAGCGCCTCGGACTTGGATCGTTCTATATCTTTAAACCGCTGAGAGATCAAAGTCTGTATGTTCTTGAGAGCTTCATTTCGTTCATCTGGCGAGAGCGGTTCATCTTTATTACAAGCTTCAACGACGCAGTTTATGTCTATTTCGTTTTGTTTGATGTTGCTAAGGAGATTTTCAGCAAGCACGCGTATTTTGGCATCTTGAGTGGTATTGTTTTTCACTGCTTCGTCCGTGAGGCTTTTGATGATAGCCTGGTGGTCTTGTTCTCTTTGCTGCAGGTAGTTGGCGAGGATGGAGCCCCCTCTCCTCGGCTGCCAGTCCTCGGGCAGGGCAGCGACTGCTGCAGCGTCATCAGAAGAGCCAGCGGTTGCCACTAATTTGGATGCTTCGACGTAACAATAGCCGTGAATGCAGAAATGATTCCTACCATGCATTATTTTATAACAACAATATTGAAATATGTCAAAAAATAAATGTCACATTGATTAAAAATACTAAAGAGTTTGTATTTGAAATTATTGTAAGGAGTATTTACTCGCGTATATGTTTTGCCACTTTTGCAACGATTAACAATTAAATCAGTGAATCGTAATGAACTAGCCCGGCCCGACTTCGCATGGTTAATTAGATTATCATCATCATATCAGCCGAAGTCCACTGCTAGAGAAAGCGACCCAAATTGATCGGTTTTGCGCCACCAGTGGATTCCCGCAATTTTTACCAAGTCGTCGGTCGACCTAGTGTGGGTCTACCCACGCTACGCTTTTCAGTACGTGGTCGCCACTAGAGAACTTGTACACCCCAACGACCATCGCCATTTAAAATTAGCGATCCGGGGGGCTATATGTTTGGTTCTACTGCGATTATTTATTTATTTACTACAGTTAATTTACGTTTTAACCATAATGGCAATACGCACTGTACGCACGCAACTGGTGCGTGACTAACTATTAGTACTATTACCTTGATGAATCCCCTAAGGCCCTGCGGCGCTACCGCAAGGTACGATATTCGTAAATTTTGGACGATTGTCTCTGTCACTCTCATGGCGCCTTAATTGGAGTAAAAGAGAAAGATGCTCGAAATATACGAACTTCGATGTTCGCGGTACCGGGCCTGTATACCCGAATTAAACCGACGAAAAAGGAGATAAATAATCAGTAACTAGTAATTTATTTCTATCATATACATAGTCACGGGAATAATTTGACAACAAAATAACACGAGAATGATTTGAGTCAGTATTTGATCAGCCGAGGTAGCTGGACATCCGGATCTAATCCTGCCTCGGACGACGAAGACCTCGTCACTTTTTCTTAAGTACATGTATTTTCAATTTGTACACTCTTAGTAGTGTACTACTTAAAGATCAAATAGGCAAATCAGAATATTGCCCTGCCTATCGAAGTCAATGGATTCAAATCCCAGCAGGGCATTTATTTGTGTGATGAGCACAGATATTTGTTCCTAAGTCATGGGTATTGTATATATATTTAAGTATTTGTATGTATTTATCTATTATATATATCGTCGTCTAGTACCTACAACACAAGCGCCTTACTGAGCTTACCGTAGGACTAGGTCGATTTGTGTCAGATTGTCCCGAAATATTTGTTTATTTATTTTATTATTTGAATAGTCAGCAGCAGAAGTGGCTAAGCGCTTGAGGTGTTGAAAATAAGCTCAACACATCTCTATTGTCAAGAGAATAAGAGCGCGTGTTCATTCATTCAGGTCATTTTGAACACTTCACTCGCTCAACCACTTTTGGTGCTGTCTGTATAGTTTAATAAATGGTATTTAAGTTTAATAAATTAACATTAAAATGATTATAATGAAGTTCAACGGCGTTACCCCGAAAAACGTATTCGTAAATTTCGACGATTGCCTCTGTCACTCTCATGACGCCTTAATTGGAGTAAAAGAGAAAGATACACGAACTTCGATGTTCGCTGCCAAGTCAGTACAGACCATAAATGAGATGATCCATCTTTCAAGGCTAACTTCAATGTTTCAAACTTAAACTTGGTAACCTCATTGGCACGGATTACTATGACAGGTACTAATTATGCTGACTTGACATGGACTTTATGACGTCAGTATAAGGGTCATAATGGAACAGTAGGCAGAGGTAATAAGTCTACCCAGTTTGGTCATTAAAAGTTAGTCGGGGGTGTAATAGGATTTGTAGGCGGTGTCTTAGCGAATTCAATTTGTATCTTTCCCATGAGACTAGGAATAAAAAGTATGTAGCAACTGGGGAAGTACCTCCTCCTTACAGAAGACCACAGCCATAATAGCACTGCTACCTTTCAGGTATGTAGTGTTGTGTTCCTGATGGTGAGTAAGGTTCCCAGAGCTCCAACCCCCCTTAAAGGTCGGCAACGCGCTGGTGACTCCCCTGGTGTTGCGGGAGCCCATGGGCGACGGTAATTGCTTACCATCAGGCAATCCGTCTGCTCGTTTGCCACCTTATGTCATAAAAAAAAAAATTATTCTCACACATGCACTACAAAGTTGACATTACGATTGATGTCGTTAAAGTTGACATTGCCGGCCAAGGTTCTATTTTTAATTGTTCCACATAATTTTCTGACACAGCATCTTGGAGGTTGGCCATTAAAAATATTGGTGGTTTTATGACATTCTGCCACTACGCCTATTAAAAACAGTAATCAAAATTTATGGTACATTTTGCACTTCTATTTGGCATGTTTACTTGTAGTTTTTCTAAAAAAATATTTAACTTTTGTTTTTTCCTATTTTTTTTTAAACTATTGCATTGCATGTTTGAGAGAAAATCACCTCGGCGTGAAAAGGGGTTGTCGGCCTCGTAACTAACCACATGTACTCGGCCGTCAACGCCTTACATACCGGCCTATGTACTAATGTACTATTACTATAATACGTAAGTTTTCAAAGTGATTCGGAATTAAAGCAAATAATTTTGTTATAAACTACGGGTGACCAGAAGGCTGGCCTCCTTGCGCAACGTATTGGAATCTCCATCCAGCGGGGCAATTCCGCCAGCCTTCTTGTCACCCTACCATCCAGTCCAGAGCTAAGGCCAATTTTCTACTTGTAAATATGTACAGTCGCCATCACATACATAGGAGCTATGAAGGTGGTCACGAATATCGGAACATGCACTTTAGCGCCTTGACAATAGAGGCGTTGTTCCGATATTCGTGACCACCTCCACAGCTCCGATATATCTGATGCCGACTGTACATAATATATCCTTAAACATATATATATATATATATATATATATATATATATTAGGATGTCCTGTAATTTAATAAACTAGATGAAACCTAACCATTTTAATAGAATATTCTCTTAAATTACGTACTTTAACGAGATCGAAAAACTAGTCAAATAAATAGCATAATAAATAGTCTACCGATTCCAATCTAAAAATAAAAAGATCAAATTGATCCCGCAGCTGCCGATACCGTAAGATCAACGGGGGACTTAGCCTTAATTGGGTTTTCACCCAAATAAGATTCCGACGAACTTCACTTTTAAAACGACGTGTATATCGTATAACCTCTTACTTATATTAGAACTTTATTAGTTAGAAAATAACGTTCAAATTCCAAGAAAATGAGATCGAAAGCATTTTTTGAATTATCTCCAAGAATTAAGCTATTCGCATTTAAATGTTTTGGATCCACTGGGTATTTGTCGGTTTGGTAAATAAACTAAATTAGATTTTCTGTAATGAGCGGAGAGATTAATGACGTCATTTTAACCTGAGGTGTAAGCTCAATAAGATAAGGCTAGTGTTGTAGGTACAGTCAGCAGCAGAAGTTAGCTATCTTATCTTATGTTATGGGGACCCATTGGGATCTTTTGTGTAGTTGTCCCCCGTTGCGCCTATTACGGAGCCTTTTTAACCGTAGCCATATATTGGGTAATGGAGCTGGCCTAGCGCTCTGAAGTATTTCGGATCGTGCCTCAATTTTGGAATCTTTCGCTAGGTCGGGTCTCAATATTAGTATCCCTTGTATAACAAATTGTAGGTACAAGAGGGGCAAAAATAGTGTTAACCTTTTCGTGCTATTATTGAGACCCGAGCTAGCGAAAGATTCCAAAATTGAACCTTCATAGAGCTTCAAAGAGTGGAATCTTGAGCATTGGGAGGGTCTCAAAGCACGAGAGGGGAATACACTTTGCTACTGAATGAAACACATAACTTTTCACCTCAATAGGTACCGCGAAAAATTTTTGTTTAAATTATTCAAAATTATTAGCATCCATCATTCATCATTTAAAAACATTAAATAAAAGAACATCCAACCAGATAATATAAAAAATAACACTCGATTAGTAATAAAGAATTTATATAAAATTACTTTGCATACTTGTGAATAAAATTGCTATCTGTTTTTAAAGAACAAAACAGTTCTTTCCCAGCTAGTGAGGTGAAAACGCGACGTACGCACGAGTAGCGAGGCGAATAACCTGGCGAAACACGAGCACGCATGTGTACGCGGACGTCTCGTTATTCCTCTCGTCCCTCGCATCGCGTTTTTGTATAGGCAAAGTTTCGTCGAACGTTCCGACGAATAGCGAGGCGAGTGACGAGCCAGCATGTCTAATCGCGAATGGGAGAGTTCAGAATGTTCAGAATTACTGGAGCGGTACCGCGTACATCGAAGTTCGTATATTTCGGGCATCTTTCTCTTTTACTCCAATTAAGGGTGTCATGAGAGTGACAGAGACAATCGTTCGAAATTTACGAATATCGTTGTTCGCGGTAGCGCCGCTGTTAAAAAATGTGTCTCACATTACCTTTACCTTTTGAATTACTGGAGCGGTACCGCGTACATCGAAGTTCGTATATTTCGGGCATCTTTCTCTTTTACTCCAATTTAGGTGTCATGAGAGTGACAGAGACAATCGTTCGAAATTTACGAATATCGTTGTTCGCGGTAGCGCCGCTGTTAAAAAATGTGTCTCACTGAGTTTCTTGCATTTTCAGGTCAGATGTGTAGGGTTACAGCTATTTGTTTTGAGATTATTTTAGTAAAATTTACGTTTTAAGAAATAAACATTTTTTATTTTACCCGCTTCGAGAGTTGAGTCGACAAAGTTGGAATTCTAGGTCGGGCATAGAATAATAACTAGGTCCCGGGTGCGACAGTTATTAAAACTTTCTGATTATCAAAGCCGCAACTTTGCATTTTTTCAGAACACTAATTTGATGAGAAACGAATTTAGATACTTACGAAGATCCGTTTGTAACAAGGACTTATGATTTTTTTACGGCAAACGAGCTGACGGATTGCCTGGTGGTAAGCAATTACCGTCGCCCATGGGCACCCGCAACACCAGGGGGTCACAAGCGAGTCGCCGGCCTTTAAGGGGGGTTGGAGCTCTGGAAACCTTACTCACCACCAACACAACACTACATACCTGAAAGGTAGCTGTGCTGTTATGGCTGTGGTCTTCTGTAAGGAGGTACTTCCCCAGCTGGGCTACTCCAGACTCAAGCGTGATGGTACTTCGCTGTGTACCTCTCATTGTTGGACGTAGTTAAAGAACATACCCGGGTCCAAAACACTGGTTACACTGTGGCTACTAGTCCGAATTTTTAACCGGCGCCATTGTTTCCGTTTTATATACTGGCTATGTCAAGCCAGCCACTTCATCAGTGCAATTTTGCAAGCTATGTTAGTACATTGGTTCTACTATGTCCTACTATGTTGTCCTTATCTATATCACAATTGAGCAAATTAGCTGGATATAAAACCTTACGGAATCACTGTATCAACTCGCCCCGTCTAACTGCTCTACTCTGTAATATCAAGTTCGACGGATTAAAAGCTCAAGTGCTCATGAAAGGGGTCAGAGTTAATCTCTGCACCGTCCTCTTTACCACGACTGATTCATAAGCCTTATTACAAGGGAATAAGGATGATAGTTTGAAGGACACAGTCCGTTCTAAAATAATCCTTATGTCAAGGGAATAAGGTGCTTGTGAGGTTTTTTAGTAAAATAAAAATACATATTTCGGGACAATCTTACACAACTCGACCTAGTCCTACGGTAAGCTCAGTAAGGCTTGTGTTTTAGTACTAGACGACGATATATATAATAGATAGATACATATAAATACTTAAGTACATAGAATAATACCATGACTCAGCAACAAATATTTCTGCTCATCACTCAAATAAATGCCCTGACTGGGATTCGAACCCAGGATCATCAGATATATCAGAGCTGTGGCGGTGGTCATAAATATCGGAACATGCGTTTTACCGCCTTGACAATAGAGACATTGTTCCGATATTTGTGACCACCTCCACAGCTCCGATATATCTGATGGCGCTGTACGATCGCTGCGTGAAGCCGGTCCACAATAATTAAAAACATTGTTTTTTATTTACTGTGGACCGGTTTAAGTTACCTCTTTGAGGATTTACAACACGAAAAGAATATATTTTTACATTATACATACATACATACATACATTTCAGCCGTATGCAGTCCAGTGCTGGTGCTGGACTTAGGCCTCCCACAAATATGACTTGTATCTTCTTGGGGGTAGTTGCCATAGTCGCCACGCTTGGCAGGCGGGTTGGCGACCGCAGTAGCTGTAGATTGGGTTTTGACGGACGCTGCTGCCCTTTAATTTTTCCCTTTGTCGCCTCTTACGACATCCGCGGGAGGAGATGGGGTGGTGCTATTCTAGTCACACGGCAAAGTTTTACATAGTAACACAATATAATAAGGATGTCAGTTGTATCATAAAGAATCCCCTGCGTCACGGGACTGCCCGGAATACCCGCACTAATTACCCCGCCGGGATCGCCAGCGTGCCCGGGATAACTGCCCTTGAGATTCCAACTGACGTTGAATGTTATAATGCTTTTGTGAATTCCTGAATTTAATTTCTTCTCTTATCCTATAAATATTCCAAAAACATTTACATTTCAGTTCCTACTAAGGTGTTGCGTTCGAATAATTTGTGGTGTTCATTACGAATATTTGTATATCTTATGGAGAGCGCTGGTAGCCTTTTGTTGTTGCCGCTCTTGTCCTCTGAGTCTCTTGGCCCTACCCACTAAAACCCACTCCGGCGTTTCATCCTTGGGCAGATATGGCGCAGCGGGGCGCGCTGCTGCCGTCCGAATGTGTGCCTTATTTCGTTACATTAGCCACACCGCTGTCACGCCCCGCTGCGCCACGCTCTCAAAACGCGCCCTATGTGACCAAGCCTTTAGCCGTTTGCGAGGGCGCCACAAGCGCTGGTAGCCTAGCAGTAAGAGCGTGCGACTCGCAATCCGGATCAAACCCCGGTTTATACCAATGAGTTTTTCGGAACTTATGTACAGTCACCATCAGATATATCGAAGCTGTGGAGGCGGTCATAAATATCTGAACAACGCCTCTATTCTCAAGACGATAAAGTGCATGTTCAGATATTTGTGACCACCTCCACAGCTCCGATATATCTGATGGCGACTGTACGTATCATTTGACATTTACCAGTCGCTTTTCGGTGAAGGAAAACATCGCGAGGAAACCGGACTGATCCCAATAAGGCCTAGTTACCCTCTGTTTTGGAAGGTCAGATGGCAGTCGCTTTCGTAAAAACTAGTACCTACAAATCCTGAACTAGTACCTACAAGCGGGCCCCTGGCTCGGGACAACTAGAGGAAGATGATTTGTATATCTTATGGGTGCTATTCTGCCTTTTTACAGAATTTATTTTGACTTTTGATATCATATTTCGTCGATAAGGAACTACTTATTCTAGGTTTTTACGAATACGGCGTTCCCGCTCTACACATTTATTACAGCGAACCCGAAATGAAGCCGAATCCATCTCCATTTGACGTAGGTACGACACACAGTGGAAGCTTCTAGCAGTACAAATTTGACTTTTAACGTTCGGTCTGGCCTAGTCGGTAGTGACCCTGCCTATGCAGCCGATGGTCCTGGGTTTCATTCCTTAGCAGTCCGCATTAGGAAGGTAGAAACGAATCGCTTCGTGCGAATGAATGAAATATTCACAACGTAAGGATGAAACCGCTCGCCTCTAGCGTTAGCGTTTTCTTGGAGTTTCCATAAATAACTAAACGCTAATACTGTATGGTATCGCTAGGTAAACGTCGAGGGGCCGTCGCCAGTTTGCACACGCCCTAACCTACAAAAGTACGTTCGCTACGATAATCCTCAATATGTGAAAAAATATACTTATTTCATTAGAATACCTAACATTACTAACTTTTTTATTTGTAAGCTCTTTCCATGCTGTTCGGAATAAATTTACTGTGGCATGCTGTTCAATACATATAGACATAAATGACATAATTGAGATCGATAGGCTTTTAAAACGTGCCTCACAACACCTGCGTGTGTACTTCTCCTAATTGAACTTAACCCTTCCACCGCCCAGCGGACGGATAACTGTGTCCTACACGCCGTGCCTTAGACAAGGGACATAAGTCATAAATATAACATAAGTGGTATGTCGTAGGTGAAAGTTACAAATCTCAAATTTAGGTAAACTGGGAAGCATAGTTCTTTCAATAGTACATTACTAGAGGCCGGGAAGTAACAGATTGCCGGCAGAGTATATGAAGACGAAAGCAGACCAGAATGTTACGAGGCCGACAAGCCATTTTCACGCCGAGAAGTATACATACGTGTTTTTCTCAAAAATGCATTACAATAATTTTAAATAAATTCAGGATAATTTTAACTAAAAAAAAAAAGTTTCAATTATTTATCATTCAGTCATAATTAAAATTACTAACCTTACCGCAAACAATTTACGGCATAAAAACATTAAAAATTTGTATAAAACCATTTTGCTCCCTTGTGAATAAAATACAGTAACAGTATACGCGGTATAATCCTTTACAGATCCTATGAATAGTTGTTTCCTCGCTGAGAAAATAACAAAATAAACAATAAAATCTTTATGAACTTAAAAACACTAATAATGCTTGCATCCGACTAAAAAATACAAACAGAAGCTCTTTGAAATTGAAACTCATAAAAAATACTTTATTCTATAAAACAAAGAGCTTAGAAAACAGCAATTTGTATAAATGCGAGAATTTTCTCGTTCATTCTTAATAAGGATATCGAGTGGGATAACGAGTTCTCTCAATTTTAACAGACATCTCGCCTTCGACTATGGAGCTCTCATTAATGATCAAATTTTGTTTTACAACTTTAAAAAATACTGTCTATTAGATTCATGTAGTTTATAGACGTCCAAAACTACGCCAACGTACTTGTGACTCCTCTGGTGTTGCGAGTGTCCATGGGCGGCGGTAGTTGCTTACCATCAGGCAATCCGTCTGCTCGTTTGCCTCCTATATAATAAAAAATAAAAAAACGCCAGTGTTGTCACGTACAAAGGTGGCATACGAGCAGACGGATTGCCTGATGGTAAGCAATTACAGTCGCCCATGGGCACCTGCAACACCAGGGTTTGGAGCTCTGGAAACCTTACTCACCATCAGGAACACAACACTACACTGCTACTTTTCAGGTAACAGTGCTATTACGGCTGTGGTCGTCAGTAAGGAGGAGGTACTTCCCCAGTTGGGCTTCTTCAGAGTCAAGCGTGAAAAAAAGTTTGTGGTAGAAAGGGATACCAAAAATGGTAGAAAATGGAAGATTTTTAAATAAAAAATAGGTACTCGTAGATCTGCCACTCCAGTTTAATACATTTATTAAATAAGGCATATCTTAAAGTTATAAAATAAACGACAATAGATCTAAGAAAATACCGCCAAAACAAAATTGCTAATAAACAATACGTCAAATGCTTCAGACTGTGACTGTACCCTTACCATGAGTTGTGCCATTGAGGTTTTCGATAACGAGTGTCGAGTTTACTATCTGTGCCTGTCGCTTGACAAGATAGTAAACTGGATACTCGTTATCGAAAACCTCAAAGTTACAACTCATGGTAAGGGTACTGGTGTCAGTGGCGACATTATGTTAATTTCACCTTTTACTCATCGCGTTCCATTTTGAGAAATGAAATTGATGAAATTACTAGAACTAAATTCGATGTGTAGTTAATAGTTGCCATACAATTTACTTTTTAGAAAAACGTGAGAAACCTAATGGCACCAAGGATTATTGAAAATTAGCTAATAAAAACAATTCTGTTCTTTTTTAAATTTAGAAATAGTGATATCTATGAATCACATTTTTTTTATAAATTGTAGAGGCACTTTTATAGATCATAGTGGTTTATTATACATCTATTTTAGATAATTTTTGTTACAGAATTGAATTTTGACGACCGGTATGGCCTAGTCTAGTGGGTAGTGACCCTACTTATGAAGCCGATGGCCCTGGGTTCAAATCCCAGTCAAGCCATTTATTTGTGTGATGAGCACAGATATTTTTTCCTGAGTCATGGGTGTTTTCTATGTATTTAAGTATTTATATGTATCTATCTATTATATATCGCCTTCTAGTACCTATAACACACGCCTTACTGAGCTTACCGTAGGACTAGGTCGATTTGTGTAAGATTGTCCCTAAATATTTATATTTATATTTAATTGAATATGTGTCAATAAGTCAACATCTCTATGTAGTTTCGCGTGATTGAGCGGTGAGCAGAGATTGCTTATGGCTTAAAGCCGATAAGTCAATATGTTTGAGCGAAATTGAAATATCATGATCATGGCACAGCTGGTTTGTTTAAGAGAGATATTCATTAATTACGAATATCTTATCGAGCGGAGTTATAAAAGCGACAATCTAACTTTGGGAGGTATTAAATATTACGTTTTATTGGCTATTGGTAGGTAATCCCATTGCACTTCTGCCACTATGTAACTAACGTCTTGGGGTGCCGTCTCCTGCCATCTCTACCGCTCAAGGGAGGTATATTTTTTTTTTAACAAGACTGACCAGCGTTTGACCTCAGTCGCACCTGATGGTGTGTCGACGAGGTCGAGGGTGTAGCACGCTGGATCAGTAACAGCCTATTCACTCTTGCCTTGAAGAGACCCAAATCTGTTCGCAATTTAACACTTTAAATACTTTGACTGCCAAAGAACTGGTAGGCAGATTCTCATTCATTCATTTATTGCTTTGTGTGTACAATAGATTTTATAGGTATAACGCACCCCTGTGAGGGTGCTGCAATTTTTACATGTACTTACACTAAAGTATGTAATATTTCTCTGTTCGTAGGAGCTTTCCACAAATCAAAAAAACCCTCGAGTCGGCTGCGATTGTAGCGGACAGCGAACATCGTTGGTTTGTCCGAATATTTTTCCATTTTCCCTTTATTACTAAGTTTTATCAACTCAAGTCCTTCGTGTACTCACTAACAAAACAAATAGCTTTATAGTCTTAGAAGCTTTAAAACACAAAGCTCCAAACTTCCACGAGAATAAAGAGCTTCGGTTATTGCTTTTAGAGTGGAAATAAGTCCCTTGAACATTCATTAATTTATACAAAACGAGTTTTGTTTTATGACTACAAATTTAATAATTAAATAACCCAATTAGGAAAGCTGTGTTAAACTTTTGATTGGCTAATTTAATGATTTTCAGACAGACTGCGGTCTTGAAGTTCTTATTGATTTATTCGCGTCCGCATACCTGGAACAAAATAACTTTATGTTAATATAAAGTATACAATATAGGTAATGGAGTAAAATCTGGATTAAAAAAATGTATGAATATTTGGGAAAATCTTACTCAAATCGACCTAACGACGACTAACTGTAATAAAATAAACTTTAACAAACATCAGCGATTTTAACAGAGGCTCTAGTGTAAATTACTTTTGAAGTATAAAAACGTTTACGAATGCGTAAGTGATAATGTTATTTATATGGGAAACGCAAACGCGTTCGTGAAGTAAAGTTACGTTAAAAACTTACACTCATGGCTCTGATTATCAGTATACCCTTACCCACCATAAGTTGTGACTTTGAAGTTTTCGATAACGAGTATCGAGTTTACTACCTGTGTATCTCGTTCACACGAACATAGTACAACCGAGGTGCACAGATAGTAAACTCGATACTCGTTATCGAAAACCTCAATGTCACAACTCATGGTAAGGGTAAAGCGTCAAAACAGATTTGACGCCGATGGTCGTGTGTTCAAATCCCAGTAAGTGTAGCATTAGAATTCTATAAATACTTATATTTGGTGTTTGTGTCACAAACTACAAGTAATATTATAACGCAATATAGTAATATTTTGACGACCGGTCTGGCCTAGTGGGTAGTGACCCTGCCTATGAAGCCGATGGTCCTGGGTTCGATTCCCAATCAGGGCATTTATTTGTGATGAGCACAGATATCTGTTCCTGAGTCATGGGTGTTTTCTTTGTATTTAAGTATTTATATGTATCTATCTATTATATACGAGTATATCGTACACAACACAAGCCTTACTGAGCTTACCGTAGGACTAGGTCGATTTGAGTAAGATTGTACACAAATATTTATATTTCATTTTTTATTATAACGTAAAAAAAATACAAAAAGATTTCATGCTTAATTGTTACAAGGCATAATTTAACTTTTTACTTGTTACGCTAATTGAGTACACTTTTATGCATTTACAACATTAGAATTAACATAAAATCTACCTCAACAACAATTCAAACCCACAACACAGAACATTCCGGGCATTATAGCCCCCAGAGAAACATAATCCGACAGAGTAACAGTTGCGCCCAATTGCAAAATCTGCACCGCAAGCCAGTCGTGAATGTTTTAGTAACATACACCGAGTATTACTGTACCTCAGTCAAATAGGATCGCAGTACGCAGTTTAAGGTTCTCGTCATTGTTGGATACATCTTCCGATTTGGATTCAATAGAGCACCGAACTTGCAGACTCATCGGTGATCCTGAGTTGAGTATATAATGTTACAGAACCTTGAACACCGTCGGAAGGTTGCTAGTTTCTCTGTGTTTTACATTTTGGGGCACAGGAATTGCACTGATTTAATTCCGCCATCTCTCAGCATCGGACGTCCAGACGAGGTGAGCGGTTTCATCCTTATATTTTGAATCTAGTAATCAAATTCTCGTCACAAGCTTGGCTTTTGAGAAATAGACATTCTTGAACAGTTGTAACGCGTTAGTGAGATAGTTAGTTCAAGGTAAATTTTATACATCAAGATTTATCCGTTGAGGTATATAGGGTAATCCGTTACGAACTGGCCAGCCTCCAATAGCTGGCCACATTATAATAAAAATGAATCCTGTTTATGTATATGCGATTAGAATTCATTTTAGTGTGAGGTGGTCAATTATTGAAGGGTGACCGTAATCAGGATTCATTTTCAGTTTAAGGTAGTTATTGAAAAGTGGCCCGTTACTGGCGATTTACCCTATATCCGTCTCGTTTAAAAAAAAAACTTTTTCTAAGTGAGCACAGTTGGGTACGAAAACCTAGGCATATATACGAGTTAGGCAGTATGGATACTGGAAAAACCTTTCCCTACTTATTATATTTTCATAATTTCACAAAACTTTGAAACAACGTAAAACCGAAACGAAACGGCGAACGGAAGAATAATTGTTTATGCCAGCTACTTAGTTGATTGGGCTCAAAGGTACACGTCGGCATGAATAATGCTGGTAGTAAAATATTACAGCCAATACAAAGCAAACGTAACCTTAACAGTAGATTTTCGAAATTAGCTATAAAATGAAATAATTCAACAATAGGTTTGGCCTCAGTGGGTAGTGACCCTGCCTATGAAACCGACGGTCTTGGGTGCAAATCTCAGTAAGGGACCCGGATATGTCCTTAAACTACGTCCAACAATGAGAGGTAGGGCACTGTGATGACCATCACGCTTGAATCTGGGGCAGTCCAACTGGGGAAGTACCTCCTCCTTACAGAAGACCACAGCTATATTAGCACTGCTACCTTTCAGGTATGTAGTGTTGTGTTCCTGGTGGTGAGTAAGGTTCCCAGAGCTCCGACCCCCCTTAAAGGCCGGCAACGCGCTTGTGACTCCCCTGGTGTTGCAGGTGCCCATGGGCGACGGTAATTGCTTATCACCAGGCAATCCGTATGATCGTTTGCCGCCTATGTCATAAAAAAATTAAAGGCATTTATTTGTGATGAGCACAGGCAATTGTTCCTGAGTCATGGCTGTTTTCTATATGTATTTACGTAATTGTATTATATTTCCGCTTTCTACCACCGCACTGCTCGTCGTCAGTTCATTCATTCTCCGAGCCTGAAGGGTCGCGCACTAAGCGGTTTTAAAAACATGGCTCTTATTAAGCCCCATCAGTTCCCAGTGTAGATATAAAGTCCTTCAATTTTTCCCAAAATATTATACCCCATGGAGAATGCGCCTTATTAAAAAGTATTGATCGTTCCTTCGTCCTCTTGCGATTCAATTGAGAGCACGAAGCATCTATATTGTAGAATCACAAATCTAAGTTCTTGTGTAGACTAAAATGTATTAAACTGGAACCTATACTAAGATAACTAGATACATAAAATAAAGTCAATGTATCGAGTCATTGCAGACTATTTCAACATACGTGCTTTGACCACTCGGATGTTGGCACAAATGGAATGGAACACCAGTGTATTTTGGAACCGGGTATATCTTTAAACTACCTCCAACAATGAGAAGTAGGGCACAGCGAAGTACCATCACGCTCGAGTCTGGAGCAGCCCA
This sequence comes from Grapholita molesta, assembly GCA_022674325.2. Taxonomy (NCBI): domain Eukaryota; kingdom Metazoa; phylum Arthropoda; class Insecta; order Lepidoptera; family Tortricidae; genus Grapholita; species Grapholita molesta. Next base: position 1,102,810 of record CP053133.2, on the reverse strand, counting down.
ACTGGGGAAGTACCTCCTCCTTACAGAAGACCACAGCCATATTAGCACTGCTACCTTTCAGGTATGCTGAACTGACGATGGTTATACCTTCAAAAACCGCCATCAAAAACCGACGGGTGCCATATCAATTATATAGCTCTCTCTCTCTCAATTATATTCTCGAAATTTTAACATCCATTTTATCACTATGACAATAGAAGTGTTGAGATATTTGTGGCCACCTTCACAGCTCCGAAATATCTGACGGCGACTGTACTTACGTACATAGCAACGTTTATTACATTTCTAATTAAACAAATAGTCTTTGTCTGCGAGAAATGTCTAGAAATAACGATTTTTCTACATCAAGGCTCAAGGCCCAGCGGCGGTAATACGAAAAACGATATTCATAAATTTCGGACCATTGTCTCTGTCACCCTTATAACGTCTTAATTGGAGTAAAAGAGAAAGATGCTCGAAATATACGAATTTCGATGTTCGCGGTACCGAACCAACTTTAGGCATTTGTGTCATGTCGGTAATTTCCGTCGCTTCAGGTGAAATATTATAACAGCGAAATAACATTACGAACGGCGGGTTCGAATAATGAGTTTTTAGTCTTGTGATTTTATATTGGGGAGCGCAATTAATGCTGTAACAACAATCATAGCGGCATATATTTTTTTTTTATGACATAAGGTGGCAAACGAGCAGACGGATTGCCTGATGGTAAGCAATTAGCGTCGCCCATGGGCACCCGCAACACCAGGGGAGTCACAAGCGCGTTGCCGACCTTTAAGGGGGGTTGGAGCTCTGGGAACCTTACTCACCATTAGGAACACAACACTACATACCTGAAAGGTAGCCGTGCTATTATGGCTGTGGTTTTCTGTAAGGAGGAGGTACTTCCCCAGTTGAGCTTCTCCAGACTCGAGCGTGATGGTACTTCGCTGTGCCCTACCTCTCATTGTCGGACGTAGTTTAAGGACATACCCGGGTCCAAATATTTTTTCTTTCATGCACTATACCGGGTGATCAATCCAAATGGGTCAGTAGGGGGAAATCAGAAACTATGAGAGATAGCGAAATCTGTTCTTAGGAACCATGGCTTCGATTTCAGATTTAATAATAATTGCATTCAAACTTTTTTTAAATCTCTCATACATAACCGGGAATCGAACCTGGTAGGAAGTAGTTTGGTGAAGAGCTCTTAACAAACTGACTCGTAGGCTCCATTGGAATGATAGCGGGACTGTGTAGCCCTTATACTCTATAAGTAGAATAACTACAACGACAACAGATCAAATATAATTTTATTTTCATTTTTCAATAGCCTCATCTGCTGCTGGGACCGGTTCACATGCATCTATTGTTGTACCCGTGAATGGGTTCTAACAGGCGTATTACATAATAAAGTTCTCCAAAGAGTTCTAGTCTATACGCGTTGGATCCCCTCGCAAGCCTACCAAATGACCGGGATACATTCAGAATCATAAAGTTAGTTTCAGGCAGTATGGCCAAATGTTTCGTAATACATTCTTACTGCTAAGCAAGATTTGTATCGATATATTTGGTCACTTTGGTTGCCACTATTTGACGCGGACTGTATAGATCCGAGAATCCCTCAAGGAGACACAAAAAACTAATCATTATTGTACACCACAATTACAAAACATTAATAAATGTTGGTCACAACTTACGGTGTCTTACAGAAAGTGTTGACATACCTACATTCAGCAGCAAAAGTGGCTGAGCGGGTGAAGTGTTCAAAATTACCTACACGCGCTCTTATTCTCTTGACAATAGAGATGTGTTGACCTCATTTTGAACACCTCAACCACTTAGCCACTTGCCACTGTACACTGTATACATTTTGAATTTGCTGTCTGTTTATATCAGACAACACAGTGGTTTGCGCAACTATATGTGAAACATGTCATCTCCAATTAGCAGAGCAGTCGGAGACTTGTTAGCTGACAGCAGGATGTTTCTAGTTCCGGAGAGAAGCAATTTATATTGTTATCTTTATTGGTCTAGTCGCTTGTTCCTTAGAACCTTCTAGATCCAGGAGGATATAACCAATATGAAGCCGACACACGCACTAATTTCTATCGGAAAAATTCTGCCGTTTTCGGCGCGGGCGTGAGGTAACACACATAAATAATGTTAACATTAATGCATTTTTTACGTGCGTCGCTACACACGCACACGTCAAAATTATCAAACACTAGCATAAACTATATTCACACAAGTTCAAGAAGTATGACCGGCGGCCGAGTAATATTGGCAGAGAGGAATGGCTACTCTATATTGGTTATATCCTCCTAGTTCTAGATTGTTGTCAGCTAGCTTGCTACACTTGCATGTAGCCTCGGTCGGTTTTTATACTCAGTCTATGACGACAGGTATGGCCTAGAGGGTAGTGACTCTGCCTAAGAAGCCGATGGTCCTGGGTTCAAATCCCAGTAATAGCATTTATTTGTGTGATGAGCACAGATATTTGTTAATGAGTCATGAGTGTTTTCTACGTATTAAGTATTTGTGTATTACAATATATCGTTGCCTGAGTACCCACAACTCAAGCCTTCTTGAGCTTACCGTGTGGCTCAGTCAATGTGTGTCAGAATGTGTCCTGTAATGTTTATTTATTAAGTCACGCTCTAGTAAATATGCAAGTAAGAAAGAGACGGGGAAGTACCTCCTCCTTACAGAAGACCACAGCCATAATAGCACTGCTACTTTTCAGGTACGTGGTGTTGTGTTCCTGATGGTGAGTAAGGTTCCCAGAGCTCCAACCCCCCTTAAAGGCCGGCAACGCGCTTGTGACTCCTCTGGCGTTGCGGGTGCCCATGGGCGACGGTAATTGCTTACCATCAGGCAATCCGTCTGCTCGTTTGCCGCCTATGTCATAAAAAAAAAGACACATAACGCAAGACGTCGTATCATCGGAGCTAAACGTGGGCTGCTTTATGATTAGGTACATTTAATGTGTGTAGCTACGTTTAGCGTAGTCATGGATCCTAGCGTTGCAAATTTCTACGTACAGTCAAGTGTAAAAATTCGTTCAATGCCAAAGTTTCAAAAATATGTACCGAGCAACTCTATTGTACAGTAAATAAGGTTGTAGGACGTATTTATGAAAGGATTCTTTCGGTACGTATTTTTGCACTTGACTGTACAGTGCTGACACTCGGAGCCTGAGTAGCCACGATAGCCGTAAGATCGATGCGTTCAAGATGTGGTGTTGGCGAAGGAAGGTGTACATTGCACTGCAATGCATACTAATGAGTCCATCTCAAAAGAACTTGCAATCACGTCACTGAACAGGGCCCTGAGCTTCTTTGGGCATATTATGCGGTCATCTAAGCATTGCCTGGAGAAGCAAATTATTACAGGACAAATTAATGGCAGACGTGCTCAAAGAAGAGTAGCTACTAGATGCTTTGATATGATGAGAAAAGAAGCTGGTGGCATACACCTGACAGTCCACGCAGCCTATCCACAATGAGTTGACACAAATATGTGGTAGCATCCTCATCAGTATGGGAACGATGAAGAATAGTCATGCCGAGGTTTTATTTAGGGACTACAGTATGAGGTTCTTCAAAAAAGGCTTGTATAGGTTGTTAAAGGGTAGGCAACGCGCATGTGAATCCTCTGGAGTTACCGGCGTCCAAATGCTACGATCATTGCTTACCATCAGGCGGGCCGTATGCTTGTTTACCACCGTCATTGTATAAAAAAACATGGTTTTTTGACATTAACATCCATATTTTGAGACGGTATCTTTGCCCCGGACTGGGGATTGATTATACTTACACATTGCGCTGTAAAGTGCAAAAGTATGTCGGGAGGCCCAATATATTTTTATTTTATAAAACATCGATCATTCTAGCATGCAACGTAAACATTATCCTGAAAGGTTTTCTGCTTCAGCGAAAAAGCATGGAAATAAAAAGTGTATTCGTAAAACGGAATGTCGGTGAATTTTTTGGCAATTTTTTTTAGCAGCAGGTTATTGGATATCCGTTTGGTTTATTCAATTTCTGTGCTTCGAACTATGTTATGTAAGGTTTTAAACTCTCAAGAGTTTCATACGTTATTTATACAAATTAAATGGGGCTTAATCGCGATAAAACTATAGCTATTTTTGCCGCCCTTTACTACAGCCGAATAGTACAGTCAGCATCAGAAGTGACTAAGCGTTTGAGGTGTTCAAAATGAGGTCAACACATCTCTATTGTCAAGAGAATAAGAGTGCGTGTAGGTCATTTTGAACACTTCAAACGCTTAGCCACTTTTGCTGCTGACTGTACAGTCAAGGTAAATACGATATCGATACTGAAAAAGCTTCAAAATATGTATACATGTGCTTTAATATTGAGAGTATAATGTGCATGTATAGATATTTTGGCACTTTGTTAGTATCGATATCTCTGACCTTGGCTGTACATGGAACCGTTAATAAGACGTTGGAAACTCCTCCTGCCCACACAGTGGGAAGGAGGAAACTAGCAAACACGTCATAAACGAATGCGGTATCTACAAGTCAACCAATTTGATTAATTTCGTTCCTTGTCACAGTCAAAATCTATATGAAATACGCAAAAGATCTCTTATTAACGTCACTGTAACAAGGTTCGAAGTGGCCTAGAAATCAAATTGGTTGACTATACGCGTCAAAGCGATACAAAGTATATGGAGTGGAGAAGGAGAACGAAAAGGATATCAACCTAAAGGATGTCCTAATGTTCTGCAGGAAAATCGGAAAATTTGAGGAGCATGGTGTGGGAACGCAGCCGGAACAGTAGCCTGCAGCTCCAACTACAGGGAACTGGGCTGAATGACTGCAACAAGCGATCGACAGCCCGCCTGAGTCCGGCCGGGCGTCCCTACACTTCTTCTTATGCTATGGGAACCCTTTCGGATACACTTCGAGCCATTAGGATCTTTTGTGTAGTTGTCCCCCGTTGCAGTTATCCAGAGCATTTTTAACCGTAGCCGTCCCTACAACTACATCTAGTATTAACTAGATCACGTCCCGTCTAATATGCAAATATGTGTAAATCGTGAAATAAAATTACAAACAAAAATATTATGAAGAAAATTATAAAGCTAAGGTTTGCATAGTTTATATATATATATTTTTTTTTTATGTCATAGGCGGCAAACGAGCAGACGAATTGCCTGATAGTAAGCAATTACCGTCGCCCATGGGCACCCGCAACACCAGGGGAGTCACAAGCGCGTTGCCGGCCTTTAAGGGGGGTTGGAGCTCTGGGAACCTTACTCACCATCAGGAACACAACACTACATACCTGAAAGCTAGCAGTGCTATTGTGGCTGTGGTCTTCTGTAAGGAGGAGGTACTTCTCAGTTGGGCTGCCCCAGATTCAAGCGTGATGGTCATCGCTGTGCCCTACCTCTCATAAAATTTACCCGCTGGAGGCCAACAGCGCAGAACTGGCTATCCTTGACCATTATATTGGCTGAAATGATTGGATTGATTGAATTTTTCTATACAGCACAAGTTTCAAGTGACCAAAATTCTAACGAGCACATACAAAACTCGCATGAATATTCAAAAGTCAGGAAAAGCTATTCGTTAGAGGGATCAAAGGGGATTTTTGCGTCATGTGTAAGAAGATGAAGCTGTCCGTGAGTAAACTCTATTGCCAAGGTATTAAGGTACAAGATGGTCAGTCAGCACAAGTTTTTATTCATTATTATATTCGCCTGAGATGAAATAAAAAAGAAAATGCTTTTATTACATTGACATCAAATATAATTTTTTTTCGAATGAAAACGTCAACTCTGCTTTTTATCATTGTCTTTGACAGAATTACTTTCCTCAATTGTCTACGTAAAGTATTTCCTCCGAAAATAAACAGTGACGGAAAAATATGAAATGAGATAAATTACAGCACCTGACGTGATAAAAATAAAGACTGTACGACCAACCAATCCATCGATTAATTTTAATCTCAACGATGTGTTACTGTCTATGGAACTCGATCGACTATTTGGGAGTTTTCGGAAAAAAAATGTCCCCGGTTAGCGTGACTTGTAGAAAAGTTAACTGTGTCAGTTTTGTAACGATAATGAAGCATTACATATACTTATATTTGATGCTCGTTTCATAAATTTTAAGCAGCAATTCAATGCCAAAAAGGCAAACAATTAATTTCCATAATGAGTTCATGGTTAATTATCGTCACAAAACTGACATAATTTAACGTTTGGCACGTCATCGTCACGTTAATTGGGGGCACTTTTTCTGAAAACTCCCATGTATTATAATTACACGTACATTAATTAGTATGCAATAAATACAACTCTTAAACCGATCCGGCCCAACCAGCTAGCCAAAGTTGGTCGAGTAAGTCGAGTTATTGTCATATCATCTGTCACGTTTTAACAAGTTCGACCTCATCGACACTTACCACCTGATGGTAAGTGTTGACGAAGTCGAGGGTGTAGCACGCTGGTTCAGTAACAGCCTATTCACTCTTGCCTTGAAGAGACCCAAATTATATATTTCCGGGAATACAAACGAAGGGAGCGAATTCCAATCCTTCGCAGTCTGCATTAGGAAGGTAGAAGCGAATCGCTTCATGCGAATGAATGGAATATTCACAGAGTAAGGATGAAACCGCGCTACCTTCGCCTGAACCTCCGGTGGTGGAACGGTCTGTGCACACTACACACTAGCTTTAGTCATCTCCACGTCGACAGATTAAATGAGACATTATCAGTCTATACAATTTTTTAGTCTTTTCAGAAATTATGGAATAAGACGTCCCATTTTGCCTTAAATTGTCGCTGGCATTTTTAATAACTTTTAACTGCCACGGAATGGGGTCCTCTTGTACAAATATTTAATTCTGCTCTCGATTAAGTCATTAGTAATGTTTTATACATTTATCTTGGAGATTTTTCTACGTAGGTATACATACTGGCCCATTGATATATATATTTTTTTAAACAATACTGACCAGCGCTTGACCTCAGTCGCACCTGATGGTAAGTGTCGACGAGGTCGAGGGTGTAGCACGCTGGTCCAGTAACAGCCTATTCACTCTTGCCTATCAATATCAATATTACATATCAATCAGTATGGGAAAATCTGAAACTTTAAGACATACATACAAAGATTTGTTCTTAAAAACCATGTCATCGATTTTAGGGACACGAAAAACTGAGTACCTACATAGATTAAAAAAACTGGTATTCAGTTTGGGAATCGACGGAGTTGTAAAAGTAAAATTAAATGATGAATTACAATGCACTTTATTCATTTTGGATATCATGATTTATGTTAATATTTATTGACCTACACAACTCATATCCAAATGGAAATATTTGATTTATTGGAAATGTTTCATTTTCCAAAACAACCTGGTTCGATTCTCGAACAGAGTACGAGTTATATTACTTTCTGAAGTGCAGGTTTAGTTTAAAAAAATATCTGATACCCTTTTTTTATTCAAGGTTTTTTTTAGGTCAAGTCAATTAGACTTAATATATCTAAGAAACTAATTAGGTAGCTTCTAATTTTTTACTGTTTTTGAGATATTTATTCAACCTAGTATAAATCTAAAGAACAGAAACGTTGTACAGTCGCCTTCAGATATATCGGAGCTGTGGAGGTGGTCACACTGGTCACAAATATCGGAACCACGCCTCTATTATCAAAGCGATAAAGTGAATGCTCCGATATTTATGAATACTTTGGCTGCTCCGATATATTTTACAGTCGCCAGTACCGTTGTACTTTTAGATTTTAACGAATAAGTCCCGCCGACTTTCTTATAACTCAGTCACACTCAATTAGACTTGAGTTTATCTGTTTGCAACTAAGTAGTAATTAGGCGTTTTCAAAAAACGTTGTCTCAAACCTCATTCTTCCGGATATGGACGTACCAGGGCTCATTTTTCTTAAAAATTAGGATCGTAAAAGCTCGTGAGAGCTTTTACGATCCTAATTTAAAAAAAAAGTGTCCCACAAAAAAAGTGTTCCTGAGAATCACGAAGAATCACGAGCAATTCTGAGAAAAATGAGCCTTGGCACGTCCAGATCTGGAAGAATGAAGTTTGGGACAACTTTTTTTGAAAATGCCCAATAAAATGGCTCATAACAGTTTTAATCATGTTGTGTGCAAATGTGTTTAGCTATACGTAATGTTATCCGAGTGGCGTCTCGGCGTGTGCACTCGGCTCAGCAGACTGGAAGGACTAATCCGACTCGACCACGTCTGGAGAAACTCACTATAGCTGAAAAACTTGCTAAAGCACCTGGTCTATGTAGTAGTAACGTGTGTGTACACGCATGTGGGCGTTCTATATTCAAATTCTGACGTAAGCTCCATATGAATTATCTGCACAACTACATAGACATGGTCCTCTAGAAGTGTTTACCTATACACGTATTATATACCGTGGCATATTCATGGATACATGGTAACTACATTATCCTACGAGGCCATACATTCAGAATGTCATGTATATTATTTAGTAGAAACAGAGTGGCCAGACAGATAAATTAATTTATTTCGTTCAAAAAATGACACGGTATTAGCACGCTTTTACTAGTGTTAAACAAGAAAAAGTCGGGACAACGTTGTTGGGTGCACGCATTATATACTCGAGGGTAACAGAGAGTCAATTTTATATTAAAATAGCCAAGTTACGAGCTCACCCAGATTAATTCTTGACATCATAATTAAATATATGTATAAAGCCAGCTAGCAAAATTGACGTGCGTGCAGGTACGGCGCTCGCGCGTTTCTGAATCTAATTTTCCGTTCGTGTGCGGGTAGTGAAACAAAATGTATTCAATGTATTCGGGATAACGTCATTCAGTTTTTTTTTTCGTTCTTATACCACGAACGCACGGCTGCGATTCGGAACGCACGTCAAGTTTTTCCGTTCGGATTATTTAAGTTCGTGTGCGTCTTGTCAAACTTTTTCTACGAAAGATGCGCATTCAGTCTTCCGAATCTACATTACGTATTTGAAAACCTAATCAGGAGCCCGTGCGTCTATGGTCAGGCTTAAGCGGTACATATACGGTACGATGTACGATTAATCGCTTCGATCAATCTGATGAAAAACGTGACGATGGGTCTCATCGAAAACGCCAGTCATACGTGGCTCATTTTAACATTTTTTTGTCACTACCTTCCAGTTTCATGGCATCTAAACACACTAAACATGCATTTTTGTGGTATGTACGATATATGTGTTTGTTAGTAGAACGCAGTGCCACATGTCGTCTAACAAACTAATGCTTATGAGATAGAAACTATGCTTATGTGATGGAAGCTATACTTATGTGATAGAAGTTATGCTTAATGTGTTAGATACTATGCTTCATCATCATCATCATGTCAGCCGAAAGACGTCCACTGCTGGACATAGGCCTCCCCCAGAACCACCCAAGAAGACCGATCCTGCGCCTTCCACATCCAGCGGTATCCCGCGACTCTAACTAGGTCGTCGGTCCATCTTGTGGGAGGCCTACCTAAGCTGCGTCTTCCAGTTCGTGGTCGCCACTCCAGAACCTTTCCGCCCCACCGGCCATCGGTTCTGCGTGCAATGTGCCCTGCCCACTGCCACTTAAGTTTGGCGATTCGGAGGGCTATATCGGTGACTTTGGTTCTACTGCGGATAAAATCATTCCTGATGCGATCAGGCAGAGACACTCCCAACATAGCCCTCTCCATTGCTCTTTGGGTGACTTTGAGCCTTCTTATGTGGCCCATAGTAAGCGACCACGTTTCAGCACCATAAGTCATCACTGGCAACACACACTGGTCGAAGACCTTTGTTTTGAGACACTGCGGGATATTGGAAGAAAAGATGTGTTGTAGCTTCCCGAACGCTGCCCAGCCGAGTCGGATTCGACGATTGACCTCTTTCTCGAAGTTGGATCTTCCTAGCTGGATAGTTTGTCCTAGGTATATATACTCATCTACAACTTCGAGTGTAACGTCTCTGATTACAATGGGAGTTGGTACGACATGGGCATTCGACATGATTTTTGTCTTGTCCATGTTCATCCTTAGACCAACTCGCTCAGAGGCATTACTGAGGTCATCTAGCATTGTGCTCAAATCCTCCATGGTCTCAGCCAAGACTACAATGTCGTCGGCAAATCGAAGGTGAGTGATGTACTCGCCGTTAATGTTGATGCCTTTCCTCCTCCAGTCCAAAGTCTTGAAAACGTCCTCCAGTGCAGCAGTAAACAGCTTTGGAGAGATAACGTCTCCTTGTCTGACCCCACGCTGCAGTGGAATAGGTTTCGAGCTCTGGTTCTGAACTCGGACTGACATGGTGGCGTTCTCGTACAGACACTTCAGCACTTCGAGATACTATGCTTATGTGATATAAACTATGTTTAATGTGATGCAAACTATGCTTATGTGTTATAAACTGTGCTTATGTGATAGAAAGTATGCTTCATGTGATAAATATACTATGCTCATGTGATAGAAACTATGCCTATGAGATAGAAACTATGATTAAGTGGCTGATGGGACAGAATAACAGAAAAGTTGATTTCGTATAGATAGTTACACGTTTAAGTACCTATTTCTGCAGACGGGGTAATGTAAAGCGGCATTGACGCCATGGCGTGCGATAGGTCTCTATCGCCGTGAAGGCTCAAAGTCACCCAAAGGGCAATGTAGAGGGCTATACTGGGAGTGTTTCCGCGGTCGCATCAGAAATGATTTCATTCGCAGCAGAACTAAAGTAGCCGATAAAGCCCTCCGGATCGCTAAACGCAGCGTGGCAGTTTTAAAACGAAATAATCGCTTCTGTGTAACAGGTGGAAATTATGTCGCAAAGAATAATAACATAAATAAAAAGCAACAAATAAACCAAGAAAAAGCAGTTCGAATCAAATATGGTTCGAACAAAACTCAATTGACGGCCGTCGCTCGTAATGGGGCGATATTGAAACGTTAGGGCCCGTTCACACGCTGTGATACCGACTGTAGTCCGAGTCACAACAATACAGCATTTATGTACCCAGACGGCTATTTGAGATATTTGGATAGCCGCGATAAAATGGGTAGGTACTACAAATAATTTTTGTTGGCCACCCGGCAGACATGTAGAAGTTCAGGGGGAGACTTACGTTCAGCAATCGACGTCTTATAGCTGAGATGATGATGATGATGACCCGGCGGTGTGAGAGACAAAGGGAAAAACGGACGGATAGGCAGCAGCGTCCTTCGAAACTGTACCAACAGCTATTACGGTTGCCAATCCGCCTGCCAAACACACCTACCTACTCGTACAGTCGCCATCAAATATATCGGAGCTGTGGAGGTGGTCACAAATAAGTGAACAACGTCTCTATTGTCAAGGCGGTAAAGTGCATGTTCAGATATTTGTGACAACCTCCACAGCTCCGATATATCTGATGGCGACTGTACTATGGCAATCACCCAAGATGATTCAAGTCCTATTTGGAGGAGGCCTTATGTCCAGCAGTGGACGAATTACGGCTGAAATGATGATTATTATGATAACTACAATTGATAACTATATTATTATTTTCATCTATTGTTTAATTACTGGAATGGAGCAAATAATTATATTGACAACTTAATTATTTAGTGAGAAGTATTTTGATAAGCCTTTTTTAGGAATATGATTTAAGGAAAAGAAGTTCTTTCAAAATATTTAGGAAGCAATTACTGGAACAAGCGCTACTTTTCGGAAGTTCAAATTATATTAACAATAATAATGTTACCTCACTATTCCGCTGTTTATTTTACATTCAATATGCTGACCCATTGTTTAGACTTGTATATATATATTTTTCGCACCCTTCCTATATGGTTAAGGTGATTAAATCCCGTTTAAATAAATATTACAGGACAATCTGTGCTCATCATACAATGGGCATCTGTGTGATGAGCACAAATGCCCATCACACTGGGATTTGAACCAAGGTCCGTCGGCTTCATAGGCAGAGTCACTCCACTCCTCATGTTCGTAAGTTATGGGTTTTTCTATGTTTTGTTTTTATTTAAGTATTTATATATTATATAGGTATATCATTGGCTAAACCACAATACAAGCCTTCCGTGGAGCTCAGTCAATTTGTGTAAGGATATCCTTTATTATATACAATGTGCACACACCCTGTGTTCTGTTATATTTGATACACGCTTTATTACAAACATTGGGACAGACCCACATTTGTCCTGGATTCCTGACATTATCCGCTCGTTACCAAGTTACGGCCCTTGCGGTGCCTACACCCGGTATATCTTTTTTTATTTCTTGTGTTATCGTTAAGAAATTCAAGAAAATTGTTCGGTCACTGATACTGAAATCCATAAAAAGCGACGCTTGACAAAATCTTAGTAGTTAACTAAATCACACTTCTTCATTTTATCCGTCTCACACTGTATTTAATAACCATTACTTATACGCACACACGCAAACACTCACACACACAATCACTCATCCTAAACACTTTCTCACACACGTTATACAAACCATGTCTGCTTTGTATACAAAGTTAGTTTTTGACTCCCTTTCTGTTTTTTTTCTCTTTTTTAATTTCTTGTTTTCCACTTAGTTATTGCATGTTAATTGTATTTTTGTGGACATCTGTTGTTGGCTATGTTTTCTGTTTATTAGGTGCTATGTATATTTTTTTTGGTATTGCTGTTGATGCCCTAAATAAATTAAAGAAAAAAAAAAATATAATATATTATATTAGGGTGTGGCCTGTAATAGAAGCGATAACTTTAGGGATCGCTTCTACACCACGAACGTAGCAACATTTGTTCTACAACTTATAAAAAATGTGTAATTTATTACTTGGGACTTTTTCGAATGAACTAAATAGTATTTTCAATTAACAGCATCTAATAGTCTCGTTAACATTTACTGTCTACAAACTTAATAGTTTTCACGACACATTGTTTGCTTGGAAAATCTTGTTTTATTAAAAAGTTGTTGAACAATTTTTCCTACGTTTGTGGTGTAGAAACGATCTCTTATTTATGACAGGCCACACCCAGTATACCAATCTGTTTCCTTTTGTATTTTATATAGACAAATAATTAGACAGAAACATTGTGTCGTAGTCGTAGTCCTCAGCATATAAGCCGACTATCATAGAATAGACGATTTTTAAACCGACTTCAAAAAGGAGTTCTTTTTTTATATACTTAAAACTGTCGTGAGCCATGTTACTACTACTTGGTTACAAACGGATAAAGTCACGTGTAATTATATCGCACTAGGCGACATGTTTCGGGTAAGCTCTGGTACCCGTCTTCAAGCCGAGTCACGACACACCGCTCGCGTTGTGGGTGTTCGCTCACTGCGATACTTTTTTTTTAAGTTTGTTACACCAGAAATCCGTCATTTATAAACCCATTTTGTTTTTTTCGTTACTTGAAAGCACCTGTTGGTACCTGAATCCAGTTAAGAGGCTCTAGTGTAAGTTTCTTTTGACGTAAAAAAACGTTTACGAACGCGTATGTGATAATGTTATTTATATGGGAAACGCAAACGCGTTCATGACGTAAAGTTACGTTAAAAACTTACACTCAGTGCTCTGATGATGGTATCCACGAGGAATTAAGAGAACACCCTAATAATTGAAAGAAAACCCAGCTTCTTCTCTTCAAGAAAAGAGCGTATAGGGATCTTAAAGGCCGGCAACGTACTTGTGACTCCTCTGGTGTTGCGAGTGTGGGCGGCGGTAGTTGCTTACCATCAGGCAATCCGTCTGCTCGTTTGCCTCCTATATCATAAAAAAAGCTCCAATTTATGTTGGAATCGTCAAATAATTGGAGAATCAAAAGAAAGATTTTGGACCCGGGTATGTCCTTAAACTACGTCCAACAATGAGAGGTAGGGCACAGCGAAGTACCATCACGCTTGAATCTGGAGAAGCCCAACTGGGGAAGTTACAGAAGACCACAGCCATAATAGCACTGCTACCTTTCAGGTATGTAGTGTTGTGTTCCTGATGGTGAATAAGGTTCCCAGAGCTCCAACCCAACTATAGGTCGGCAACGCGCTTGTGACTCCCTTGGTGTTGCGAGTGCCCATGGGCGACGGTAATTGCTTACCATCAGGCAATCCGTCTGCTCGTTTGCCACCTTAATCATTAAAAAAAAAAAGAATCCTAAATGATACAGTCCCTCTTGGTCCCGTCCTCGCCGCGGGATAAAAGACAAGGTCAGCCACCGATGGTTCAGTTAAATTACTTTTATTAAATCCAATGTCAGCCTCAGGCACCAAGTATTATTTCATTATTATTAATCGGAAAAATTTCCTCTAATATCTTAGAGAGGTATAGTTATTTACCGAATAATTTGGCCCGTAGCAATCGGCCGAATTTTTAAATAACGTAATGGACAAGAAATAAACTTAAAGGAAATAAGTAGCACATACAATCCAAATTGAAAAGTTGTTCTGTTCATTTAACTACTAGATTTTTTTTAGTTTCATTAGTATCCAAAAGTTGAGTAATTCTGGGTGAAAACAAAATGGTGATCATCATCATCATATCAGCCATAAGACGTCCACTGCTGAACATAGGCCTCCCCTTGGGCCTCCACATGTACCGGTTAGAAGCGACCTGCATCCAGCGTCTTCCGGCGACCTTAATGAGGTCTGTCCATCTTGTGGGTGGACGTCCTACGCTGCGCTTGCTAGCCCGTGGTCTCCACTGGAGCACTTTACGACCCCATCTTCCGTCTTCTCTGCGTGCAATGCGGCCTGCCCATCAAAATGGTGATACAAATTTATATTTTCTGAATCTATTCATGATTACGATCAATAACTACGAGCCATAACTGAAAAATAAGTTACAAAAATGAGGTCATTTGGCATATGGGCAGGTGCCCATACTAACAATTACAGCTAGCTAGGAGCTAGTATGTGAACGTCAGGGTCTCTTTTTTTAAACAGATATTTCGGTTGTGACACCATAGTAAAAGTTGATCTTAATCACGAATAGATCCAGAAAATATATTTTTGTAATACCATTTTGATTTCATCTGGTATGAAATAACGTAGAGGAACACACGGACACGCTCAAACAGTGCGTTTCGTCAGCGCGGCCAACCACGCGTAGCGGCCGCTGGTGACGTTTCAGAGGGACCACCCTCAAACATTCCCCAACAAAACATTCGAAAGTCGCCGATCGCGGACACACGTCCGTGACGACCACACGAAGTGCCCTAACATGAGTTGTAACTTTGAGGTTATCGATATATTTGGCTACCTATATGACGCTAACTGTACCCGCTTTCTACAAAGCGAGAAAATGCTGGCATTGGCTGCAGAGATGGAGAGAAACTACAGCTTTTTTTATAGACCGATGGACTGTGTGAGGGGAAGGTAGCCTGGGGAAAAATCCAGAACCCGACTTGATTTGTACTACTGAGTTTATTCAAACGAGATTGGTTGTGGCGGTCTCAACCAAATGTGAATGGTCTGTGATGGTATTGAACTAATGGGGGTTCTGTCGCTGGTTCGCTAACCCTAGCCCGCTGAGAAGACTCCAGCAAGAAACTCAACTACGCCCGACCATTGTCGGAGTGACTATCCGGTACGCAGCGGTACCGGGTTGATAAGGGACTGATAAATACTACATCGAATTCAGTTACCAAAGTACGAGCGACGCGCTCAAAGCGTGCATTTTGTAGCCAAGTAGTGAGCATATTTCTCGGCACCACGGAGTTCGTTCGTCTATTAGCCTCTCTATCTCTCGTATATACAAGAGCGATAGAGATTTAGATACCTAGGCAATTTTATATTTTAGCGGTGGGCGCGCTACGGCGTAGCATGCTTAGGGGTAGTAAAAATGTTAATTTACTGAAATCGGAATGTGCTACGCGCTACGCCCGTAGCCGATCCCAGCATTTCCAGTTACGGAGAAGCTGCTACGAACAGAGAACTAGAGATGTACCGTTATCTAGAAAGTTCTGTTTCGTATGGAGAATCTCCTTGCTCTTTATCCTTGAACACTCCATACAAAACACAGAACATTCTCGAAAAATACTGTAAAGAGAACCATCTAACGGGCCACTCATTTACAAATGGAATTCGGTCCCTTCGTCTGTATTCCCGGAAAGATATAATTTAATAATTTGGGCAAGAGTGAATAGGCTTTTACTGAACCAGCGTGCAGCGTGCTACACCCTCGACCTCATCGACACTTACCATCAGGTGCGACTAAGGTCAAACGCTAGTCAGTCTTGTTTAAAAAAAAACAAATGGTATTATTAGGTACCTTTTCAGTGACCGCAAGCCCAGCATACTCCTGCGGCGGTACACAATCGCCTTTCAGCCAATTCGCTAGCCGACCGAGCTCGCCGAGCATGTTCGACGCACTTAAACTCAACGCCATATTACACGGTATCCTTTACTACACAACTGCACACGATAGGTACGTTGAACGCTCGAGCGGCGCGTCGGGGGTCTATATTAAACAAATGGAAATGTATGGGACTAGACACGGTGCACGCTGCGCAAATCGCCACGCTAAACGCGACGCCGTACGCTGACACTGAGACCGCACTCTGCTTAAAATACGCGGAATTTACACTTCAATAGTTTTCTTCACAATAAAACACATAATTAACTTTTTTCCGAAATTGTTTTACCTAACACAACACACCGAAAACACAAAGTAGTTTAGTTATAACACTAATCTAAAAAAAAATACGAAACTTATATTACACTTACAGCGAACGTAAATAACGAAAAACTTTTTCCCTAATCTTTCTCAACAATTCCAATTAAAACTTGGATCCTCATAATGGATACGAGATAGATACAGACGACCGCGCCATACCCAATCTTGACGGCAACTGAACTTCCAACTAAAGTTTCCCATTACTACTTCCAAACTTGTCAGTCAATCAAAATGTAACCTTATCGCGAATACCTAAGCTCCATTTTCACTCGCCCCACCCAAATTTCGTATAAATAAAAGAGCATGCGCGCGAGAATGAGACAGCGATAGGAATCCGGGGTGTGAAAAAGAGAGGTCGTGATTTAAGAAATTGCTTGCAGTTAATTTGCGAATTTAGAGAGGGACCAATGGGAACTTGAGACGTCATTCCCGAATAGTGGGGCGGGCCATGACCTTGACAACGGCCTTGGGATTGCGAAATGATATAAATTATTATTATTATTGTGAGCCTATTGTGTCCCACTGCTGGACAAAGGCCTCCCTCTTCCTCTACTCGTCCCGGTTTTGAGCTACATCTGGCCAGTCACTCAAAAAGGAGTCCAAGTTATCCCGCCATCTACGACGGGGTCTGCCGGATCCCCGGTTTGACTCGTGGGGCACCCACTCCGTGGTTAACTTGGTCCACAAGTCATTCGGCATGCGGCAGACATGACCAGCCCATATAAAACCATAAACTATAAATACTTATTGTTTTTTAAATGCCTATAGTCCTAAAGGACCATGTCTGTGTACAGTCACAGTCAGTTACAGTCAATATGGCCAAATATATTGATATAGATTTTTATTTATATAGCAGTAATGATGTACATTGATATATTTGGCCATACTGACTGTAACAATCTATATGACGCTGACTGTAGTTGTGCAGATAATTAATATCAAACTTACGTCAAAATTTGAATATAGAACGCCGACATGCGTGTACACACGTTACTACTACATAGGCCAGGTGCTTTAGCTAAGTTTATCACCTATACACACATTTTTCTTTTTTACAAATTATATTTTTTTATCTAGATTATTTATACCAACATACAAGATAACTTGTACTTCCCTTCTTAAGAAAAATTATGTTTTGTTTATTGTTTTTATTGTGTACAACAAAGAGATACAACAAGATAATAGATTAAATAAACAATGGATATTATTAATTGTAGATAAGATAATGCATATTAAAATAAGTGATCATCAGTCAACAGTATTATAAAAAAAGAATCAGAGATATTTGTTTTCCTTTCATATATTTATGATTCTTACAAGCTTATATATGTACATTTATCCTAATATTATAAAGGTGAAAGTTTGTGAGTGTGTATGATTGTTACTTCTTCACGTCTAAATGGCTGGAACGATTTTAATATTTGGTATGGAGTTAGCTGACACCCTGGATTAACACATAGGCTATGTTTTAATGCAGGAAAATAAATATAATAACTATAATAAGTAGTAACAGGGAGTATGAATCATACCTATGGTAGGTAGGAGTGCAGACCTGACAGCTCAAGCATATAAGTCGGTATAAATAAAAAAACAAATAATTTTAATTAATCTTCAGACATATTTCAAATACATTAATCCCAATAAGACCTAGTTTACCCTCTGGGTTGGAAGGTCACATGGCAGTCAGTGTAAAACTAGTGCCTAATCCAGGGATTAGTTGCCTAGAGGACCTATACCCTAAGCGGACCTATGTCCTAGAATTTTAAGATACTTTTTGGACAAAACAGTCATAATTTTGGATGGATGTTGTGGATCAGACTTGAACTTTACTATTCAAACAACTTCAAAAGTTACATAAAAGGAGGAATAACTGTAAACAATATTGTTTTTTCTTGTTTTCTTATCCTACATTAAATAAGTAGGTAATGCCAAACAGTATAGAAAAACAATTACAGTTTCTTCAGTCATTATAATTAAATTGAAGACTGAAAATTAAAAATGTCTTCCCCAAATTCTTTTTGTCAATAATTGTTCCATTAAAGTCTTACTAGGAATCTTGTAAGAACAACAAAATTAACAATATATTTGTTCAATAACTTTTGTATCTGTTTACTATATCCAAGATTATATATAAGAAATATTAAAACTAGCAGAACATAAACTGTAAAATGTACAAATTGTAAGTTTAAAATGACAAATAACTTTCATAACTTTTATAGAAATTGGTCCATTTCTTACTTTAAAAAAAGTATAGTTTACACAGGTTTAAAAGCTTTATTATTTTTACAGTCAGAACGTAAAAAGGATGCAAATATCAAGCATGATATGATAATAATTCAGTTTAACAAACTGCGATAAGAAAGCGTTCTGCTGATTCTATGTATACGCTAAATGATAACAAACTTTGTAGCCCATATTTATTTGTAAGGGATACTATATAACTGACTTAAAGCTTAAAACGTTCCTTTACATTATTATCAACTTATAACTAAGCTTACCTTGGGAGTTTGGATGATATCCATCTCGAAAATCGACGAAAATCAATAATATAACCAAGTCACTTCAAGTCAACATATGGGTCTGAAAACCCTAGATTTTCAAATTCACTAGCACACAGACGTAAAAGTACACTTGTAATAATAAACTTTATTACACTTCAATGATTAAGTATGTAAAACAAAGCTTCAATTTAATGCGAAAAGCCAACAAAACATGCGAACTGATAGGTTCATGATATTTGACGTTTAACGAAGGCGTTTAGTTTCGTCACAATAAAACTTAAATGTCAATAAAGTTTTAATACTAATTCTTATATCTGTTATTTAGGGTGCAATATTGCTCATATCATAAGTAATGCAAATTGATAATTTTTAATAATTTTTGACTTAATGGGAGACGTTCTAATATCTAATGAGATTGATGCGAATAAACCCAAAAAATATTATAGAATTAATTATAATATTTATAATTAATAAACAAAAACAAATATAAATAATTAAACAAAGTAAGTCATTTTAAACGTAAAGTACCATAAAGTAAGTAATTTTTTTAGATTACTACTTCGATTCGTCACATCTACTTAAACTTGCGCCTTATATGACGTTTAAAATCTTGCTAGGGATGTACTGATTACGTGAACAGATTTAGTCGATATTAAAGTCACATTTATATACTGTTCTAGAATACCATAAGGTTTCTACTATCAATAGTTTATGTCATTTTAAAGCAAGCAAATCTATTTAGTTTAAATTTTGTCTTGGACTCAATAATTCCTATTTCTGGGTACCCTTTTTATTTATAAGTCGTACATTGTGATATCGAGTCATCTTCAAACCTTAGTACTGACATCTCTAAAGTCTAATACAAATAAATATTCCGTCGCTGTCAAATCAATTTTCATTCGTCTTAGTCGAGAAAAATACATTTGGGAAGGAACTTTGTGGAATATTTTTAAAGTGTTAAACATGACTTCCACGATGCCGAACGACGGTGATAGGAACGAGGAGCGTCGGCGCCGGGTAAGTCCTGAAATTATGGCGTAATACGAATTACGAACATATCAATGTATCAGCAATAATATTGTCTTGTCGTGCGCAAATGAATCATTACAATACTTTATTGCTTACACCATAATATTATTTCGCTGTTTCCTGGTTATAGGCTAAGAAACCGGTTAGACCTGTATTGAATGGTACAATTTTGTTTATTGGAATATTTAGTTATTAGTTTATTGTTCTAGAGATTTCTCTTATCAGATTATCCGACTTAGTGTTGATTTTTATCGTAAGGTCAATGTACTTCAACTAACAACTTTCCTGGATATTTAAAATGCTACCTAATGGTTTACTTAAACTAGTTCCCATATTATTATTATTATATCCTAATTAAATAGGCAGTCATTTTGGAAACAGGGGCATGGACAGGGGTTCCTCTCTTTGCAGCTGTAACCACTGGCGGCCTGGGCCCTGCCCCATTGTGCATCTAGGTTAGGTTTTCTTTATAATGTTTTCATTTTAAACTGGAAATAAGGAACAAAGCAGTAGGATTAACAATGAATAAATGAAAAGGTTATAGAAACTTATATAAGTTTCTATGCCAGACTATAATTTATTATAAGCATGAAATAAAACAACTGAAAGGATTTGAAACCAAATGTCAGGATGAATTTTAAATTAGTACTATACGCAATCCATTTTAGTTGTTTTATTTGATGAGTAATTATCGCAACAACTGAAGACAAATATTATTATAAGCACTTCCCTCTTCACTACTGTCTTTTTTTTATACAAGATTGACCTTAATTACAACCGATGCTAAGTGGCAACGAGGTTGAGGCAGGGGGATACAAAGGTGTCACCATCAAGTGCGATTGTGATCCAGTGGCACTCCCCCAAATGGGAATGCGGACGTGGCCGCTGGGTTTTTAGTGGGTATTCTCCTCCCCACCTCTTGGCTAGCAAGAGGAGCAGCAAGGAGAGAGTCCCACATACCCTCTCACTACTATCATGGCCCTACTCCAGGCCCGGGGGGGATGTGCAATTTTCCCAGTGACAAAAAAAAACAAAGGAAGCAAAATCCATTCCTTAGCAGTCCGCAAAGTAATAAGGTTAGGAAGGTAAAAGCAAATCTTGTTATGCCTAACCTTGCTTTTTGCTAGCAATGCTTAAACAATTGTAGGCTATGGCCTACAATTGTTTAAGCATTGCAATTACAGCAAATAACCTCCATGCTGGTAAAATAAGACGGCCCTCAGTCTTCAATAGTGCCACTTTTTTTAATATTTTCGGTAACTTCAGGTGTTGCTGGGTCCACTGCCCGCTGGTTTCCTGAGGGCTGATGGAGACACTGCTGCCGACAATGCCATGGACGCAGACTACCAGGCTGCCTTAGCCCTTCAGCAGCAACTGTGTGGAGCTCAGGTAAACAAGCCATACACATTGATTGTAACAAAAATTGGCTTTTCTGTCGGCAATCGGAGCCAGTCCTATGTATTAAAAATGAATAGCTTTTGCCCGCGACTTGACTCAGGTTTTTCCTCAGGTACCCGCCGCAGGCCCGCCTCTGACAGCTCGCCTCAGCATCACCATAGCTCAGGCAAAGTTGGTAAAGAACTATGGTAAGTACCTACGATAATATAAACACAAAAATGTCGTGAGACTAAAAAAAATTATAGAATTTCCGCGATCAACTCTTCACTAGATGGCTGCTGCCTTGGCAAGAGGTTTCATGTTTAATTATTAATTATAATTCTGAAAAATAAAGGATTAGAACTTAAAATTAACAGCCCGGGCCAGACTCGATCTCGCAACTCTGGGATACACGCCCATCGCTCTACCAACTAGCTACAAAGGCTTGCCCAAAGGTTGCGAATTTCTCTAATATATCCTTCAATGCGCTTAGGAGGCGCCTAGCGACATCTACCGTAAATGTGTTGACACTTTTTAGCGACATCGGAGTCTCAAATCATATTGAGAATCCACCGATGTCGATGCGCTACCATGCGTACTACCCCGGTTAGTTATGAAACTAAATTATATAGAAACCATAATTCTTAGAAATAAAGGAAGAAAATATATTTCTAAGAATTATGGTTACGTTAGCAGACGTTTCTTTTTTTTTCTTTAACGCCGAATACTGCAAAATTGACATGATTAATTTTGTGATCCATGTTACTACTACTTAGTTACAAACGGATAAACTCACGTAATATAATAATAACTTATATCGCTAGCTCGGCTTGAAAATGGGTACCGGGAATATGCCGCTTTATATTACCGTAATACCTAAATGTTGTATATGGTGAAAACCTGTTTTCTCCATACAAAATCAAAACCGGACCTCATAGTTATATTTACGAGCCGTATCATGGCGTCTAGGGCATAGTTATCCGTCACCGAGCGGTCAGAATTGTTTTTTTTTATTTCAAAATAAATGTAATCGACTTTACAAGATTTCTAAAGGTTAAAACAATAAAAACACGTTATCAGATCTTTACAAATGAATTGTAAGTTAAAAAGTAATTAAAAACACATTTCGTTTAAATAGTTCCTAAACGTCATTAATTTGAACTGCTAAGCTAACCTACATCATCATCATCTTCCTTTGGTCCGCTTGGCAACTAATCGCAGGATTTGGCGTAGACACTAGTTTTACGAAAGCGACTGCCATCTGACCTTCCAACCCGGAGGGTAAACTAGGCATTATTGGGAGTCCGGTTTCGTTACGATGTTTTCCTTCACAGAAAAATGACTGGTAAATATCTGATAGTAACTGCTTACCATCAGGCGGGCCGTATGCTTGTTTGCTACCGTCGTATAAAAAAAATATATTTCGTACATAAGTTCCAAAAAACTCATTGGTACAACCCGCGGTTTGAACCTGCGACCTCCGGATTGCAAATCTCACGCTCTTACCATATATATTTAGTCTAAGTGGTAAGACTTAGACTAAATATATACCTATAGACGCACAGTCCCGAACAAAGGAGTCGGAAAAAATGGCCTCAAATGACATTCTAGTTTTCAAATACCTAAGTAACATATAAACCGTTTTCGTCCGATCACCGCGATACTGGCAACTACTGAAATGTCATTAGAAAAATAATAAATGTCAAACTCCAAGTCATCAGAATATCGGATGCATGGAGTCGCATAAATAATATTAGGCACGTTGAGTAATAAAAAATGTCTAATAACAAAATAAGTTTATTTACACTTTTTACATTTTATATTACAATATTTGACTTAAGACATCTATAATAAACAAATTCACTTGTTTGCCAAATTGGCAGTATACCTAGGTTTTCGTTGTAAATATAGTCTTTTTTAGGGTTTCGTACCCAAAAGCCTTTTTTGGTCAAATATATGCCTGACGCTGGGAAATGGGCCGAACACACGGGACGCCAGTCGTTAGGTCTGAAAAATTCATCACCCCTATCTCGTGCTATGATAGCGGCCCATTCCGATCGTCGCTTGGGATCCCGTGGGAATCTTGAATTAAAATATAACGCTATTAAAGTACATACGAGACGAAGTGACTAAATCTGCCATTTCAAATTTGCTAGATGTAATTTAAAAATGTACAGTCAGATATATCGCAACGTACGAGTTACTCAAAGATATCAGAAAACGTTCTCAATTGTCAAAGCGTTAGAGTGTATGTTCAGATATTTTTGAACATCTCGTTTGTTGCGATATATCTGATGGCTACTGTACACTCCCTATCTCCTTTTTCATCAATAGGTACATGTATAAGAAAACGCATGTAAGTAGATGTAAATAAAATATTAGCGACTCCGTACCTTTTTGTTCCATGAAAATCCTTTATTTTTGCAATTAATTAAATTCATTCTAAAACACGAAATTGCATCGAGTTAATACATAATTTGTCAATACATTTGAATTACTTACGTAAAAAAACTTATCCCACAATCCTTCTTGTGTTTTTTTGTGCTTTTTTTACATGTCTTAACCGAGCACGACGACATTGTTATTTGACGCCGGTCGGTGAAAGACTAAGTCACCAACTCCATCCTTTTTCGAAATTACTAGAGTTTGAATGTAGCCATTTTTTTCGCCTGACTTTGTATCTGTATATATTTAGTCTAAGTCTTACCACTAAGCCATCAGCCTTCTATGTGTTAGTAATGTTAGTATATATATGTTAGTTACTTAGTCAATGAATGAATTTGTCCAGGACTAACCCGTATGGACCCATACGTGCGTCTCCGCGTGGGGCACTGTATCTACGAGACCCACACCGACCCCAGCGGT
Source organism: Grapholita molesta (assembly GCA_022674325.2). NCBI lineage: Eukaryota > Metazoa > Arthropoda > Insecta > Lepidoptera > Tortricidae > Grapholita > Grapholita molesta. Next base: position 1,078,372 of record CP053133.2, on the reverse strand, counting down.
GGGAAGACCCCACGATGGAACAAGGTTATACACTGGTATGTCACACATCTTAATTTTTTTTCATTTTGACGCGAGGCGACGGTCCTGGGTTCAAGACATTTTTTACTGAGTCATGGGTGTTTTCCAGGTATTTAATTATTTGTATATTATTATATATCTTTGGCTGAGTACCCACAACACAAGCATTCTTAATCTTACCTTAAACAGCCTTTAGGTCCAGGTCCTGGTTTCGAATCCCAGTAACGGCATTTATTTGTGTGATGAGCACAAATATTTGTTCCTGAGTCATGGGTGTTTTCTATGTAATTTTTATATGTAAAAAATTATATTCAAGTATTTATATATGTATGTATCTATTATATATATTGTCGTTTAATGCCTCCAACAGACCCCTTACGCTTAGGACTAGTTCGATTTGTGTAAGATTGTCCCGAAATATTTATTGTAATGTGCCTAAATTGAAAAATAAAGATTTTTTTAATGATTCACCGATTTAATTGATCATCATCATCAGCCTGCTGCCGCCCGGCGTGAACTCGGTGTACCTGGAGATCTTCGACGAATGCTCCTTCACCATGGACGAGCTGATTGCGTGGACCCACATCACCATTCCACAGGCTGTCCTCAACGTACGTAGCCAATATCCTCCAACTCACTGGTCCCACCGCGAGCTAATGAGCTATGAGCTATCAGCTATTTCAAGGGCAAAAGATAATGGATCCCGTGTAAAGGGACAACTAGTCTAGTATAAATATATAAATCACATGGACATAGAGGTCAAATAAAATATAGGTTTTTTTTTAATGGTACAATAGCCTGTGCTCGGGGTGAGGGCCCCGGCTGGAAATTGGTTCCATAACTTTCCCGAAATATGTCGCCTAGTGCGATATAATATTAATTAAGACTTCGATGCCGTTAAGTATTCAATACGCTTGCGGTAGATGTGTTTACACGTCACCCATGATGACGTATACGGCGAGCAATTAATAGAAAAAAATTTACAAGTCTAAGCGATACTCGTATAGCACAATAGGTGAGCATTTCTCAAAAAGTTTGTACATTTGGATCACGTCTTCGATTTTGATTAAAAGCGGTAGACTGATAGAGTAAATGATGCTGAGCAAGATCTACCATATTTCCCAAAATGTCCCATAAAGTTTGTATGGAACTTTCCTTTTTTGTTACCAAATTTCTATAGACTTTCGGTAACAAAAAAGGAGCATCATTTACTCTATCAGTCTACCGCTTTTAATCAAAATCGAAGACGTGATCCAAATGTACAAACTTTTTGAGAAATGCCCAGGTAGTGCATTGCGCTAGTGATCCAGTGGTTGCGGGTTCGAGTCCCGCTGCGACTCAATTTTTTTCTATTTTTCTTTCGATTTAAATATCGCAGACGTTTCTGCTTAATAAAAAATAATTTAGTGCGATATAAGTACACGTGAGTTCATCCGTTTGGAACTAAGTGTTTTTTTTTATCAGGGCGAGACACACGAGGATTGGTATCCACTGAACGGCAAGCAGGGAGATGGCGTTGAAGGAATGATCAATCTTGTACTCAGCTATTCTGTGAGTATTTGTTTAACATTTTAACTGAGACGAACTAGGCCGAAGGGGGTTCGATTGACAAGGGCATACAGCTGCTTGTAAGCTCGGGTTAACTGTCCCACGGCACCCGTCATGGAAAAAGTCTATTGAGATTTAATGTTTTTTTTTATACAAGACTGACGTTTGTCCTCAGTCGTTTGACCTCAGTCGCACCGTAGTCACACAGTAGAAACGTCACAAAGCTGACATAGTTAACTTTTCTACAAGTCTCGCTAATTGGGGATTTTTTTTCTCATAACTCCCTTATACGGATTAAACATTATACACCCTGAACTTATCTATTTTGTTGTTATACCAAAAGTGATTATATATATACTCCATGAAACTTAACAAAAGCCATCCACCCATCAATAATATAATAAAGGTTGTTATACGGATCATTATCATAATACAGCCATCGAAAGGGCAATATTTTTTTTATCTGAGACTGACTAGCGTTTGGCCTCAGTCACACCTGATGCTAAATGTCGACGAGGTCGAGGGTGTAAAAAAATACAAAAAAATCGTACTTACACAATTCTATCTCTGGCAAACGGTGACAGACGGAAAAATGGCTCAAGGCAATGGTGCAAAGGGCTAAAAGTAAAGAGGTGTCCGTGGATTTTTAATTACCCTGTCCTGAATCGGCCAGTTTTTTTAATTTTTTTTTTCCAGGTGGGCCCGGCGGCGGTGGCGACGTTTCCCCCCGTGCTGGTGGTGCCCAGCACGGGCATGGGCTACGCCGCCATGCCGGTGTACCCGCAGCAGCCCGCCGTGCCGCCGCAGCAGCCCTGCGCCCATCCGCCCCCGCCTCCCCTATCACCCCCGAGCAGATACAGCAGGTCAACTTAAAATTATATATAAAAAAAAACAATTTATTACTCATATGTATACCTAGGTATTTTTCAAGCAGGAACGGCATTTGCCACAATATAAATATCGACAATATTGTTATCGATAAGTACAGTCACCATCAGATATATCGGAGATGTGGAGGTGGTCATAATTATTGCAACATGTACTTTATTGCCTTGGCAATAGAGGCGTTGTTCTGATATTCAACACCAAAAGCGAGGAAACAATATATATAAAATATCATATATATACAGGTCGATTCACGAGAGTTGGCACGAATGGAATGAATGACTGAATGAAAATGTCTATGTGTGTGTCACATTAACCAATAAAATAGTGGCTCGATTGTATATCGATACAAGTGTCACTTACCATGAAAGTTTCGTTCAATCCATTCGTGAATCGACCTGTAAATTGGATAAAGTTAAAAAAATGTCATTCGCGGTAAAGTCCCGTTTATGTGTAATAATGTGTAAAATCGTAAAGTTTAACACCTTCACTGCGGCATGAGGTCGATTCGACCTCATATAATTATGATTAATTATAATTACGATGTTAACTTATTGCCGCAACGAAGGTGTTAAATAAGTAACATAACTTGTAATCACAGAAGTGGTTAACTATTGACCACAGAAAAGACGATTTTTGTTTTAATCAGTCTGTATGGGCTTTAACTAATTTTGTTAAGTCATGTGTAAGAAGGATTACAAAAATCGATTTTTTTTTCAATCTCTACCGGTTGCAGGTATACTACTGCGCGTGCGAAGCCGAGGACAAAAGCTTGTATATAATAATCTTAACCTCTAGCCGCCTAGAGATCAAATCTTACCAGGCCAAATGCAACTATGGTTTGTCTTAATTAAAATTCAAAATGGCATTCAATGGGAGACCTTTTTATAGGTCTCCGTGAGACTAGAGGATGAGTTTTTTTTATGACATAGGCGGCAAACGAGCAGACGGATTGCCTGGTGGTAAGCAATTACCGTCGCCCATGGGCACCCGTAACACCAGAGGAGTCACAAGCGCGTTGCCGGCCTTTAAGGGGGGTTGGAGCTCTGGGAACCTTACTCACCATCAGGAACACAACACTACATACCTGAAAGGTAGCAGTGCTATAATGGCTGTAGTCTTCTGTAAGGAGGAGGTACTTCCCCAGTTGGGCTGCCCCAGATTCAAGCGTGATGGTCATCGCTGTGCCCTACCTCTCATTGTTGGACGTAGTTTAAGGACATACCCGGGTCCAAAGTCATAATAAATATTTAACATTTTTAATGTTAATTGTTACAGATAGAAGAGATGTTCCCGAGCATGGATAAAGAAGTGATAAAATCCGTTCTGGAAGCGAACCACGGCGACAAGGACGCCACTATCAACTCTCTCCTTCAGATGTCCGAATAGGTCCCACGATCATACCAATATGACACTGGTCCATACTTGAAAGTATCATCATTATAAGCCGAAAGTGGACACCGCTGGACAAAGGCCTCCCCTGATGATTTCCACGACGATCGGGCACGTCTCCAAATATTTCCCCTCACCATGAACAGATCATTGTTCCGCCTAGTTGGAGGCCTTCCAGCGATACGTTTCTGGCCCATCGATAGTATGGAATTTAAATATTTATTATTCGCCAAAGTGGCGACCATGGACCGGAAGGCGCAGCATGGGTAGACTCCCAACTAGGTGGACCGACGATATGGTAAGGATCGTGCGAATCCGATTACTGTGGGTGGCTTTGGGGCCTATGTCCAGCAGTGGACGTCCTTCGGCTGATATGATGATGATGATATAAACGCGAATGTTTGTATGGATGTTTGCTGATCTTACATGCATTTTTAAAACAAACCATTTTTGTATTGGAAATAAACAAAAACTTATTAGTATTGATTAAGTGTCATATTATTATATATAATTATTGTATTAAAGTCTAAGAAAGAAATGTGATTAATTTGACAGTATTACAGTCAGCAGCAAAAGTGGATGAAGTGTTCAAAATTACCTACACGCGCTCTTATCCTCTTGACAATAGAGATGTGTTGACCTCATTTTGAATACCTCAACCGCCTAGCCAATTCTGCTGCTGACTGTACAAGACGGCATATAGACAAGTGGCTCAACAATCCCTTTCTCTTCGCCGGAAACGCATAGTTGACAAGAATACTGCTGCGCCATCTAACTTTACTGTCAAAAAGTCACTTTTTTTTCTTACATTTAACATTTATAGAATCATATATTGTATATTTGGCTAAGATTCGCTTTTCAATCTACCCTCTTAAAGTACATATACTACTTTAAAATATTTGAGCATTTCTCTAAAAACGTTGCCACTTAAATGTGTGTATAGATAAAAAAAAACGGGTTTTTTTTTTTTAATAAGTAAGATAATAATAAATAATATATGTTTACAAAAGTGTAAACACGGTGCGTAAATAAAATATTATATTGTTGCTTAAAATTGTCTTAATAGTTTATTTTTTTAATAGTGTACTAATTTTGGGTTAATTCTATAAATAACCTCTACCGATTGAAATAATAAAGTGTTGGTAATTTTCCATAACGCAACGTAACGTAATTTTCCGTAACATAACTCAATTTTGTGACAGTCACAAAACTGACTATAATTTCGGGCACGTTTTTATTTTATTAAAATCAACATTTCTAGTTATTCTGTTAAGAAATGACATTAAACATGTACAGTCAGCGTCTTATAGTTCGTAGCATCCAAAGTACTCAAAAAGTTCGGTACTCCATAGAATTTGTATGGTGTACCGAACTATTTGAGCACTTTGAATGCTACGAACTATATGACGCTGACTGTATAATTTTAAAAATGATATTTATTCCAAAAATAAATAGTACCTACTATTTATTTTAATCAGATTAAGAATATAGATTTAATTTAGCTGTATAAACTTATTACAAACGAATGTTAACTTGTAATCAAAAGCATAGAGTGCAAAAATATATCAACAACTATTTTATTGACATAAAGCAGTCAGCCATATTTAATACGATATCCTATCCTACAGACGTCAACTGCTGATCATAGGCCCTATAGACCTCACAGGCGGCGATCTCTGAGCATGGCTTCAATGCCACGCTCGGCAGGCGGGTTGGCGATCGCAGTTTGATCCACCGCTCTAAAGGACCGCTATTTCCAGACCTTCGGTGTTTTCTCGTCGCAGTTTAGGGACAGCACCCATGTCTATATTGTGACTACATATTTACAGGAATAACGCGCGTAAAATATTGTAGCATTATTTCTCTGCTGCAATAGATGACGCTTTAAGACCACTTAATTGTCAAAAATATGCTATCTTGCTAAATTCGCCGCCATGATATTTTATAAACAATAACAAACATTAAAAAAAACGACCAAATGAGCCTCCTTTTTTGAAATCGGTTAATAATAGGAACCCATTTGGTCTCTTACTTGCTGATGACATTTCTCATTTTTAATCCAAACATATCAATAAATAATGTTTAAAAAATCGCTACCCGCTATCTGAGCGCTTAGATTTTTTAAATTACTTAACGGATTTTAATGCGGTAAAATACAAATATGAAGTTACTTCAAATTTTTTGACATTCCAAGGCTAATACAAAAAAAAAAAAACATAAATGATGAATGAAAAAAACTCGTTAATAGATATATAGGTATGTCGAATAAAAAATATTTATTTTCTACTTACTAAAAATAAATTTCGAGCATCGACAAAATAATTTTGCTCAATTTATTTTATTTGCTATAAGTTAACCAAAAATATAATAAAATCAATTTGAGAGTAACTAAATAAACGTGATTCTAGAAATTGAAGTTTGTAAATACAACTCGAATACGCTGATTCAATGAAATGAAATTCTCATCTACAATCTAATAATTAAGTTTTAGCATGTTGAACTAGATGGCGCTACTGTTAAAGGCCTTGGAATTTGAATCGATGTTATCCTTCATCTAGAATTAAGTTGAGTTTTTATCTATAGAACAAATGTATACAAAATCCCGCACGTTGTAAAACGTAGTCGCCAGAAGATATATCGGAGCTGTAGAATAAAGCCTCTATTGTCAAGGAGATAAAGCACATGTTCAGATATTTGTGACCTACACAGCTCCGATATATCTGATGGCGACTGTACGCACGCCAGTAGGTATATGTAACCACGAGCAAATTCTAAAATTTCATGATATATACATTTGTTTGGTGTTTTGATTCTTTCAAAATAACTCCACTTAATTTCAATAGATGTCGCGTCTAAAAGCAAATGTATTTGATACACATTGTTAATGTAATCTATGTAAGAGCGATAGAAACGGGTGATCCGTCCGACCAATCAGAACAGGCTCAGTTGCGCCATCTATGATAATTTGAAGAAATCAGTGTATAATATACATTGCACAGTAAACTGTAGGTGTCACTGTTATATACACATTAGTAAAGATAATATTTTAGTAGCGGTACAAGAATAAAGTGTTCCGAGTTTGACACTAGATGGCGCTTATCCCGAGTAAGTTCAGTTCATGAATAGGTAGAATACATAATCCGTTGAAGAAAGCGTATTTTTTCTTCGCCGCCGTGTCAGAAGTAACAAATTGTCATCCATCTTGACCAAAACTATGACTTGATATGAAGTCGTGGCACGATATGTACTGACTTTATATCAAATTAATGGCGAAGAAGTCAATGAACTCGACGGTACCTAAAACTTGGAACAATATTTACTTGAATAGCTTTGATGAAAATACTTAAGTTCAAATTGTCAAACATTTGTCAAAGAAAATGGCTGCGTAATGTGAAGCGCCATCTATTGCTGTAAAACTCGAGTATGTTCTTACCAGTTTATTGATAAACGTGCCTCATAGCTACTTTAGTTGAATTATCTATGACTCTTATACTGCGGCGCTACCGCGAAACACGATATTCGTAAATTTCGGACTATTGTCTCTGTCTCTCTCATGATGCCTTGATTGGAGTAAAAGAGAATTCTTCAAGAGAGTGACAGTCCGAAATTTACGAATATCGTTTTTCGCGGTAGCGCCGCAGTATAAAAAAAATACATTTTGAGATTTAATTGTATGAGATACGTTTATGAATAATAGGGTTAATGTATACTTATAATTGGTAAATTCCTGCACATTAGAAAAAAACTGGTAACCTCAGCGACAGCTGTTACTATAATTATTGTCTGTTTATTCCATATTTTTACTTATTTTAACCTCTAGCCGCCTGAAGACCTATAAAAAGTTTTCCTATTGAATACCATTTTGAATTTTAATTATGACAAACCATAGTTGCATTTTGCCTAGCAAGTTTTATCTCTGGGCGGCTAGAGGTTAATACTAAACTAGATTTATACAAATGTTTTCTAAACGCAGACAAACTGACGTCCTATCCTTTATCTGCCAAGCCACTGCTGGGTATAGGCCTCCCCCAAACATGACTTGTATATAAGCATAGTCGCCACGCTTGGCAGGCGGGTTGGCGACAGCAGTCGGTATTTTTCTCTCTGTCACCACTTACACCAACGGGAGACGTGTTGGTGCCGTACAGTCGGCACCAGACGGCATTAATATAATATTTATTAATTGCATTGGCCCAAGGCTTGTCAGCTACAGTGCCAAATTATTTGCCTTCGGTGCGATGCTTAAATGCATATTGTTGTATTTATTTGTAATTTTACAATGTATAAATAAATTATTAACTACTTAATTTGACTTTTATTTGCTAGTAACTTATTTCAACAGTAACTGTATTCAAGGAAAGATATATTTTGGTCTTTTCAAGGTAAGAGGGAATAGGCTGTTACTGAACCAGTGTAGCACGCTGGTTCAGTAACAGCCTATTCCCTCTTACCTTGTCGACACTTACCATCAGGTGTGACTGAGGTCAAACGCTGGTCAGTCTTGTATAAAAAATAGATAGCCCTTTGGATGGCTGTATTATGAATAATGATCCGTATAACAACCTTTATTATATTATTGACGGGTGTAACTACTTTTGATATAATTGAGTCTAATCACTTTTGTTATCATGGAGTCTAATCACTTTTGGTATAACAACAAAATTGATAATTTCGGGGTGTATAATGTTTAATCCGTATAAAGCAGTTTACAGAAAAAAAAACCCCAATAGTGAGATTTGTAACTATGTTAATTATGTCAGTTTTGTGACATTTCTATAAATACTTAGATTTGTGGTTCGTTTCATAAACTTTAAGTAATAATACAATGCAAAAAAGGCAATCAATTAATATCCATACAGAGTTTATGCTACCGTCACAAAACTGACATAATTTATCGTTTTTCACGTCACGTTAACGGCCCTGCCACGACAATGCGAACTTTAATAAAGTCGCCTCGCGGCTCGCGAGTTGTATGGTCCCCGTTCTAGCGTTATACCTAAAACCTAAAAATCTGCAAATGGATTCGTTAGGTAAGAATTAAACCCAAAATAACATTTACATATTTATTTCTCAACTTTTTTCTTTTTCTTCTTCCCCACTTCCTTCTGCGTGTTCACCTTCTCCGCTTTCCTCTTGATTTTGCTAATCTTTCCTATCATGTTCTTGAACCTGTAATAACAAAAAGAAAATACAAATGTGACATCATCTATGAAAAGGGACCTTATCGTCGACGGCGCTTATGTCGTTGTTCAAGACGACACAATACAAACGCTACGCGATTCGACGTAAGTGCCATCGACAATAAGGTCCCTTTTCCTAGATAATGACACAAATAATCGCCTTCGCATAGCCCTGGACGTATTAGTCACAATCTGTTTAAATTATTTATGGAATAAAACGGTTTTCCGGTTTAAAACCGGATTTCTCGCAACTGTATATTCAAAAAAACTAATTAATTTTTGTTAACACTTAGATATGAACAAGTTGCACTAATATTATACAGTGTGTATTTTTCATACGGGCGTATACGTTGTCCACATAATTATAGTATCTAGTAATACGACTCGTATTATGTTAATAATTTTGTTTAATAGTGTCATAAAATAGTATTACCCATTTTTTTAAAGTCTGACCGGGCAGCAATGAACGCAGTCCAACTTATTTTGACATGACAAGTAATACTGACATGACATGACGCATCGGTATGTTAATTATTATGGATGCAATACATTGCGTGCTGAATTATTATGTATGAAAAAAAAATAACCTAATTTTTTAACAAACTGAATGTAAATAGGTTCCCGAGGTTCAATACTAACCCCCACTAAAATATACGCCCGTATGAAAAATACGCACTGTATAGCATCTACACTAATATTATAAAGGCGAAAGTTTGCGAGTATGTTTGCTGATTCGCTTCTACCTTCCTAATGTGGACTGCTAAGCATTGGAATTCGCTTCCTTCGTTTGTATTCCCGGAAATATATAATTTAGGTCCTTTCAAGGCAAGAGTGAATAGGCTGTTACTGAATCAGCGTGCTACACCCTCCTCGTCAACACTTACCATCAGGTGCGACTGAGGTCAAACGCTGGTCAGACTTGTTTAAAAAAAATCCAAAATATATATTACCTGTCATCTTTCTTCATCAAATTCTTGTTGACCTTCTTGAGTCCTTCCTTGATGCTGGAGTCAATGTCCTCAGACGGCTGGAGTCTATCTTCTGCGTCGCTCTTGATCTGTGATTGCAGCTGCTTGATTTTCGCTAATTTCGCCTTCTTAGCGGCCTTAATGCGTTTCCGACGCATCTCCTCCAATCTGTAGACATTTTAAAATGAATAAATAAAATAGAAGTAATTGCCGTGTGATGCCGGCTGACTAGAATATCACCACCCCATCTCCTCCCGCGGGTGTCGTAAGAGGCGACAAACGGAAAAATACTACGGGCAGCAGCGTCCGTCGAAACCCACACAGCTACTGCGGTCGCCAACCCGCCTGCCAAGCGTGGCGACTATGGCAATTACACAGATATAAGTCATATATGTGGGAGGCCTATGTCCAGCAGTGTAGTATATTTTATCATTATATAAGTGTTTATCTTGAAAATGGATCATAGAATTAGAAATAATGGATAGATCAGCGTTGAGTTTTATGAAAGCGAGACATCTTCATAGAATTGGTATAGGACTGAAACCTACTACTGTTAAATATGATAGATGACGCTAGTGCGCTTGCCAGAATAAGGGGAACGCGACTATGTATAGATTTGACCAAAAAGACGGTTTTGAACAAGAATGGGATCGATTGGAATAAAAAAAATAGTTTATCAAAAATGACCATTTTCTCGCATGTTTTTTTAAGTTTTTTCCAAAATTTGTAAACGTCAATCATCATTAATTTGAAATCGAAAGTCTCCTAAGGCCATTCTCGCCTAGCAGCACGGGATCTGGTAGCTGCCCTCACTGACCCAAAATCTATTTCCACCCTGTATATATGTATGTATATTGTAAAATGCATATTTATTATAATAAAATATTATTATATAATATTTGTTATAAATAAATATACATTTCGGGACAATCTAACACAAATCGACCTATTCCTACGGTAAGCTCAGTAAGGCTTGTGTTGTAGGTACTAGACGACGATATATATAATAGATAGATACATATAAATACTTAAATACATAGAATACACCCATGACCAGGAACAAATATCTGTGATCATCACACAAATAAATGCCCCAACTGGGATTCGAACCCAGGACCATCGGCGTCATAGGTAGGGTCACTAGATCACTACCCACTAGGGCGGACCGGTCGTCAATTAATAAATTCGTGTATTATAATAAATTTAACTAAAATGCATAAAATAAAAAAACCGATAATGAATGTGCATGTGTATGTGTGTTTTAATGGTGCTTTTTATGATTGTTTAAGGACACACGAGCGGGTATATCGCATTTACTGCCACCAACGCACATGTGCGTTCATTTTCATACATTTTTGCGAGCGGCAGCGAATGTGTTAAACTCGTATATGTAAGGTTCAGCACGTGGAGCACTCACCCCGCCTCCATGGCGTCAGGGTCCACCCCGGCCTGGATCCACCTCTTGACCCTGTAGCTCCGCTTCCTCTCCTCGAACTCCTCGTTGTCCAGCTGCGCCTCCTGCTCGCGCCGGGTCACTCCCCGTCGTGAACACCTCCACCGCTGGAAGGTTCAGTACGTGGAGCACTCACCCCGCCTCCATGGCGTCAGGGTCCACCCCGGCCTGGATCCACCTCTTGACCCTGTAGCTCCGCTTCCTCTCCTCGAACTCCTCGTTGTCCAGCTGCGCCTGCTGCTCGCGCCGGGTCACTCACCGTCGTGAACACCTCCACCGCTGGAAGATTCAGTACGTGGAGCACTCACCCCGCCTCCATGGCGTCAGGGTCCACCCCGGCCTGGATCCACCTCTTGACCCTGTAGCTCCGCTTCCTCTCCTCGAACTCCTCGTTGTCCAGCTGCGCCTGCTGCTCGCGCCGGGTCACTCACCGTCGTGAACACCTCCACCGCTGGAAGATTCAGTACGTGGAGCACTCACCCCGCCTCCATGGCGTCAGGGTCCACCCCGGCCTGGATCCACCTCTTGACCCTGTAGCTCCGCTTCCTCTCCTCGAACTGCTCGCTGTCCACTGCGCCTCCTGCTCGCGCCGGGTCACTCACCGTCGTGAACACCTCCGCCGCTGGAAGGTTCAGCACGTGGAGCACTCACCCCGCCTCCATGGCGTCAGGGTCCACCCCGGCCTGGATCCACCTCTTGACCCTGTAGCTCCGCTTTCTCTCCTCGAACTGCTCGCTGTCCACTGCGCCTCCTGCTCGCGCCGGGTCACTCACCGTCGTGAACACCTCCACCGCTGGAAGGTTCAGTACGTGGAGCACTCACCCCGCCTCCATGGCGTCAGGGTCCACCCCGGCCTGGATCCACCTCTTGACCCTGTAGCTCCGCTTCCTCTCCTCGAACTGCTCTCTGTCCACTGCGCCTCCTGCTCGCGCCGGGTCACTCACCGTCATGAACACCTCCACCGCTGGAAAGTTCAGCACGTGGAGCACTCACCCCGCCTCCATGGCGTCAGGGTCCACCCCGGCCTGGATCCACCTCTTGACCCTGTAGCTCCGCTTCCTCTCCTCGAACTGCTCGTTGTCCAGCTGCGCCTCCTGCTCGCGCCGGGTCACTCACCGTCGTGAACACCTCCGCCGCTGGAAGGTTCAGCACGTGGACCACTCACCCCGCCTCCATGGCGTCAGGGTCCACCCCGGCCTGGATCCACCTCTTGACCCTGTAGCTCCGCTTCCTCTCCTCGAACTGCTCGTTGTCCAGCTGCGCCTCCTGCTCGCACCGGGTCACTCCCCGTCGTGAACACCTCCGCCGCTGGAAGGTTCAGCACGTGGAGCACTCACCCCGCCTCCATGGCGTCAGGGTCCACCCCGGCCTGGATCCACCTCTTGACCCTGTAGCTCCGCTTCCTCTCCTCGAACTGCTCGTTGTCCAGCTGCGCCTCCTGCTCGCGCCGGGTCACTCCCCGTCGTGAACACCTCCACCGCTGGAAGGTTCAGCACGTGGAGCACTCACCCCGCCTCCATGGCGTCAGGGTCCACCCCGGCCTGGATCCACCTCTTGACCCTGTAGCTCCGCTTCCTCTCCTCGAACTCCTCGTTGTCCAGCTGCGCCTCTCCTGCTCGCGCCGGGTCACTCACCTTCGTGAACACCTCCACCGCTGGAATGTTCAGCACGTGGACCACTCACCCCGCCTCCACGGCGTCAGGGTCCACCCCGGCCTGGATCCACCTCTTGACCCTGTAGCTCCGCTTCCTCTCCTCGAACTGCTCGTTGTCCAGCTGCGCCTCCTGCTCGCGCCGGGTCACTCCCCGTCGTGAACACCTCCACCGCTGGAAGGTTCAGTACGTGGAGCACTCACCCCGCCTCCATGGCGTCAGGGTCCACCCCGGCCTGGATCCACCTCTTGACCCTGTAGCTCCGCTTCCTCTCCTCGAACTCCTCGTTGTCCAGCTGCGCCTCCTGCTCGCGCCGGGTCACGCTCACCGTCGTGAATACCTTCACCGCTTCATCATCTGTACAAAAAAATCTTGAATCAAGCTAACAAAGCTTTTCAAAAGGATAGAAACTCACTCCTATAGAAATACTTAAATATCTGCGCTCAACACACAAATAAGTGCCCTGACTGGGAATCGAACCCAGGACCATCAGCTTCATAGGCAGGGTCACTACCCACTAGGCCAGACCGGTCGTCAAACTCACCATCGATCTTGAACTCGGTCAGTTTGGTGTTGATGTGGGTCTCAATCTCCCCCAGCCGCAGTATGTCGTACGGAGTGATCAGGGATATAGCCATGCCAGTGCGGCCGGCTCGCGCCGTCCTGCCTACCCTGGAAGCACAAGACTGGATATCAAGTCGATGGGATAAAAAAAACAATTAAAATTAGATTTTGCACACAGTTGTAACAATAAGTCCCTCTCAATATCAAACTCGGCGATCTACATGAAATTATGTTACATCACACCGAAAACAGTACTACTTAAACTGAACTAAAGTACAAGTGATGTGGTCTTGGACTCCCCCCTCCCCCATCGTGATATTTCTTTGACCCCCGAAAAACGATTACATGATTTTTAAATGAGCCCTTTCGCCTAGTCCAACCTACTTCGAAGCAACTAAAGTACCAAAAGTAAGCCTTATTATAAGGAATGACCTACACGCGCTCTTATTGTCTTGACAATAGAGATGTGTTGACCTCATTTTGAACACCTCAAACGCTTAGCCACTTCTGCTGCTGACTGTACTTACATAATTATGCGTAGTCCGATAAGAATTCAAATCGCTCCCTTCGTCTGTATTCCCGGTAAGATATAATTTGGGTCTTTTCAAGGCAAGAGTGAATAGGCTGTTACTGAACCAGCGTGCTACCTCGACCTCGTCGACACTTACCATCAGGTGCGACTGAAGTCAAACGTTGGTCAGTCTTGCATAAAAAAAAAAACTAGGCAAAAAAAAACAAATAAAATAAAACAATTGTATCACCTGTGTATGTACTCCCTCGGCTCCAGCGGCAGTTTGTGGTTGACCACGAGATCAACAGTAGGTATGTCCAGGCCCCTGGCCGCGACGTTGGTGGCCACCAGCGTGCACTTGAGGTTGCTGCGGAACTGCGCGAGGGCGGACACGCGCTCCTTCTGCCGCATGAAGCCGTGGAGGCACACGTTGTCCATGCCGATGGCGTTCAGCATCATTGAGAGGACTTGGCATTCTCTGAAGGTTAAGGGTTTAAGACTGTACAGTCGCGGAATGAAAAGGGGCTGGTCACGCTTGTACAGCAGCGATCGTGGCCCACAAAACTGGTCCCGCGGGAAGATCAGCGCTGACTCGGGTCAGCATTTATGCTGAGGCTGATCCATTTCGTGGTAAACTTTTTAATTTACACTTTTAATGTAATTAATGTAGTTTACCTCACCACCCCATCTCCTCTGGCGGGTGTCGTAAAAGGCGACAAAGGGAAAAATCATACGGACGGGCAGCAGCGTCCGTCGAAACCTAATCTACACCTACTGCGGTCGCCAACCCGCCTGCCAAGCGTGGCGAGTATGGCAACTACCCCTAAATGATACAAGTATTATTTGTGGGAGGTCTATGTCCAGCAGTGGACTGTATATGGCTGAAATGTAATGTAAAATGTAAAGTATGACACTTTCCGTCATAATTAATGTCACTTCACTACGTGACTGATACTTACGACCCCAATGAGAAATTGACCTCTTTGCATTTTAGAAATGCGAGTTAAAATTAAAAAGAAAACTTTTTATCTCATTCATTTTTCACTTATTTCAGGAGGCTTAAATAAAAATGTAATATATAAATAAATAAATATTTCTGGACAATCTTACACAAATCTACGTAATCCTACGGTAAGCTCAGTAAGGGTTGTGTTGTAGGTACTAGACGACTATATATACAATAGATAGAACATATAAATACATAGAAAACAACCATGTCTCAGGAACAGGCTGGGATTTGAACCCAAGACCATCGGCTTCATAGGGAGGGTCACTACCAACTAGGCCAGACCGGTTAACAACAGTTGCAGAATTACTTACTTCTTAGTATCGGTGAACACCAGAACGTGCGCGCTGGGTTTGGTCTCCCGATACTTCCGCAAGGCTTGTACGAGGTACACGTCGCGCGCGTACGCGGGACACACCGCGTAACGCTGGTCTAGTGTGGACACGGTCAGTTGCGGGTCGGATTCCTTCCATATAAGAAGTTTCTGGAAAGGACAGAGTAATCGTTACTATAGTCAAGTATAGTCTATACTTTTAGGTATTTAAAAAAATCTTGAAATGTCTTTTTATTGAAAAAAGCATTTTAAAAATCAGTGACTGTTACTTACGAAAGCAAAATAATGTAAATAACCATATGTGATTCATAATTGTTACATACTTGTCATGATTTATTTTTCAAAACTGATTTTCAATAAAAAGACATGTCAAGATTGTTTACCTTTTTTTAACTACCTAAAAGTTTAAACTATAGTTTATGGTGTTTCATATAAATGATATACAAATGTTACGTTAGATGGCGCTGTACTGAACAGAGACATTTTTATTAGAGTTGGATATTGACAGGACACATTATTTGGTCTAAAAAGAATATATATAAATATTTTGGAATTAGGGATTTTGACATATATAATGGACATATAAAGACCATGATTAGAGACAATCAATAAAACATTTTTTTTTTTCAAAAAATATTCATGTAATTAAAAAAAAAAAAGAATAAAATATTATATTTGTGAAATTTTGAAAAAAGGTACTATTCGATTTCTTGCGTTTTACTGGCAAGTTAATTGTATTGCAACTATGTATTTAAACGTAATATTTCTCTCTCCAAATAGAAATTCCATTATTTTTCCATACTTTTAAGAACATGGCCGAAATGAGTGACGTCATAAGTTCTCATAATTTTGTAAGGAGCGGTTAGAACAGGAAAAACGAATGCCAGTCTTTGCCGTCCAATTTTGACTTTTGTGTAGCATGTAGCTTTAAGCTATTTAGTCTGGAATACACAATTGATCCTAGAAATGAAACTAACTGATTGATAACTTTAATAAAAATCTGTTAATGTGAATTACCCTATTTTAGAGAAACAAGCGAGTGAACAGTAAGCACAGTAAGGCTGTATATCTAAAAGGTAAATTTGGAATATGTTCACAAATAACTATAATAACAATTTTAATCACCTGAAATATACTTACTTCTTTATTCAATGGAAGAATTTTCGAGTCGCTGACTTCATCAGAAATTGTGGCCGAGAAGAGTAAATTCTGTCTCTTTTCGGGCAAGGCACTGAATATTGTCTCCAAGTCATCAGAAAATGATTCACTGAAGAGCCTGCAAAAAAAATTCTAGGGTAATAGTAGAAATAGAGTAAACCAGTATTTGAGATAGACAAATGAGATAAGAAAACCAGATATATATCTATATAGATATATTGTTTTCACATTAAGTTGAATGTATCAAAGACAGGAATATACAAACCAAGTGGCATAACAAGCTCTTTGTCATTTTTTTGGCAGACTTGAGACATAACACTTGGAATAATCATCATCTTCCTCATATTATCCCGGCATATGACACGGCTCATGAGAGCCTGGGATCCGCTTGGCAAATAATCAATGACTTAGGAGGCACTAGTTTTACGAAAGGTACTGCCATCTGACCTTGCAACCCAGAGGGTATACAAGGCCTTATTTGAATCAGTCTGATTTCCTCACAATCTTTTCCTACCACGAAAAGCAACTGGTAAATATCAAGTGATATTTCGCACATAGGTTCCGAAAAACTCATTGGTACGAGCTGGGGTTTGAACTTGCGACCTCCGGATTGCAAGTTGCATGTTCTTGCTGCTAGGCAATCAGCATTCTTACTTGGAATAATATACAAGCAAAAATGTCTTTACCTTGACATTGGCAACTAATCCCATGATTTGGCATAGTCATTAATCAGCAAAGCCATTAGAAGAAAAAAAATACTTGGAATAAAAGAAAAATTAAACATACCTATCAGCTTCATCCAACACCAAGTACTTTATCTTCTTCAAAGAGAAGGTGTCACAGCCAGTAATATGATCAGCTAAGCGGCCCGGCATGGCTACCACTATGTGGGGTCTTTTAGCCAGCTTCAAGGATTCTTCTAGCTGGTCAGAGCCTCCGGTTACGATGCACACTCGGAGTGAAAGAGGTTGCCCTAGAATGCTGAACTGATCTGCTATCTGTGAATGATATTATGTATTTATTGGTATTATTATTGAAAGAAGAAAAGTTAAAATGATTATATGAAGCACCTACAATGGGCATTGTAAGAGGCTACAAAAGGAAAAAACCGACAACTGGGCAGCAGCATCCATAGAAACCTAATCTACAGCTCCTGCTGTCACCAACCCACCTGCCAAGTGTGGCTACTATATTAACTACCCCCAAGATGATACAAGTCATATTTGGGGGACGACTATGTCCAGCAGTGGACAACTTGTGGCTGGAATGTAATCATAATAAGTAAGATACATAATATTGTCTTCGGTTGCCGCGATAATTACTCATGAAATAAAACAACTAAAACGGATTAAATCGCGTATACTAATTCAAACTTTTTAGACTTTAAAATGTAATAAGCCCCTCTGGCGTGTGTAATTATCATGTGTAAGCCCCCAAAATTGTTAAATAATTTATATGTGGGTAGGTTTGCATTTTGTAATTTTTTGAGGATGGAGGTAAATTAACATTTTTCCTCAGTCCACCCAATGACCACAAACGCTGCTAAAGGGTTCTAAACGTCGGGATTAAGTTTAAATTTGTATACGCGATTTAAACCGTTTTAGTTGTTTTGTTTCATAAGATACATAAGTAAACATTGTAGCCTATATTAAAAAATTTAATGAAAGTTTTACCAACAAATTGACTTATCTCAATATTTAACTGAGCTGTTAAGATCTGAGCTGTTAAGGCCTTCGTGGTCACGATTAAGTTCCCTATAATTTAGCCGGTGATAAGATAGTAAAAGTTTAAGTCAGTACATTTTAGATTAGTTTCAACATTGTATACCTGGTATGCCAACTCATGTGTAGGTGTCAAAACTAGGGCAAATATCCCGTAAGGGTCCTCTGCCAAGTTCTGCAGGATCGGTAGAGCGAACGCAAAAGTTTTCCCAGACCCTGTCTTTGCTGCACCTATACAGTCATTGCCTTCTAATATCTGCTTTATACATCCTTTTTGGATCGGAGTTGGCGTTTTAATCCCTGAAAGAATAACAAAGTCAACTCGCATTACTTTAATTTTAATTTTTTTTTAATTACTAATTTACATTACACAAAATTAGGGAAATGGTAATAAATTACGAAAACAAATCGAATGAACCTACCAAGATTGGCGAGTTGTTTTATCAGCCATTTCTTTACACCGAGAGATGCGAATTCTTTTTCATCGTTGTTATCCATTGTTGTGTGTATTAATTAGAAACATAGATCAACTAGAAATAATAAATTACGTCCATTTGAGGCTGAATTATTTTAACACACAAGCACGTTGTTTTCGTCGCCACATGACAATGACAGCTGATAGCTGATAGCTGTCATTGCTCTTTAATAGTTTATTCATACGTTTTACCACTCCGTTACGTATTGATACTGAGTGTCTACACATTTACTAAATACAATATAATTATTAGTGAGTTGACAGACTACTGTTTTCATGATTATATTTTACACTTAAAAAATTTTGTATGTGATTGTTAGAAAAACTGTATAAATCTATTTCAATCAGATTGATATAAATTATTCTTTATTAATGTTACATTGAACGGAGTGCGTAAAGCGTAGGAATATACAAAACTGAACAAAAAATGGCCTTGGAAAGTAAATGTAGCCAATCACATAAAAACATTCTGTTATCGAAAGCATTTCATCCTATCAACTTACATTATTCCATTAAAAAAATATTTCATATCGCTTATCCACCAACCAAAACGTTATATTAAAGTACAAAAAATCAAATATTTACATCTATTATGCACTCTGTGCACAGACCGCGGATCACGCATATGGCGCGTGTTGTGTAGTATTTTCGGAATTCTTTATTTATTTTATCAGTTTCATTTGTATACCTCTTGGTGTTATCACACGCGGCGTCCTCTTAAAGCCAGTGCTGGTACTACCTGTACTATTAGCGAATATAGCGTGTAATCGTCAGCAGTTTAATTAATTCATGCACGGCTTAGAGACATGAGCATTTAACAAGCGGCTCTCGTTGCATCCTATAACTCGGTTACAGTAATAAGGAGTTTCCGTGTCATTGTTCATTCCCGGTAAGTCCTCTATATATTTATTCCACACTTTTCTCACTTTTTAATTAATAGCTAAGAATATTCCTGTTAATTACAAAAGTTGAAAATACCCAGCATGCGCATTTTAAATATGCAAGAAACAGTAAGTCATAAGAGAAAATACGATTTCTATTTACGGCTTGATATTGAATTTGCTTCTAAGTGTTACAAAGTTGCTCTTCGGTATTTGTTTAGTAGTACAGTAGGTATATGTACAGTGGGAGTCGCGATCAGAAATAGGAACTAAAACTAGGTTTCAGTTGCTACCTACGCAGTCGTGTTTGCGTTTGTATGCTATGTAGACCTTTTTGTTTACGTGTGTGCAGAACCGCACCGAGACATTGCAGTATTAGAATGTCATTCCACACCTTGTATTGTACTCTATTAAGTTTAAAAGCCTACAGCTTATAAGAATAAGCTGTAGGCTTTCAAACTTCGATTATCTGGATTTTATGGTTTATCGATTTTTATGAAACCTGATAAAAATTACGATAAAAGGTCATAAAATAAATGACTTAATCTTGTTAGCTTATAAATATAATTACACTGATAGTTATGAATACAGTATGTTTAATTGCTATATTTATTATGACATTTTCGACATGCACCTATTATGTATAATCATGACAAAAATTAATTGAACAAAGAATCAATATGATCATTTTTTTTTTATTTAGGCACATTACAATGCACTTATGAAACCTTCCTTAATTGCTAATTGTCGGTTAAGTTATCAAAGTCCTTAATATTTGTGTAATTAGCATTTTTTGTTATTAGTTAAATAATGTTATTGTTTCACATTATACTGTTTTTCAAAATAAAATTAATAACAAATATAAATTTCCTCATTAGCAACCATGCTGTCCAATTTTTTTACAATTATATATTTGTAGAAATCTCATTACGGATGTTTCAAGTAAGTAAGAATGCACAAAACTAAAAAAAAACTGACAAGGATGTCCTGTAATGTTTATGGTTCACTAATGTTTGACCAAAAAAATATTGACAAATGATCAGTTGAAAAACAATGTTTCACCTAATGATCATTTGGCAAACAAGATATTTGACAAAAGTATCATCTTACAAAAACTCACTTAGCAAATGATCAATTAGTAAACACTACACTTGGTAAATGGGTTAAATAATAAATTGTCAATTGACTATTTTTTCATTTCACCAAATAATATGATTCGCAAAATTATCATTTGTCGAATTTGTGGTCTAATTTTGAAGACATAATTCTGCATCGTTGTAACTTTAATTTGGGGCAGATTAAATATTAACAGGTAAGTTACAATCTAGATTAGAATATCAGTAAAAAAATGTCGGTCCTGGCGCTTCGTCGGCTGCTTCGCGCGCTCGGCTCGCACGCCTTTAAGTTCGCAATTCAACCTAACACTCCTCCTCGCTTCGCTCGTCGTCGTACCTCACAGAGACCTAGGTTTTTTTCGTAATTGGTCTAATTGTCTTTTTACGTGACGCATAATATACCTAAGTTTTTTCTATTGTATCTAAATGTAATATATCAACTGATACTTATATATATGCAGGAAAGTACATACACGAGTAACTTGCCAAATAATATATTGTACCAAATGTTTTTAGACCAATAGTAGTTTTGTCTGATAACTCAGTTGCTAAATGATCATTTTGTCAAATAATTATTTGTAAAATGTTAATTTAACTGTTGATCATTTGTAAAAGTGAGTAATTTGTAAAATAACTAGTTGTAAAATTATCAATTGACGAAACATGTTTTTGCGAAAAGTTTGTCAAGTGTAATTCTGCCAAATGAGTTTTGGTCAAATGGCAGGATACCAATGTTTATTTATACATCTTCGGGGTCCATTGACCTTCTGTCAGTCATGCTGACCGAAAAGAGACCGTAATGAACTACTTATTAACTCATGTTTCATTATTCACTGCACATGAAGACAACTTATTTGCTTTGTATACAGTTTTCAGCTGACCTCAAAGGTTGAAATTAGATAATTGATACAACATATCTACCAGTCATAACAAACTGTTTACATAATTATTAAGTTGTTTTACATTTTTCTTTCATTTTAAGTTAAATGTATCTGTGGATGTCTGGTTTTTCGTCTAGTCGAGTAGTTGTAACTATTTACCCATTAATACCATGAAGTGAATAAATAAATATTTCGGGACAATCTTACACAAATCAACCTAGTCCTACGGTAAGCTGAGTAAGGCTTGTTGTACGTACTAGATGACAATATATATAATAGGTAGATACATATAAATACTTAAATACATAGCAAACACCCATGAATCAGGAACAAATATCTGTGCTCATCACACAAATAAATGCCCTGACTGGGATTTAAACCCCCATCGGCTTCATAGGCAGGGTCACTACTTACTACCCACAAGGCCAGACCAGTAATGTGTACGAACGTTTTATATTCCATTAACTCTTAATATTCCCTACATTCAGTACAAAATTCCCCTTTTCCCACGGGGGTCTGAGGCGACAAAGGGAAAAGTCGTCTTTGTCTGTATTCCCGGAAAGATATAATTCGGTCTTGTCAAGGCAAGAGTGAATAGGCTGTTACTAAACCAGCGTGTTACACCCTCGACCTCGTCGACACTTACCGTCAGGTGTGAGTGTGACTGAGGTCAAACGCGTATAAAAAAAAAGTTATCAATCGCTGGCTTGAACAGGGGCGCTACCGCAAAACACGATATTCGTAAATTTCGGACGATTGTCTCTGCCACTCTCATGACGCCTTAATTAGAGTAAAAGGGAAAGATGCTCGAAATATACGAACTTGGATGTTCGCGGTACGATATGTTTGCACCATAGCCCGGAAAATCCATAGCAAAACAAAAGACTGTCGCAATCAAACTAGTGTTAGAAACATTTTTTTATCGATATCGAGTTTATCGATGTCTTATGGAATACTAATTTTCTGAAGTGTCTATTGTTTTCAATGAGGTTGATTACCTTTTTGTCACCCGACTACGGCCAAGCCAAAAGGGAAGGGTTATTACTTAACATGAAATATAAGTAACGTTGATAATATAAGTTACGTTGCGTTTTAGATGAAATAAGAAATAACACATACTTATAAATAAACCCTACTTACCACTTCTTTTGCGATTGGCGTGAATGATTAAAAAAGAATGTACCTATATGTTTATAAACATATCGGTATGATTTTTTTAGACAAATTTTACTCGATATCGATAAAAAAATATTTCTATCACTAGTTGGATTGCGACAGTGTTTTGTTTTGCTATGGATTTTCCGGGCTCTTTTGGCCATACTGACTGCAACTAAATATACAATGCTGACTGTATGGACGCTGCCTAACCTAACTTCACATTGTCGTAGGATGGATCCTATAACAAGGTCAGGCGCACCATCGTTCTGGTGCAAGTGCATTTGCATTTACATTCATTTTCGGAAGGCCCTGTGCATTCTGGCTTAAACTTTGCAAATGGCTTTCAAACGTTCGTACATGGTGTATAAAAAAACTAAATAACAACATCATTTTCCTCGCGTTGTCCCAGCATTTTGCCACGGCTCATGAGAACCGGGAGTCCGAAAAGAATCTCAGGATTTGCCGTAGGCACTAGTTTAACGAAAGCGACTGCCATCTGACCTTTCAACCAGGCCAACAAGTAAACTAGGCCTTACTGGGATTAGCCCAGTTTCCTCACGATGTTTTCATTCACCGAAAAGAGAGAATAACCAAAAACAAACATAAATAATAATAATGTCGCTTTTTGTGGGGGCCCATCTCGCACAGGGCGAGTCACCGTCTGCCGGAAATAAAATTGGATACCATTTTATTAGGCAGACGTCCGGTTTTTTATCCAATAGCCCAGAAGCTAGTCCATCCTTTCCACCCAATAGCCTGGTACATTCTAGATTCCATTAAAACTCAATAGTCCTTACACCATGGCGGGTGCTGTCTCTGTGCGCATCCTATGATACGGACAGGGGCAACATCCCCTTAGTGTACCCCTTACATTTCATTAAATTGTCGAAAGGGCCTCTGCGCGTTGGCTCGATCTAGCTCCGCGTACGCCTCCCAAATGTCCGGAACACCATTGTTCCGTGTACGGAAGAGACATACAAATAAAAATGTCAATATTTATAATGAAAAATCAAATCTTTATATCAGCCGAAAGACGTCCCCTGCTGAACATAGGCCTCCCCCAAATATCCCCACACTGGTCCCGCGATCTTCAGATTTTTGGTCTACCTTGTGGAAGGGTCTGCCCCCGCCGTCGCCACTCGAGAACCATTACGCCCCTACGGCCATCGGTTCTACGCAATGTGCCACTTAAGTTTAGCGATCCGGGCGTTATCAAATAAATGTATTTTTTTACCTGTTTTGTACAATAAGTTAGCTTACCTTAATTATACTGAGCCCTGAGTGTAAGTTTTTAACGTAACTTTACGTCACGAACGCGTTTGCGTTTCCCATATAAATAACATTATCACTTACGTGTTCGTAAACGTTTTTATACGTCAAAAGAAACTTACACTAGAGCCTCTGGTTGTTGGATGATTTCTTTACCTTGTAAATTTCATCATTCAATTTGCAATTTAGTGCTGATATGAGTTTGGTAGAGCAATATCATTTATAATCACTAAGTTTTAAGTTATCTTTATCATAATAAATCTTGCTTTTAACAGCTGTACCTATTAATTACTGCTGAATTAGGTATACCGGTATTATTTTCATACAAAACCGGTATACGATTTAGTCTATAAATTTAATTAGAT
Source organism: Grapholita molesta (assembly GCA_022674325.2). Taxonomy (NCBI): domain Eukaryota; kingdom Metazoa; phylum Arthropoda; class Insecta; order Lepidoptera; family Tortricidae; genus Grapholita; species Grapholita molesta. The sequence continues at coordinate 1,053,838 of CP053133.2, read as the reverse complement.
GGCATATACCAAGGTTACCCATAGATCGGTCAGTATGGGAACTGAAGCTATAAGTCCTATGAAGATCTGTTCTTAGTTTCTTAGTACCCATGTCATCGATTTTTCGAACAATAAAAACTGGAGACATAGATTTAATAAAAAATGTATTTAGATCGGGAATCGACCCCAGTTAAAAATTAAATTAAATTATATTGAATTACAATTCATTTTCGATAACATATTTTAAGGTAAGATATGAGTCATATGTTACCTTACACAATCCATATAATGGAAATAATTAAAAGTTTTTTTTTGCAAAACAACCTGTAGTATGGTCGAACAAAAACCGCAAAAAACGATATTCGTAAATTTCGGACGGTTGTCTGTGTCACTCTTCATGACGCCTTATTCATGTTTTTTTCTTCTGATATTATCCCCGCGTATACTTGAAGAATTCTCATCAAGCCTACCAATGTCTGCAAATATTTTCTATTAATTTTTTATACTTTTCGTACACGATCTGAGTGCAACAGAATTGCATCCTTATGAATGTGCTGTGTTAGTTGCGTACTTACGTAGGTATACAGCTGATACGCCTCGTTCATTACTTGGTCAAAGTCCAAGGCGAAGATATACGCAGATAAAAGCTGCTTTCACGAGTTTTTTACAATGAGATAATCCACTATATCTCGTTCTGTAGCTACCGTTACCCAGGAGAACAGTAACGCAGTTTATTTTATAAATATTGTACAGTTATCATCAATAATTTCTTTAACAACGCACCAAAAATATGTGCCATCATATTTTTTACGCTTACACACTTACACTTCAGCCGCAAATCGTCCACTGCTCGACATAGGCCTCCCCCAAATATGACTTATCATCTTGAGGGGTAGATGTCATAGTCGCCACGCTTGGCAAGCGGGTTGGCGACCGAAGTAGCTGTAGATTGGGTTGCGACGGACGCTGCTGCCCATCCGTCGATTTTTTTTCCTTTGTCGCCTCTTACGACAGCCGCGGGAGGAGATGGGGTGGTGCTATTCTACTCAGCCGGCACCACGCGGCGTCATATCCCATATTTTTTATAAGTTTGTTAGGTATTTTGGAAGCGTCTGTCAAGCAGTGGACGTATTTTGCTCCACGGTTTTATAATAGTGGCGGTAACTTCATAAATCATAATAACCTCGGTTTAAGAGGAATTTCCTCCCGCGAACGCTCCGGCTGTGGTATGAACTCCCAGCCGAGGTTTTCCCTAGTATTTAACTACAGTATGAGGTTCTTAAAAAAAGTAGTATATAGGTTCTTTAAGGGTATATAGGCATAGCGCATGTGGATCCTCTGGAGTTGGAGGCGTCCATAGGCTACGGTAACTGCTTACCATCAGACGGGACGTATGCTTGTTTGCCATATCCATATCTTTTGTATGACTCATTCCCGAGTTCCCCGTCTCTATATAACAGCGGCGCTATCTAGCTAACGATATTCATAAATTTCGGACGATTCTCTCTATCACTCTTATGACGCCTTAATTGGAGTAAAAGAGAAAGATGCCTGAACGAACTTCGATGTTCGCGGTACCGCTCCAGTACCCATACCATGAGTTGTAACTTTGAGGTTTTCGATAACGAGTATCGAGTTTACTATCCGTGCGTCTCGTTCGCTCTAAAATAGTACTAAGCGAGATGTACAGATAGTAAACTCGTTACTCGTTATCGAAAAACTCAATGTCACAACTTATGGTAAGGGTACCTATATTTACACAAATCGACCTAGTCCTACGGTAAGCTCAGTAAGGCTTGTGTTGTAGGTACTAGACGACGTTATATATAATAGATAGATACATATAAATACTTAAATACATAGAAAACACCCATGACTCAGGAATAAATATAAGTGCTCATCACACAAATGAATGCCCCGACTGGGAATCGAACCCAGGACCATCGGCCTCATAGGCAGGGTCACTACCCACTAGGCCAGACCGGTCGTCTATATACTTTAGTGTTTATACCATCAAATGTTTATAAAAGGTCATCGAACTTTTGTCACCATTAGCTCAATTAATATGCAAGTAGCGACCTTTACTATTGTAGGTGCCCTTTTAAAACCCGACGCATATTAACTACCTTGTGTAATTGATCATATAATTACTTTTATCGAAGCTGTAATTAACTACTAATAGATCTTAATTTCTTTACAATAAGGTTTATGATAGGTTAAGAAAATGTTGATAGACGATACAGCGTGGTCATCATCATCACTTTAGTCTTTAGACGTCCTCTGCTGGACATAGGCCTTTCCCCCAATTAGAGCTTGTACACACAGCGTCACTCTTAGCTGTACATTGGTGGACCTTATTGTATAAGGCAAAAGGTCCACCAAGGTACAGCTATGAGTGTTGCTGTGTATATAGTCAGCAGCAAAAGTGGCTAAGCGTTTGAAGTGTTCAAAATGACCTATACGCGCTCTCATTCTCTTGACAATAGAGATGTGTTGGCCTCATTGTGAACACCTCAAACGCTTAGCCACGTCTGCTGCTGACTGTACCTATCATCTTGAGTGGGTGTTGCCATAATCCCTACCCAAGTTGCTGTAAGCTGATCAATACCTCCTTATACATCCTTAATTCTTAAGCTCATAACCAGGCCCGGTACCGCGAACATCGAAGTTCATATAGAATAAAATAGATCTTATCATATATAAGCATCTTTCTCTTTTACTCAAATTGCGGCGTAATGAGCGTGACAGAGACAATCCGAAATTTACGAATACCGTTATTCGCGATAGCGCCGTTGAGCTCGGAATTTTCGTAGCACTTTTGAGCTGCCATAGGGATGTTTATCGACTTCCGATATTATAATTTTATCGACACATTATCGAAGATTCCTGTATCACTAGATCGATATTTCTTAAGACACGATAGTCCCCCTAAAGATTAAACCTTGCATACACATTTTATTTTCACCGATAAGAGCGAAAACTGTTAGCGCAAGTGGGAGCCTAAATGACTAATACTTAAAAAAAAACTAAATGTATTTTACCACAAGGTCGATACTTACGCACTTGATTACCTACCATGCTTGCACACAACACACACACAGTAGTTCAATAAATGAGGCGCGTCAAAAAATTATACAAAAATTTATCGACTGACTTTTCAATTTCGCGTTTTGTGGCGTGGCGCAGCCTATCTGCCCAAGCCTTTATTGTTGTTTTAAATCTTTTTGTTATAAAACTAATCGAATTTTCTTGTTTCAGATCACAGACATGGTTGTGCTGCGGAAACTAGTGCCACTCGCCAATAATGGGTTACGGAGCAAAGGGAATGTAAGTCATTAAAATATTCAATTAAATTTCAATTTATTTAATAAAACAATTAGCACTAACAGTCTAACCTTACATCCTAATCGATACTTATACTGTAAGTCTAATACGGGCGAAGAATTAAACCAGACATAGGATTTACCAGTATAATAATTAATCAAAAGGTTTTTCTTTTATTATACCTATTATACATATATAATTAATTTTTGTAAAATTTCTGAGCAGTAATGTACTGCGAACATTACGCGATATGAGCTTTTGAAACTGTCAACGAGTGTTTAACTCGATTGCGTTGTATTACATTGCGGGCTGAATTTTTTTATATGAATAAAATTTTAATTGTACTTCTAAGCAAAAGTTATCTATAGTACATTGTGCAACGAGGATGGTAAGTAAGGTATAGTAAACGCGAGTCTATTAGAAGCCCGACGACGAAGTCGGAGGGCTTTTAATGACTCAAGTTTGTTATACACTTACCACCCGCGGTCCACACAATGTTTTTCATCACATTTGCGAGGAAATAAAATAAATTCGTTGGTAAAATATTAGTTAGTACTTATGTAGGCTTAAAATCAAAATACACTTTGAAAACTACAATCAGACCTCATCCACTAAAAAAGATTGTCAACAATGTCAACTTTTTTCAATGTCTTCCACAGATAATGTTAACAACTGCGTTTTGTTTTCGAATTTGACAGATCATCCTGCCAAATAGTATCAATTATCAAAATCAAATATAAAACAATTATTTTTAATAAATACTAAACATTAAATTGCAGTCAAATTGAATATAAAGATATGTTTTATACATATTAAAAGTTGGTTGTAGCAAACTTTTGAAGATATGAAATACACCTTGGCTGTTTGGAAACATCCTCAGTCCGAAGTGAAGTATGAGTTCTATATATTTTTAAAACTAAACTTAACAGCCCGTGTGAGCTAAATCGGCTATAACTGCTCTGTACTCTCGCAAGTAACAACGCCATTGACGAGCAAGTGTGATGAAAAATATATTTCTTATGTCCTATTCTACCCTCCGTTAAGAGATTCGCCCGTATAAGAATTACACACTGTATACGAGTATTATAACTAGTCTTAATTATTCATCATGCAGTTACTTACAATTAGTCTTAAGCTTTGATATTTAAATCGAAAGAAAAATAATAAAAAAATGACTCGCAGCGGAACTCGAACCCACAAACACTGGATCACTAGCCCAGTGCACTACCAATTGTGGTATACGAGTACCGCTTAGACTTGTAATTTTGTTTTCTATTTATCCCTCGTCATCATGGGTGCATATAGCATTAAAATGTACCTCCGACGTTTCGAAAACGACGTTGTCCTCGTGGTCTCGGATGAAGACTGAAGAAGCTATACTGTGGATACTTCAACTGTCTAGTTATCACGATTCATGAGATACAACTAGTGACAGACAGACCTAATAGGGTCCCGTTTTTGGATCTATATCAGAATGCCTAAAGTTTTTTGGCCTAAACTGTCTTTGCCTAATATCCGTTGGTCATTATTATCAGTTGCCTAACACTCGTATGCCCTAATTTTGTTTGTCCTATTCTATAATGGCCGATTTCGTTTTGGCCTAACCTAACCTAACCCTACTTTTATGAAACAGTTCGTTATGGTGGGGGTCACAGTTTTAACCTAACCTAAACCTACTTTTCTAAACCCAGTAAAAATGCTTAGGAAAGCTGACTTTTAGGCAAAACAACACATTATGGAAAATTATCATTATGACAAGTGACTGTTATGCCAATAGCAGTTAGGCCAAGTGATTTTAGGGCAAACGTTGTTAGGCGGAGGAGACCCCCTTTTTTTACCCTTTCGACACGGAACCGTATAAACCATAATATCTGTTAATTTTTAAATGCGGTATTACCTCAACACCTTGCGTGTTCGGCTTTAAAATTATCATGTTTTAAATGATCACTTTAATATTCATATGACATAATATGATAGTTTTGGAGTGTTGAATCCATTCCGCCGATCAGCCGGCCGGCGCGTGCGCGCGCGCACATTAGTGCGTCACGTCACACGCGAGAGGCGTCTGCCGATGCCGGTATTCTATAGACTTAGTAGTTGTGGCGTGCCAATTATAATACAAAGTAAACCGAGAAGATCTAATTAAGTAATTAAACTTTCAATACGTAGGACAGAGAATGCCCTACTGTAATACGTCCTTGTCATTTGACGACCGGTCTGGCCTAGTGGATAGTGACCCTGCCTATGAAGCCGATGGTCCTGGGTTCGATTCCCAGCCAAGGCATTTATTTGTGTGATGAGCACAGATATTTGTTTCTGGGTCATGGGTGTTTTCTATGTATTTAAGTATTTATATGTATCTATCTATTATATATCGTCGTCTAGTACCTACAACACAAGCCTTTCTGAGCTTACCGTAGGACTAGGTTGATTTGTGTAAGATTGTCCCGAAATATTTATTTATTTTATTATTATTTATTTGTAGATTTTTTTTATACCACAAAGGTGTCAAACAAGCATGTGGCCCGCTTGATGGTAGGCGGTAACCGCAGCCTATGGCCGTTTACAATACCGAGGCATCATTCACGCGTTGCCGACCCCGTAAAAACCTCTTTACACCCTTTTTGAAGAACCCCATACTGTAGACCTTTCGGATGACCTCCGCAGGAAGCTCATTCCACAACCTTAGCGTACGCGGGAGGAAATTCCTCTGAAACCGTTGGGTACGCGACCATTTTGGTTTTAAAGTATTTTTTATTGTTAATTGCTTATTACATACAGAGCGCTGGTAGCCTAGCGGTAAGAGCGTGCGACTTGCAATCCGGAGGTCGCAAGTTCAAACCAATGAGTTTTTCGGAACTTATGTGCGAAATATCATTTGATATTTACCAGTCGCTTTTCGGTGAAGGAAAACATCGCGAGGAAACCGGACTATGTAATTCAAATCAGGCCTAGTTTACCCTCTGACCTTCCAAGGTCAGATGGCAGTCGCTTTCGTAAAACTAGTGCCTACGCCAAATCCTGGGATTAGTTGCCAAGCGGACCCCAGGCTCCCTGAGCCGTGGCAAATGCCGAGACAACGCGAGGAAGATGATGATGCTTATTACTAAAAAGCTCTATCGTAATTGCCATGCTTGGCAGGCGGGTTGGCGACCGCAGTAGCTGTAGATTGGGTTTTGACGGACGGTGCTGCCCGTCCTTACGATTTTCCCTTTGTCGCCTCTTACGACACCCGCGGGAGGAGATGAGGTGGTGCTATTCTAGTCAGCCGGCATCACACGGCAGGTACCTTTTGGACCCGGGTATGTCCTTAAACTACGTCCAACAATGAGAGGTAGGGCGCAGCAAAGTACCATCACGCTTGAGTCTAGAGAAGCCCAACTGAGGAAGTACTTCCTCCTTACAGAAGACCACAGCCATAATAGCACTGCTACCTTTCAGGTACGTAGTGTTGTGTTCCAGATGGTGAGTAAAGTTCCCAGAGCTCCAACAACTTTTAGGTTAGGCAACGCGCCTGTGAATCCTCTGGAGTTGCAGGCGTCGGCTACGGTAACTGCTTACCATCAGGCTTACCAGACCTCCAACCCCCCTTACAGGCCGGCAACACGCCTGTGACTTCCCTGTTGCGGGTGCCCATGGACGACGGTAATTGCTTATCATCAGGCAATCCGTCTGCTCGTTATCTACCTTTGTCATAAAAAAAATACATATATGTGTGTACTTTGGTTGTATCGATATCTTAAGTTTCACAGTACAGTCAGCGTCATATAGTTCGTAGCATTCATAGAAGTCATATAGTTCGGTACACCATATAAATTCTATGGTGTACCGAACTTTTTGAGTACTTTGGATGCTACCAACTATATGACGCTGACTGTACAAAGTCCTACTTTCTTAATAACCGGTAGTTATCACTAATCGCTTACGTAATATAAGATTATCTTTATCATTTAACACAGCATTAACGGGTATGACTGCTATAGCTTAGTGCCGATGCCGACGTGTTAATTAATTAACCTTTGGAATGTTTTTCCTCTCGCGTCAAAATGTGACGTGTACGCCAACGTATCGATTAGTGAAGAACAAGTTTCATCTGTCAGCGTGACAATTATTTTGACAGCGTCCGCCATAGCTACTTTAGGGGTCGGTAGCGTGGCAACACGACATCACGCGACCACTTTAGTTGTGCTTGACATTGAAAGTGTTAATCGTTGTGTACTTAGGCGGTTGTCGCAAAACCGAAAGTTCGAATGCGACTTCGTTGCGTAAAAAGGACGGCGATATGATCATTCATAACGGTATATCTTTCCCACGTTGTCGTCGCATCCTAAATCGGCACCTGCGGCGCTACCGCAAAGAACGATATTCGTAAATTTCGGACGATCGTCTCTGTCCATCTCGTGACGCCTTAATTGGAGTAAAAGAGAAAGATGCCCGAAATATACGAACTTCGTTGTTCGCGGTACCGGGCCAGTGTGAAAACAACTAGTATGGAACAACTAGTTGTTTTCACACTGGCCCTGTGCAGAGTGATGCTGCTCGGTATGGCTACGAGTTGCCATACCGAGCAGGGCGCTCTACGTGTCACGCCTGCATTACTCCGCTGATGATGTGGTGGAGTACGTTCGCCGGAGGACTGGCTTCACGCTGACGGTGCAGCAGCTGCGGGCCCGCCATTACGTGCACTTCAGCTCGTTTGTGGTGCGCGTGCCGCGGTCGCTGCTGGACACCATTGGAAGCGCGGACTTCTGGCCGAAGGGGGTAGTGTTTCGGAGGTTCCGGGGCAACCTGCCGAATCCTACTCCAGTGCTATCTGTGCAACAAAGCCCCACTGCTGCGTTGCCAAAATGTAGATAGTATTATTATATTTTTTGTTTGTACTTAGTTATATGACGCATTGGTTTTACTGTTATGTCATATTAACTTATTTGAATAAATGAAATAAATGAAATGAAATGAAACTAGTATGGAACTTACACCCTTTTTTCATTAGGGCCACTGACATATTATTTCTCAATCACATCTACAATCTACCTACACTAATATTATAAAGGCCAAAGTTTGTGAGTCTGTGAGTGTGTATGTTTGTTACGTCTTCACGTCTAAACGGCTGTAGCGATTTTAATAAATTTGGTATGGAGTTAGCTGACACCCTGGATCAAAATATAGGCTACATTTTTCACAGCTAGTTTAAAATATATAACAAATTTCAGATTATGTGGCCATATCTGGGTTAAATATACTACAGTCAGTTCCTATGCGGGCGTGTACAAAATGAGCTCGACACGAAATTATTGTTAAAAGAATATGATAACATTATTTTGACAGTTTTTAGAAAAACGTGCATCACTTTTACAAATATAATTTCTGTAAAAACTTAGATTTGGTGATCGTTTTATAAACTACTAGCTGTCCCGGCGAACTTTGTACCGCCTGAAAGTCTATAAATGGGGTATTTTTGGCCTTTGGCTTAAACTTTTGGCCTACACAACGAACCCAAAATCATCGAAATCGGTTCAGCCGTTTTCGAGTTATAAAAGCCGGAACTAATACAACTTTATTTTATTAATATAGAAGATAGCAATAATATTACAACGCAAAAAAAAAAATAGCCATTTTTTTGCCTTTCTCATACATGTTTAAGGGGGCTTTCAGAAAAAAGGTCTAAATACTTATTAGCGTGACTTATAAATAAGTTGAAGTATGTCAGTTTTGTGTAACAAATTCGATTATAATATTATTAGTAAGGTGGGCCTTAGGATGTTAAAACTCTCTTATCCAAATAGCCTTGTATCCAGGGATCGGAAACTCGGGAGCTATTATACCTACAACTAGCAAAATTCCGAAAAAAGCTAAGCAAGTATGGAGTCGGCTTCTTAAAAATAATGTTTTTTATTATTTAAATCCCGGTATTTTTTGTAAAAAGAATTATGGTATAGTTTCGGCCAAAAGTCTAGTTTTTCTTATCAGAACATAATGCCCGTTATCCTCTTAACGGATCACCAGTACTTTTGTCACACTTTGTTTGTGCTTAATGCATAAAGTATATAGGAACAACTAAAATAGTCTATTAGTTAAATACTTTAATACATTTGAATGGCTGTTATGCTAATTTTCGGTATTTCGGGTAATCCCGGGAAATTTATTATTAAAATTAAATTGAATCCACCTCCATACTAGTCAACATCGACGCGGCGTAGGGACTGAGCCCGAAGTTTAGGTATAATAGCTCCCGAATTTCCGATCCCTGCTTATATCTCTACCTCCGTTTGTCCACCAGCCGTTCCGACCGCTGCTCTCCTGCGCGCCCGTCGCCATGGTGGGCTGGGACCGCGGGGCACACTCCCAGGACATCACCAAGAACATCCAGTACATATCCAACGAGAAGATCAAGCTCACCGCCGACCCCAAGACCATGAAGTGAGTGACTTTTTTTTTTATACAAGACTGACCAGCGTTTGACCTCAATCACACCTGTACCCTTACCATGAGTTGTGACTTTGAGGTTTTCGTTAACGAGTATCGAGTTAACTATTTGTGCATCTCGTTCGCACTAAAATAGTACAAGCATTTAATGTCACAACTCATGGTAAGGGTACAGATGGTAAGTGTCGACGAGGTTGAGGGTGTAGCACACTGGTTCAGCAATAGCCTATTCACACTTGCCTTGATAAGACTCAAATTATATATTTCCGGGAATAAAGACGAAGGGAGCGAATTCCATTCCTTAGCAGGCCGCATTAGTAGAAGCCAATCGCTTCGTGCGAATGAATGGTATATTCACAACGTAAGGATGAAACCGCTCTTCTAGCCTGAACGGAGATGACGGAATTAAATCGTGCAATTCCTGTGCACACTCTCCAAAATGAATCATGTAAAAGACAGACAAACTAGCTAACCTGCGACAGTGCTCAAGGCTCTGTAACCTTACACTCACTAATTCAGGATCGCCAATGAATCTGCGAGATCCATTGAATAAAAATACTTCAATACTTCGGTAGACTACTCATGACTGAAGAACTCACCTGTGCTTGAAGTCATCACATAAATAAATGCCCTTATTGGGTTTTGAACCCAGGACCATCTCCTTCATAGGCAGGGTCGCTGTCACTACTGAATAAGCCACACCTGCAGTAATATATTGTTGTGCTTACGTTCATTGATGTTTATTGATGATTAGTTTATGTGACTGTGTGTGTGTACTCGTATGTGTGTGTGTTGGCATGATTCTGGTATCCGATGTCATGCCATTACAAATGATAGTCATCAGATTACATCTATAGATTCGAAAATTGTTTCCGCCTCGAATACCTATAATGCGTATATTATATCCATTCTAATATTATAAATGCGAAAGTAACTCTGTCTGTCTGTACCTCTTCGCGCTTAAACCGCTGAACCGATTGAGATTAAATTTGGTATGGAGAGAGTTTGAGCTACGAGAAAGGACATAGGATAATTTTGGTCGACGAAGTCGCTAGGAAAAGCTAGTTATACATATACTAGCAGCGCGTACCTGCTTCTCACAGGTAGATGCATATCGCTATTTAAAAAAAAGCTCGTGATTCTGAGAAAAATGAGCCCTAACACGTCCAGATCTGGAAGAATGATGTTTGGGACAACGTTATTTGAAAACTCCAAACGTGGAAATTAACCATACTTGCATAACATACTTATATACCTATGTATATATATCCTAAGCTGTATTTTAAGCAACGTCATTTCAAGGTCGACGGCAGACCTTAAGTCCCGCGTCGCAACGTGACACTTTGGATAGTGAAGAGCCAAGTCTGGGTCAACTAGTCTGCCTCATTTGAATATAACTATTTACGCAATATACTCGTTTGTATTTTTAATACTTTGGCTAACTCATTTACAAATAACTTCATTTACTAAAATAGGCTATAATATAACAATCTACAATAATATTATAAAGGCGAAAGTTTGTGAGTGTGTATGTTTGTTACTTCTTCACGTCTAAACAGCTGGAGAGATTTTAATAAAATTTGGTATGGAGGTAGCTGACACCCTGGATTAACAAACTCAAACTCAAACGTTTATTCAGTAAGTAGGCCACAAGGGCACTTTTACACGTCGAGTATACAAAAGTAAAAGAGAAAAATAAAAACTACACCGGTTCTAACCCTACACCTCTGACCCGAGAAGTATTTTGACTTTTATGACCGGCAAGAAACTCGGCGGGACTTATTTTTTCAAAACAGTTTACAAAAAAATCTTAAACATACATGCGTAATTCTGTAAGAAAACATGTCAAACAATTTCAGTAATTAAATACCACAAAAAAATATATATAGAAAAGAAAATTACCTACCAGTCCAAATATGACCGCTTAGAATTAAATTAACATGACGTTTGGTATGCTTTCTTATCTGAACTGTGTCCTACACTCTAATTTCCAAATTATAATAATTTATCATCAACGCTTTAAAATACAAATCGATTTATTTATAGTTATTTCTGTTCCCAATTGACAAAAATATAAAATATACTTATTACAAATTAACCTTAGAGATGTAAAGGTCTCCAGGTGTCTAGATCTACATATATTATTTAAAACACTTTTTTTTTAAATAAACAAGCACCGAATGAAGTGTATCACACTAAATATTATAAGCAAAAGGAAATACAATTAGAAGGAAATTATAGCCCCATCTAGCCAAAACAGACCGGTCTCCACAAACAGCACCCGTTCACGAGTACGACGCGTATCTCAGCCATCGCCTCCCTCAACCTTTCTTCGGGAAAGTGGCGACCCGATCAACAACGCCACCGTAAGCAAAGACTTTTAAGTGAGCATGACATGTTCAGGCTGGCAGGCTCTATTAATTAACAAAACTAGTGACATGTATCATGGTGAGAAGCAACATTCTGTGCTGGTCCATTACAAACTGTTACTTAAGTTTATATTTAATAATAAAAGGCATATAGAGTTGGAGATGTTTCTATGCGTCAGAATCAGTATATAAATCAATAAAAAAAAGGTATATATATATATATATATAATATATAATTAGGGATGTATAATGTCCCTAACTGTCTGAAGACTAGATTAGAATTAAAACGTTACAACAAAAAAAAAAAGGAAAAAAGAACGAGTACAACATATCTCGTGTCAGACATACTGGAAGCTAGTAGGTAACAGCCATATCGTTAAAAAAAAAAATAGTAATTTTTAACTCTGATTGTACTACAGTATCAGGCTACAGGCTTAAAGGAATCTTTATCTCCAATGAATTCTTTTAAAGTATAGTATTCTTTTCTTAGTAGATATAGTTTCACATAAGATTTGAATTGATTTAGTGGCAAATTCACTACCTCAGTAGGCACTTTGTTATAAAAGCGTGTACAGTTTCCAGCGAAAGATGAACGAACCTTGGCGAGACGGTGGCCGGGCACAGCAATCTGATTTTTGTTTCTAGTGTTAAAGCTGTGGATATCACTGTTAAGCTTGAATTCCTGGATATTTTTTCGCACATACATTATGTTTTCTAGTATGTATTGAGATGCTACAGTAAGAATATGCGCTTCCTTAAATTTTCCTCTTACAGATGCTCGACCGCGCATTTTATAGATGCCGCGGACAACTCGCTTTTGTAGCACAAATATGGTCTCAATATCAGCCGCTTTACCCCATAACAGAATTCCATACGACATAACACTATGAAAGTAACTGAAGTATACCAGCCTGGCAGTCTCAAAGTTTGTTAAATGGCTGATCCGCCTCACTGCATAAGCTGCCGAACTAAGTTTGCCTGCTAGGGTGGCTATCTGTGGATGCCATTGCAATTTCGAGTCAAGAGTGACTCCCAGGAAAACAGTCTGATTTTCAAATTCCATTGAATCACCGTTTATTACAATCTTGCTGTTGTTAATCTGCTTTACGTTGGGAAGAGTAAATTTGATGCACTTCGTTTTCTTGGCGTTCAACAGTAGGTTATTTGCCGTAAACCAGCTCTCTACTGTGGACAGCGCACTGTTAATGCTATCGAAGCTATTTTCCTTTCTGTCCACTTTAAAAACCAGCGATGTGTCGTCTGCAAACAGCACTATGTCATGTTTATCTTTAACGAGTTTTGGTAGATCATTAATGTAGACCAAGAACAGGAACGGGCCAAGTATTGAGCCCTGAGGTACGCCAAGTGCTACAGTGGACCCGGGTGATTGAGCTCCATTAATAACCACTCGTTGTGTTCTGTCCGAAAGATAAGATGAAACAAGATCAAGGGCCCTAGTTTTTATCCCGTAATGGCATAGTTTTCGCTTCAAACTTTCGTGATCAACGCAGTCAAAAGCCTTCGATAGATCGCAGAATATTCCAACAGCATCTTGTTTTGCTTCCCAGGCGGCAAATATGTGATTAAGAAGGACAGCACCTGGGTCAGTGGTCGAGCGACCTTTGGTAAAACCAAATTGATTTCTATCAAGCAAATTGTTTCGGTTGAAATGTGTCAGAAGTTGATTTAGAATAAGTTTCTCGAAAACTTTGCTTAATGCCGGCAGTATAGAAATCGGTCTGAAATTGGTTGGTTCCAATCTCGATCCCGATTTAAATAAGGGGATAACTTTACTGTGCTTCATAATATCTGGAAATATTCCTGTTTCAACACACATGTTAAAAATATCAGCTAAGTGTGGCGCAATCGATTCAACAATGGAATGTAGTACTTTAATAGATAGGCCCCAAAGATCTTCAGTTCTTTTTAAATTTAGAGATCTAAAAGTTTTAATGACTGCGTTCGGAGAAATATAATAAAATTTGAAGAGTTCTGTACACTCCGTTACATTTGTTTTCAATATTGCCTCGGCGACGTCAGGCGATGATTGAAGGGACTTTGTGGTTTCTACCGGTACATTAGATAAAAACTGCTCAAAATGCTCCGCTACTTCCTGGTCAGAACTTAATAAAGTATTATCAATACGAAGGTTATAGTGTGGATCTTTGATCTTACGTTTCCCAGTTTCGTCATTGATTACTTGCCATACAGTTTTAACTTTGTCCTTGGAATTTTGGATCTTTTTGGACAAAAAATCAGCTTTAGCAGCGGCACACAACACCTTGAATGATTTGGAGAAGTTCTTGACATATTCTAGAAATTCCGGATTTTTATTACTACTTCTCAAATCATACAAATCATAGAGCTGGCGTCTTTTCTCATGAATATCCGGCGTAGCCCAGTCGCTAAATTTCGCCTTGATCCTGCCTTTCACCTTTCTCGGAATAAAACAGGCATCAAATTCCCTTTTAATACAGTTAAACAGCTCGATACTCATACGGTTAGGGTTTTCCTGGGTAAATGAAAGATAACATAATCGTTTCTTTATATTCTGACTAAATAAATCTAATCGCTTTTCTGATATTGGTCTGCACATGGTGTCTTGTGGAACAACCTCAGTTCTTCCACTGAAAGAGGCCTTTTGTCCGCAGTGGTCAGAACTCAAGGAGTTTATTATAGATTTACTAATCGCATCCTTGTTACTGAAAATGTTATCTATACATGTAGCACTGGTCGCTGTAATACGCGTAGGTTCACAAAATAAATAAATAGGCTACGTTTTTTCTCTACAAACCCGCGGGTAATACCCATATTTCTGGGTACAAGTAACGAAGAACTAGTATGAAACTTGTAACGTTTTTCAATTGAGCCGCAGATATATCAGGAAACATAATTCATTTTCAGTATAACGTGGACAGTTGTTAAAAGTTGGTCAGTAATTATAATCCCATTAGAAAATGTGTTTTATTTATATGTAAACAATATAATTATTTGTTATACAAGGGAGCAAAGTCAGTGTTTACCTTCCCGTGCTAATATTGAGATGAGATTCCAAAATTCGCTATGCTCGTGGTCCAAAGAATTTCTCAAAGCAGGATTTACTACCAAGTGAAACACATAATTTTTCACCTTTCTACTGCTGAAGAAGAAAGTAACTCTAACTTTAAAATGTATGCAAAATGATTACTACCCATCATTTATCATTAAATAAAAGAACATCTAATCAGCTACCATCAAAAAAACACTCGATTAGTTATAATTATTATCAATGTGTCAACTTTGCTATCTGTTTTTAAAGAATAAAACAGTTATTTCCGACCTAGTGAGATGAAAAAATAATTATCAGTATAAGATGGCCAATTAATGAATATGTGGCTTCACTTAACCAGTTCTGTATGAAATTTACAAAATATTATTAACATTAGATAACCCACACGCGTTGTTTACCTGCATACAATGTAAACTTGCATTTTTCTATACATTTTCAACCCTATTACCCCGGAATACGGTCTAACCATAGTTGGCCGAATGCAACTGATAACAGTAAATTAGACGGACTGAGTAATGCTTGTTATCTCTTTCAACCATATGCGTTTATTTAAATATGATTGTAATAGTTTATCTCGTTCTAAATTATGGAGATATGCATTAGGTCAATTTAACACGTTCTCAAAGTGTTAATAATGTTCGGTCGCAATCATGAGCTATGGCGTATAGTCGCAAATCAATATAAGGCAAATGGTTTTTTCCCCTTTTTTATCATTTATAAAAACCAATTCATCCAACTAAAGGACATATAGAAACTCGATAGTTTAGTTATCGGGACAAATCTTAATAATTCTGATTCTGATTTAAAAATCGCTTCGTATGGATGTCGATAGAATAATCGATATTTAATTAATCGCTAGAACAGGTGCATTTATCTCATCAAATCGGGCTTAGTGAATGAGTCTTGTATTGTAGGTATACCTACTGGAACACGACAAATATAATAGATAGATAAATAATAATAAACAAAGAAATAATAAAATAAATAAATATTTCGGGACAATCTTACACAAATCGACCTAGTCCTACGGTAAGCTCAGTAAGCCTTGTGTTGTAGGTACTAGACGACGATGTATATAATAGATAAATAACAACATACACCCATAAGTCAGGAACAAATATCTGTGCTCATCACAGAAATAAATGCCCTGACTGGGATTCGAACCGAGGACCATCGGCTTCATAGGCAGGGTCACTACCCACTAGGCCAGAACGGTCGTCAAATAAATAAACATATAAATGCCGTTGTGCACGTAGGTGGCGTGCGATTTCAATAACTTATTCATAAAATGTACATTTTACAAGTAAAAACACCAACGGGCGGAAACAAACACAACAGCATAAACGGTACCATTAAGAAAACGCTTGGGATAAAAAAAAATTAACGGTACCATTATATTTCGGTAATGAATATTTTGTACCGTCTTCAACCTTTATTGGTTATGCAGTCTAACGCCCCGGCCCTACATCCGAAGACCGGATCAAGTTCACGGATTTTTTTTGGACTGTTGTGGAAATCGATAAAGGAGGCCTTTTTGCAGGTAGCATGATTAGATTGATAAGTCTCTATTACAGGCCCTAGATGATTATAGGAGCTAGATGATAAAACAACGCAGTCATATTGATTTTATTAAAGTAATCGCGAGATGTATCAATTAAAAATAGCATCAAATTTTAATATGACCTTATTTTCAGACTCGACAAGCAAATAAACCGCCCCCTCTGCGTGATGATCAACTGGCTCCTCGCACGTCAGAAGCACGTCATGAAATACGCCACGCTGTACCTGGAGCAGGGGTTCGACGTGCTCAGCGTGTCGTGCACGCCCTGGCAGCTCATGTGGCCCGTCAAGGGCTCGCAGGTATGTCGCCGCACGTCAGACACGCTGTCCCCGGCGCGGGGGTCGACATGCTCGGCGTGTCGTGCACGCCCTGGCAGCTCATGTGGCCCGTCAAGGGCTCGCAGGTATGTCGCCGCACGACAGACACGCTGTCCCTTGGCGGGGGTCGACGTGCTCAGTGTGTCGTGCACGCCCTGGCAGCTCAAGTGGCCCGTCAAGGGCTCGCAGGTATGTCGCCGAACGTCAGACACGCTGTCCCCGGCGCGGAGGTCGACGTGCTCGGCGTGTCGTGCACGCCCTGGCAGCTCATGTGGCCCGTCAAGGGTTCGCAGGTATGTCGGACACGCTGTACCCGGCGCGGGGGTTGACGTGCTCAGCACCCTGTACTTCAGATCTCATACACCCGCGCCGCGTTCGGTCGTTCAGTTAAACTGTTAATAAGATAAAAGACAGGCAACTGTCGTGTCTTACCGGGACTTGGAAGAACCTGACCGTAGACCGCGAGAACTGAGGCGCTACCGCCAAAAATTTCGGACGATTGTCTCTATCACTCTCATGCCGTTTTACTTGGGGTAAAAGAGAAAGATGCCCGAAATTTACGAATATCGTTTTTGGCGTTAGCGCCTCTGGTGTATACTCCACAAGAGACATGCTCTTAACCTATTCGTTGCGTCTTCTATTTTCAAAAACTTCTGTCTGTGGCGGCGAACAATTATTCCATGACGCGGCAGGCGTGCCTTACGCCATATAATGTGATGACACTCCTCTCGTGTCATACGCCACACGTTAAAAACATTGATGACTCTCCTGTCGTGCCATCCGCACTGAATCGGTTAAATTGTGATGATGAAAGCTAAAAAAAATACTTGTCTTGATTTTGCAACTAGTTTTTTCAGTATGACGCCTTTTACGCGCGAAGAAAATAAGTTAATTTATTGTTCGGTACCTACTTAAATACATGAAATTTAGTACTGACTCCAGACGAGATTTTTTACTGTTCAGCAAAAAGACAAGTACTACATCCATAAGTTCAAGGCGCTCCGGCGGTGCAAAAAACCAACCGAATGTCTCACGAGATTATGTACAGTCAAGGTCAAAGATATATATGCGGTCAAAGTGCCATAATTTGTATACAAGCACCTTATTGTATGACTATTAAGGTATAAATATTTTCAGAATTTTCAAGTGACATTGTTTTTAGCCGTACTTACTGAGTGGATTTTTGATGGAGTCTTGAGCTTACCGTGGAGCTTGTAATATTTAATAACTGAATAAAGAAATAAGTATATACCTCGTTTAAAATATAACGGAAGAAAGTATGACACTTTAATTTGAATGGACGTGTAATTGTGTCTAACAGAAAAGGACGGATAAAGTCCATGTTGTTTACAAGAAGTTTGGACTTGCTGGCTGCCTGCCCAAAAGGATATTTTAGATCACATTTGTGCGAAATCACAAATTCACATTGGTAAATCCTATCTAAGACTTTGATCTTTAAAATCTACACTAATATTATAAAGGCGAAAGTTTGTGAGTGTGTATGTTTGTTACTTCACGTCTAAACGGCTAGAGCGATTTTAATTAAATTTGTTATGGAGTTAGCTGACACCCTGGATTAACACATAAGCTAAATTTTTCCCTCATAAACCGCGGGGCACAGCTAGTAAATAAATAAATATTTCTCAAACATGCAATGAAATGTCTTCGTTACCTGCGTCATAATAGGATTCGAAGTATCACGTTTAAGGCGGATCAACTCCAGAGGACAGGTAACGAATTTCATATAAAATTGAAGGCCTAGGCCGGGAAGTAAATTTTTTTTTTAATTTTTATGTATACCTGGCGCCTGTGTCCATGAAGCCTGTTCAAACAGCTGAATTATATTTTTTTATCATTTTTAGTGAATAAATGATTAGCGGGCTAAAAAATAATCTCGCCTATTTCAGACAAAATGGTATGAAGAGATTTATTTTAGTTATCATTGTATAAAAACCACGGTGTTGTTCACTAAACCAAACTTTATTTATCCACAAAACAACGAACATCAATTAAAAAATACAAAAATCATATAACTAATTCTAACATAATACTGTTCGCTAGTTTGCGATGGGAACAGCGACATCTAGCGTCAAATCTGGACACATAAATAAACATTGAACTCAATACTTTAACATTCCGCCCACCAAGGACAGAATGTCCTTCAGCGAGACCGCCCACCGTGACGGTCTTATTTACGGATACACATATATATTTTAAAAGTTACAAACATGAGAATAAGTTAAGTTAACTAGTAACAGGTAATACACACAACTTAGAGGTAGGTCGTTTAATTATAGAGTTCCCGCATTTTAAAGACACGACTCTGGTCAGGGTATCTGACCCGGGGAACTTCTCAACGATTCTACCAAATAGCCATTTGGTTGGTGGCAAATCATCCTCCTTTATTAAAACGATATCCCCAATATCTGGCTCTGGAGATCTAACAGCCCATTTATAGCGATGCAAAAGATGAACTAAATATTCTCTCGACCATCTACGCCAAAAGCATTGCAGCATCCTCTGTGTCAACTGCCATCGTTTTAGGGAACTAATATTGGACTGTTCATAATTGACTTCTGGTATTGTTACTAGAGGCTCTCCAACCAGAAAATGACCGGGAGTCAATGGACTGGGATCATTGGGTTTGCTCGGTAGCACAGATATTGGCCTAGAGTTTAGACAAGCTTCAATTTGGCAAAGAAGGGTAGCCATCTCTTCATACGTTAGCGTTGATTCACCAATAACTCGTTTTATATGAAATTTGGTGGACTTTATTCCAGCCTCCCATAATCCCCCAAAATTAGGTGCTCGAGGTGGTATAAAATGCCAAGTTGTTCCTTGTGTAGCCAACGCCTGGCATATATCCTGAACCATGCTCGACTGTTGTGATTGAAGTAAGTCTTTTAGCTCTTTGGAAGCCCCTACAAAATTTGTGCCATTATCACTATAGAGTTCAGCACAATAACCACGACGAGCAACAAAGCGTTTGAATGTCTCGATAAACCCTCTAGCAGTTAATTCGCTGACAACATCAATATGCACGGCTTTTGTTACCATGCATACAAAAAGACAGATATATGCCTTATAAGCCTTGTGACCTCTGCCTTTAGATGTCCTTAAGTAAATAGGTCCGGCATAATCTACACCGCTTTTGTAAAACGGTCTAGCTGGAGTAATTCTAACTCGTGGTAAAGAACCCATCAATTGGGTTTGTATTTGCGCCTTATTTCTTACACATGTAATGCATTTATGCACATAAGCCTTTACTAGGTTTTTTGCACCCATGATGCAATATGCCGCTCGTAGATAATTAAGCATTAGCCGCTCTCCACCATGCAAAGTTTTGTTATGTGCATCATCAACTAATAATCTTGACAAAGGTGAAGTATGTGGTAGCAGAATTGGATGTTTGATATCTTCTTCGTCATTCATTTTTGCTAGTCTGCCTCCCACTCTAAGCACTCCGTTGCCATCCAAAAACGGTGTAAATGACAAAATTTTAGAAGTTTTAATTTTGATACAACCATGCTTCTTTAATTGGGAAATTTCAGATTCAAATTCATTACTTTGAGCTACTTTAATGCAGGTATTCAGAGCTTCCTTTATCTCAGATGTGCATAAATGCTTGCATTGCTCTCTCAAATTCTCTGATCGGTTACTTCTGAATTTCAAAAATCTTTAATTTGAATTGCAATAAGCTATTACTCTTATCAATTTTTGAAGTGACGAATACCTACTGAGTAAACATTCATCCACAGTATGATGTACGTAGTGAGATTTTATTATTTGTTCCAGGTGTGTTTCATTGTCGGTTGGCTTAGTGTATGTAATGACCTTTTGTTGTAAGAACTGAGGACCATTTTTCCACAACAAATTATCTATTAGTTCGGCGGGACGAATTCCACGAGATGCACAATCTGCTGGATTTTCCTTCGTTGAAACATGAGACCACTGACAAAGTTCAAGTAGACACAGAATTTCGGAGACTCGGTTTGCGACGAAGGTTTTCCAGTGGCTGGGGTGCTTGCTTATCCATGCGAGAACGACAGTTGAATCCGTCCAGGCTCTCAGGTTGCTCTTCGGAATATTCAACACTCTTGAGACTTCCATCAACAGTTTAGTCAGCAGTACAGAACCGCATAGTTCTAAGCGCGGTATACTAACTTGTTTTACTGGAGCAACACGAGTTTTCGCGGTAACCAAGTGAACCTTGACATCCCCCGTCCCACTGATAACTCGCAGATACACCACAGCAGCAAATGCTAATTTAGAAGCATCTGAAAACCATGTAACTCCACACGGGCGTCACCCGCTTGCGTGTTTAACCATCGAGGAACAATAAAGCCGGAAAGTTGACTTAATTCCTCCCGGTAAGTATACCAATCACGTAATATTTCGCTTGTTGGTTCTTCGTCCCATCCTGTACCAGCTAACCATAACCGCTGTATAAATATTTTTCCTCTTACAACACACGGAGCAATCCAACCCAAAGGATCAAAAAGTCGTGCGACGTCTGAAATAATCTTCCTTTTAGTTACAGGAGCAGATATAGGTGGCAGCGTGACTGAATACTGAAACTCATCCATCGTTTTATTCCAGGTAAGCCCTAAAATCTTTACTATGTTATCTTGTTTTATTTTCAGATTTCTTCCTTCCTTTTCTACCACTCCTACCTTCTCGTGTGAATCTATAGTTCTCTGTACATCCTCTTTATTACTCGCCCACTTTTGTAAAGTAAAACCTCCCCTTTCAAGCAATGCCTTCATGTCTTTATAAAGTTCTATGCCCTCTTGTATAGATTCACACCCTGTCATTAAGTCATCCATATAAAAACTACTAGCAACTCTCTTTGCTGCTATGGGATGTTCGTCTGCGTGATCAATGGCAACCTGACTAAGGGCTTTGACGGCCAGATAAGGAGCCGATGCCGTGCCAAACGTAACTGTTAGCAATTTATAATCTTATATCTCTTCGTTTGGATTATCTCTCCATACAATGCGTTGACAGTCAGCATCCTGGTTCGTCACTCTTACCATGCGATACATCTTCACGATGTCTGCAATCAGACATACAGGGTGCACTCTCCATTGCATAATTAGATGGCGCAACTCCGGCTGTAACGTAGGCCCAACCATTAAACTATCATTTAAAGATACACCTTTCTCATTTTTACAAGACGCGTCAAATACCACCCGCACCTTGGTGGTTGACTTGTCTTCTCTAATAACCGCATGGTGTGGTAAGTACACGAACTGATTTTCAGTTTTATTTGCCGCAGGAACTGCTACCATGTGATTCAACTGTAAGTATTCCTTTACAACTGCTGTGTATTTCTCTTTTAAATCTTTGTCTTTAGCAAATCTTCTTTCCAGTGATCTCAACCTCTTAATAGCGATCTCTCTTGAGTTTCCTTCTTTACAGGCTGGATTTTCTTCCCGAAATGGCAATTTAACCACATATCTTCCAAGTCCATCACGTGCAGTGGTGGTTGAAAAGATGTCTTCACATCGCTGTTCTTCGGTTGTTAACATTTTTGAGTTTAACAAAGGTTCTGATTCTATCTCCCAAAACTTTTTTATTATCTCGTTGTCTGTATCCACCTGTGCATGTAATACGACCTTCCTGTCATTGTGACCTGCAGAACCTCCCGACAGAATCCACCCCAAACTAGTACACTGTGCTACCGGAGTTCCTATTGGGCCTTTCTTTACACCCTCCTGCAGGATCTGGGCATATACTGCTGCACCCAACAAAATATGAACCTTACTTGGTGTTCCGTAACCGGGGTCAGCCAGAACTAAATGCTGTAAGTGTGACCACTCCGACGCGTCAACTTTGCATGCAGGAAGATTCGTCGTGATTTTCGGTAATACATATGCCATCAACTGCATCTCAAAATCCGGAATAACCAAAGATTGAAGTTTTAACAATACCATGTAATTTGTTGTTACCGACGCTTCTTCTAACATGGTTATTGTAGATTTTACGGGAATCTTTTTTAGGCCTAATCCTTGTACTGTACCCTCTGTAACAAATGAGGATTCAGATCCCTGATCGATAAACGCTCGATAAATTTGTGATTGACCTGTCTTAGATTCGACTTTCACTAAAGCCGTAGCCAGGAGAACTTGGCGTTTAACCCTTCCTTTAGCAAAAAGAGTTACCTGGGATGTTTGCGTAACATCGTTAGATAAACTGTCAGACTCAGCCTCCAACCCCACTATTTCCGCGGAGGATGCTGCAACTGCTTGATCTACGTTCCTAACATGAGCAGTTGAAGATGAAACTTCTTTCGGATGAAGGAGTGAATGATGCCGTTTATTACAAATGCGACAATTCGTGGTGATTTGGCAGAACCGCACAGAATGATTAGCCCCTAAACAATTGTAACATATACGATTGATTGCTACAAATTCGTGTCTTTTTTCATAATCTTCTGCAGCAAATTTTTTACAAAAACATAATTTGTGATTATCATTACAAAATTCGCACACCACTTTAGCAGCCTCATTAGCGTAAAATGTTTTTGAACTAGTTGCATTCGATGTAGACGGCCTAAGGTACATATTTTTTCCTTTGTTTCCGGGCTCAAGGAATTCTAACGCTCGATACCTACTAGCCAAAAAATCTTTAAATTGTTTGAATGTGGGCAAATCATTGGGATTTACATTGGACGTGACACCTAATTCCCACTGTTTACGAGATTCTGGATCCAATTTTGATGATAACAAATAAATTTGTCAACGCGCTCAAGCAATCAGAAGACGTATCTAAAAGTTCCTTTAAATGACTAGTTGATTCAAAATTAACGCTACGTTGGTTTAATAATCGTTTCAAGATGTTATAGGACAAGAACTTTTTATTACTGTATCGTTCTTCTAACAGCTTCCAGCACGTCGCGTAATTTGCTTCTGTTATAGGTGTATATCTAATAATTTGTTCTGCTTCACCAGTCAAGTATCCCTTGAGATAATGCAACTTTTGAACGTTATCCAATGTTTTATTGTTGTGAATTAAAGATACGAATAGATCTCGAAATGTTATCCACTCAGTGTACTTGCCTGAGAAGGTCGGTATACTGATCTTTGGCAGACGAATATGACTTTGGTCATTATGTAAAGTACTAGCTTCATTTAAATTATTTATTCTTGCTGGTTGAAAGTTAGCTAAAATACTCTTTAACTCACATTTGTATTCCATATAAGTTTCTTCAGTTGTACTATAAACATCCTTTTTAATGTACTCCTGTTTTTTTAATAACGTTTTGTCTACTGTTTGGGATAGTTCTTTGTGTCCTACTCTAAATTCTGACCACAATTGTTCCAACAGTTCTAATCTTCCCTCTACATAAATTTGCGTAATCCGTTCTTTCGGAGATTTTCTAAAGTTTACATTTGCCTTAGAAATACGATCAGAGGTTTCTTCCTGGTAAGAAATTAATGATTCCATGGTAAACACAACCTTGATAAAAATAAAGATATACCTAACTAGCAGGCAATTTACATATTTCAAGTAAATTTTAATCTTTAAATTTTACACTTTTTTTTTTTAATTTAAATTCTAAGTATTTTCTTTACATATAGATAACATACAATTTTTTCTAAGTCCAGGTGAATTTCTTAAAATTTTACAAGTGTTTTGGACTTAGTACAAATTCGGGCATGGATTCCCCGTACTTTTACAATTCTAAGTCTTAAAATTAAACTTAAGTAAATTCAAGAAAAAGTTAAAGTCCCAAATTCACCAGATATTAAAGTTGAAATTAGCTTGAAATTCTTCTTTTCTTTAAAGTTTTAATCGTCTCTGAATTAAGGTTCAATTTCGCACAATTGATAATATAAAAGAGTACTCACGGTTTTCACTTTGTATCACTCAACTGAACAACACCTTGTGACGTAGGAGCTCCTTCCTGGTTGACCTCTCCTGGCAGAATGCGGATTTGACCGCCCCGCCTGTGACCGCTAGATGGCGCCACTGTTGCACACTGCTTCACTGCACTTCTTCTTGTACTACTCGTTCCCTCTGAACAGCGATCCACTGCTACTATGGGAACGAACCAAGGAATGGCTCCACGCACTGACTTTATTTTTAGCCGCTACTAGCGCCAAACTGTCCGGTTCGATGGACCATGTATAAAAACCACGGTGTTGTTCACTAAACCAAACTTTATTTATCCACAAAACAACGAACATCAATTAAAAAATACAAAAATCATATAACTAATTCTAACATAATACTGTTCGCTAGTTTGCGATGGGAACAGCGACATCTAGCGTCAAATCTGGACACATAAATAAACATTGAACTCAATACTTTAACAATCATAAAAATGAATATTCATATCATCAGGTTATTACATTATTATATTTATTATTCATGCTCTCAATTTTAAAATTGTATTGGCAACACCAAACACTACTCCACGCATGCGCGTTTTTGAACGCATTTTTGAGTCAACCAATCACAGGACACTTTTACTTGTTTTAATAATGGCGGAATGGAAAAGTTTCTCGGCGTGTAAAACTCTGTTTATTAAGACTAAATAGTGGTAACTGGTGGGATTCAATGCTTTTGTGACTTAGATGTAGTCTTACGGGTGTATAAAAATTGAATAATCTAACCGGGCCCGGTTTTATGTATCTATATTTTGTTATTGTGTACCGCCAAAAGCAGATGCCGTAGCGCCATCATTTAAATGGTAAGTGGATTCTTTTTTGGTGGTTTTTTAAATGTTGTATATAGTAATTATAACCAGACTATTTATAATAGTCATTAATTATTACATCGAAGGCAAAAATACTACAAAGCGGGATTGGAGGGAAAATTAAAAAACTTTTGTCGTGGAGCTGTTTTGTTCAGTGGTATTTTTTTATTTATTTCATTGCATTAGTTTGAGAAAAGCATTATACATGCCTAGCCGTGAAAGGGTCTTGAAGGCTTCGTATACTATCCGGCCTCCCTACGGTCGACCGTCTATACAACTCAGCCTTCAACCCCCTGTTTCCCGGCGGCTGCAGTAATGTACTATTACAGAACATTCTTACACAAATTGACTGAGCCCCACGGTAATCTCAAATTAAGTCTATTAAATTATGATTTTGATTGATAAATAATTGATAACAATAATTTGAAAATTTGTAATGCGTACCCTGCCTATGAAACCGATGGTCCTGGGTTCAAATCCCAGTCAGGGCATTTATTGTGTGATGAGCACAGTTATTTGTACCTGAGTCATGTGTGTTTTCTATGTATGTAAGTATTTATATGTATCTATCTATTATATATAACGTCGTCTAGTACCTACAACACAAGCTACTGAGCTTACCGTAGGACTAGGTCGATTTGTGTAAGATGTCCCGAAATATTTATTTATCATTCAATACTTTTAGTCAAGGCTGTCTAATAAAAAGCTCTTCTCTTCCAGCTAGTGGCTGGTGACCTGCTGAAATTCATCACCGCCAACGATGCTCACTCCTCCCTGATGATTCACGGGTTCTCCGTGGGTGGGTACCTGTGGGGCGAAGTGTGCGCGCACGCACTGCGAGACGTCAAGACGTGAGTTCCAATACACGAGTTAATAATATTAGTTAATGTGACAACCCCATCGCCCACTGGTTTTCTCCAGTGCAATCAGTCAACGCAGGGCAGCTTGTGGTGAGCTGTTGGAGAGTAGCGACTCCACGTACCTGAGCGCCCCTGGGGTGCCCTGTCGGACAGGTGGGACAGGTCCCCTGCCTCTGGCTTGCCTTCACCGGCCGTCCAGAGTGGGGTCGCTAGAGCTGCGTTCTCGAGGGAAGATGTGGAAACCTAGGTGGCGAGTTGGCTATATGTTTAAAGTCCAGTGACACCTCTACCCTTAGCCCTATGCACCGGTGTTGCCCTTGAGCCATCTTTGATGTCGCTTTTTGTGAGGACCCATCTGGTATGAGGCGAGTCACCGTCTGCGGGAAATAAAATTGGATACCATTTTAATAGGCAGACATCCGGTTTTTTATCCAATAGCCCAGTAGCTAGTCCATCCTTTCCACCCAATAGCCTGGTACATTCTAGTTTCCATTAAAATTCAATAGTCCTTAGGTACACTATGGCGGGTGCTGTCTCCGTGCGCGTCCCATGATACGGACAGGGTCAACATCCGCTTAGTGTAGCCCTTACATATTAACTAATTGTCGAAAGGGCCTGTGCGCGTTGGCTCGGTCCGGCTCGTACATTAAGTTCCGAAAAACTCATTAGTACGAGCCAGGGTTTGGTTTGAATCACCAGATTGCAAGTCGCATGCTCTTACCATCACCACTTCTATAATTAAAAAATATATATTGACTTTTGTCTTTTTGTTCTAGTTACCAACCAGTGCTGGACCGCGTGTCGTGCCAGGTGTGGGACTCCGCCGCCGACATCAGCGAGATCACCATCGGAGTGCCCAAGGCCGTGTTCCCCAAGAATCTCCTCATGCAGAAGACTCTGAAGGCTTATATGGAGTAAGTCGTCCAAGAATTACATTCTAGTCCATAGTTTCCCACAGTGGCCAATACCGTTAAATTTAATTTCCAAACCGTTATCATGTACTTTGCGCAAAACTTTTTCATTTCGGTTTCACTCGCAATCCCGTTATTTATAAATCGGTTTTTAGGGGAACATTTTCATAAAGTTCATGTCAAGTTAACCGGTTAATTCCAAAAAAGCGTAAGTTGCTAGTAGCAATTTGCTAAGTGTCTGTATTTACGCGCCACACGCGGCATGCCGGCCATCGTCAATCGTCGAATAAACCGGTTTATTTAGGTTTTAATAAAGTTCTTCAAACGTTCGCGTTCTCATAATAGTTCGGAGTAAAACCGAAATAAACCGGTTTTAACCGCTATTTTTTAAACCGGTTCCGAGTCTTGCATACCGCCCCCAGTGGGCGCTGAAGAGTTCCAGGGGGGCGATAGGGGGCCTCGGAAGGAACTGCTGCCACATGTGAAAAAAAAAACTTAAATGATTGGTAGAAATCAATTTATTACGGCACCTCCACACCAGCGGACGGCGCTTCATTAGTTTTTAGGTCTTCGCTCACCAGTTACATCAACCGGACGCCTTGCGATTTCTACAAAAAGTTTGTGCGCGCAGGGACTTCATAGACCTAGCGTTTCTACGCCAGATGGTACAAAATGGTACTCTCTGCCCAGGCTCTTATATGTGTCATTATCTAGGAAAAGGGACCTTATTGTCGATGGCACTTACGACGAATCGCGTTGCGTTTGTATTGTATCGTCTTGAACAACGACATATTATTAGACATTAGCCGTAGAACCGATAACCGTTGGGGTAAACGAGTTCTTGAGTGGAGACCGTGTCTCGGCAAGCGTAGTGTAGGGCGCCCTCGGGTTAGGTGGAGTGACGACTTGCGCAAGATGGTTGGCAGTAGCTGGATGCGAACAGCCGTAAATTGAACTCGATGGCGTGAAATTGGGGAGGCCTATGTCCAGCATTGGACTGCGATAGGCCGATGATGATGAACAACGACATAAGCGCCATCGACAATAAAGTCTCGACATCTATGAAAAGGGTTTCATAGATAATGTACACATATTTAATGAGAGGTAGGGCACAGCGATAACCATCACGCTTGAATCTGGGGCAGCCCAACTGGGGAAGTACCTCCTCCTTACAGAAAACCACAGCCATAATAGCACTGCTACCTTTCAGGTATGTAGTGTTGTGTTCCTGGTGGTGAGTAAGGTTCTCAGAGCTCCAACCCCCCTTAAAGGCCGGCAACGCGCTTGTGACTCCCCTGGTGTTACAGGTGCCCATGGGCGATGGTAATTGCTTACCACCAGGCAATCCGTCTGCTCGTTTGCCGCCTATGTCATAAAAAAAAAAAAAAAATTACTATATCTAGATAACATGCTCAGACAGTGTGCTAGACGTTAGAAGATAACGTTACACGTTGTACAGAGCAGATACCATGGTCGCAATTATATCGTCTATCGCTCTACCCGTCACTTTCGTCACATACTTGTTGGAGCGTGACAGATATAGAGACAAATTGTCTAAACCCGACCATATTAGACTTTCACGTCGCTGTATTCTTATCGTTTCTGATAAAACAATCTAATGATTAAAAAAAAATATCTTGGTGAAACTCTGTTATGCCGTGATAAAGCATTTATTTGGGATTACTTAACTGAACGACAATGTGGATTTGTTTACAATAATTACATTCATTAAAATACGAGTAACATACTTACTTACGTTATTTAACTAGCTATTAAATCCTAAAAAAGGCCCTTGAGGCATTGTACCAAGGATAAAATACTCAATTAGCTTGAGTTCCAAAAGTTTACACCAGTTTTTTGGACGATAATTTCTATAAATCAGTGTCTCAATCAGCCAATCAAACTTCCGTATCCCTTTTTTAACAAGCAAGCAAAAAAAACTGTCTCTCATTTATTAAAGAATACAAACATTGATTCGAGCCAGTCACAAACATGCACGGACAACAAATACAGAGGATTAGAACATCAACCCGCTCAATCATAAGCAAGGATAGGACAAACGCCCGTCATTTCGAAAATATAACCGTGTTCCGTACAGCAGAGACTTCCTTATGTTAATAAAAAAATAGTATTGGATACATTTATTGGACCTTAATTTATATCCAGTGACAAATTAATTTATGATTGACATTCCGAAATTTACTTTCGCCAATAAAATGGAATGACCAAATTTATTTCTACATTTTCAGTTGTGAGGCTATAACGATGTGAATTTAGGACCCATTTATGCGTTGAAAAAGTCCGTTTACAGTCTACGACATCATAGGGGCATATGTAATCGTTGACATTGGTATACTGTTCTTCCAAAATATTTTAACATCATAAAATAAGGAAGTCCAGGGACCGGCCCGCTACCCCTTATAAAGGGTTTTGTATGGGTTTTACATAAGGCTTTACTCATCATACCCTTATACGACAATACTATTTCATTTTACTTTTAAAGCCCTTATAAAAGCGCTAACCCTTATAACTAAGCGCTAACCCTTATAACTAAGCGCTATCCCAATACCCTAACAAAACCCTAATCATCCGCTCACCAAAACCTTACATATTGCTTATAAGGGTTAGCCTTATAAGAGGGCTTCCCTTTTACATACAAGCGTGCTAATTGAAATCGTCTGCCTTGTTCATAAAGCACACAGTGCTCTGATCTGGCGTTTTCTTTGACTTATTTGATTTGATGTACGCGCGCTTTTCGAACACTATAGCGTAGACATTTACTAAACCTGTCTCTTTCACGCAAGGATTAACTACGACATCACTAAAGGGAAAGCTTTATAAAAAGCGCTAAGTAATAAGGGTAACCCTTTATAAGGGATAGCAAGACATAAAGGTTAGCAGTTAGTGATTGTAAAGGGCTAGTTTTATGTTTGGCTTAGTCGTACGGTAAGGGATAGTCAAATATATGGGCTAGCAATTCAAACTGGTAAGTCTTTCAATGTGTTAGCCGTGTTTAAGGGTTGCCCTTTTAATGGCTTTTGCCGCGGAAAGGGTTGTCCGATCCCTGTATCAAACTTCTAATACTTAAATTGAAAATAGATGACATAATACCAGGTGTTATAAAAAACGTGATACAAGATTATCAAGCCGGCATCTGGTCATGATTTGGAACAATTTTTACTTTCAGGTCAACTTTGTAAAATGTAAAAAAAAAAATCTCATACATTTTCGTCAACTTATACTTGACCTTTTCTGTGGAACAACTAAATTTTTATTGAATTTTACAAACTTGACTCGATAGTAAAAGATTTTCAAAATCATGAACAGATTTGATAATTTTGTATCACGTTTTTTATAACACCCAGTATTGTCTTCTGTTGTCGCGATAATTAGTACTCTAACGACTGAAACGGATTATACGCGATATAATCCGATTCAGTTATTTTTTTCATAGATGAGTAGATGACATACACTTAAGAAAAAGTGACGAAGGACCACCGGCGTTCGAGTCAGCGGCGCTACCGCGGAACGCGATATTCGTAAATTTCAGATGATTGTCTCTGTCACTCTCATGATGCCTTAAATTGAATAAAAGGGAAAGATGCTCGAATTATACGAACTTCGATGTTCGCGGTACCGGGCCTGGATTCGAACACATCAATCGGGCCACCCTAACACCCATGTCCAATGTCAATCTATATAGCAGTGTTACTACTTTAAAATCAATGCAAATCAAAATGTTTAAAGAATAATAATTTGATCTGTTCTTAGCTCCGTTAGTCAATTTATGTTTTGTCTTTATGTGTCACTCAAATTCCAACTCAAACGTTTATTCCGTAAATAGGCCACAAGGGCACATTTACACGTAAAAAGTATACTACAAACGGTTCTAACCATACCTCTGACCCGAGAAGTATTTTGACTTTTATGACCGGCAAGAAACACGGCGGGACTTAAACATTCGTTATTATGTAAGAAAACATCAAATAATTACAAGAATTAAATACCATGACTAAACAAAACTTACAAAGTCCAAATTTGACTGCTTAGAACGACACTTTGACAATTGTTTTTGTATGATAAAAACCTTTTGTATGATGGTCTAGGTTTGATAAACTAACTTGAATAAGAGAAATGGACCCAAGTCAGCATATTGCTAGCTTTGCAGCCAGTGCTGGGGCTTATTTCTCGAACACTTCACTAAGGTAACTTGTAATACAAACTGAAGTCTCTTTCTAACAACAGGTGTCAAAAAGTGACTTCCGCTTGTATTACAACTGTTCGAGAAATAGGCTTATGATCTTTTTCCTAACTAGTGCGAAAAAGTGCACTTTGTGCACGTTTCGCGTGCGTAAATTTCACTTTTTAAGGCACTTGTTATGAAAAATTGGGTTCGATACACTTCTAAAAACTTCTTTAAGATTCGTGTGATTGTCACCCTCGTTTCACTCGGGCTCCAACTTTCACCCTCGTCGAAAAAAAATTTTTTTTACTAGTATCGAAATGTACTATTTCGTTGTACAGTTACCATCAGATATATCGGAGCTATGAAGGTGGTCATAAATATTTGAACGTGCACTTTATCACCTTGACACTATTGTCAAGGTGATAAAGCGCTTCTATAGACGTTGTTCAGATATTAGTGGCCACCACAAGCTCCTATGTATCTGTACTGTACAACAAAATTGAAAGCAGGTTTATAATCGAAGTTTGTGAGCAACACCGAAACGTATTCGGCTCGTATTCTGTACTTAACCTACAAAAACGTAATTCCAGATATCACATGAAGGCGTTCCAGGAGGCGGCCACGCAGCACTACATCCGCTCGTCGCAGATGTTCCACAGCAACGCGTGCCGCGCGCCCGCGCTGTTCCTGCTGTCGCGCTCCGACCCCGTGGGCGCCGAGCGCAGCAACCGCGCCGTGCACGACAGCTGGGTGCGCATGGGCACCGAGGTACGGACCTCCCCAACCCGCTTGCCGAGCGTGGCGATGTGACATTTAAGGCTTGCTCACATAGGCCGCGTTTTGTGGCGTGGCGCAGCGGGGCGCGGCGCTGCCGTCCGAATGTGTGCCTTATTTCGTTACATTAGCCACACCGCTGTCACGCCCTGCTGCGCCACGCTCTCAAATAGCGCCTATCTGCCCAAGCCTTTACTACCTTCGTCTGTATAATAAATAATAATAATAAATAAATATTTCGGGACAATCTTACACAAATTGACCTAGTCCTACGGTAAGCTCAGTAAGGCTTGTGTTGTAGGTACTAGACGACGATATATATAATAGATTAGATACATATAAATACTTAAATACGTAGAAACCACCCATGACTCGGGAACAAATATCTGTGCTCATCACACATAAATGCCCTGACTGGGAATCGAACCCAAGACCATCGGCTTCATAGGCAGGGTCACTACCCACTAGGCCAGACTGGTCGTCAAACGGCGATGAACTACGATGGCCCGGCTATGAGATATATGTCTCTTTTATTTACACGAGATCGATTATCTTTTGTCCCTTGAAATAACTGATAGCTCATAGTTTACTAGCTCGCGGTGGGACCAGTGCCATACAGTAGATGTCCACAGTACAGTATGACAGTAGATGTCCTTAGGCTGATAGGGATTTCAATTCTAATGTATTTTTTTATATTCCAGTGCACCTGGAAGTGCTGGGACAAGTCCCCCCACGTGCAGCACTACATCTTCCACCCGAAGGAGTACCTCGCCGCCCTATACGAGCACCTGGACAAGTACGGACTTGTCTCGCAGCCCGAGAAGATGCGTATGAGGTTATAACTAGAGACGGACGCTGCGTTCTGAACCTTATGGCCCAGGTATTAAGGACTCTAATACGTAGACGCCCGTTTGAATAAAGTTATCGCTATTATATTAAATAAATATTACAGGACCGAGCCCCGCAGTAAGATTTTGTCAATTATTATCAAATATATTACTACATTTGTTTATTAGGTAAGCCTAAATATGTCAAAATCAACGTCAATTAGAGATGCGCAAAACACTGAGTGGAAAACATTGATACATATCTTTCGCTCGCGAAGATATGTCACTCATTTCGCTCAGTCGATACAAATCCACTGAGCGAAATGAGTGACATATCTATATCGTTCACGAGTGAGAAGTGAACTAATAAGATTGACGGATCGCCATCTTTGCCTCGTCCAGCTCATTCGAATCAAGTGGGAAGGAGCAAGCAAGTAACTCTGAGATAGATGAGCTACTGAGCGAATTGAACGATTTAGATCTTTGAGTTGAACCAAAATATATAGTTCATTTAAATCACTCACTATGAAAGACATATTTCTAACGTTAATTCGATGATAACTTTATTCAGCTGGGCTATGTTTGAATTTTTATAACCAAAACATATCGTATTTCCTGGGTATAATATCAGACAAAGATGTGGAGGTACAGTCGCCATCAGATATATCGGAGTTGTAGAGGTGGTCACAAATATCTGAACAACGCCTCTATTGTCAAGGCGATAAAGTGCATGTTCAGAAATTTGTGACCACCTCCACAGCTCCGATGTATCTGATGGTGACTGTACATAAGACGGGATTTCTTTGCATATGCAGTTAGTCTGAGGCCCATGTAGCGAGAGTGGAGTCACAGTCAGAAAAAGCAAGACCATAAGGTTGCTTCTATCAAATGGTTTTCGTGTAATATTCAGAAATGAACCATACTGTAATAGCTGAAGGTTCATTTTTAGTACAGCTAAGACCGTCTTTCAAAGGGTTAGAAAGCCTACTAATATTATAAATATATACGTTTGTGAATATATTTGTTACTCGAGCACGCCATAACGGTTTAAGGCTATGGTCTCCTGCAATCGCCGTCTCTTACAGCGTCTGCTTCACAATGCTGCCTATACAGATGTTCTGTTTGCTTGAGGATTGTTGGCGATGGATTTTTCAAGTCTCTTCTTTCTGGCATTCAGGGCTGTTGTGGTCTCTCACACGTTGACGCTGACGTCAGACGTCGCGTGTAGCACATAATAGGAGACCAAAGCCTTATTATTGCATGAAACTTGAATTACAGATGGTCAAAAATCTGTATTGAGACAGGATACTTGATATCTGGATTGATGGAAATTGCGCGCAGAATTTTTAATTGTTATATTTTATTTTAGCATCAACGAGTGATCTCTAAATTTAATAAATGTGTGTATATTAGCTTCGCTTATACATATGGACTGTGACGGTGTAGCACAGTTTTAGTAACAAAACCTATTTTGTATTTTGGAAGTGACACAATTCGGGGATAGTGCAATACCGCGTAACTACAAATATCGACAGAGTTCGAAATCCAAACAATGTACAAAGAAACATCTTATTGCATTTTTTGCTTACATTGACTGCAATGTAAGAAAAGGGGTAGTGATCCCCGACGAATTGTGTTTCTTCCTCGGGTTTAAGGAACTGTTGACAGCTCAACACGAAAATTTTGATTTGCACGTGGGACTTGGTGTTTTTTTTTTATAAGGCCTAATGCAGATGATATTTTCTAACTAGCTATGTTTAAAGCACTTTGAGGTTTCAAGACTTTTAAGCTACAATAAGTTTGACTAAGTTTATTAGCTATATAGTATTTTCAATCCTACGCTATATAGAGTTCTAGGCTTATATAACCTTTCGGCCATAAAATTGTTACTTTATCGAAGATCGATTGATCGAAGTGTACAATTTGAAACATAGATGGCGCCTAATACTGCGTGTCAGAAAAATATTTAAATATAAGCTTGTTCGATTATGCGAATTTATTATTGTGGTTGATTTTGAGCAAGAAAATTGTTCCCAAATAATAACAACGCAAAGAAATTGGGAACAAAAGTGGCTCAGTTTCCACCAATGACCAGAAAGGTTATAGGAATATTAAAATGTTAGATAGTGCCTTAGTGTAAGACTCGTTAATATAAACTGCACAGTGTGTTACGGCGCAATACTCTTCATCACTAATATTGATTGCAAACTACTCACGAGCATTTTTACTCAAAGGGATAATATTAAAATGTAGGTAAATTTTTTAGGAAAATATATAAACTGGACTGGAAAAAAAAACTGTATTTGATATCTTTTACAAATATTTATGAAGTTATAACGAGGAAAATATTTGACTACATTTGGGCTATTAAAAATATATATTGGTTATTAGTCCTATACATTAGACTGGGCTTGCGACTGAATTTTTTGTTGGTTTACCTACGAACGAGTTGTACCACGAAATGTAAAATAATTTTGTTTAAAGAGTTTTTTTTCATAAGATAAGATGTTTTATATTTACCTTTATATGGTTAGTATGTAGACGTACTATACTTGCTCTTAGTATTTGATAAATAAAGGAATATAAAATATAAATGTTCGTTTATCTTGACCTTGTTAACCCTTTTTAAGCCGCACCGATTAAAATAGTTTTTTCGTAAATACCAAATATATTATTTTTAGGCTTAGTTTTATTGATATTTAAATCGAAAGAAAAATAGAAAAAAATTACTCACAGCGGGACTGTACGCTGGCGGTAGATGTGTTTACACGTCACCCATGATGACGTATACCACGAAGGATAAGATAGAAAAAATTGACAAGTGTCAGCGGTACTCGGATAGCACAATTGGAAGTGCACTGGGCTAGTGATCCAGTGGTTGTGGGTTCGAGTCCCGCTCCGAGTAAAAAATTTTTCTTTTTTTCTTTCGATTTAAATAATGTCATTCTATTGTTATTTTATAAATTAATCGTTTTATCATAGTCTAGCTTTACATTTAATTAACACGATTTTGCG
Organism: Grapholita molesta; assembly: GCA_022674325.2. Lineage (NCBI taxonomy): Eukaryota > Metazoa > Arthropoda > Insecta > Lepidoptera > Tortricidae > Grapholita > Grapholita molesta. The sequence goes on along the minus strand of CP053133.2, from coordinate 1,017,536 downwards.
AGCTACTAGCCTAGTCGGTAGTGACCCTACGTAGCACCGTCCTGGGTTTGAATCCTATTAGCATTTGTGTGCTTACGCATTATCGTGAATAATTGAATATTTGTTCCTGGTTTAGTTATTAGGGAGATTTCAAAATCTGTTACACCCAATTAGCGACAGTTGTTAAGAAAAGTTAAATCACCGTCAGTTTCGTGACGATAAGTAATTATTATTGCCTTTAATTAGGTAGTAATATCGATTGAAGTTTATAAAATGAACATAAAAACCAAGTCTTTATCGAAATTTAATGCTTAATTGTCGTCACGAAACTGACAGTGATTTTTTCTTCTTTTTTCTTTTTTTTTTTTTTTTAAATAAATAAATAAATAAATAAATATTTCGGGACAATCTTACACAAATCTACCTAGTCCTACGGTAAGCTCAGTAAGGCTTGTGTTATAGGTACTAGACGACGATATATATTATAGATAGATACATATAAATACTTAAATACATAGAAAACACCCATGACTCAGGAACAAATATCTGTGCTCATCACACAAATAAATGCCCCGACTGGGAATCGAACCCAGGACCATCGGCTTCATAGGCAGGGTCACTACCCACTAGGCCAGACCGGTCGTCAAACTTAACTTTTCTTAACAACTTTCACTAATTGGGTGCACTATTTTTTGAAAACTCCCATTAATAGTGTTGAGCATTCTCAATTAATGTGTAGTTAAAGAGACGTCAATAGACATAGCTCACCTAAAAGGGTTAATTATTTAAATGTCTCTATGTATTAACCCTTTGCCACTAATGTGACGTCTAACAAACACCTGAGCATTGCAGTCGCCATTATGATGTTGACAGTAAAATTGAATAATTTACATGTCACTTGACCAAGTCAGTTGCAGAGGGCTTGTATATCGTCGTATAGTACTTACAACACAAGCCTTATGCCACACATTCGCACGAGTAGCGAGGCGAAACACGAACACGCATGTGTATGCTGACGTCTCGCTATTCCTCTCGTCCCTCACATCGCGTTTTTGTATAGGCAAAGTTTCGTCGAACGTTTCGACGAATAGCGAGGCGAGTGACGAGCCAGCATGTGTAAACGCGGAGTTATTTATTAAGCAAAGGGGTGTAATAAAATAACCAACAAACATATAGATATAATACATATTATTTATTACAATTTATCTGATATTATTAGCATTCCTATTCGGCCGTCTCCTTTTCTTATTCGGGTTCTTATTGATCTTCTGTTTCGGCTGCTTCACCCTCTCTTTGGCGGCCATCTTTAGTTTCCACGACTTTCCTCCCTTCTTCTTTTCCATCTTCACCTGTTGTCTATGGATGTCAGCCTGCGTTCTGAGTTTATGGAAACTCCTCATCTTGTGCTGCGAACCTTCTTTAGCCGTGAGCCCTGAATATGGGGTTTCTTCGTCATTAGGTTTTCTAACGAACTTCCCGGGTTCGGTTTGACTTTTGAAACCATTTTGTTTCGGTTTATTTTGATGTTGATTCTTGCCAGGTTTCCTATCAAAGCGTCCTTTCTTTACATAACTTTCGTCTGGTGCGGACGGATGCTTCCGTTTCCTATTTTTCTTTTTGCTTTGGTCTTCTCTGTTGGCTTGAGGATTGTTGGCGATGGATTTTTCAAGTCTCTTCTTTCTGGCATTCAGGGCTGTTCGATCCTCTATGGAGAACGATACTATGGGTCTCTGTAAAAATAGAATATTCAATAAATATCACTTCATTATTTATTTATTTATTACATATTATCTAAAAACATCCCAGTGAAACTCGAAGGGTTTTTTTTACTAAATTACTGGTCTATGCGATGTGCAAGGGCCTCTCACAACATAACACTTTGAATGTTAAAAAAACAGATTGCTTTAAGGAGAAATTGTGTCCCATACGCCACGACTGGACAGTTTTCGGCCGGCGAGCTGGGCAGTCAAAGGGTTAGAGAGCTGCTTTGGTGGCATTCCATTTGTCCAATTTCTAATTCCAATGTTTCTACTTTTTTTTAAGGAAACTCGCAATCTCGGCTCAGATTCTCCACAAAGAGGAAAAGAGGTAGACAGAAAAAGCTATGGTCGGACGAGATAAAGAGGACCGCAGGTCCATTATGGTACCGAACTACCTTAAATAGAGAGGAGTGGAGGGCGTTGGAGGAGACCTTTGTGTCTTAAAGACACGCAGATAAACTGAAAAGAAGTTTATCAGCAATAAAGGTTATTAAAAAAATTGGACAGATGGAATACCAACTCGGGGTGCACCAATTTTTGTTACCGTCATCGTAATACATTAAATAAAGTAACTTTAAACGGATTATATCGCGTATACTAATTTAATTTCATCCCGACGTTTTGAACTCTTTAGCAGCGTGATTATTTGACCAACGGGCTCTCTGCGTAAAAAAATTACCTCCTAAAATCAATCCAAAATATCCAATTAAATTCGTTATCAGTTTTTATACTCATTGAATAATTATCGGCAATTAATGAAAAAAAAATTGAAATCGGTCCATAAATGACGGAGTTCTGAAGTAACACACAAAAAAAAAAAAACAACATGCCAACCGAATTGATAACCTCCTCCTTTTTTTGAAGTCGGTTAAAAATAGTTAAACTCTTCTACCAAGTTTGACAATTGTCTGTGGGATGACAGCATCGCCGCCATATTTAAGCATGATTAGTTCGTTGAATGTCCGCAGTGCAAGCCACCGTTGACAATAGATGGCGCTAGTGCGTCGTCAATCCAAGTGTTATGGCAGGTGAAAAACTTAGCTAAAGCACCTGGTCTATGTAGTAACATGTGTACACGCATGTCGGCGTTCTATATTCAAATGTTGACGTAAGTTCCATATTTATTCTGTCCACAACTACATAGACATGGTTCTTCAGTTAAGTATTTGACCTATATGGTGTTTTAAGTGTAGATACGAACGTTGTTCTTGTCGAAGACGTCGGGGTTGTTGTTGAGTCTCCGCAGACAGGCCAGCGCGTCCTCGTGCCGCGTGAACATCACGAACCCGTAGCCCTTCGACCTACGGACAGGTACAAACATATACTGGATATTTCAATCGAAAGAAAAAAAAAGAAAAATTGGACTCCCAGGCGGCGGAGCTGTTTCATAGAAAAGGTCAAGTATAAGTTGACAAAAATGTATGAGACAGTTTTTTTTTTACTATTTAAAAGTTGACCCCATAGTAAAAATTGTTCCAAGTCATGATTTGATGCCGGCTTGATAATCTTGTATCACGTTTTTTGTAACACCCGGTATGACAGCGTATGTGTTAATCCAGTGTGTCAGCTAACTCCCTACCAAATTTTATTAAAATCGCTCCAGCCGTTTAGACGTGAAGAAGCAACAAAAAACACACTCACAAACTTTCGCCTTTATAATATTAGTGTAGATTTGTTCTTCGTGGCCAAGGAAAACTGTGGAACTGCGGAAATGTTAGTTAAGCCGGCGGGAATCGGGTCGTACGGCCGCGCCGCGTGTACTCACGGCTGCCTCCCGCCGGCGCCGGCGGCGGCGCGCAGGTCGCGCATGACGCGGCACTCCGTCACCACGGCGCCACCACCGGCACCACCACCGCTGCACAGGCGCCGCAGCCCCGCGTCGTCCATGTTGCTCGGCAGGTTGGACACCACCAGCCGATAGCGGGACACGAATCTGGAAATATACAACATTCGGTCAGCAATGTCAGCATCGTCATAACCAAAGTGGCCAAATATATCTGTGAAAGTGTATAAGTCAAATTAGCACAGCGAAAAAGGGTGCAAGTGCCGTACATTTTACAGGACTTGTGGCCTTTTTTACTGAGCCAATTTGACTTATACCCTTTTTCACTAAAGTCACAGCGGCGGCACACACATAAAAACCCAAAAACCTCAAACGGTACCTTTAAAAACGGTATTTATTTATTTATTTATTATTTATATTTTGATACCATTTCATTTCGGTTGCGCTACCGAAATCATACCGAAACAGACGGTATGACGTCATACCGCTTTAAACCTTTATTTTTCGGTTATGCAGTCCCTGTGAGCTGACTATCAAGGAAAATGATAATGTAGGAATGAACAAATTGAGAAGTTGGCTATTCTGGAATTGGACATGTTAGGAAAGTACGAATAGGGAAATGATTGTTTAGGAAGTAGTCAACTTCGGAATCTATAAAGTGACAACATAGGAAAAGGACGATGTTGGAGTGGACGAATTAGGAAGTGGACAAGTTTGGAAAGAGACACATTAGGACGTGGCCAAAGTCGACCGGAGGGCTCGGAAAGAACTTACATTTTATTCACAAGAGTGCAACGTAATTTCATACAAATAGTTTATTACTAATCGAGTGTTTTGTTGATGTTAGTTGGTTGGATATTCTTTTATTTCATGTTTTTTGAATGATAAATGATGGATACCAATGATTATGAATACATTTTTAAAGCTTTAGAGTTAATTTTTTCCTCGCGGTAGTGAGGTGAAAAATTGTGTGTTTCACCCGGGAACAAAGTGTGTTCCCCACTCGTGCTTTGAGACCCTCCCAATCCTAGCTATTCTCGTAGTTCAATTTTGGAATCTTTTGCTAGCTCGGGTCACATGCTCCCTTGTATTACAAATAATTATTATTTATGTCATTGACTTTCACTAGATCAGTAACTTTATCACCCGCAAAGCATTCTCAGAGCATAACCCTAACTGTTGGCCTCACACATTGTTTTATCATTCGTTCACCTACGACGACAAATTGACGACGTCCTAGTCCAAAAATGTCAAACTTTCTTAGTTAGAAAATAAAACTATAGACCACTGGTCAGGCGTCCAATCTTTGTGCTTCTGCCCATTTCAACGATTATGAAACGATCAACAAAGTTAAATATTTTTTTTAAATAATGCATAACTATCGTCTATTGACAAGTTTTTTTTCTGAAATACCGTTACCGTTAAATCCATCACGTCGCTTAATTAGTATCAATACTCACATTAACATACCAGTTTATATATAAATACGAGTACGTACAGTCGCCATCAGATATATCGGAGCTGTGGAGGTGGTCACAAATATCTGAACAACGCCTCTATTGTCAATGCGATAAAGTGCATGTTCAGATATTTGTGTCCACCTCCACAGCTCCGATATATCTGATGGCGGGATCCCTTTGATTCCCATAATTTTATTAGTCCGATTTTCGAAAGTCAGAAATTGTTACCCATATTGTTTTAAGTCATAACTATCAAAGGTCATAATAGTTATCAGACATATAACTAAATAAATATAATAATTAAATGCACTAATGTTACACGTCATATAAGACAAAAGTCATAAAACTAATGAGCATAATATCAAAATTCATAATCCTACATAAACGAACTGTTACCAGAAAAATGGGTTAGGTTAGGTTAGAACTGCGACCCCGCAGAAACGATCTGTTACCAGAAAAATGGGTTAGGTTAGGTTAGAACTGCGACCCCGCAGATACAAACTGTTACCAGAAAAGTGGGTTAGGTTAGGTTAGAACTTCGACCCCCACAGACACGAACTGTTACCAGAAAAGTGGGTTAGGTTTGGTTAGAACTGCGACCCCTACAGACACGAACTGTTACCAGAAAAGTGGGTTAGGTTAGGTTAGAACTTCGACCCCCACAGACACGAACTGTTACCAGAAAAATGGGTTAGGTTAGGTTAGAACTGCGACTCCCACAGATCCAACTAGTATGCCTTTTGACTTTCTACCTTTCAATACAATTACTATATTGGACGTTATGACCAATAACGGTATGAAATTTAATAGTTATGACTAATGATAACGGGTAAAAGAAAATTCTGACTTTTGAAGTTATGACTAATGACAATATGGCTACCAACGAGTATGACAAACATCGGTATGGATAAAAAAAATGGAAAGTTTAACATTATGGGAGTCAATATAGACCCATCTGATGGCGAGTGTACATCATAATCGTACTGAGTTGTAAGTGAACCTTAAAGGGTTTCAGTGGCGCATCTTATTTTTTAAATGATGTAATTTATTATGATATTAAAAAAAATACCTCCTGAAATAAATTATCAGACTTTATAAAAGCCTAAGTCGAGCACAAATCGATTACATTTCCACTAGATGGCGCTAGTAGTTGTATTTAAAAATAAGAAGTAAACGAATCATGCTTCAAAATTTACGTACAAAACTCAGATGAGCCTTTAAGATATGTACATTTTTACAGCGGATTTACTTTAGCAAGTGATATGATTTTTCCTAGGCAGTTCGTTTGTTTCTTAGAATTATGTATCGATATATTCATATATTTTTCATATTGTTATTTTCAGTCCGCTGTATAAAAAAAATGTATGATCAATTGATCATTCGAAGTGACGGGCAGAGGCTATACTCCTCGCGGCGAATGATGATCCCTATGACAGTTCATATTAGTGATGGGTCGTGTCGATGTAACTTAACTTTTTTATAGGCAAAGGCGTGACTTGCATTCAGCCACGTTAGTAAACGTGATTTTAAAAATATAATCTGCATTTCATATGTTTGTTATGTTGTTGTTCTAGTAATGATTTAAGTTTTTTGGCCGAAAAATGTAACTTTTTAACATTTAGCATCTAGTATTTTACGTCACGCTTGACGAATGTAAAAATAAAAATCCATCTTAAACATAGTGCTATCGAAAAAAATAGCATAATATCAAAATAACCTTACTATATGTATAACTGAAAACGATTATAGGTAGATCGGACACTGAAAGTGTACTATTTATCGACATTTGTTTTTGATACTTATTGCACTAGTCGATATCTCCCAAACGAAGTAAGTTTTGCAGGGCGTAAACGTTATATCTGATTGAGATAACTTCTTGTAAATGTTAAGAATTGTTACAATTCCAACGGAAAATCATTGTAATGGCATGTGTCTACCCTAAAATTAATAAACGCCATTTTTAGACGCCTCCAATTTGATTATAATGTAACGGTGACGCCACTACAAGTTTGTGTCGTAGGAATAACTGTCAGTGTCATAGGGATCATGATTCGCCGCGACGAGTATAGTGTGTAAATAGAGTTATATTATTAATAAGGTGTTGGAGCTCTGGGAACCTTACTCACCATCAGGAACACGACCCTACCTGAAAGGCAGCAGTGCTATTATGTTATTATTTACCTGTTGAGGTTCTTGAGCATCTGCGTCTTGCTCCGCTCCAGCGCGAGCCGCTTGGCCATGTCGGACGCCGACACGCCCTGCGCCGCCGCCGTGCCCGCCACCACCACTGCAAGTTTACGTTCAACAATTATACATGCAAGGATCAAGTCGCCTTATTTCAACATTCTTTAATAATAACAAGATTACAGATTAAATAAAAGGTAAGTTTGACGACCGGTCTGGCCTAGTGGGTAGTGACCCTGCCTATGAAGTCGATCCTGGGTTCGATTCCCAGTCGGGGTATTTGTGTGAAGAGCACAGTGTTTTCTATGTATTTATGTATTTATATGTATCTATCTATTATATATATCGTCGTCTAGTACCTACAACACAAACCTTACAGCTTACTGTAGGACTAGGTCGATTTGTGTAAAATTGTCCCGATATATTTATTTGTAAGGTGCTACATAAAATTAAATATACCTATAAATACAAGTAACTTAAAAATACTTAAGTGTGCCCATCACAGACGGCATTTCCCGCGCGAGGGTCACCAGTGGTCTCCCACAGACGTTTGCTTGAGGTCTTGTGGAGCCCGCGGGCGCCCCTGATTACTTATTTTCTATAACGTATAACTACGTCTTACATTTGTAAAAAATATTTTTTTTTTTAATAATAGGAACGAAAATTCATAAATTCGCGAGCGGTTCGTTCGTTACCTGAGTCGCCATGATTAGATTGAATCGAGTAGCGCGGAAAGCTCGGCGCCCCCTTAAATGGCATATCTATTATTGAAGTCATTGGTACTGAAGCTATATCCCATGTGGAATAGTCTATGTAAATAGTTCGTAGAGACGGCGGACGGGGTCGAAAAGTGCTCGTGTGGAGACCACGGACTAGCAAGCGCAGCATAGGACGTCCGCCAGCAAGATGGACAGACTATTAAGGTCGCCGGAAGACGCTTGATGCAGGTCGCTTCCAACCGGTACACGTGGAGGCCCTATGTTCAGCAGTGGACGTCTTAGGGCTCATTCAAAAACCATGTGATCGTTTTTGAGGGGGGAGGGGAAATAAATATCAATCACGACGGGGGAGGGGGGAGTCCAAGACCACATCACGTGCACTTTAGTTTAGTTTTAGTAGTAGGTACTGTTTTCGGTGTGATGTAACATAATTTCGTTGACTTCGTAGTGAAAAGTGTCGACTCAATAATCACTCGAAAACTACACGTGATCTTGAGGGGGGGTAGCGTTAAGATCACCAAATTTCACCAGGAGGGGGGATCAAAAAAAAGCCAAAAACGATCACATGATTTATGTCGAACTATCACTTTAGTTTTTAAGCTTTCCAAAATGTTTATGTTTATACGCCATACGATTATATAAATAAATAAATCACAGATTTTTGAAAGAGCCCTTATAGCTGAAGTGGTGATGATGAAACAGTTGTTACCTCCTTCCTTCACCAGGTATAGGTTGCGGTTGTCCTTGGGTTGCTTGGTTGCCTTCTGTAAGCTCTCCCGCTTGAGCGCCGGCCGGGGCTGCAGCACCTGGCCCTCCAAGCGCAGTTCTTCTGGCGACAGACCGAGGAATGTCTTCGCGTCCTCTTCTTTCTGTAATACCAGACAAATGTAATACTAATAGAAACAATATCGAAAAACCTATACTCTTGTCTGTTTAGGTATTTAAAAAAAAGGTAAACAATATTGACGTGTTTTTTTATTGAAAAACGTTCTTTAAAAATCAGGGATTACTTATGAAAGCAAAATAATGTAAATAACCATCATCATCATAAACTTAAGAGTTAGACTCTTGTCGGTGGAGTATCTTCCAGCTTTTCCTATCTTGCGCCAGCTCCTTGACCTTTTGATACGAAACGACCCCAACCTTTTCCTTCACTTGATCCATGTAGCTGCGTCTGGGCTTTCCTCTCCCTCTCTTGCTTTCTATCCTTCCCTCCAAGATGGTTTTAAAGAAATGGTCGTGTCGTATCAAATGTCCAATCATATTACCGCGTCTGTTTTCTATTGTGTTCAGAATAGCTCTTCTTTCACCCACTCTTCGCAACACTTCCTCATTAGTTATCCTATCTCTCCAGCTTATGCCTTTCATTCGTCTCCAACACCACATTTCAAATGCTTCCATTCTTTTCCTGTCTCTTAATGTCATTGTCCACGTTTCACTCCCATAAAGGGCTATGCTCCAGATGTACACCTTAATGAGTAGTTTCTTGCTTCTGCATGACAAACGGGATTTCAACAATTGTCTTTTCTGGTTGAAACCTTGTTTTGCCATAGCAATCCTTGTCACGATGTCTGGTGTACACCTCGAGTTCTTGTTAATGATGCTGCCTAAATATTTAAAACTGTCGACCTGCTGAATTGGGATATTTTTAAGGGTTATTGGAGGATGGTTAACTGAGCGTTTGGAGGTTGTCAGAGTTTTGGTTTTCTTTGTGTTTATCTTTAAACCTAATTCGTCAAACACCGTGTCCATTATTAGCATTAGCTGCTCTAGTTGGGCTGAAGTTTCTGCAAATGCCGCGATGTCGTCTGCGAATCGTATGAAATAAATTTTCTCGCCATTAAATTTTACTCCTCCCTTGTCTGCTTCAATAATTTTCCGTATAGCGTATTCTATGTATATATTAAATATTAAAGGTGAAAGTGGACAACCCTGTCGTACTCCTTGTCTAATCCTTGCATTCCCAACTTCTTCTCCCACTTCCATCAACGCCTCTTGCTCCTTGTAAAGTTGATAAATTACTCTCCTGTCTCTGTACTCTACTCCTACTGCTTTCAAGATGTTCATCATTTTTCTCCAGTTAACTTTGTCGAAAGCTTTCTCCAAGTCGACGAAAGCGATATGAGTATCGAGTCCTACATCCAGACGTCTGTCTACTACTAATCTAAGAGCTAGTATTGCCTCTCTGGTACCTTTGCTTTGACGGAAACCGTATTGATCGGGGCCCAGGTAATTCTCAGATATAGGTCTGATACGGTTCTGCATTATTTTTAGTAATATTTTACTGGCGTGCGAGATTAAGCTGAGGGTTCTGTGCTCTTCACAAAGCAAGGTATTAGGTTTTTTGGGCAGAGCTACTATTTTACTTTGTTTGAAATCTTTAGGAATCTGGCCTGATGTATGCATTTGTTTTGTGAGCAAAAAAATTTCTTCTATGATTGGGTCACATACTGCAAATTTAATTAATTCTATGCTAATATTGTCAACCCCTGCAGCTTTCCCGTTTTGAAGCCCTGCTATTGCCTTATCAAACTCTTCTCCTAGTATTTCCGGACCCAATTCATCCTCGTAGAGCAGTTCTTCCGTTTCTAAATCAATTTGTATCAACTCATCGCCTTCATATAAACCCTCTAGATACCTCACCCATCTGTTAACAATGTCTATATTATTTATCAGTATTTTGCCGTGTTCATCCACTATGGATGTATAACCATATGTGATTCATAATTGTCACATAGGTACTTGACATGATTTTTTTTGAAACTGATTTTCAATAAAAAAATGTTTACCTTTTTTAACTACCTAAACAGAGTATAGGGTCTCGCTTTTGAGCTAGACATTTTAATTATTATATACAACAATTACAATATTAAAAACTACTTACTTAAATCTAAAAAAGGAACTAGAGGCATTGTATCGATGTTGCCGGCGGCATTTCCCTACATAGGTAACTAAATTTAGATTAACGCTGTCAAACTTAGGTTGCATGGTAAAATTTACACAACGCAAGTATAGAGGTACACGCATGACATGAACCTAAATAAAACCTTGGTTCGTGTGTACAGTCGCTATCAGATATATCGGAGCTGTGGAGGTGGTCACAAATATCGAAACATGCACTTTATCGCCTTGACAATAGAGGCGGTGTTTGGGCGACTGTACAGTAGCAAAAAAATAAGTCTGTTGACTACTTACTTTTTAATTATACGCCAATAGAGAAACATTAGTCATTACGAGTATGTTCTGCGTATCAGCATAAAAGTATTTTTTATAAATTTTGAGGCCTTCACGGCCATTCAAAAATTGCCATAGCGGACGGTATTTCACGTCCACACGGCGGGGTATTGGTAAAGTTTTCAACTAGCAATAATCGCACCTCGGATTAACCTCATTGGTTACGATATTGCCTCTGCGCAAAGTTAACCTAAAATCCTCATGAGAGGAGAGTCATGAAACTACGATGACCAAACGTTGGTGCGATCTATCTCGACCCCAGCGCCATCTAGCGACAAATCTTGCAACTAATTTACATTGTATGCAAAACTGGTTAAGTGCGATAACTCGCGCACTGAGGGTTCCGTATAAATTTAAGTATGTAAAACGAATTATTAAGTTACTAATAAAAGTACAATAATGTTACTGTAAAAGAATAGAATACTGTACGGAGGGACAAACTTAACTTTGCAGTTAGAAAATATTTGACCCTATACATCGATATATGTCGAGGTTAGTTTACCAACTGCAAATAAGGAAATAATAATATTTTATTTTTCCAATATTATTCAATATATTATACTATCGAACAAAGTGATTCATGACCCACCTAGATCGCAAATGGCTGAAAGTGTCAAATCAATTTACTGACACTTTCAAACCGTTTGTCGGCTAGGTGGATCATGAAACACTTTGTTCGATAGTACATTTTAAAATACTATCCAAATAGATCGTAAAGTACGTGAAAAAAATATTTTTTGTATGGAAATTATTACATATATATTTTTTTTTACTTTTATTATTTCTTGAAATGCCTAGCCTGCCGGGCAGCAGCGTCCGTCGAAACGCATTGTACAGCTACTGCGGTTGCTAACCCGCTTTTTAAGCGTGGCAACTAAGGCAACTACGCCCATAGTCATATTTGGGGGAAGCCTATGTCCATCAGTGGGCAGATGAAATTATGATGAGTATGATTTACCTGAAACTTGACGAAGCCGGATCCTTTGGAGTGTTCAGTCATCCTGTCGACGCAGACAAGTGCATACTGCACCGGTGCACTGGTCTCCACGAACGCTCTCAGCTGTTCACTGTCCACACTGAACGGGATGTTGGTAATGAACACTGTCCGTCCGTCCTCGGCGTCGTTTAGTTGTATCCTGGAAAATATTAGGACCGATAAGCGCTGGCGTAGCCCACCGTTGTGGGCACGTTGGGCATACCCACAACCCTAATGATGATGATGATGATGTCTTCCTCGCATGTGACTGGCGTAGCCAATCTTGGCAGCAAAGATTCTGCCACATAAAACGCATTTTAATGCACCATTCTCGAAATTATAATGTATAGCTGCAGATGGCCGCGCTTTCAATTCATCCCGTTTCTTATCGAGTTCTGCGCGACGTTGAGCTTCGAAGTCTTTAACGTTAGATAGACTTGTGACGTCACACTTAGGGATCCTGAGACAGCGTAAAGATCTATCTTGTGTCTACTGTACTTAGTGACCACAACCCTTATTTGAGACTGGGTTCGCGCCTGCAATAACCGCTGGCGTAGGCCACCGGCTTAGCGAGCTGAAGTGGCAATGGGCAGTATATTGCACGCAGAAGATGGCCTATGGGGTCGAAAAGTGCTCGAGTGGAGACCACGGACTAGCAAGGACGACCACACTTAAATTGTGAAAAGCGTTAAGTAAATTAACAGAAGCAACTGATTCGATTTATTGTTGATTATTGGAATTATTTTTTACTATTAGAAACTTCGTCTGTATTCCCGGAAAGATATAATTTGGGTCTTCTCAAGGCAGTAGTGAATAGGCTGTTACTGAACCAGCGTGCTACACCCTCGACCTCGTCGACACTTACCATCAGGTGTGACTGAGGTCAAACGCTGGTCAGTCTTGTATAATAAAAATATATTAATACAAGAAAGTTGTGTTAGTGCCGGCTTTTATAACTCGAGAAGTGAACCGATTTGGACGATTTTGGGTTCGCTGTGATCGTCTTGACCAAAATTTTAATAGTATGCTTTAAAAAAGAAAAAAAATCACAAAACATACTTTATAGACTTTGAGGCGGTACAAAGTTCGCCGGGATAGCTAGTTTGTAATAATGTGTACAGGTCGATTCACGAGAGTTGGCACGAATGGAATGAATGACTGAATGAAAATGTCTATGTGTGTGTCACATTAACCAATAAAATAGTGGCTCGATTGTATACCGATACAAGTGTCACTCATACAATGAAAGTTTCGTTCAATCCATTCGTGCCAACTCTCGTGAATCGACCTGTAAAAACCGTGAATTTTAAGTCAGTAATTCATTATACAGGTTCAACATAACTCACCGTTTCCTTTCAGCTACAGTACTAGTTTCGCTCTGATTGTCCATATCCTTATCATCACCATCCGCTTCTTCATCACTCTCATCATCTTCGTCTTCTCCATCACTGTCCTCATCTTCTTTTTCCTCACTTTCATCATCTTTTTCATCACTGTCGTTTTCTGAATCGTCATCGAAGTCGGCGGAACCATCTTCGGATTCACCTGGAATAAAAAAAAAAAAATGATTATGTTATATCAATCTCAAGTATCTCAACAGGCGCAAAATATTTATTTATTTATAATTATTGCACTTCTGCAAAAATATATATAAATATAATAAATAAATATTACAGCACATCCTTACACAAATCAAACGAGCCCCACGGTAAGCTCAAGAAGACAGGCAGCAGCGTCTTTTAGAGTGGTGGATCATAGTGCAATTGCCAACCCGCGTGCTAAGCGTGGCGATTATGGCATTAAACGCCAATACTGGTTATCGCAGTCTATGGGGGAGGCCCATGTCCAGAATTTGACGTCTGTGGTTGAAGTAGTAGTAGGTTCCATATTGTAAATACCTAAATATTACAAGACAGAATGATGAGTACAGATATTTAGGCACTGCAAGTTGAACAAACACATGTTTCTAATGGGTAAGAAACAAGATGCAACATACAGGTTCTGCCAGGAATCAGACGAAACTGCAATGCACATCCTCTGCTCCTGCGGGCCACTAATGCAAAAAAGAAGTATCCACCTAGGCAGGCAGGTACTGAAACCTTATGAGGTACACAACATTACAGCCCAAAGAATCTGGAGCTTTCTGGACTCAACGGGAATCAGTAATGAATTATAAAAAGGGCTGCCACAATAGATCATAACTGGTTGATGTGGCGCAAATAATAGCCCAGAAGCAAATAATAATAATACAGATATTTGTATCTGAGTCATGAGTGTTTTATGTGTATTTGTATATTATGAAATATTGTTAGCTACCCACAACACAAGCCTTCTTGAGCTTACCATGAGCAGGCAATTTGTGTAAGAAAGTCCTGTAATATTTATTTATTTATTTATAATATGGAATCTACTACTACTTCAACTACTTCACTGCTGGACACGGGCCTCCCCCATAGACTGCGATAACCAGCATTGGGTTTTAATGCCATAACTGCCACGCTTAGCAGGCGGATTGGCGATCGCAGTATAATCCACTGCTGTAAAAGACATTGGTGCCTGTCTTCTTGAGCTTAGTATGGGGCTCAGTCGATTTGTGTAAGGATATACTGTAATATTTATTTATTTATATGTATATATCCCCAATTTCCTCCCGCGGGTGTCGTAAGAGGCGACAAAGGGAAAAGCCGACGGATGGGCAGCAGCGTCCGTCGTGACCCAATCTACAGCTAATGCGGTCGCCAACCCGCCTGCCAAGCGTGGCGACTATGGCATCTACCCCTCAAGATGACACAAGTCATATTTGGGGGAGGCCTATGTCCAGCAGTGGACGATTTACGGCTGAAGTGTAAGTATACAGGGTGTTACAAAAATCCTGGTGATCCGTTTAAGGGCATATCCAGTATCGAATCGAGATCACGGAAATCATACCAATTTTTAATTTTAAAAACATTAAAAAAAACATATGACAAAAAAATTAATAAATTAGGACTGTTAAAAAAATGTTGCTTACCCCTCTAAGTCATGAGTGAGCAGGCGCGCACGCGCCGGCCATTGCCGCCGTCCCGCTCTAACGCGAACAAGAGTGGGACGGGCAAATTGATTGAAATAAGCGATTGATTTGTGTTCAAACACGAAACATGAATTGTTTTAGCCCTTAAAAGGGCTTTCAAAATGAAGATGTACCTACCTAGGCAAAACAAACTGCAATTAGGTGTGTAGTAATTAATTAATCACTGACCAAACGTGCTCGTTATGGATATTAAAAAGTCGCCTGTGCGACTGAACGAGCACTCGTCTGTGAACAGGATTTTAGCCAAAAAGTTTGCGTCCTCATCCACTTTGTCCACCATCCACTGACAAAACTCGAATCTTGAACCGAGGTCACCCGGCAGTACATCATGCACTCGTTGGAAGGCATTGTTATTTTTTAACACTCTCCAAACATCCAAGTGATTCGCGCCGAGGTCTAGCGCTACTGAGGACCTGATCTTCAAACCGCTCATCCTGCCTTCGAAGGCGGCCAGCATCAAGCTGCCTGTGTTAAACACTCGCGTATGTAACCGGGCGAAAGTACCTATTCCACGTAGGCACATCAACATGTTAAAGTATTCATTAGTACCTAAACTCCAGTTTCTCACTTACAATATTGCACTAATCACGATCGAATAAACTTTACAAGCGCACTAGCAAACATCCGGTACCGATCGATGTCCAATTGTGACTAGTCGAAATTTAAAATTTTCGAAAAACCTACGCCTACGTTTGCAAAATTCTCCGATTTATTAGCATTCTCAGAAGCCGAAAAGCCGTAAGTAGTTACGAAATTCAAATGGAGTTATGACTTTTTGGACTAGCACAGTAACGGTTCTCGGAAAATGGCTACCGCGAGTGCCGCGTCCAGCTAGTTGTAGGTAACTTACTCGTAAAGGCGGTTTACACGAGATCAAATACTTTCATCATCATCATCATCATTTCCGCTTTATGACGTGTACTGATGGACATAGGCCTCCCCCAAAGATTACTTGTATCATGTGTGGGGGGGTTGCCGTAGTCGCCACGCTTGGCAGGCGGGTTGGGGACCTCAGTAGCTGTTAGTTCGGTTTCGACCGACGCCGTTGGTTTTTTTCTCTTTGTCACTTCTTACGACACCCGCGGGAAGAGATGAGGTGCAAATTTCATTTCAAATGTAAGTTAGTATGTAAGTTAAATTCAAAACACCGTGTTAATCAAACTTTGCGCAGACAGAAAAATAGTTTGTTTATTTAGAACGTTTTTATTGATTGTATCCGAAAACAGAACAGAAGTAGATATGCGTAGTTAGGTACTTAGCCCAGGAGTGGCCGAGACTTATTACTTACCCGCTTATTCATAAACGTCTCTCAAACCTACTTTAGTTAAATGTTTTGTCCTTATCAGTAATTTACAGATAGACAAAACATAATTCAACTGAAGTAGGTTTGAGAAACCTTTATGAATAAGCGGGTTAGTTTTTATTCTTCGGATTCTAAAATAAAAGTTTGATTTCTCGCATTGCTACATACGATCTGTCATTTTAGTAGGTACGAATAAGTCTGGTTTTGTAAAGAAATTACAATTCGGATTGAATTATGCAAAGGATTGTTGATTTAGATAAGGCGATTTTCTGACAATTGGGATCTGATAAGAAAAATAAAGTTTATGATTCCGCTTAAATTACTTAAATTAATAAGAGACAAAATTCTAGGCCCGATTTAAATTATCATAAATAACTTAAAAACCAAAAACTTACATAACACAAAAAATCCTAAAACAATTCAAATGTAAACAAAGTGAAAACGCGGCTTTATTCAATATCGCCTATTCGCCGGCCATCTTTGATTCGCCGCTAAAGCACGCCGCGTTGAAAGGGCCGCCGCGCGCCGTGTCGGCACTTTGACTGCGAGAATGAGACGTAATACCAAGACATCGTGACACATTTTGCTAGCGTTAGACAGAGATAACACTAATTAATCGGTTTGGTTCGTGTTCGGAACGTCGCAAGCGCACGTGGTGGGCGGGGCTAAGGCAGGCTACAAACTGTTTATGGAAATATTTTTTATTGTTGAATTGCACTGTGGTAGTTTGAGCAAAGTAGGTAAATTTGATCTTTGAAGAGCGCAGAACTTTGCGGTGATACAGTAATGGGCGACGTTTCGTAAAATGTTAGCGGCAGCGGCGCTAAAGTTTGAGGCCCTTTCATGTTTATTGTCCAGTTCAAACGTGTCTGGGGCCCCTGGACGTTAACGTTTAAAATGTTTATGGGAGGCTGTCCAGTCGCTTTGGTACAAGGTGGTCACGGACGTTACACCTTAGGGCTCTTATTAGTGACTATTTGCTAACGGATAACGGGCTAACACCAAATGGTTACCTTAGTACACGAAACTTTTGCGTTAATAAACACACACTAGCCTATTTAACACTGCGCGTCGCCCGTTACAAAAATGGGCTCGTTATCCGTTGTGCTGTACAAGAGGCCATAGGGTGCAAATTTAGATAGCGACCGTCGGCGTATCCAACTTAGGTCGAAAAGCGTGTAATTTTCTTTTTTAATAATTTTTTAGGGACTAACTGTTATTGTCGACTAGTAATTATGCCAGTACTAACTTTTAAAATTAAATTACGTAAACATTAAAAAGCTAATGTGCGATCGGCCTAACGCCAAAACTGCCATGGGTCACCGAACTCACTCAAGTCAAACAGCTGATCGTGCGTAAGTATCGTAAACATTTTCTACGTCAGTTCGGATTTTAAGCAAAAAAGAAAATCTTGATAACTTTTTCACCTTGGCGTTTTTTATATATTTTTTATTTTTTACGTGTTCTACATTGATGTATGTATACCCCCTTAAACGGATCACCAGGATTTTTGTAACACCCTGTATATCATGCTTGCTAAAAACTAACTTTTGATCTCCTTCTTCAGCTCATCATTAGAGATGTTGATGGGCGGCTTGTCATCATCATCACTGTCAGAATCCTCCTTCTTGACCTCGTCCTCCATCTCGATCTGCTTGTTCACCACATGCTGCATGTATTTGTCCTTCGCCACTGCCCAGTCCACCGATATCGGCCGACCTGTAAACATTTGCCAAAGATTTAATTTTTTTTATGACAAAGTTGGCAAGCTAGCAGACGGATTACCTGATGGTAAAGCAATTACCGTCGCCCATAGTTATGTGATCCAAAGATATTACAGTTTCAAAATTGAAAAAGAATTAGTACCATTTAGTTTCTCGTATTTTACCGAAACATAAATAGTATGTTATTATGTGCATTATTTTTCCATTCTTTCACGAGCGTGCCTGATGTCATAGGTTCTCATCATTTTGCAAGGAGCGCTTTAAGTGGGAAAAACGAAATTTTGTCGCCCATTTCTAACTTTTGGGTAGCTTTATAGCAATTAGCCTCATACAGACATCCTTATACGGAAGACCAGCGCTGGCAACACGCTAGCAATATGCTGAGTTGGGGCCATTTCGTGGCAGTTTTTTTAATTTATTTTTTATTATGCAGTAACGTCCGCTAACGAATATCTTCGATATTAAATCGAAAGAATAAAAAAAAAGCTGGGAGTCAAAACTTCTTGTATAATGTTTTATGATGGTCTGTTTCATGTTTTATGTAAATATTATGTGCCCATGAATAAATAATCATTCTATTATATTCTTATAATGAAACAATACCATAAAAAACGAGTCTACTACATTCTTGTGTTTTCAAGATACAAAGACAACATAATTTAACTAAAGCAGGTATGACAGATGATTATGGCCTAAGGTTAATGATTGATTTTGAAATATGTACTTACCTAAATATGGCTTCATGTTTGTATTCAACAGAGCCTTCTTAGCCATCGGAACATTCTTGAAGTGCACGAACGCACAGCCCACCAGCTTACCGTCTGGTTTCTTAAGCAGCTTCACCTCATGAATTGTGCCGTATGGCTCAAAATGTTCCTTCAGGGACTCCTCGGTAGCCTTGAAAGAGACGTTGCGTACGATGAGGCGGGCGTTCCGGTTTATTCTTGGTTCATTTTTATTCTTCTGTGGTTTTGCGTCTTCTGATTTTATTTCTGTAATTATCAATATTTGTTACATATTAAAACAAAATTTACGATGTATAGGTACAACTATGTCATCTCACTTTTATTTGTTTTATTTATTATTTAAAAAAAAATTATAAATCAAAATGTTGTTGACAGGGCTAGACATTGTCCCCTTGATCACTCTTAAAACCACAGTTTTATGACATTTTTGGTAAGTGGGAGTTTTCAAAATTTGGTACACCCAATTAGCGAAAGATGTAAAATAAAGTTAAATCAAATCTAAATCTTTATGAAGATCGACTTTTTGCCTTCTATTTTGTTGTAATATCGATTGAAGTTTATAAATCGAACATCAAAACCAAGCTTTTATCGATATTTAATGCTTAATTTTCGTCACGAAACTGACAGTGATTTAACTTTTCTTAACAACTTTCACTAATTAGGTGCACAATTTTTTGAAAAGGCCCAAGTAGACCCTTTCCTTAATTGGAATATTTCTTCTAACAAACTTAGCTATTTTTTACATTTTACCTTATAATCCTACTTAGTAAATAGTTTTGCACAACTTCACTGTATTTCTTTTATTACTGTTACAATAATATAAGTGAAAAAGAATAGGAAACAAATGTAGAAGACTCTTAACACAAGGATTAAGACTATGTGAAATAATATGAGTATTATGGGAAAGAATATATGATTTCGTTTATTTTTTTATATTTGAAACTGCACTTCTGGTCTCTCCTGTCTGACAGAGCAGAATATCAACATAAAATAGTTATTTCACCTATGCACATTCATAGGCCTTTAATTAGGAATTTAGCACTATACAAATTAATATTGTTGATGTTAGGAGCTGCCTTATCTAATGAATTTCACTGTGAACATGGTGGAGTTCATGTAGAGAACTGTCTTGTTATTTTTATACTTTTTGAATAAATATGTTACATAAAACATTGTAGCTTTATCAACCATATCTTGTTACATAATTAGGGTCCCTTGGGGAACTCTCTTTTAACAAGCATTTTTTTGACAGTGCTATGTCAAAAAAGTGTAAGTTAAGTTTAGTGACTCATTGGAAATACTGTAATGTCATGTAAACTTTTTTTTTATCAATAAATGTTAAATATCTTTTCTGTAAAAAGCCATTTTCCAAACTGACATTTTATTTTTGTAATTTTAGTAAACTTGTATTAATAAATAATTTTTAATATTTATAATATAAATAGAGGTAGTTAGATAATTTGTCTTGTGCCTATTATTGCTATTATGGTGTCTTTTGGAACTAACTAGGGATGTTGACGCACTTTTTATATATGAAGTAATATTTATTATAATAAACTAGGCACTGATTATTACTTGTTTGGAAAACATGACAACAAAACATTGTTACCTCAGTCTTTTACAACATCTTTATGCCAGTTCTTGGAATAAAGTAAAAGAAATACCTGAAGAGAAGAGAAGAGAAGAGAAGAGAAACAGTTGCATACCTTGAACATCATCCTTGCTGTCATCTGCTGATGCTCCACTGTTTAATCTCTTTTTAGGCCCTTTCTCGTTTCCTTGTCTCTGTTCTATGAATTTGTCCTTTGAAACAGCCCATGACACGAAAATTGGGCGACCTGGATACACAAAGAAAGGAAAATACATATTATATTATGAATAATGTGATGAAAACTGTAAGTTACAATAGTCATGGTTTGAATTATGCTCACACTACTCACGGAGCTAACAGTGCTGACAGCTCAAAAGAGAAATAATGGATCAGACAGACCATGAACATCCTCAAAGTGCTCATAATGTGAATTAGACCACAGCAAATAACTTCCTATTCGTAATCTCAGCAAAGAACTGGGAAATCAAGGTGTTACATACTGTGCTCAATAATTATATAAGGACATTCTTACACAAAATGAGTCCCACGGTAAGCTTAAGAAGGCTTGTGTTCTGGGTACTGAGCCAATGATATATAATATACAAATACTTAAATACATACATAGACACCCATGACTTAGGAACAAAATAAATATCTATGTATAAATGCCTTTACTAAGATTTGAACCCAGGACCACCGGCTTTATAGGCACTGTCATCAAATAATGTCTAATTACTAGCCTTTTTACGTGAAAGCACATATTGTAAACATTTTAATAGTAATAAGTAGAAAATACCAAGATAAGGCTTCTTATTAGTGGCTACTATAGCTTTATTAGCCATAGGAACATGTGTGAAGTGCACGAAGCCGCATCCCACCAGCTTGCCATCAGGTTTCTTCAGCAACTTTACTTCTTCAACAGTCCCGTATGCAGCGAAGTGTTCTTTTAGAGATTCCTCCGTAGCCTTGAAGGAGATGTTCCGGACGATCAGCCTGGCGTTTCTGTTGACGCCGTCTTTGTATTTGGTGTTAGAGTTCACGTTACTCTCGTCTTCAGACATACTTGAAAGTTAAATTCACGTGTGTATCAAAACATAACCTCAAAAGGTTAGTGTGTGAGGATGGCGGATACTTAAATTAATTGTCGTTTCTGCGGGTCAGCTGCTTATACGATACACTTGTGTTAATGTAATAAAATCAGATAACGTAGGGAGTCAACTATTTAATCTAAATATCGATTTTATATATATAAAAACATAACCAATATCGCAGGAAGCAAGATGACACATATGACAGAAAGACTGTCTATGTCTAATAGGTCTAAAGTGTCAAATGATTTTTTTTTTTTTTTTTTTTTTTTTCGTCCATCTGGACAGGCTAAAGCAGTGTCAAATGAAAGAATGAACAATGAATGAAGAGCAAAGTGCGTTCCATTCCATGTATGCTCGTGCAGTTTATGAACCAAGATAATAAATTATTGCTTTTTGTTTGATTTCGACATCCGTCTGAGTCAACTCTCACCAGAAAAGAAGTGATGATATTAATTTTATTTGCTTTGAATGAATACGATCCCTACACAATTAATGTTTACGGTTGCACAGCATCATACTGCGCAATGTGGCTGTTTATCCCACGATTCATGCCAGAATAAAACTTAAATAAACTTTTGTCACTGTCACTCTGTCAGCTGATTGTCAAAATAAAGATAACCTGCCTGAAGTTCAGTCGATTTCTTCAATTTTCAAAATAAAATAGACTGTGTGATACAATGAACACTCGTATTTTATTCAGGATATGTAACAAACTAATGAAACCCACCATAGCATGCGCTCCATGTAGACACGCAGGCACTTACAAAACAGTAAAACGTCCGGACCCGAGCACGCTAAAAATGCCCGCTCCCGGCACAGCCCCAAAACTAATGGAGATAATTAAGGAAAAAATACGCTTAAAAGGCCCCATATCAGTGGCCGAATACATGCACATAGTGATCACGAATCCCACTGAAGGTTATTATATGAAGAAGGAGTCTATAGGAGAGTCTGGGGATTTTATAACGTCTCCGGAAATCAGCCAGCTTTTTGGTGAGATTGTCGCGATCTGGTTGTACGCGGAGACGCAGAAGATGGGCATGGGGCCGGGGAAGCCGCTGCAGATTGTGGAGCTGGGGCCTGGGAAGGGCACACTCATGAGCGACGTTTTGAGGGTAAATTTACTATCTATATGTTTAATAATCAGCTTTCGTGATAGATTTTGCAATTTGGTTTTATGTCAAAATCTCAAAGCTCGTAACTAGTAAGACATGACAATAGTCTCTACGTGACATTGGTGAAATTCACCCTGCTAAAATCGGCAAGGTATAAAAGCCATCCAAAGAAGAGAAAAAAACTAGTAAGAATGTAGTATATTTTTTCTGGAGTGATGTTTATAATTATACTTATCGCAATTAAATTATGCATTTGGCATAAAAAATGACATAATATTCTGTTATTTTAAAAATGACTGTTTAAATATGAATTTTTGTTTGTATAATATTTATATTTTGTCTCCTCATCTAGGCATCCTGGGCCCTGCCCCATTGCCAGCACCCTAGACTAGGTTATTATTGTTTTGATAATTATGTTATTTTTATAAAAATGTTATAATCATATACATCACATCCTGAATATAGGTATGTGGTAGTCCACATAGGAAAGTACCTTATGGTGTATGGTGCTTACCATAAATTAATATAATGGACCCTGTTAAGCAAAGCAATTTGAACATAAAATAGAGACTGGTACATATTATAGCATATGAGACAGCAAATTTTATTGTTGCTTTTTTGGTATACATATTTCTAAACATATGAATAAGTATCTTATCGTTATATTTTTCAATTTTTCTGGCAACTTCAGGTGCTTCACCGTCTAGGCTACAAGCCCAAGGACCTCAGCATTCACCTGGTGGAGATCTCAGACACCATGCAGACGGTGCAGGCTCACCGGCTCTGTGCCACACACAAGGGCTGCGATGTGGACTCTCCTCATTACTGTGAGGTACTTAATTTTTTAATGAGAACTTATTTTTTATTTTATTTATTTCAGCTTTTATCCACATTTGTATTTATAACTTTTAATTTCATTTAATTCTTTTAATGTAGCCCAAAAAGCCTTCTCCATATTTATCTATTTATTTCTATCTTTGGCCAGTTTCTTCCTGCAACTTTTAATATCTCATATGCCCATCTTTTCGTAGAATAGGAACTGCCCATCTGTAGGTTTTTTTCCTTTGTTGACTCTTATGACACCTGGAATGAGATGGAATGGTGCTATTAGCCGCGTCCCCACGGAACGCACGGCCTCGCGAGCCAATTTCCTCGCGCGGCAATTCGGTAAATGTGTAGTGTAGACTCAAGCGCAGCAGAGCGCGCGTTTGCTTCGGCCGCGGCAAATTCGCACGTCCACACTTACCGAATGCCGCGTGAGGAAATTGGCTCGCGAGCCCGTGCGTTCTATGAAGACGCGGCTATTCTAGTAAATTGCAATAGATGTCATACTTTAATAAAAGTGACCATTTAAATTTGAAATGCTTGTACAGGGAGAATCCACGAGCGGCATCAAGGTGTTCTGGTATAACGACCTGAAGAAGGTGCCTTGCGACTTCTCCTGGTACATCGCGCACGAGTTCTTCGACGTCCTGCCCATACACAAGTTTGAAGTAAGTGTATTTTTTAAGTCACGAGAGAGTCACAGTTGGTAATTACAATTAACATTTCTCATATAGTCCTACTAATTCTGGGGCCCTAGCGAAAAAGGGTATAAGTCAAATTGACTCTGTAAAAAAAGCCACAAGTCCTATAAAATGTTCGGCACTTGTACCCTTTTTCGCTGTGCTAATTAATAAATAAATATTTCGGGACAATCTGACACAAATCGACCTAGTTCTACGGTAAGCTCAGTAAGGCTTGTGTTGTAGGTACTAGACGACGATATATACAATAGATAGATACATATAAATACGTAAATACATAGAAAACACCCATGACTCAGGAACAAATATCTGTGCTCATCACACAAATAAATGCCCTGACTGGGAATCGAACCCAGGACCATCAGCTTCATAGGCAGGGTCACTACCCACTAGGCCAGACCGGTCGTCAAAAATTACGTTAATTAATTGACTTATAACCTTTTTTACTAATCACAGAATTGGTCTATCTAATTCAGAACCCTTTCCCAGAAAACAGAAGAAGGCTGGCGCGAACTCCTAATAGATATTGACGAGAACGAAAAGCTGTACTACAGGATATCAGCCAAGGAGACCAACCACGTCCACACCCTGGTCCGGCCTCCCCTCGACAGTGGGGACCGGACGGAGCTGGAAGTCAGCGCCAGAGGCCTAGGGCTCGCCAGGCAGCTGGCGCAGCGGGTGGACGGGTATGGAGGGCTGGCCTTGATCGCTGACTATGGACATACTGGGGAGAAGGGAGACACATTTAGGGTAAGATTGGGGTAATTCCGAAGTACCTAATAGTAATTTCGAATGTTTACGAGTTAGTGCAATCATTTCTAAGACCGACGGATAGCAGCACTCGATGAGCAGCTACTGCGGTCGCCAACCCGCCTGCCAAGCGTACTGACTATGACAAATGTTAACATATGAAAATGTGTTGCTAAAAATTTTGGTTGTTTTTGTACGTCTGACGTCGATGTTAAATTATTATTTGTTATCAAGTTGCGTTAATTGTTATCATATCGATAATTAAAGGGGAATCATGACTAACTAAACTACTATACTTTTTTATGGCAAAGGTGGAAAACAAGCAAACGGATTGCCTGATGGTAAGCAATTACCGTCGCCCATGAGCACCCACAACACCAGGAGAGTCACAAGCGCGTTGCCGGCCTTTAAGATAGGAGTGCGCTCTTTTCTTGAAGGTATAAGGGTCGTATCGTTCCGGAAATACCGGACCTATCGACGGCAAATCATTCCACTTAAAAATAAGTAATCATCATCAAATGGCATTTTTCACAGGCGTTCCACAAACACAAAGTGGTGAACCCCCTCGAGAACCCCGGCGCCAGCGACCTGACGGCTGACGTGGACTTCTCCCAGCTGCGGGTGGCCGCCTCCATGACCCCCGGCGAGGAGAACTACGCTCTCGTGGTCGGGCCGGTCACACAGAGGGAGTTTCTCCGAAGAACACAAGCCGAGGCGAGGCTGAAGGTACAATTGGTTTACAATAATACCTAAACATGCCATGCGCGTAATAGCTTTGCTGCATCAAATGCTCACCCAGCACGAGGATGCTGACGTTTGCTGATCAATTTTCCCAATTTTGTCTCACTGCCAAGCAGTTCCTCAGCAGTTTTATTTATTGTACATGCATACATACATACATTTCAGACGTATGCAGTCCACTGGTGGACATAGGCCTCCCACAAATATCACTTGTATCATCTTGGGGCTAGTTGCCATAGTCGCCACGCTTGTGGCGGTTTGGCGACCGCACTAGCTGTAGATTGGGTTTCGACAGACGCTGCTGCCCGTCCGTAGGCAGGGTCACTACCCACTAGACCAAGCCAGTCGTCAGACGTTTTAAATGTCATGATAAAAAAAAATTAGAATTGCATAATTTAATTTTTTTTTTGATGCAGGTTTTGATGGATCACGCCAAAACTGAGGAACAAAAGGAGACTCTTAAGGCAGCCTACGAAATGCTGATTGACCCAGAAAAGATGGGGGAGAGATTCAAGTTTATGGCTTTTTATCCATCTGCGATGGCCGCCATCTTGGAGAAGTACCCGCCTATCGGATTTTCTGATTTAGAAAAAAATACTAAATAGAAATATTCGAATACTTATATAATGTTATATTACTTGTTGTAATAAATAAGTGTGTTAGTTTTGTTTTTGTTTTTAGTTTTATTTATTAGCTGACGAACGCGAACTTCCGACCGCATTACAGTTATCTTTTTAGGGTTCCGTAGTCACAACTAGGAACCGTTATAGTTTCGCCATCTGTCTGTCTGTCTACCCGGCTATCCTCAGAGACCTTTACTCCTAAATTGGTATGAGTATGCAAATCTCACGAAGTACCTAGTCAAATAAAAAAAGGTATAAAAAAGGCCTCTACCTACATGTGAAGTGTCAAGGATTTGGTTTTTTTAATGGCCTATGAAGCTATTTAAATTATTCCGATGCCTTGGCTGCAAATATTAAAAATAATAATTTAACATGTGAAGTGGGGGGGCTAATTTTTCTTTAGTTCAACCATAAAGTGATAAGTATTTGAAAAGAATAAGGGGTTGCCTAAATCGTTTTTTGATGATGAATATGTTCAGAAATAATAGCTTGAAAAGTAAAAAAAAGTGCTCCCTCCTACTCACGAACCGCAATTTAAAAAATATGAAAGTACATAACTTTGTTAGTAATTCTGCCATTCCAAGAGGTATCGAATCCAACAGATCAGATATCGTCGAAAGGTCCGTCGTCCTTGAGTTTAAGTGGTGCACCTAAATAAATAAAATTATTTTCGTGATATACATTTTTTATTTGTTCGAAATTTATACTTAAGTATATGTTATGTATAATTACTTACAAAGGAAGCTTTACAGAAACAGGTGAAAAACCCTATGCATGTAACAACTGTAGCTACTAACGGCTGTGTCATAGATATACTATTTAACTAGACGAGGCGAGTTAATAATAATACTACGACCGAAAGGGATGGTCATGTAACTTTCCACAGGTATAGCAGAGACAGCGCTATTTTCATTCGTCTTTGTCATACTCTCACATATTTTTGTTCCCCTACCTAAACTGTACCTTTCAGGACTGTCAAAGTTGGAGGGATATAGTATTTTCAACCGAAGTAGCTGTGATTAATACAGAATAAGCTTATATTTTGTTGTAAAGAGTGTCCTCTATACAGCAAAACTATATTGAACTGTTACATTTTAGACTGCAAAAGCGAGAGTATCTTTGTCCCTTACTGGCGTACGCGGAAGTGCCATTATCATAAGCAAGAACAATGCGCTGGATAAATTAGATTTCACTCCACCAGTGATACGCATGGCCAAACAGAGGTGATGTGATCCTACGGGTAGAAGTATTTGTTAAGATAAGAGATCTTTATTTGCAACCCAAAATACATAAATATGTACATGACCCTGATAGGGTGTAGCAACAGTGTAAAAAAGTAGTGTAAAAAAAACATTTGAGCATTAACATTATTACAAACATACAAATCTAGGTAATAACTTCTGTAATTTTCACATTTAACTGATTTAGGTATACTAGTTTTTATAAAGTTTTATCCTCCATAAATTCTGTTATTGTGTAATAACACTTTTCGACCAGTTTATGTTTTAGGCTGTTTATAAAGAGAGTCTGTTTGTACAGATTTTAAATATGTGGGTATTTTATTATAAATTTTTATTGCTCTGTAATATGGTCCTTTTTGTATATTTCTAGTTTAGGATTTGGTAGTTCTAAGTATTGTTGACGTCGAGGGTTTTGGCAAAATTTAAAAAGGAGTCGGACTAATTTGGCTATTTCTAGTATGTATAGGGAGGTAAGGGTTAGTAGGTGCGTGTACACACATGTTACCACTAAATAGGCCATCTTTAAGCTATGTTTTTCACCTAAAGGTAGTTTGTATCTACTTGCACATCGGCGTTCTATATTCAAATAAAAGTTCCATATTAAATATCTGCACAACTATAGGTACATAGATATAATACGTATAACTAAAACTTTAGCAAAATCACGCAAAATTAAACATGTATTTTACGTGAAGTTGCGTCTTGTGGAACGCATCACTTACTAACTGGCAACACTTAAAACAAAATGTCACTCATGGCTTTAACTTTAATGATAATGATGCCTTAAATTAACTAGAATGGAATAAGAATTCTTCATTTCTTCATTATTTTACTGAAGAATTATGTATAAAGTTATAGTTTATTGCTTAGGCTTGTACTCGTAAGCTACGTCGGGTTCTTGTGTGGGATCGACGTAAAGAAAAAGTACAAATTGCGAAAGATGTGGTAGGTGTTTATAATAGCTGGCATCGCTATTTACAGAGAGAAACATCAACAATAAATCATTATTTACTTTAATTACAGTTCCGAACCGTTACCAAAAGAGTTCGAAAAGACCTCTGATGTATTACCATTCACGAAATATGGAGTATCTACTTTGGAAGAGTACAAAAAGGCAGAGGAAACTGTACATCATTTGGAATGGCTAAAAAAAGTGGGATTGACGAATGAGGAAATAAAACTTTACCAAGATGATGTGGCGGGCCTTCTGGATCAACGGCAGAAGATAGAATCCGGCGTTTTGAATAGCCAGCTGGATGCAATTAATAAGAAAATTAATGATTTTCAAAATAAAGCAGGGAGGTTTGTATATTACTGTTTTTGCATGATTTTTATAATATATTTTTCGGTTTTTCTAGCTAGGTTTATGTTTATACTGAGTTTCATTTATAGTTTAGTTTGTGCATACTGAAATTTCCATTTTCAAAGGGAGAAATCTTACTCTGTTACATCTTGAACCAGAAAATATTTAAAAAATATGACTTAAAGTAATTATAGGTATTGGCTATGCAAGTTAGCCATTTGTATATTGCATGCAGCCAGCCACTGGTTAAGAAATAATAATGTGTATTGATATTATGTACTACTTATCATAAACTTTAGTTTACATTATTTATATTTTCAGTTCAGAACAATGTGATAACCAACCAAGTACATCAAAGCAACCACCAACAGTAGATATTTTACAAAGAATACATAAAAAACCTGTTAAATTCTACCCAGAGGGCCATCCTATGAACGAATTGAAAGATATAGAAGAAAATCTGTTTAGTCACTTGAAAGATGAAAGTATTATCCCTATAACAAAACGCCGGAAAATTCTGCGACGTCTAGAACGAAAAAAAGATAGAATACTATTGCAGAGTATAGAAGTTGGCACTGTACCTAATGTCTCCAAGCCTCCAAAGCCTGGCAGTCTCTGGGATGTAAAAGAAGTCCCAAATCTAGCCAAACCAGAGACTTCACAAAGTAATAAAATCATCGGACCGAAGAAACAAACTATGTATACAATTAAAGATAACAAGATTATGAGATTGGAGCCAGTTCAGCAGCAACGGGAACCGGAACAGCCCGATGAGTACCAGGCGGTAGATATAGTGGTGCCGGTGAATGCTGCTGAAGAGCAGTTGCTGGAGGGCACCAAGATGTGCATAGATGATATTAAGAAGATTGAGCGGTTTAAAGATTATGAGCCAGGGATACCATCTAAGGTAAGTAAATTGTATTAACAAAAAATTGTTTTAGATTTACGAATATTTTGTTATACAATTTAATAATGTCATGAAGTTTCCTTGCGCAATCAAAGAAGTGAGGACATACGCAAAAGAATGGAGCCAAAAACTACTTTATTGGCGACCATTTACCGGAAGACGCGGTGTGGGAAGATCTCCAACTAGGCAGTCCAACGAGCAAGGCCAAGGTCGCGGCAACCCATTGGAGGCAAATAGCTCAAGATCGGTAATCTTGGCAATCCTTGGGGGAGATCTATGTCCAGTAATGGAAGTCTCTTGGCTGAAATGACGCTTAATGTGCATATTAATAAATAAATAAATAAAAATATAAATATTTCGGGACAATCTTACACAAATCGACCTAGTCCTACGGTAAGCTCAGAAAGGCTTGTGCTGTAGGTACTAGACGACGATATATATAATAGATAGATAGATACATATAAATACTTAAATACATAGAAAACACCCATGACTCAGGAACAAATAACTGTGCTCATCACACAAATAAATGCCCTGACTGGGAATCAAACCCAGGACCTTCGGCTTCATAGGCAGGGTCACTACCCACTAGGCCAGACCGGTCGTCAAAATCATATGAACAACATAAAATCCGCATTTCCCTTCATCATCATCTCAGTTGAATAATATTCACTATTTGACTCATAATAAGTTTTCCACAGCACCTTGACTCCGCGCTGTGGAAAACAGTAGGCACTGTTTTTACGAAAGCGACTGCCATCTGACCTTCCAATCCAGAGGGTAAAATAGGGCTTATTGGGATTAGTCTGGTTTCCTCACGATGTTTTCCTTCACCGAAAAGCTGGTAAATTTCAGATGATATTTCGTACATAAGTTTCGAAAAACTTTGGTACAAGCCAGGGTTCTAACCTGCAACCTCTGGATTGCAAGTCGCACGCTCTTACCTCTAGGCCACCAGCGCTCTAAGTCCTCTTAAGTTTAAGCACTTCTCTGAGCGTTTAAGAATAGCAACACATGTCTCAGTCTTTTGTGTATTACAGGTTCTGTATCTGAAGAACATTGCCCCAGCTGTGACCCAGGAGCAGCTGTCTCTCCTGTTCAACCAGTTCGTGCTGGACAACGGGGGCCCCGTGGACATTCGGCTGATGACTGGACGGATGCGGGGACAGGCCTTTGTGGCGTTTCAAAGTAATTATTTGTTGTTGATGATGCAGAGACCGGACAACCCTTTCCGCGGCAAAAGCCATAAGGGCAACCCTTAAACACGGCTAACACATTGAAAGACTTACCAGTTCGAACTGCTAGCCCATATATTTGACTATCCCTTACCGTACGGCTAAGCCAAAAATAAAACTAGCCCTTCACTATCACTAACTGCTATCCTTTATGCCTTGCTATGCCCTAAAAAAGGGTTATTACTTAGCGCTTTTTATTAAGCTTTCCCTTTAGTAATGTCGTAGTTAAGCTTTGCGTGAAAGAGACAGGTTTAGTATATGTCTACGCTAGTGTTCGAAAAGCGCGCGTCCATCAAATCAAAGAAGTCAAATGTAAAAGGGAAGCCCTCTATAAAGCTAACCCTTATAATATGTGAAGTTTTGGTGAGCGGATGATTAGGGTTTTGTTAGGGTATTGGGATAGAAAGAAAGAAAGAAAAATCTTTATTCATGACATAAAAAAAAAAGAGATAATAGAAAAATAAAATAAAACAGAAAACAGAAATATGTCACGAATTGGTCCCTTCTCAGCATGTTGCCAGCGTTAGCCAGCGCTGATCTTCCGAAGAAACCACTAAGTGAAAACAATACACAGAAGGCAACAAAACACAAAAGCGCATATAGAATAAAATAAAACATAATAAAAATAAAATAAATAAAATAAAGTAACACAGTATAATGAAAACAATTTGAAATAAAAAAACATAGAAAACGCTTGCCACTTGCCCTCGTATTCGACCACACCTGTCTTGGCCGGACATTGGCATAAAGGAAAGTGAGGTGAAGTGACAGTGACACTGACACTAAAAAATAGGTCAATTTCCTTACACGTGGGGCAAGTGGAGTTTCAAGAACAAAAACTTACATATTAAATTGAATAATAATAACTATCTACTTATTACACATAACATATTAAACTAAGGCTTGACAACAGGCAAATAATTGTGGCTAGAATTACAGAGGGGACAGAGAAAGACGGTAAGTAATACTTATATTATATTCCTAAATACAGCTTGTTTCGAGTCTAAGGCATTCCTCATTTAGTTGGTGGTCAAGCATGAACTTCTTAAGTTTTGTTCTAAAAGTGTAAACGCTTTTTAGGTCCCGGATAGGCGGGGGGATGTTGTTCCAACACCTGGTGGCTGCGTAACGAAAACTGCCCCGAAAGGCTGCCGATGCGTGTCGAGGAGTTAGGAGTTGTGTGGCAGACCGTCGACCTCCGCGTGACTGACATATGGACAACTTCCGGTACAGGTATATTGGAGTCTGCCAGTTGATTATGCCGAATAGTAAGGAAGCGAGGTGCATCTTGCGGCGGTGGTGCATCTTTAGGACATTGTGAGAATTAAGAAACGGTGACACATGCGCCCGCAGTGGAATGTGAAAACAAAAACGCGCACAGGCATTCTGGACACGTTGTATGAGCCTCTTGGTTTTACAAGTAAGTCGAGGTCCAACCACCGCATCCAAATAATTTAGTTTTGATAACACCAGTGATTCTACTAACCTAACTCGCAGTGTTTCATTAATGAAAGGCCTAATTTTGTAAAGCGATTTCAGTTTATAAAAACAGTTCCGAACCACATTAGCAATATGTTTCTCAAAACGAAGACCATAGTCCATGACTAAACCCAGGTTCCGGGCTTCATAAACTTGCTCAATAGGCTCATCTAACAGTATAACTTTTGTTCTAGGTGCAATACAAGCCAACTGACGATTACTACCAAGGACCGTGTACTTTGTCTTGTTAGGGTTGAGTAGCAGGCAGTTTTTTGTCGCCCAAGATGCTATATTACTGAGATCAATGTTGAGTTCAGCTATAGCATTGTCAATTTCTGATGGCTTGCACGAGATGTATACTTGAACATCGTCTGCATAAATGTGGTACTTACAGTGTGTGATGCGTGAACCAATGTCTGCAGAGTATAAGATAAAAAGGATCGGGCCAAGGATTGATCCTTGAGGGACTCCTCTGGTCAAGGTTATTGGTTCAGAAATAGAGGTGATGCCCCCTCCCTGGTTAATTTTCACAAATTGGCTACGCATATTGAGGTAACTATAAAACCATCTTACAGTCCGACTATCAAAACCATAGTAGCTTAACTTTGACAAAAGGAGGTCAATATTCAGGCAATCAAAAGCTCTGGAAAAATCAAGCAGTACCAAAAGAGTACACATTCCTTGATCTTGAGAGCACAGTATACTATCAGTGACGTCTAACAAAGCTGTAGTTGTACTCCTACCCTTTCTGAACCCCGACTGTACATCTGGTAAGATATTATTAGTCTCTAGAAATTTAGTAAGCTGCAAACATACAACCTTTTCTAATATTTTAGAGACACAAGGTAAAATACTGATCGGTCTGAGGTCACTTAGATTACACGGGTTAGCAACTTTAGGCAGAGGTTGCACAATGGCCAACTTCCAGGCATCAGGAAATGTAGCTGTCAAAATGGAGGTATTTATTACGGTAGTAAGTATGTCAATAGAGTGTGGGAGTGTCAAAATAAGCATTTTTAGGGTTATACCGTCAGACCCTTCAGCATTAGATTTTAAACTCTTAATAATTTTTAGTATTAGTTCTGAGCCAATAGGTTGTAATTGGAAAATGGAGTTGTTAAACCTATGGTACTCAAAGTATGTCAGCAATGATATGGGCAAATTCAAATAATCAGGCAATGTCAGGAAATGTTTGTTTATTATTGTAGGGTTGTCGAAGCTTGATGGTAATTCTGTGCTATTTTTTGTTAATAGCGTAGATTTCAGAGATTTCCAGAGTAGTCTAGAGTTGTAAATATTATTGTTTATGTTATGGTTAATGTAAGCTGCCTTTTCACTGTATATAGCTTTGCTTACAATTGATTTTAAGTCCTTGTAATACTTTTTCTTACTTTCAGTCCGGTGTTTGTGGTACTCCGCTGCTGCGCTGTCTCGTAATTGCATCATGCGCCTGACCGTGTCAGTGATCCAAGGATAGGAAGGTCCTTTAATAGTGATAGACCTAAGGGGAGCATGGCAGTCAAAGATTAAAATAATTATTTTATTAAAAGCTGTGACCATGGCGTCAACGTCCCCCAGTTCCGACACTAGGTTCCACTTCACACACTGCAAGTCACCATCCAGCTTTTCAAGGTTTATATTTTTCAACGGTCTGTAAGTTAAGCATAAGGGCCTAGGTTTTTCAATTTTAAGTACAAACTCGCAGACTATAAGGCAGTGGCCGTATAGAGTACCTACATGATTTACGGTTATGTTTTTGGCTCTTAAGTCAGTACAAACTACATCAATTAGAGTTTGACTGGTCTCAGTAAAATGCGTGGGTTGTGTAACTAATTGAGATAAGCTGAAACTATTTAGAAATGTATTAAATTTTGTAATTCTTATGTCAATGTGGTTAAGTAAATTTATATTAAAATCACCTAATAATATCAAATGGTCAAATTCATTAAAAGAGCTAACGGAATCAGAGAGAGCGTCAAAAAAAAGGTCAACATCAGTCCAGGGTGGGCGGTACGCCGTACCTATAATTATTTTTCTGCCATTGAGGGTCAAAGTAAGCCACATTTGTTCAATTGAACTATGCAGCGGGTCGACTGGGTGGGGCAAAGTGCGCGCATTTATGTTGCGTTTAATATAAAAACCTACGCCTCCTCCGCGCGACCGAGCACCCCGTGGCCTAGGAATGTGACGTAATTTATACCCAGAAATCACCGGTGCACGCTCGTCCGAACCATCCTTAAGCCAAGTCTCATTAATAGCCAGCACATCAGCATCCAAACGGGTCACAGCCACCACTATGTCCTCATGTTTAGTGCCTAGGGACCCTGCGTTAAACAAACCTATTTTAAGCGACTTACTAGATATTAAGCTGGAATGGGTTCACCACCAACGAAATAAGGATATACAGGAATTTTGATATGATCAAATGTTCTAAGAATAGAGATAGATGAATATTAATAATTGTAAATAATGTTTTATTAAATAATATATGTAAATAATAAAATTGTAATATTTTAGTAAATAATGTCATTGTAAATAATTTTATTTTAAATAATACATGTAAATAATGAGATTTTAATATTTTTGTAAATACTTTTATTTGAAATAATATGTGTAAATAATGTGACTGTAAACTCGAGAGACTTGCCAAGCTGTAAATAAGACTATAAGTGCCAAAAAGAACTAAATAATGTATTAATGTCAACCCTGCAACGCTATTCCATTCACTAACTACTAATAAAGACAGAACTGAGAGTAAGTCTATCACTACTAATACTACCCTACAAATAAAACTCAGCAACCAGCGCCACTGGGAAAAACCTGAGCCAGGTCAGTTTCGGCCCGAATACGAAATGCAGGGGTCTCTTTGCCACGACGGACAAACACCCTTCCGTCCTTTGTCCAGTGGTAACGCCAATCCAACCTCCTGCACTCCTGCCGAGCAAGGTAGAATAACGATCGATTCTGCCTAGTGAGTCGCTCGTTCACGTAAAACGTGCTCGGGCCGCTTTGCAGGCCGAAGTCTGACGTGTTGGCTCCCCGACGCACTCGCGCAGCCCGCAGCAAGTCACCGCGCGGTCCGCGCCGGGCCAGCCGCACCACCAGCGGGCGCGGGCGCGCGCTAGCCGCAGTGGCGCCAGCCCCGCTACCCGGCGGGCTCCGGCCGTCGGCTGCAGCTTGATGTTGACGTCGCGCTCCAACTCGTTCAGCGAACACTATGTCGCGGTCGTCAAGAGCAACCCCCAGCTTTGAGGCTACCAAACAGGCCAGATGGGTCGCAGACTCGTTTGGTGCCTCCGGGATCCCCGTGATCTCGACGTCACTGAGAAGAAGATCTTGTTCGCGGTCACAGAGCTCAAGTTTTAATGCGGCTACTGTCGCAGCCAGCTCGGTGTCGACACCAGCAGAGGCCACCGACCGCTCCTCCATGCGCTCTTCTAAGCGCTTGACCCTCTCCTCAACGACATCCAGTCGACTGCCGAATAACCGGGTCAGCTCCCCCACTTCCTGACGCAGGCCCGCCACCTCGTCGCGCACCGAGCCGAACTCTGCGCGAAGTAGGCGCAGCTGTTCAGCTATGTCGAGCTGCACATCAGCCGTCGTATCGTCCTCCCAGGCCCCGCTCGACTTTACCGGTGTATTGTCAGCATTGTCCCGTATAGGAATCGCCTTGCACGCCGGGCATGTCCAAGTGGGTGCGACTCGAGCATTTTGTCCCATGCCCACACAAGCTTTGTGGTAAACTAAACCACAACCACATTTAGCGACACCTGTCGCCGTGACGGGTCTACCACAAGCAGCCGCACAGTTAACCATTGCACTATAGCTACAAACTATCAAACCAAAAGTAGAGTTCTTCAAGATTCAAGTTCCGACGAGGGTGGCAAGATTGCGCCAGTAATAATGTACATAAGTCAGTACGTAGGTGTGTATTAGTAATAGGCACTCAAATTGTATTAATTAGATTGTAGAATATTTGTATAAAATAAGTATCTAAAAAAGTAAACACGACAGTCATAACAATCAGCTGTTTACAAATATAATCTTTTTTTTTCCTACCCACCGCACGCAAAAATGTCACTAGGTGATACGACACAAAGGAAATAAAACTAGATAAATAAACGCACTATCGCGACGGCGCTGCAAGCTGCGCTCACTCACACGGCTTTAGGGTACACTGATGCAGACGTAGATACTGCAATTACAAGTAACTATATGTTTTACACTGTATTAAATTAAATTAATAACGAGAGCGCAAATGTGTATGTTGCCGTCCGTGACGTCACTCCGGATAGCGCTTAGTTATAAGGGTTAGCGCTTTTATAAGGGCTTTAAAAGTAAAATGAAAGGGTATTGTCGAATAAGGGTATGGAGAGTAAAGCCTTATGTAAAACCCATACAAAACCCTTTATAAGGGATAGCGGGCCGGTCCCTGTGATGATGTAGTCAGTGCCAAATAGCGTTTACATAAACATAATGTAGTTTTATAGCTCGTTTTTTTAGGATTAGAAAAAAATCGTGAGACTTATGAGAACAATTTAAAAGTTATCATATTTGTCTCTTACTTTCTTTACGTATCGCAATAGTTAAAATTGGTGCCGTGACCACACTATGTACGGTCAGGGACTTTAATTATGGAGATTTCACTCTTAGAATAAGTATCAGACAAAAGAAAATGGTTACTGGTCCGGTACCGCGAACATCGAAGTTCGTATATTTCGACCAGCTTTCTCTTTTACTCCAATGAAGGCGTCATGAGAGTGACAGCGACAATCGTCCCAAAATTACGAATATCGTTTTTCGCGGTAGCGCCGTTGTTTAAAATTGAATTTGGGAGCATGACTGTAGACTAAAATAAAACCAGAAGTAATTATAATAAACCAATTTATTTGCAGATGAAGATGTAGCGATACAAGCGATGCAGGAGGTGAACGGGACGATCCTGAGCGGGCGGCCCGTCATCGCAGAGTTCGGGCGCAATAGCAACAGGATAGAAGACAGATAGACAGACATCCATCTACCCACTTGCACTAAGATTTCATCCAGAGCTGTCCAAACGTGTAAACATCAACCACTTTACACCAGGCGCCTGTTGTATGACTACTAACTTGTTATATTAGCGGAAGTCCATTTCTAATTCGTTT
This sequence comes from Grapholita molesta, assembly GCA_022674325.2. Taxonomy (NCBI): domain Eukaryota; kingdom Metazoa; phylum Arthropoda; class Insecta; order Lepidoptera; family Tortricidae; genus Grapholita; species Grapholita molesta. The sequence goes on along the minus strand of CP053133.2, from coordinate 979,852 downwards.
TTATATTAAGCAGAAACGTCTGCTAGCATATCATCGATATTTAAATCGAATGAAAAATACTCGCAGTGGGACTAGAACCCACAAACACTGGATCACTAGCCCAGTGTCTCTGCTTAATATAAAAACAACTTAGAAAGGGGTAGAGCATTGTTATCGATGAATTCTCAATCAAAATTTGAGACTTCGATGCCGTAAAGAGTTCAATACTCTTTCGGTAGATGTCGCTACACCCATGATGATATATCCCAGGAAGGATAAAGTAGAAAAATTTGACAAGTCCAAGCGGTACTCGTATAACACAATTGGTAGTGCACTAGGCTAGTGATCCAGTGTCCCAGTTTTGTCTATGGAAAAAATTAAAAAAAAAAATCCTTATCGCACAGTTGGTCCACGAGGAAAGCCTGGTTTGATATGATATTGTAAATGTCAGAACATTTTTGTAGGTACCTGTCACTACACATTTTGGACAATTTTTTTGATCCAAACCTGATGTTGCAAAAATTCTCCCAACACTAAATTATTAAAATCTATCCATCTATAAGGTTCATAAGATTAGCAATGGCTATACAAAATCGCGTTCGTCTCATCCTGTCAAACGCACTAGCGCCATCTGTCACGTTTAACAGCAGTAGCTATCTGTTCTACGCAGGAGTCGGCGCTGTCAAAACACTCGACACGAGTAAGTCCATAGATGGCGCCATAGTAGTCGCCATCAGATATATCGGAGCTCTGGAGGTGGTCACAAATATCGTAACAACGCCTCTATTTTCAGGACGATAAAGTGCATGTTCCAATATTTATGACCACCTCCATAGCTCCGATATATCTGATGGCGACTGTACCAAAAACAAACCAATATAGCCAGAATATTGAACTAACGTGATTTTCTATGGATATTGTCTATGATTTATATTATTTCCTTACTAAGATTTGAGGTTAGCTTTTTTTATACGTTTGGACAATTGATGAAAAAGCTATGTTAGGAGTTCTAAATGTTTGATGTTATGGCTAATTCATTAATTATAAAATGACAGGAACGTAGGTAGGACGACCGTTGTAAAAAAAATCACTTAAAATAGAAGAACTTAAAGAAATTGAAGACTTTTGATAGATCTGTAAACGAAACTACCTTATGCGAGTCATTTTTATTTGCAGTCTCTTCTCTACAATAAGTTTTATGTAAATGATTACAAAAATTGTAATTTGACAGCGACATCTTTTATTACAATATGTATTTATTTTACAAGTCCTGCATCTACAAATAAAATACAAAATATCTTACTGTAAACTATTGTTTAAGGGATTCACAATAGGACAATTATTCCCGATGTGAACTCCAGGTTTAATTTTATTATTTATTACTTAATGTAAATCAAGATATCATATTTTGTATATAAGAATTACATTTCTAAGCACACTAAAATATTCTTTTCTTCAATCCATAATAATAAGTTCTTTACAGTACTCAAGTTTTATACAGGATTACAGAAGTTTCCTTAAATAAAAAAAAAAAACAAAGTGTAATACCTGTTTCAAGTAAACTAATTAATCGATGAATATTTCTAGCTAACCTTTTGAGAACCACGACTTTTTCATATAACAGGCAGAAGTGAATCTTACTGGAATGTCCGAAAGTCCATTTTACCACTTTCCAATAGTATACAAAACATAGAAACACCCATGACACAAAAACGCCCTTACTGATGATTTGAACCCAGGACCGGCTGCTTTACAGATAGGCACCCATTAGACCCATTAGACCAGACCTGACATCACAGAAATGCACAGTTGGACTTATGAATCTGTCAGAGTGTACAGACAATACGTTTTTTTTTGTCCACTCACATGCTTGAAATTTCTCAATGACTTCTATTATTATAATAAAATAAGGGTGACAGCTTGCAACTACAGCTGACAAATGCAAGTGAGTGGTTATACAACGACGGTGGCAAACAAGCATACGGGCCGCCTGATGGCAAGCAGTTACCGTAGCCTATGGACGCCTGCAACTCCAAAGGATTCACCCTTTAAGAACCTATACACTACTTTTTTAAGGAATGTGTTGTACGGGGTCAGGGAACAATGGATCAAGCTGTAAGCATTGACAGACCTATGGTTCTCAAAAAGTTAAAATGTTAAATCTACCCTCCGAAAGTCCAAAAATTTTGGAATTTCAATATTTGAGCTTACTTTAAATGCAAGTCAGCAATCCAAACCCAGTAGGCTTAGCACAAGTGGGGAGCGACAGTATCTCGAGCCGAGATAGACTGCCCGTCCCTTACTAACTATATTATTTAAAAAGGGACGGGTAGTCTATCTCGGCACGAGACTGTCGCGCCCCACTTGTGCTAGGCTACTGGTGAGGTTAGCCCACATTAAAACCACCGAATGCACTAAGTGTCAATTCACTGGGCCTCCTTCGAAGAAGATTTGCGCCGTCTCTTGACAACGCGTTTGGGTGACAATCATTCGGCCTCTTTCTTCGCGGGCGGTTCCTCAGCTGTGGGAGAGAAACAACGTTATGCGATGCTAATATTTATTTAAAGTAAATTGTTAGGCAGCGTTTGAAAGCGGGTGATAGTGGATTAGTACGATCGGTTAGTCAAACCAGTGATTATAATGAAAGCATAGTCCGATTTCACACAAAAAAAAGAATGCGAGAATTAAAGTTTAAATACTTTTTCCTAACTAGTGCGTAAAAAGTGTACTTTGCGCACGTTTCGCGTGCATAAATTTCACTTTTTAAGGCACTTGTTATGAAAAATTAGGTTCGATACACGTGTAAAAACTTCTTTAAGACTCGGGTGATTGTCACCCTCGTTTCACTCGGGCTCCAACTTTCACCCTCGTCGAAAAAAACTTTTTTTTCACTAGTATCGAAATGTACTATTTAATTATACAAACTAGCAGATAGTAGTACAGTCAACAATACTCTTAGCTATACATTAGTAGACCTTTTTATATAAGGCTTAGATTCTACCGATGTACAGTTAAGAGTGTTGCTGTGTGTACGGATAATTCGCTAATCGCTAGTAACTGGCCAGCGTCCAATAACTGGACACATACTAAAATTTTACTCTGATTATAAGCGTTTAGAATTAATTTTTGTGTTTGGTTAGTTAATATACCACATTAGAAAATGTGTTCTATTTTATACGTACAGTCAGTAGCAAAATGACCTACAGGCGCTCTCATTCTCTTGACAATAGAGACGTGTTGACCTCATTTTGAACATCTCATATGCTTAGCTACTTCTGCTGCTGACTGTACTAAAAAACATAATTCATTTTCAGTATAAAGTGGCCGGTTATTGAAAAGTGACCAGTAAGTGGCGATTTACGCTACTTCAGGAAATACGACGGTTAGGTCCAGTAGTGGCCTAGAATCTAGTATCTCATCGAAAGGTTATATTACCTTTAGCTGTCATAATATGACCCCCGGAGCTGACATATAGTAGGGCAATTCGCTAGTAACTGGCCAGCCTCCAATAATTGGCCATATTAAAAATGAACTCTGTTTATATGCGATTAGAAATCATTTTAGTGTGAGGTGGTCAATAACAGAAATCCCATTAGAAAATATTTTCTATTTATAGGTAAATAGAATTCATTTTCAGTATAAGGTGTTGGTGTGTCCAGTTATTGAAAAGTGGCCAGTTACTGGCATATCTTACCCTACGTTGTCCTTATATTTTGTCAGCAGTTATTTAGCATTATGCTTTTCAAGGGATCCAAAAACATCACACATCTCGTTGATACATATTGTGTAGAAACATTTAAATCTTACTTCGTATAAATGAAGGGTGACTATTCAAAAAAAGATTTAATTAATATTTTTAAGGTAACTTTGGTAAATTTCGTTATTAGCGGAATAAATATCAACGACTAAAAACGGGGTTCGATAATAGAAACACTTTTGGGTCGCGCATGTAACAGAGTTTTGTAACCAGTATCTAATATTCAATAACAGTATCCTCTTACGAAACCAGTTGCGATCAAATGATATTTTAATTCCTTGAACGAAACTAGTTGTAAAGATTTTTGTTGTCATTTGACGATTTCAACTGAGCTCCGCCATCCTACTTTTAGATAAGGGCTGTTTGCCTTTCGGGCATCTAATATCAACTATAGACGAAAAACTGAACTAAAGGACCATGTCTATGTAGTTGTGCAGGGAATTAATATGAAACTTACGTCAAAATTTTAATATAGAACTTTTTTTTTTGAGAACCCTACTTAGTCTTTTACACCGTTAGGCTTATTAGAGCGATTGGCCTGTGTGGGGGAAAGGTAGCCTGGGGTAAATCCAGGACCCTTCCGCACCAGTCTTGATTTGTAATACTGGAATACTGCTACTGAATTTACGCTTGCAGCGAAATTGGTTGAGACGGTTTCAATCGAATCTTAGTGGTGTGTAGTGGTATCGAACTAATATCCTATTTAAAAATATTACTAAGTTTGTTTATATACATTTACAAGTTTTTAACTGGTTAGGAGAATGGAGACAATTTTCTTCACATATCAACTAAAAATATAAAGTCTATCGCAAGAGTTAAAATTTATTTACCACGATATCAGATGTTTCGACGTGGGTTGCTCCGGTCCTACTACCGGATAACTGACGTCCTACCAAGAATTAAACCGTAGGCGTGGGCTGAACTTGTGTGACCCCGCGGTTTCAAGTGTTATAGAAAAGTTACATTCTGGTTACAAACTGTGTTACACACGCGGCCGCGACAAAACCGCATTGAATAGAGACTCCTCACGCCACGTGTGTGTGTGCGACTCACTGGGGTAGTCCGGCTGCGGGTGGTGCGGGTGGTAGTGCTCGGGCAGGTAGGGCCGCGGCGGGTAGCCGGCCGGGAACTGCGGGTAGCCCGGGTAGTAGCGCGGCGCGTACGCGTACCCCACCGCTGCCCCCACAGTGGTTAGTTACATAGCGGACGGCGGCGGGCTAACTTTGCTGTTCTTATAGGCAGCTTACAGCTGGTACGTGCATATCAATGTCCATGTTTTGTCCACATCGATATTGTTTATCAAGTCTATTTTTGATTTTACCGTATTGCCGTTGGTTGCAGTAATAATAATTGATAAGACAAAACAAATCAATTCAGTAGGCCTCAATTTCTATTAAGCGCTGTTAGCCCGCCAGTTCCGATTCAAAAAGGTGCTAAGCATTAACTTGCATCTTAGGTAGTACGTTTAAAAATAAGGATTCATTTAATGTAACAAAAACGTGTAACCAACACTATGGCATGGTAAAAAAGGCGTGGCTACATAATTTTGTCAAATTAAATGTCCATATTTTTATACCTCACTAGTTACAAATTGGTGCCATCACCAGGATTCTGTTTACACTGTCATTATTAAAATAGTAAAGTTCGTAAATTTCGAGCACCTTTCCCTTTTACTCCAATTAAGGCGTTATGAGATTGACAGAGACAATCGTTCGAAATTTACTGACTTATAATTATAAATAAAATAATTAAACTTTACATTTTGAACGGTTTTCCTTTACCGCCAAATCTCGACTAATGAAGAACGAGAAATAGCCTCATATATATGTCAGTAGGAATGTTGCTTTGACAGCATACGCCAAATACACCATGACACTTTTAGATGTCGATGGTGTGGTGGGCATGGCAGTGCATGCCAACTGTTGTTTTTGCTATTTATAAGGATAATCCATCAATTATGAGAAACGGACACATTTTAGGTACACTGCGTATTCAATAATATGTACATTAAAACTAGAAACAAAACACTTCTAATTTTATAACTAAAATTTTATCAAAATTGACCAAATGTTAGCACCTTTTTGTAAGCAAATCAAACAATATTCCATTGAAAAGAAAAGTTATCTCCAGAGAAAGTAAATAATCGTACCCATGACATCGTGTATTAATTTTGAAAAACATTAAATCATAACCTAAAGTTAATAGTGCTGGTCGGTTAATTAGTGCAATTTAGAATTTAGTGACAGTCCAATCGTGATTCCAAAATGACAAAATATGTGCTGATGGATACGAAGTACTATATTGAACCGAGAAGCCAAGAAAGTATTTGTTTGTGTACAGTCATTTATTATACACCGTGGGCTGTTTAAACCTGACCGATTTTAACCATAGCTTCCTAAGCTTAAATTAAGTAAAAAAAGTGGTACAACATGTAGTCCAAAAACGCATATTTTTTTAGATAATCGCGATTTTAAGAATTTACCAAGTTGAAAAATCTCAAGTGTAACACACCCTAAGAATGTAAAGTAACTTAAAACGTTTCTGCGCAGAAACACTAAAAACTCTGTTCACACCAATGACGCGTCCGTTGCCATGGTTAAATTACAACAAAGCTCGGTTAGCCAATGACCGATCCCGCGAGGTGCACTGACGCTGACGTTGCCATGGTTAAATTACAACAAAGCTCGGTTAGCCAATGACCGATCCCGCGAGGTGCACTGACGCTGACGTTGCCATGATTAAATTACAACAAAGCTCGGTTAGCCAATGACCGATCCTGCGAGTTGCACGGACGCTGACGTTGCTATGGTTACATTATAACAAAGGATGATTAACCAATGACCGATTACGGTTTTACCGAAAACTGATGTTGCTATGGTTACCTTATAACAGTCCCGTCTTAGGTAGGAACATTAGATCCTATCATCAATGTCAAACTGTCAAAATTTTCGTGCTAAAGCCCTGAGATCTGTAGAAATGGCGGACTGACTGATAAAAGCCGATTAGTATTACACGACTATACCTACATACTTGAAATTCGTTGTCATAAAGTAGCAAACAATCCATGACACATCCTAACTTTTCACTGACAGTGCATCGTGTTGAGTCGGAGTGATTCGTTAAGTGTTTGCTTACTTACTCTGTTTCTCTATCAGGAATTGGATTTTCTTATTCACACTCTGACCTAAAGATTTATTCACAATGAAGTGCTAAGGTTAATTTATTTATTTTGTTTGAAAAATAAAAAAATAAAAACTGCGTAATTAGGCCTATGTTCATATAACATTATTTAATTGTAATATCGTCAGAAATACGTGGTTGGAATCGGTCGGGTTTAAATAGCCCACCCTGTATAATAATAATTAATTATTTAAGTCCAAGTTCAGATATTTGTAATCTCCCACAGCTCCGGTATATCAGATGGCGATTGTCTTGATATATTTGCCTACTTTGGTTTCTATAGTTACTATATGACTGTAGAGCTAAAAGATACAAATTAATCTAAAACATTACGGGTAATGTTATAACATTTTCGATTCGATATAGCACAGCGATCGCACGCAGTTAGTACGTAAGTGTCTGAGAGCCCCGATTTTGAAAATTAGATCAATTTTCAAAACGAGGCATACAGTGTTTATGACAGTGATAGTGTGTTAAAGATAAATTAGAGAGCGTGGAATTGCAACTGTAGTGGTATTGTGTGTTTATAGACATTATATGTAATGGTATTGTGTGCTTATAGGCATTATATGTAGTGGTACTGTGCTTATAGGCATTATATGTAGTGTTATTGTATGTTTATAGGCATTATACGTAGTGTTATTGTGTGTTTATAGGCATTATACGTAGTATTATTGTGTGTTTATAGGCATTATATGTAGTGTTATTGTGTGTTTATAGGCATTATATGTAGTGTTATTGTGTGTTTAGAGACATTATATGTAGTGTTATTGTGTGTTTATAGACATTATATGTAGTGGTATTGTGTGTTTAGAGACAATATATCTAGTGTTATTGTGTGTTTATAGACATTATATGTAGTGGTATTGTGTGTTTATAGGCATTATATGTAGTGGTATTGTGTGTTTACAGGCATTATGTAGTGGTATTGTGTGTTTATAGGCATTACATGTAGTGGTATTGTGTGTTTAGAGACATTATATCTAGTGTTATTGTGTTTATAGGCATTATATGTAGTGGTATTGTGTGTTTAGAGACATTATATCTAGTGTTATTGTGTTTATAGGCATTATATGTAGTGGTATTGTGTGTTTAGAGACATTATATCTAGTGTTATTGTGTTTATAGGCATTATATGTAGTTGTATTGTGTTTATAGGCATTATATGTAGTGGTATTGTGTGTTTATAGGCATTCTATATTTGAAATTTCCTTTTTCCCGTACAACCACTACAAATGCAATTCCACGCTTTCCCTAATTTATCTACCTATATATAAGGCTTCATAACACTTAAATAATCCTCATTGATAGTGTAAGTAAATACAGGTGGTCGGTTTTAATATTGGTACTTTTTTAAATGTAAGTTTTGTAATTTGTAAATGTTACTTTAAAGGTATTTATAAAAAATATATATTATTTCTCTGCATATAAAAAGGACAAGACCGTTCAAGGTTATAAGTTATCAACCTCATTAGTCGTAATATATATTGGATTAATGCCAAATTTCCATGTAGTAATAATAGCATTTCTTTTGAAAATTAAATAATGATTTATTTGTATATTATTTTTTATTATGCAGAAACGTCTGCTAGCGAATATCTTCGATACTTAAATCGAAAGAAAAATAGAAAAATTTGACTCGAAGCGGGACTCTAACCCACAACCACTGGATCACTAGCCCAGTGCACTTCCAATTGTGCTATCTGAGTACCTATTATTATTTGTATATCTAGAATTACAGCTTATTCATTATTGTAGATTAAAAATCAGGATGTGATCTTTCTTTCTATAGGGTTAGTGTCCAATCCCTAAACTACGTTAATAAATTCAGGGATCTGGACTAATGCTAGGTTTATATATAAAACTAGATGAATTTTAATATTGAAATACAAGTCATATAATTAATAAAGTGTTCACTGACCAAGCCTGTTGGATACAAAGAGCGGTAGATTTATTTGACGTTTATTGTAAAAAGTGAGGATAAGTGTTGAGAAGCCTTTATCTTAATTATTTTTCATTAATTAGTGAGTAGGTTGTCGGGATACTCACCGCCGGGCGGAGGCTGCGGCGCGGACGGGTTCGGTGCCATCATCACGGCTGCAACACATATCAGACACTTTATAATGTTTTTTTTTTTGTAGTAGTCGCTAAAAATGTTCAATAAATATTAGGGGAACAATCAGTTCTTTATACGTTAAATTTTCCCCAGGGACTACAGTATGAGGTTCTTTAAAAAAAGGAGTATATAGGTTTTTAAAGGGTACGCAACGCGCATATGAATCCTCTGGAGTTGCAGGTGTTCATAGGCTACGGCAAATTGCTTACCGTCAGGCGGACCGTATGCTTGTTTGCCACCGTCAATGTATAAAACAAATTAAATATGCAAGGCAAAAATGACTAATTGCAATGAAATAAAACAACTAAAACGGATTAAATCGCGTATACTAATTAAATCCGTTTTAGTTGTTTTATTTCATGAGTAATTATCGCGGCAACCGAAGACAATATTAAGACTACTTGCAATTTCTATGAAGTTATAATTATACCCCTGCTTTTATAACCCTTATACCCCTGCATGGTGCAGTGACCCGCACCATGCAGGGTTAGCCAACTTACTGGCTACTACTTTGAAGCTGCAGTGTGAGAGAGTCAAAGGAGGAGGCGATTAAAATAGATCAGAAATGGTCGCAGTTAGGAATAGGGTTCGGAGCGTCAGTTAGCTCCTTGCCACGTGTAAGACAATAGTGGCGGCTCACCGTGCTGCGGCGGCGACGCGAGCGGCGGCGCGGCCGGCCCGCCCTCGGCGCCCGGCGCGCGGCCTGCGGGACACAGGTCACATATTAAAAAGTGAATCACCAACACCTAAGGAGTTTGAGTTTTTCTTTGTTGCATAGATGGCGGCACCGTCTCTCTAGCGATATCAGGGTGAATGTGATTTGAATATAATTTACAAAGCACATAGTGTTTCGTTTTAGAGATAATAAACGGTGCCAGAAGAATTAAGAGATTGTGAGCACTCGAGAAATTACAACAGGTTCCACTGAGTATAGGTGGACTGATTGATCAGAGCATCAGCCCCGACAACTGGAGATACAGGTTCAGGCAAAAAACCCAGTCTCTTTCTCTTAAATTTTTCTTCAATTTAAAAATAAATATAATATGGTGCCATGCGGTGCCGGGTGCAAATGACAACACAGGAAATAAACCGACGGGCAGCAGCGTTAGTCGAAACCAACGCCTGCGGTCGTCAACCCGCCTACAAAACGTAGTACAATTAATCCCCCCATATAATATAAATCATACTTAAGGAAACCTACATCAAGAAATGAATGTGCTTAAGCTAAAATAATGATAATATTAAAATTACAGCATATTCATAACAAGTCCTTGGACCCTCACCTTCCTCAGCGTGTCCGTTCTCCTCCTTCACCTCCGGCTCGGACTTGTTCAGCTCCGTGGTGATGTTCCCGTCGGGCTTCACCTCGGTGGTGGACACCTTGTCCACCTGCGTCGGGGGGTTGGGTCCGTTGCTCTCCTGCTTGATGGCGTTCTGATCCTGGTCCATGGGCTGAGAGACAGAAGGTCACACTGGTACAGCACTCAGATATATTGGAGCTGTGTGGCCGCATATATCTAAACAACGCCCCCCTATTGCCTAAAGTGCATGTTCAGATATTTGATTACATCAGATATGATGGAGACTTTACAAAAAGACTATTTAATCATAATCCACTAATCATGTTAATTGACGAGCGAAGCGAGGCGACGAAAGTCTCCGTTTTAACTCACAAGGAGAGGCCACACGGGCGCGCGGGTGCGTGTTGGGTGTGAGGCCTCTCACTGGTACGACGACTTGGCAGATTGATGTGTGTGTATTGGTTGGTCGCATTTTCATCCGATTTCGATGAAACTTGGCATGTACGCCGCACTCCACGCCGGCAACAGCTGAGGGCGGGTAGGCGAGAAACTACCTTCATTTTCCGCAATATTGTCAATATTAGGGTTGCACACTACACTGTCTACTACTCATGATTATGCTTCTCGTTACGGAGTGAAACATGTCGAGCAATATTCGACTTATGGTGTAACCCTCACCTCGTCCTTCCTCTCGACGCTGACCAGCGCCTGCGCGGCGGGGCTGATGCCGCGCTTCATCTGCTCCAGCGCTCGCTCCACCATCCGCTGGAAGGTCTCCTCGTCCACCGCCGGCTTGCAGTGCTGGGGGATACAAATACTCATTGAGGAAACTAGACTAGACATTATACTAACTATAGACTGTGTCCTAAGTTTCTGTAGAGTAGTGAATATAAAATGACGACTGAAGAAACTAATTGAAGGGAGAGGGCTATGGGGGAGAGGGCATATAGCAGTAGACATCCATGGATCAATGGATAGGATATTCCGGAACTATAGCTTACCTTCTTCAGCTCCTCCTGGAAGGCTTCGCTGCTCTCGATGAACTTGCGTTTTTTAGCTTCAAACTTCTCCTCGATCTGCTGCAGTTCGTCCTCCAACTTCTTTTGATGCATCGTCAAGGATTGCACTTGTTTCTTAAGAATCTGTAAAATCCCAGTTAGGCCATTTATTTGTGTGATGAACACAGTTCCTGAGTCACGGTTTTCTATGTATTTAAGTATTTATACATATCTATCTATTATATATATCGTCGTCTAGTACCTACAACACAAGCCTTACTGAGCTTACTGTAGGACTAGGTCGATTTGTAAGATTGTCCCGAAATATTCCATCTGCTTCATAGGCAGGGTCACTACCCACTAGGGCAGACCGGTCGTCATACGTCATACTAAATCCGAAAATATGTCTGTTTGTCCGTCTTTCACGGCAAAACGGAGCGACGAATTGACGTAATTTCTTAAGTGGAGGTAGTTGAAGGGATGGAGTTACTTTTTCCAGCGGGAAAACATCTCATTCCCACGGGAAGACTCAATATGTTACATTTTCCTCTAACCATGCGGGCGAATCATCTAGTTAACCTTTTGAACGCTTTACCTCTCGCATCAAAGTGCGTCTTGTACGCCAACGACTAGTGAAGAACAAATATAAACCTTATCTGTCAGCAGGACAGTTGCTTTGACAGCGACCGCCATAGCCACAATAAAGGTCGGTGGCGTGGCAGGCACGACAGCACGCGACCACTTTAGCGGTTCTTGGCGTTCAAAGGGTTAAAGGGTAAACCGTCACCTGCATGCGGGCGGTGGTGACGACGGAGCGCACGTCGGGCACCACGGTGTCGCTGAAGATCTCGTTGACGAGGCGGTGGTTGCGCAGGTAGCGCGCGTACGCCACGTGCTTCACGGACAGCCCCTCGTCTTGGTCTGAGGACATTTACTTTGTGTTACTGCATAGGCCGAGCGCTGGTTTATGCGTCTAGGACCTTAACTCCTCGTATGCGGATGTCAAAATTCTTCAATGAAAAAACGACCTTGAAGCTAATTCAGTTGAGTTGAAATGCTTGGCACGGATTCGTGAAGAGCTATAGAATGTTTACATGTACATATTATATAGGCCACCGATACACATTCAACGCGAGCGGTGTCTTGACTCGGCTTGAAAATGGGTACCAGTTTTTTTTTTTTATGACATAAGGTGGCAAACGAGCAGACGGATTGCCTGATGGTAAGCAATTACCGTCGCCCATGGGCGCCGCAACACCAGGGGAGTCACAAGCGCGTTGCCGACCTTTAAGGGGGGTTGGAGCTCTGGGAACCTTACTCACCAACAGGAACACAACACCACATACCTGAAAGGTAGCAGTGCTATTATGGCTGTGGTCTTCTGTAAGGAGGAGGTACTTCCCCAGTTGGGCTTCTCCAGACTCGAGCGTGATGGTACTTCGCTGTGCCCTACCTCTCATTGTCGGACGTAGTTTAAGGACATACCCGGGTCCAAAACTATAATGGGGTGGGTTATAACTAAGTAGTCATCATTGTGGCATTGAGCCCCCTCTACACAGAGATTGCTCCGTGTAGGGGACGGCTATGTCCATCATGTGGACTTCTGTGACTTATAGGAGGAGATTCATACCTTCCTCATCTTCTGCTGGCTGGATGTCAATTCTTCTGTCTTGCTGCTGTTGCTCCTTCTGCGAGCTTCCTTTCTTGCTAGAACTTTCTTCTTCCAGGTTGCCTACTACTCAAGAAAATTACATTAGTATCATTCTATGACGGCAGAACATTCCACGAATCCATAATTTGACTTTTATTCATTTCTATGCTATTCTTTGGTACTGTTTAGTAACTAAAATTTTGAAAACCCGTTTCATATTGAGATACAAATTTCTCAGACAGGTACAGATGAAAAGAACTTGTTCAATGTAGTAGTAACGTGTGTACACGCATGTCGGCGTTCTATATTCAAATTTTGACGTAAGTTCCATATTTGTTCACTGCACAACTACATAGACATGGTCCTTCAGTAAAGTTTTTAGCAATAAGACGTCTTACGTCTTCTAATAAGTTACTAATTTCTAACATATTAATGGATTGTTGAGAGGACACTTTAAGAAGCTTATTAAGAGTACGTGTGCTGTCCCCCTGGCTGATGATACAAAAGCAACAATATGTAGCTGGTTACCTAACCGGTTATAAACTTACCAAATAGTACCAAAGTATTTATTATTTTTTGAGTCATTTAGTTTTATCCAGATTCTTTAAGTCTTCTTCTTTTTTTCAATGTCGTACGCATGTCGTGGAATGTTCTCGGTGCAAGCATGCTTAGTTACTCTTATTAAGTTATTACCATGCAGTGATATGAGTTGATGTTAGCAAGAATTGGAGTTACAAATATGTAAAACTAGGGTTTTAGGTTTGATTAATTTCGACAAAATATAGCTAAGTTTGAGTTGATTGCCAAAACAACGGTTAGTCTCCAATAAACAACTTTACAGTACGGTCAAATAGTTAATTTATTATTTTATATAATTTTGATAAGATTAATCCCGAATTGATTTTCAATTTAAATTAAAATAGTTAAGCAGACTATATTGTAGTACGGATGTAGTGCAAAACTATTTTCTATACGGAAAACTCGGATCTCGATCGACATATGGCGGCACCCGAACTATCAATCATTGACTTTATTAAATGAGTGACATTTTCATATATATTAATATGGCACTTTATTGTTTTATGTCACATGTCATTTTGGCATTTGACAACAAATAATAAAGTTCCATATTAATGGATATGAAAACATCACTCATTTAATACGATCATCCATTGACAGTTCGGGTGTCGTCGTATTCCGATAAACATCCGAGTTTTCCCGAAGGAAAATAGTTTCTAACTATATCTGTAAGCATTTTATAAATCACTTAGCACTAACGCCATTAACTGTTCATTATAATATGTGTCATTATCTAGAAAAAGGGACCTTATTGTCGATGGCACTTACGTCGAATCGCGTTGCGTTTGTATTGTATCGTCTTGAACAACGACATAAGCGCCATCGACAATAAGGTCCCTTTTCATAGATAATGACACATATGTGAAGTTTTTAATAAAGTGTACCCAATTAGCGTAACTTGTAAAAACAAAAAAAAAAAATCAGTTTTGAAAACAAAAATTGCATTATGCCAAATAAATTATGATTATAACAATCTAGTACGCGACAATATGTAAACGATACGGCATTAACGCACACCGGACAAGCAAGCAGACAAACATCCCTTACCTACGGCCTTATTTTTGGCGGCAATGTACGCCTGGTACGCGGGCGAATTGTGGTAGGCCTTCAAACTCTTTTCGTACTCCGACTACGTGACGTGCATGTGGACAAAATTGGCGGTAAGGTGCGGTTAGTCACGGGGCGGGGCGGTGGCGTGGCGGACATAAACGGGAGGCGAGGATACTGAGCGCAATTCGGACCTTAAACTTTCGATTCGCACTTCTGTTTTTTTTTAAACATCTTCCTCGCGTTGTCGCGGCTTTTTGCTCGGCTTATGGGAACCTACGGTCCGTTTAGCAATTAATCTTAGGAGCATTTCGAGCAAAAATAAGAGTAATAAACTTTCGTGTGCGATTATTATCGCCCGCATAGTTTTTTGAATTAGAGTGCATGACTATTTTTGGGCCGCTGTCTTTGACCTCGGCGTATTTCGTCCGTCCGTGATAGATTCCGCCATGCCGCCGTCCACGTCGGTAAGGAATGAGTATATGATACATGGCTGTAAACAGTGTATTATTCCCGTGTGTTACTCTTGTGCATTTTATACAGTGACTATTACGCGGACCATTTATTACAAGTTGTACATTTATTGTATATTTTCTACACAGAATCGTGAAGTCTTTCAATACTGGTTACGAGAAAGTATACAAAATCTAAATATAGAAAATAAGAAACTGACTGACATATTAACCCACAGCGCAAACCGCTGGTTCTAGATAATCCTAATTTAGCACATAGGTTCCTTATAATATCTAGGGGAGCACTAAGAAATTCAATTCGGATTCAAAATTCACCCCGTAAGGGAAAAATGGGGGTGCAAAGTTTGTATATGGAAAAAAGATAAGTTGGCCTATTTCATGTGAAATTTCACAGGAATATTTCTAACAATACATGTTTAAACAAGTTTTTCCGGATTTAAGAGAATTCAGCCCTCACAAGGCGGAATGTGACTACGCGAGCAAAGCCGCGGGCAAAAGCTAGTAAATTTCATACATTTTGACCGCTTTGTGGAGAGTATGGAAATGTTAATGGAAGGCAAGTAAAATAAGTGAACCCTTTTTCTCGAATCAATATCGAAAGTGTGATTCTGAGTGGAAAATACACAAATATCGCGTAGAAGAAAGTTGTGTGTACAAATATAAAATAAAATGGTCCTCGTACAGTGAGATAAAAAATTGTATGGACACATTATGAACGAATTCATAATTTGTCCATGCAATTTTGAATTTACATAATATAATGAACATGGAAATATTTCTGTATAACAAAGATTGAAAACCTCTTACTATTGTTATATGCTTTTTTAAACTCGAATATTTTACAGAAAATTATGTGAAATAGGGCTGCCGCTATTCATTTATTGAAGCACAAAGAAATATAAGTAAAATATGTCCTCGTAAGGCCCACCATACTAAAATATTTAATAGTTAAAACCAATATTACTATGCAGTGAATTGGGTTGAATTTTCTTTTGTACGAAAACTAATGAAACAAACGAAATTGTACTCTTATTTCCTTTTTCAAAAGATTTAAACTCCATTGAAAGGGAGTGTACATTATAATGCACACCGGGTCTTACGAGGTTATACAAGTTGACCAACCAAAGATAATCTATAATTGAACTTTATCTCAGTGTCAACTCAAAAAATGACACTTGATAGTAGATTTGAAACATAACTATCGTGAGATTTAAACATATTAATTGTATAGACACGGGTAACTCACTTTTTATAAGTCTTATATTGCTCGACATGTTTCGCTCCGTAACGAGGAGCATAACCAACCAGCAACGTTGGCTGACCGACGAAGAGCCAACGCGGACGGCTCATGATTATGCTCCTCGTTAAGGAGCCAAACATGTCGAGCAATATAAAAGACTTGATATTAGAAGATGTGACGTACCATTTTACAGTAATAAAAAAATATGTTTAGGACATCTAAAAAAATCACTCTTGGTCCCCGTATATTGTTCATTTATATACAATTGTATATGAAATAAGATAGATTTTTATTTTTAGACCACAAATCTATATGAAGAAAGCCCATCCAATAAATAAATTTAATTAGACAATCAAAATAGTAAACGGTTTTGTAAACTAGCCCATAGAGTCCCGTGTTACTAAGCGGTGTTGTGAGGCGTGGTTACACACAAAATGGTACCCGGCTCTTATGCACATATACGTAGGGGTGAAAATGGCTTGCCTCTCGACTTGTGGGCCAGCCACTGTATGTACGCGGGCGACGATTGGTAAGTTTTCAACATTTCTGTGTACTGCGCCTGATTTTACAAATAAATCCGTTATAATTTTAGATCTGGAACTTTCCATGCTTTTTTCACTAATGGAATTCTCTCGAAGTATCCTGTAGTTTATCTACACACATATGAGACATTATCTAGCAAAAGGGACCTCATTGTCGATGGCGCTTACGTCGTACCACGTTGCTTTTGTATTGCGGCATCTTGAACAATGACATAAGCGCCATCGACAATAAGGTCCCTTTTCATGGATAATGTCACATATACATATATCTACATCCTCTTTAATGCGTTCAAAAACAGCATATTACGACTAGCATAATGTCAAACTCCTTTATTACAATAATTTTCTAATCTGTGAAAATGTTATTATAGCTCCATAATAAGCAAAAATTCGATGTCATTATGACTTTCAGAATTCGAACATCTCTAAAAAACAAAACAATTGGTTACTTACTATAGAAACTATACGAAAATTGGGCTTGACTCTTAGAATGTCTCTGAATTTTAAAAAAAACTACGGTTACTTGGAAAAAGTTTTCATTTGCCGCCATTTCTAATGTTCATTTGACTTTTCTGATGAATAAGGATTGTCAAACAAATTATTTAATACAACAGATAAAGTATGTATGTACTGACAGCAGCAGAAGTGCGGTTGAGGTGTTCAAAATGAGGTCAACACATCTCTATTGTCAAGAGAATAAGGTCATTTTGAACACTTCACCTGCTCAGCCACATTTGCTGCTGATTGTACCTTTATCTGTATCTCTGCCAATTGTATCTCTGTATTAATGCCCATGACATTTTTTTGAGTATGGATTTTTGCTAACCTACATCCTCTGGATTAAATATATGGAGCTGGTACCTCCATTACAAAATCTGATCTCACCTTCTCCGCCTCATATTCATCAACAAACACAGCCTTCTCGGACTCCGGCAGGTCTCTCCACATGCCCCCGATGATGCGTCCAATTTCCCACAGCTTCAGGTCTGGGTGCGCTGCCTTCACACTGTCCCACACGCGGCGCGAATAACGCATGTAGGGCATTAGGGGCTTTTCTGGAGGCTTCGGGGGCTTTGGCAGACCGGCGCCCTATAAATATATTAAATATTTTTAGGACTATTACACAGATTTAAGCCTTTCTGTAAGCTCAATAATGCTTGTGTTGTAGATACCACAAGCATATAACTAGTTAACCGGATAGTTGCGTCTTTCATTTTCATCACAAAAACAATTCCATGACGCGGCAGGCGTGCCTTGCCCCATAGACTGTGATGACATTCCTCTCGTGTCATACGCCACACGTTAAAACACTGAATCAGATGCTAGGGTTAGATAACATAATACAGGAAAAAATATTCATGATAATCACACAAATATAATGACCGGTCTGGCCTAGTGGGTAGTGACCCTGCCTATGAAGCCGATACTGCTGGATGGTGGCATTTATTTGTGTGATGAGCACAGATATTTGTTCCTGAGTCATGGGTGTTGGTGTTTTCTATGTATTTAAGTATTTATATGTATCTATCTATTATATATATCGTCGTCTAGTACCTACAACACAAGCCTTTTGAGCTTACCGTAGGACTAGGTCGATTTGTGTCAGATTGTCCTGAAATATTTATTATTATTTATATTTATTATTTAAATAGATCTATCAAGGATTCAAACCCTGATCATCCTGTTTGATAGTGAAGACCTATAAGGTTATTCTCAATTGTGTTCTTTTCTAATGTTTCGGTGCCCATTGCTCATATACAGAGCATTTTAATTACTACTAATTGTTATGGGTTTTTAAGGCAGTTAATCTAATCTTAACTGAAATGGCTGTGCTGAGTGAAACTTCAAAACTCGGTTTACTTCACTATTACCAGATAATAGGCCTGTAAATAGTTTCTTTACAATCTTTTTATTATATCTGAATCATAATTAGGAACAAATTGCTATAACGCTATAAGTTTAATATAAGTAAAAGTATACTTAAAGAATGACATGTAAGACAACTTTAACACAATATACGATTGAAAGTTAACATGTTCGTTCACATTACAACTATTACCACTCAGCACAATGCCGAATATGGGAAACTCATTCAAACTAATATACATGGTAACTATCCCGTTTTAAGTAATAGTTGTAACTTTAACACAAGTATAAAAAAGTGACTGCCACTCACCGCAGCAGCTCCTTTCCCAATCTTTTGTGGCTGAAATCCGGGGTGGGAATGCAAGGTGGATACGAAGGGGCTAGTCTTATCGTCCTTGCCGCCGGCCGCACCCGGCGCCGCGCCCGGGGCCCGCCGCGCGGCCTCTGCACCGAAACGGGGAGGTTGCGGGGGCTGCCAGCCGTAGCCGCCGTGGGCCAGCCCCGGACCACCCTGGTATTGCGGGTGGTACTGGTATTGGTTATGGTGCGGCGGTGCATTCATACCGCCTTCAAGCCAAGCAGCCGCAATACAATGAAAGAAAAAACAAAAAGCGTAAGGGAGGACGGGAGAGGAGAAGGCGAAATAAATCAAATATGCACTAACAATAACGGAAATGTTAATCAGAAATTAGTGCAGCGTCCAAACGGCAGTAAGAATTAATATGGCGTTAAATAGGCTTAACTTAGCAGAAGAAACAAAAAAAAAAAAAAATTAAGTCAATAAAATAATGATTGCAAATGAATGTGGTGATGCGGAAAATTGAAAATTTTGTGCAATTACGATTTTAAATCCCCAAAGATAACCTAGATCCGAAACAGAATGAGTGTGAGGGGTCTATTCACACTAGTTCCATTGCCACTTACAATAATAGACTTAGTTAGCATTTCTATTCCCAGTAAATTATTGAATAAAGGTTACTAATCAGTTTTGGTTATATTAACCTACCAAGAAATTGTGAAGTGAGCTTTTTATAAACTACTGGGAATAAAATAACCAACTAGTTCCATCAATGTATAAACAATAGAACTAGCTAATATAAACCAGTGTGAGGACAATTTTGAATAATAAAAAATAGTAGTTCAATAATTTAGTATTACCTTTCATCATACCGAAACTCATTGGGGGCCCCGCAATCATGTAGTCTGTATCGACATAACAAAACATGAAACAAAACCAACATAAGATAATTTCTAGGCGAGCAAAAGGTCAAAGTAACTGAAATAAAAAGATTTGTTACTAACGCAAAACAGTTTAAAAATAAGCATAGATTTGGAGTCATGCGTTGGATCAATGCAATGTTAGATGAACAGCAACACCAAGAGTATCGGCCGTGCAAGCTGCCTCGCTTCCACTTCAGTACTTTGGCATGTTACAGTTAGTATCTAACAACATCTACTAACTAGGAATGAACACGTCTAATAAATAGGGTAATGCAAGGTTACTACTGTTTTACTCTTTAACTGTTCTGAGAGTTGTTTCAGGTATATTAGAAGGAAAAATACAAACGCGGATTGCTTTGAGGACTTGGCATCGACATTGATGTGTTTTGTTTGTAGTTTGCTGGTGCAGCCATGACACGCTGTGATCTGGAATAGCAGAATGAAAGTTTAGCCTAGTTCTTATTTCAAATATGAATACTACACTCTTGTATTTGATGTAGTGCAGAATATGTGCAAATAACCAGCTAGAAGTGCCTTTAAAATCAAAATAATACCGCAGAAGAGCAGACCTGTTCTTGTATGAATGCGTTGGTTATGCTAAATTAAATTGAAAATACAGTTGGACAAACTTGGCAAAGCGGTAGTTTTCATAAAGTTATCCCTTAAATAATAAAGGAAACTAGTAAGGATTCTTACCTAAGCTGAAAAATAAAGCAATTTCAGAGTTTTACAATCCAAATAAACGGATTTCGAAATTACAGCATCTTACTTTACTTCAATACTATGACAACAGAGATGCTAACGCCATTTTGAAAATGTTTGACTTTTATTTTTTGACATCAATGACTGTCTATGGGCTCAGCGAGTTTGACTAGACTATGAATCTATCGAATATTGGCTTATAGTATAGTCATACTGAACAACCTGTAATACCAGCACCAAATACATCTATGATCAGTGCTAGCCTTTTGCGGATTCCTTTTATTAGAAAGAGAGTTCCACTGCCCCATATCATACTTATAATATTTTTATATTTATCAATTTTAAAACTGGTAACAAACGTTGTAAAGGCGCCACATTTGTTTTCTTGAACTTTAAAATTTGATTTGTGGTATCTTCTAAAATCTAAATAGTCTGGGTCTGCTGTGCATTTGTTAAAATATGATTTTAACTATGTATTTATAAAATGTGTTTTTCATTATTTAGTTAAAATAAACTGTAGGTATAATTTTAAATATAGTTACATTTAGAATGTGCAACAATTTTTCTCATAATGCTAATACTCACTTGATCTAAGCTTGATCTAATATGTTTACTTATAATATAAATTTAGTTTATAAATACATAATGTACAGAGTCATAGCCTAAGTAGTACCGACGAATTCTAGTGTTATGTCAAACAAACAAAGATTCAGACCGTGGCCGGTACCGCGAACATTGATGTTCGTATATTTCGAGCATCTTTCTCTTTTACTCCAATTAAGGCGTCAGCAGAGTGACAGAGACAATCGTCCGAAATTTACGAATATCGTTTTTCGCGGTAGCGCCGCATCATATACTTAGGTAGGCAAACCATCATATTTGGAACTAGTTTTATTATGAAACTACTTACTGAGGTTGTCAAAACCACCGGACTCTCCAGAATAGGGATTACTTTTGGATTCATTTTCAAAACATTTTACTCGTATTCTATCAATTGTATTATCCATCTACCGACCTCGTTATATACCTATTTATACATTAGCTTTATTGACCTTTTATTACCACTAATTACTTAATACAACTCACTATTAGGTCCAATTATTGATTTTTGCCTTATTAAAGTTCTTGTTGTATTATAAATAAAGTCTAATATTGCTTGAACAGTGTTGGATACAAGGAAGTTGGCACACTCATTGGTAGCATTTAAATAGTACGAGCCAATCTGCATGTAGTAATTTTAAAATGGCTTATGTCATTAAAAAATCGTACATTCATAGAACGTTATGTATTTACACCGCAACACAGGTGCATGTGCTCTGCTTAGTAGTAAATGTCGAATTTTACGCATCCAGGGTTATGCTTAAACGTGTCTGATAAATTAAAAATAAATTAAATATTGTTTATGTTGTGTTTGTAGAGCGCTGGTGGCCTAGCGGTAAGAGAGTGCGACTTACAATCCAAAGTTCGCAGGTTCAAACCCCTTGTACCAATGAGTCTTTTGAAACTTATGTAAGAAATATCATTTGATATTTACCAGACGGTGAAGGAAAACATCGTGAGGAAACCAGACTAATCCCAATAAGGCCTAGTTTAAATACCCTCTCGGTTTGAAGTTCAGGTGGCAGTCGCTTTCGTAAAACTAGTGCCTACGCCAAATGCTGGGATTAGTTGCCACGCGGACCCCAGGCTCCCATGAGCCGAGGCTAAATGCCGGGTCAACGCGAGGAAGATGATTGTTTTCTCAAACATACTACGAAATGTATGCGTTAATGGCACGAAATGATGCCGAGAAGTTGCACATTTATGGACTAGGCCGTGAATAAATGTATGGAGTTAGTATGAAAAGCACATTATTGTCCGCAGCTCTAACTTTTTAAATTTGCCAAATAAGATTAGACTGACGAAGGAAAAAATACATACATCCAAGTTACAACCTCTTTGAAAGCATAATTGGTATTATAATAATCGGTTAAACATGGTGCTGGAATGGCTATTTCCAATTTCAATTCATTAAAAAAAAAACGAAATCTCTGAACCATAGATAGTTATATTTTTATAAGCAGTTAAAAAAGGTGTACGAATAGCTTTGTCGAATTTGCTTTTTTTTGTAAAAAAAAATAAAAAAGGCGGCTATTCAAAAAAAATATTTACTTGATTGCTTTGTTGTTATTTTCATTTTATTATTTTCTTGAAATGTTTGAGAAAAGCACTATACAGGCTTCGACCTGAACAGGGATTAAGGACTCAATTTATCCGCAACGCATCCGTCTACCGCAATCTCGTCCTTAAATCCCTTACTTCAGCATCAGTGGTAACCCTTACTATACTGTTATTAGCTGACCGCGTAACATTTGTCGGTTCCACCAAAAATAGCCGTGCTGCCAAATTGCACGCGTGCAGTACGCATTGGTGGCCTGCGTCACAGCAGGACCGATATTCTGGGACCGCTGGAAATAGAATTGTAATATAAATAAGCTGTTTGTATTGTTTCCACACAATACGCTTTCGTGTGTTAATGGAGACGGCACGACGTGTAGATATAGAATAGAAGTTCAGACACACAAAAAGAAAGTACATTAATAATTTTAAAAATATGAGAAATAGATACAAAATGTGCCGTGTGATGCCGGCTGACTAGAATAGCACTACCCCATCTCCTCTCGCGGGTGTCGTAAGAGGCGACAAAGGGAAAATCCTATGGACGGGCAGCAGCGTCCGTCGAAACCCAATCTACAGCTACTGCGGTGGCCAACCCGTCTGCCAATAGCGACTATAGCGACTGATGATACAAGATGATACAAGATGATACAAGTCATATTTGTGGGAGGCCTATGTCCAGCAGTGGACTGCATATGGCTGAAATGTATGTATGTCTGTATGATTTATAGAACAAGCTGATCGGACTTGTGCCTTCAGTTGTTAATAATTTGCCCTTTTACCCCGGGATCCTTTACACTATTATACACGGTGACTGCTCTCCGGTTCGTTACATAATGTTTTATATGCTAATGGCTTCAGAGGAGTATTCTTAAAATATGCAGATTTAATCAAATCGCTGCTGTAAAATGTCGCATGGTTGATATTTACGGCGAGTAAAAATAATTTGAATATATGAATGATAATAGGGATATTATTTATAAAAAGGTCGTTATTGTTCATGGTATTTAGATTTACGACGCATCGCTTTGCGTTTGTATTGCGTCATGTTAAATAACTATTTTTTATTTTATTTAATCGATAAATACATGGTGGACCATAAGTTTTTTTACATTTCAAACTAAAATAAAATAAAAACTAATTATATCAGATGAAAACCGTTTATTAATTATGAAAACACACGAAATGGGATTTTATTTAAATAATTGACATCATCCATATGTGATCCTTCACTATTTTGGCATTTTTATTTACAAATTTTGGACCCGGGTATGTCCATAAACTACGTCCAACAATGAGAGGTAGGGCCCAGCGAAGTACCATCACGCTTGTATCTGGAGAAGCCCGACTGGGGAAGTACCTCCTCCGTACAGAAGACCACAGCCATAATAGCACTACCACCTTTCAGGTATGTAGTGCTGTGTTCCTGATGGTAAGTAAGGTTCCCAGAGCTCCAACCCCGCTTAAAGGCCGGCAACGCGCTTGTGATTCCCCTGGTGTTGCGAGTGCCCATGGGCGACGGTAATTGCTTAACACCAGGCAATACGTCTGCTCGTTTGCCGCCTATGTCATAAACAAAAAAAAAAATTCTGTAACCTGGAGCGAAATTGAGTGCAGTACGAGAAATTCGGCAAAAAGTGATATCCAAAAGAGGCGACATTAACTGGCCTCCTCGCAGCCCGGACCTGTCCCCAATGGATTTTTTTCTTTGGGTATCCCCTTATAAGTAAAGTTTTTAAAACTCAGTGTCTGTTGAGGAATTGAAGGAACGTATTCGCGAACGTCAAAATTGACGATCACCAATTCCTCCACGCCCCTCTACCAATCTGGTTTGGAGGACTAGACATCCGCCAAATATCCAGCCAGTGTAGCCCTGCCCTCATTCCTATCCTGGGTACATAGCACACTCCCCTCGTTGGCAAAATCATAATGCCATCAAATTCGTGGTTCCGAAGTAGCGACTATATCTCAGGCTGAAGACGAGGGGAATATGGCCTGCCTATAAATAAATCAGTCCAGAGGATCTGGGAGCAACCGATCTGCACAGACATTTTCACCTCCCTAGCTCAAAAAGAACTGTTTTGATCTTTAAAAACAGTTAGTAAATTTGCATTTTACTTACAAGAGTGCAAAGTAATTTCATACTAATTATTTATTACTAATCGAATGTTTTTTTGATATTATCTGGTCGGCTGTTTTTTTATTTAATATTTTTGAAGGATAAATGATGGATGCCAATAATTTTGAATATTTTTTTTTAAGTTTTAGAGTAAGTTTTTTCCTCGCGGCAGTGAAAAATTATGTGTTTCACTTGGTAGCAAAGTGTGTTCACCTCTCGTGCTTTGAGGCCCTACCAATGCTCGAGATTCCACTCTTTGAACCACGAACATATTAGCACGAGAAGGTAAACACTAACTTTGCCCCCTTGTATACCTAACAAATAACTATTATTCAGCTCTTGCTTGTCTAGCCAGGAAAAGTACACTAACCCTAGCTATCTTCCTACGCAAAACTAGCATCATTACAATATGTGAAATATGATATGACATTGTAATACGCCGTTCCAGTCTGGTGGGTTGACAAAATACCCAGATTTTCTGAACTCTGCTTTATGAATAGGCAGGATGTTACATTCAAGGTTTTATAATACTGCTGTCAGGAAATAAAATCAGAGTCTTCCGCGAACATGGAATTTCAAAATTTTTGTGCATCTTTGCTTTACTCCAAGGCGTAATTAGAGCGACAGATAGGTACAATAGTTCGAAATTTAATATATTACGCAGTAGGCTTTTTGATAAAACGAAAATGTCGAAGTGAAGTCAGTCAAAATGATAACAAAATGATTGGTTTGGATTACTATTTCTCGAAAAAATACCTACATAAAAAATCACCAAGTTGAACAAGATTACAACTTGCGAGATTTAAAGAATACCGGTCCGATCGCTTAAAAATATGAGCTATTGAAGCGTTCCTAACTCAGCTTTCAATAATAAACCTACTAGCGCCTGCCCGCGACATCATCTGCTTAAGATCCCACGGGAACACATTACCAGGATATCAAGTATCCCATGTCGCAATTCAGATCTTTGTCTGGTTACGCCAAGTTTCATGTAAATCCGTTCAGCTGTTATTGCGTTGATTTAGTAACAAACATCATCATTCATCATTAACTTTCAAATTTACAATATCAGTGTATGTCCTCCTGAGTTTTGACTTTGAGGTTTTCTCAATGTCAGAACTCATGGTAAGGCTACTGGCCGTTTTCAGCCACGGCGATTTCTTCAGCTCCTTTGTTGGCGTTCGTGGACTCTCGTGTGGCTTACGTAGCCGATCTTGCAATGAAGACTCGTGAGCACAACGGGCACGAGAGAACACCATTTGGCATAATTATAGCTGGTAGCCGGGCTTTCAGCTCACCCCGCTTGTCTAGCTCAGTGCGACGACGGGATTCAAAATTGCCAGTGCGCTCCTTAACCAAAGATCTCCACGCAGGGCGGTTGGTGGCCTGCATCTTCCATTATAGAGACTCAATATCGCAGTGGCTCAATGGCTCTTCATGTGACGCTTAAGCACATCCTTGGACCTGAGGAGTTGCTCGCCTTGCTTTCGCAATATCAGTAGGATAATAGCCAAATAGTGATTCGCACTTAGCGGAGGCTCTGCTAACTACAATTCACTATTTGGAAGTTTTGTGGCAATATAAAGTATTGTTCGATATCATGCCAATACACAATGCACATAAAATAATATGTGGACCGGATACGCAGCGGCATTCAAGCTGAACACAATCGCATAACAAACAGAAGTGATTAGTATGTCACGCGCCTCACAACCGCAGTCACAATTTTAGCAGCTGTGACTCATACATACATCTAATAGCACGCGTTGAATCCCAACTAATATTTATGACGACCGGTCTGGCCTAGTGGGTAGTGACCCTGCCTGTGAAGCCGATGGTCCTGGGTTCGATTCCCAGTCAGGGCATTTATTTGTGTGATGAGCACAGATATTTGTTCCTGAGTCATGGGTGTTTTCTTTGGTTTTTAAGTATTTATATGTATCTATCTATAATATATATCGTCGTCTAGTACCTACAACACAAGCCTTACGGAGCTTATCGTAGGACTAGGTCGATTTGAGTAAGAATGTCCAGAAATATTAATATATTTGCGTTCTGGACCTCATGCTACAGTCACAGGTCATTTTGAGATTCAGTCGTTTTGATAGTAACCTGAAATATTTATTAAAAAAAATAATTATAAATGCGAAAGTCTGTCTGTTTGTTTGTTCGTCTTTCATGGCAAGGCGATCATTTAGTAGAATTATATATTGAACCTCAGGAACTGTAGCTTTTTCCAGGAACGGTAGCAGAACTGTTAGCCTGCGGCTTTTCCTCTATGTTTTAGAGATGGTATTCAAACTCAAACTCAACTCAAATTCAAACGTTTATTCAGTAAGTAGGCCACAAGGGCACATTTACACGTCCAGTATACAAAAGTATTAGAGAAAAATAAAAACTACACCCGTTCTAACCCTACACCTCTGACCCGAGAAGTATTTTGACTTTTATGACCGGCAAGAAACTCAGCGGGACTTATTTTTCAAAACAGTATCCAAAAAATTCTTAAACATAGATGCGTGATTCTGTAAGAACAGTGAAACAGCTTGCAGCGTTTCCGCTGAAGCGGCCGACATGACATACTTAATAAAAATACTCTAAAACCATCACCGCAATCAAAATAAACAATAAATTAATTGGATTTGTTCCTAATCGCAAATATAAAGTTACATAGGTGCCTTACGTTACTTTACGATAAATTGCAATTATCGATACATAACATACGGTTACGCTTTACGCTTCAGGAAATGTTTACGCTTGGTTTACGCTCGCAGAAACGTCAGGAAATGCATCAAATAGCGTAAACATGACGCGGCTCGCGAGACGCAGGCGTATAAATCTGTCTTCGTGTAGAGCTAAAACACTTGGAATTTAAGTGCATAAAGCTGCTGTTTTAAACACTTCCAAATTCAAAACATTTTATTCTGCATGTAACGGGCATTTATCGATATCGATATGTCGATAGGACCCGGGTATGTCCTTAAACTACGTCCAACAATGAGAGGAAGGGCACAGCGATTACCATCACGCTTGAATCTGGGGCAGCCCAACTGGGGAAGTACCTCCTCCTTACAGAAGACCACAGCCATAATAGCACTGCCACCTTTCAGGTATGTAGTGTTGTGTTCCTGATGGTGAGTAAGGTTCCCAGAGCTCCAATGCCCCTTAAAGGCCGGCAACGCGCTTGTGACTCCCCTGGTGTTGCGGGTGCCCATGGGCGACGGTAATTGCTTCTCACCAGGTAATCCGTCTGCTCGCTTGCCGCCTATGTCATAAAAAAAAACCCGCCTTGCTTTCGCAATATCAGTAGGATAAAAGCCAAATAGTGATTCGCACTTAGCAGACGGCTCTGCTAACTACAATCGCTATTTGGAAGTTTTGTGACAATATAAAGTATTGTTCGATATCATGCCAATACACAATGCACACAAAATAATATGTGGACCGGATACGCAGCGGCATTCAAGCTGAACACAATCGCATAACAAACAGAAGTGATTAGTATGTCACGCGCCTCACAACCGCAGTTACAATTTTAGCAGCTGTGACTCATACATACATCTAATAGCACGCGTTGAATCCCAACTAATATTTTTGAAGACCGGTCTGGCCTAGTGGGTAAGTACCCTGCCTGGGAAGCCGATCGTCCTGGGTTCGATTCCCAGTCAGGGCATTTATTTGTGTGATGTGCACAGATATTTGTTCCCGAGTCATGGGTGTTTTCTATGTATTTAAGTACTTATTGTATCTATTTATTTTATATATATCGTCGTCTATTACCTGTACCCGTACAACACAAGCCTTACTGAGCTTACCGTAGGACTAGGTTGACTTGTGCCAGATTGTCCCGAAATATTTCACCTTACGTAACAATTCTATTATTCATATACTTAAGAAAAAGTGATCTAGCCAGTGAAATAGCGTTTCAGCTCACGCGGTAGACAAGACATAGGTACAAAAAATACTCTAAAACAATCAACGCAATCAAAATAAACAATAAATTAATTGGATTTGTTCCTATGACAAATATAAAGTTACATAGGTGCCTTACGTTACTTTACTATAAATTGCGATTATCGATACATAACATACGGTTACGCTTTACGCTTCAGGAAATGTTTACGCTTGGTTTACGCTCGCAGAAACGTCAGGAAATGCATCAAATAGCGTAAACATGACGCGGCTCGCGAGACGCAGGCGTATAAATCTGTCTTCGTGTAGAGATAAAACACTTGGAATTAAAGTGCATAAAGCTGCTGTTTTCAACACTTCACAATTCAAAACATTTTATTCTGCATGTAAAGGGCATTTATCGATATCGATAAAACAATACACAGGCATGTTAAACGGCTACATTTTTAAACGGTCCGATTCAACCATTTTATTCACAAGAGTGCAAATGAATTCAATAAAAATGTAGAGGGATTCATAAAAAGTTAGGTGGTTGGATGGAATTTTAAATGATAAATGATTGATACCAATATTTTGTATTTAATTGGTAATGTTTCAGTCAGTATTTTCCTTGCGGTAGTAATAAAGTGAAAAAAAATTCACTCGGCGAAGTTTGTTTCCCACCCAATGTAGCGAAAGATTCCAGCATCTAATATATTTTTCACTTCTCATGCTCTAAAAGTGTGTCATATTATGCTTGCCAAGGCGGACTAAAGTAGTACATTTAGCCTCTTGGGAAAATATGTATACATATTTATGATATACAAAACGTTTTAAATTGACGAACCAGAACGCTTCACCTTATTAAATCCACCAATCACGACACATATCGAAGTTAATTGCAACTCTAGATTCTTTTTTGGTGCGAATACTGTTTAAAAATGTGAAATCATTAAACAAAACTTTGTATAAAGTATTGTTTAATGGTGCTTTTTAGTTCCTACTTCACAAGCATTAAAAAAAAGTTTAAATCGTTGGCAAACTCTTTGAAGCCCAAATTATACATTGTCTTTGGCATTTATTCACGGCGTAGATATATCCTATCTGTATCAAAGTACTGAAAAAATACAAAGATTGCCAAATTAAACATTTTTGACTCAGAATTCATTGCGGGCGATAAAATTGTATTTGTTTATTGTTAAAATGTTACTTTATTTTATTTTCTCGCAATCGAAGTGAAAACTAGTATGCATAACTCGGGTCTAAACGCCATTTTATCCCTCGAACAATTTTCCCTCACTTCGTTCGGGAAAATAAGCATCTCGTGGTACTATGGCCTACTTTAGCCCCTTGTCAAACAATCTACTATTTAACTCCCGCTTTATCAAAATATATTTTAAACTTGATTTAAATGCAAACTCCTATTCTTTTTAAATACCTATGTAACGACGTTACATGTTAACGATGTTAGAGTTAAACCGAAAAAAAAAACCAGTTCATGTAGAAGTACCCTAATATTTCCTAATTTTGTTTTAACACCGTGTGATTGATTTACTTTACGTACTTATACGAATTTACAGGTTTCTAGAACTAACGGTAACTGATCATAGACAGACATAGGGGACAGACAGATGGGTTGCAAAAACAGGAAACCTTCCCGAGTGCCAGGGCCTTTCCAATACCCCTTGATCCCGTTAATCCGGGGTAAGGGAAGAGTTCGGGACGGTGCACTCTGGGGCAACGGTAAGCGATTATTGTAATACCTAGCTCGGCTGTATTTTATTTGAAAATGTCTGAGTACACACAAGCTTTCTTGAGCTTACCGTGGTTCAGTCAATTTCTGTAACTATGTACTGTAATATTTATTTATTACTTGAAGTTTACTGTACAATAATTAGTAAAGCAAGATATTATATATATTCAAGATATACATCCAAACCTTCAAGAAAAGAGCGTATAGGAATCTTAAAGGCCGGCAACGTAGTTGTGACTCCTCTGGTGTTGCGAGTGTCCATGGGCGGCGGTAGTTGCTTACCATCAGGCAATCCGTCTGCTCGTTTGCCTCCTATATCATAAAAAAAAATATCCCCGAACGATCATTTGTAAATTAAACGGAATGCGATTCATTAGGACCCATTTCGGACCGGTTCAAAGAGCCAATTTGTTAACTAATTACGGGTCCGTATCTGCGTTATTGCGTCAATCCATTTGCAAAAGATAAATACTGCATTATTTTTATTGCCGAATTCGAATACTGTACTATTTTAACCGGCGAAAACAAACGGAAAAGGTTCTTAAATCTTCTTTTTAAATATGGCTTCCATTAATTTATCAATCGATAATTTCGGTAATGTCAAGTAAAGTAACATACGTATTAGTAAAAGTAAATTTTATTTGTAGCGACTAATAATTTACACAAGATTTTTTTCCTAACTAGTGCGTAAAAAGTGCACTTTTCAGTGCGAAAATTTCACTTTTTAAGGCACTTGCTATGAAAAATTAGGTTCGACACTCGTGTAAAAACTTCTTTAAGACTCGGGTGATAGTCACCCTCGTTTCACTCGGGTGATTGTCACCCTCGTTTCACTCGGGCTCCAACGTTCACCCCCGTCGAAAAAAAATTTTTTTTCACTAGTATCGAAATGTACTATTTTAATCCGCACCGTAGGCTTCGTCACGAGGATACAAATAGTATATTAGTAAAATAATATATATCAAGTTTGCTCATAGACCATGACGTTATTCGGTTGTAGGCCTGGGGTTTTTTGAGTGGTAGCACTTTAGGTGGTAGGACTTTACAGAAAGCCGAAAGGCGGCCGCGGCGCGGCCCCGGGACTGCCGGGTGTTGATCAAATAGTAGTGAAACATAAAAGTTATTTATTATTTATAATATAAAGTATTGGATTTCGATTGGCGTTTCTTATATCAACACGACTGTGTAGGCAATGACCCCTGGGTACAATTACTAATTCTACGGTGGTAATATAACTGGATCTTTTTTATTAATGGGGTTACTTGTAAGGATACGGTATTGTTAGATCAACGTGCTCGGCATATAAATATTTTGCACTAGTTTAGCCAAGCAGGCAATGGCGAGTATTCAAGTTTCTAATAAATAATAGGCTATCCAAATAACAGGGATCCTAGCCAAGGCTTTACTTGGTCTTATAATGCCCATAAAATATATTGTTGGCTAAGGTACTAGTGCCATCTAGTGTTTAACAGCCGTAATAGATCTGTGTCATAGAATTAGTTCCCCGCCGGCAAGCGCCCGCAAAGTACAAGTCAAAAGTCAAAGTTATATAAAAAAGATAAATAATTTTCTTTTTTTCTTACCTACGTAATACTACCTATTCTACCTAAGGTAACGACCCATTATGGACGCACATAGAAATAAGGTCCATACATAATTGTGACGTCAATCAACTGCCAACCATACGATCTTTGACTTAGGAATGAAAGTGTCCACCACTGGTACGTGTCAATTTAAACCGTCTACCATTGGTGCTTTTACCTTACGTAAAATTTGTGAGTCTGTGGTATTTCATATATTAAATCGATAAATAATAGTACATTTCGATAGGTACTAGTAAAACAAAAAAAAAATTGCAACGAGGGTGAAAGTTGGAGCCCGAGTGAAACGAGAGTGACAATCACCCGTCTTAATTTTTTTTTATGACAAAGGTGGCAAACGAGCAGACGGATTACCTGATGGTCAGCAATTACCGTTGCCCATGGGCACCCAGTGGAGTCACAGGCGCGTTGCCGGCTTTTAAGGGGGTTTGCGAGCTCTGAGAACCTTACTTACCATCAGGAACACAACACTACATACCTGAAAGGTAGCAGTTAAGAACGCATTACTTAATAAAAATATTTTTTTCTTACCTACGTAACCCTACCTACCTTACCCTACCTACATAAAACTATATGACCTTCAACATTGGCCGGTAGACGACATCATATCCAGTAATCAACTGCTTTACAGAATCATTGATAACTGTTATCATTGCGGAATTAATATAAAGAAAATCCTCGTGTCCTCTATTAGGAAAATAGAGCTAAAATTAGCAGCTAGTTTACGGTTTTTATCATCTCCTGTCACGTTCTAACCTGTATGTATGAGCGAAAAAGAGACTAGACGCGATAGATGGTAATGACAAACGTCCCATTCGACCAGATTAGGTTAGATAGCGCGATTGTAGTTATCTTAAGCTGGAAAAGGACAAAAGGTGTAATTAAATGGAGATTACACGTAAACGTAACATTTAGTTGACATTTTATCACGGCACAGCTAATCAGATATAAAAATATCTATATAAACAACGCCTCTATTGTAAAGGCGATAAAGTGCTTGTCAGATATTATTGAGTACCTTGGCCGTTCCGATATATTTGATGGCGACTGTACAGTTGGCTTGGATAATGTATAACTCCTGCAGATTATTGCAATTGCGAAAATTTAAGTATCCTACTAAAATGTAGTACCTATTTATTTTTTATTATAATGATATAGAGACTTTGCTGTGTTGTGCCGGCTGCGTCCGTCCGTCCGTCGAAACAGAATCAGCAGCTACTGCGGTCACCAACCAGCCTGCCAAGCGTGGTGAATATGAAAATCCCACCAAAATGATACAGGTCATATAGGTATATGTCCATCAGTGGACGTCTTGCGGTTGAAATGATGATGATGAATATATTTCTAATTATAATATTAACTGTACAAATACCAAACTAACTTAAATCTAAAGAAGACTTGTACTTGTATGCTGGCGGCATTTCCTCGTTGTATCACAATGCTATGTTGTGCGAGGAGCCAGCTCTTCGGTCACCAGTTCCCTTACAGCTACATTACCTTATTTCCACCAAGATGATACAGGTCATATTTGGATAGGCCTATGTCCCATAGTGGACGTCTTGCGGTTGAAATGATGATGATGATGAATATATTTCTAATTATAATATTAACTGTACAAATACCAAACTAACCTAAATCTAAAGAGGACTTGTACCATGGATGCTAGCGGCATTTCCTCTTTGTATCCCAATGCTATGTTGTGCGAGGAAGCCGCCAGCTCCTCGGTCACACTTCCCCTACACGTCATAGCGACATTACCTTTTTTTTTTTTTTATGCAAGACTGACCAACGTTTGACCTCAGTCGCACCTGATGGTAAGTGACGACGAGGTCGAAGGTGTAGCACGCTGGTACAGTAACAGCCTATTAACTCTTGCCTTGAAGAGACCCAAATTATATCTTGCCGGGAATACAGATGACGACGACGACGGACGGACCTTATCTAATACAAAAAATAAAATTCCCCGATTAACTGTTATCTTTTACACTCTTCTTCAACAAATACGTAATCTAAATCAGTCTGACTCATGCGCACAATCGCGATATCATACGTGTAAACGGCGCCACTTAGGTAGTTATGTTCAATTGTTATTTAAATGCTATTTATCTACAACAACAAGGAGTGGAATGTTTTCTGTGATCTACACTTCTTGTTATTGCTTCAAATTTTCCTATGCTTATTGTCAATATATTTAAGTCGATGTTATTTCTAAGTACTCGTATCTGAGGGGCTACCGCCAAAAACGATATTCGTACATTTCGGACGATTGTCTCTGTCACTCTCATGACGTCTTGATTGGGGTAAAAGAGAAAGATGCCCGAAATTTATGGATATCGTTTTTGGCGGTAGCGTCTCTGGCCCGGTACCGCAAACATCGAAATTCGTATATTTCGGGCATCTTTACCTTTTAGTCCGATTAAGGTGTCATGAGAGTGACAGAGACAATCGTCCGAAAGTCACGAATATCGTTTCTCACGGTAGCGTCTCTGTTTAGGAGAGTTTAATCTCTTCGAAACGCATTAAGGCTTGTTGGGATTATGCTAGTATTTTAGTCTAGTAGCGAGTAATTTAGTAGCTAAACTATTCGCTACTGCCTAGAAATCATTCGCATTACAGTCGAGTAAAGTTCACAAGTCAGTAGTATTCTCCAAAATGAACAGCCTACGGCGTAATAACGACGTTTTCTGGCCCTGAACCGCTAACATCGAAGTTCGTATATTTCGAGGATCTCTCTATTTTACTCCAATTACGGCATCATAGGACTAACAGAGACAATCGTCCGAATTTTACGAATATCGTTTTTCGCTGTAGGGCCGCTGATTTTCATGCCAACTAAACCTATTAGTTGCTGAGAATAAGCACATTGTTATTTATTTATTATTTAACTCTTGTGTACAGGAAATTTTAGTTAAATTGGCTTGAGGATACTTTAATGTACTGAGATGTAAAGTGGTGTTATGTAGCGCCACACGTGTAGAAGGGCATACGAAGAGTTTTAAAGTTCAAAGGTCATCGGTAGAGACGCCCCGTTCTATATTTAGGATTAGGTTAGGAACCTTTGTGGACAAAGGACGGGAAATTCTAGACACCGAAATGCGTACTAATATTATAAATGCGAAAGTAACTATGTCTGTCAGTCTGTTACCTCTCCACGCTTAATTCGCTGAACCAATTGGGATGAAATTTGGTATGGAGAGAGTTTGAGTTACGAGAAAGGACATGGGTTCTTTTTGATAGAATACATGAGTGTCTGAGTACCTTCATAGTCAGATGTAAAATGTTTATTCGTATAACAGATTTCTGTATGTGTGAGAACATTTCAAGAAAAAAAACGCGAAATAGAAATATATCCAAAAAGCACGTAAATAGCACGTTTCGTATGTACGCACGGATGGATTCAAAAAAGCGCGTAAAGCCGTGCTAAAAAGCACGATCTGGTAACGCTGAAACTAACAACGTTAAAATTTTTCGTAACAACTAGATAAATGGGTAGAAAAACTATTTCTTGAATATTCCCAAATAAATAGATAGAGAATAGATTAGATACAGTTGTTGTTAAGTATTAATCATTGTTTTTATTTACGAATTAACAACAGCTGCGCAGACAAGTTTATCAGAGAGATTATTCCGCTGGTTTCCAGTTTCCAGAATCCTGTATCGATTGTTCTGTTTGTAAATATGTCCATTAAACTGTCTGTTATCTTCTTTAACAAACAAATACTTATCAAAATTTAATGAGTATATAAACACTGACAACTTAACATATCATATGTTTTACAGCTGCAAAATAAAATCATAGGACATATGTATTTATGAGCGGATCACGTGGATACATATTTCAGCACGTGTCGTACTAAAGCAAATTAACCGTTGTCAATTCACTCGTAAATGCCACGAGGTAACAGATATTTTAAGCCTATTGCAGATAACTAAGAAAATGGATTAAAGAGACTAATATCATTGCATTTCGCCCACGACATCTAGAAAGGGCAGTACGTAGAACGCTATTGTTTGTATGCATGCGATAAACTAAAAATAATTGTCGTATATAGCAGCTCCCTCGTGGCAGCTAGTCGAGTTAGTTCGCCCGCCGCCGCCGAGCCAAGCGATCGCGTCTCGCCACAATCATGATGGTAAAACTGGCTTTCCCGTTGCTACCTACCGACTATCCCGACGTAGACATGCTCAGGTGCAAAGATTGGCACCATTTCGCAACCGAATGCGTAGTTCCGCGAAGACCAAAGAGGAACCTGCCGCCGCTACCGGAAGACAAGGAGTGCAGTAACACAGAGTTGAAGAAGTGCAGCAAAATGGTGCATAGGAGACGGAAGTACAGGCGGCTGCCTTCGTTACCAGAGCACGATGAGTGTTGAAGAGCTAGGCTGTTGCATTGATTTTTTTTTTGTGATACACTCGTGGGTGAACCTCGCCACATTGGACACGCCACCGAAGATATGGCACACGGTTTTCTAAATGTGCGCAGAATGGAACAGATAATTGTTGCAGTAAGCCACAAGTGAAATGTCACCTATATTTTGCCGCGGTTCTAGGTCAGTGGCCCTGTTTGCGGGCAATGTTAGATGCACTGCTAGTTGTTATTAATTATAATTATAAATGTTTATAGTGAGAGCCGCACCTTTAATTGTTTTTCAATCATGTGATTGATACTAGTCACACTTTAGATAACTTATCGTGTTTCGACTTTACGAGAATTGTTGATTAAAATTTGATTACTGTAATCGTTGTATCGATAATTTAAAGGAAGTATGAGTAGTTTGCTATCGTAAAGTTTTATTTGCAGAGTGTAATTACACAAGTGATTTTGTTTAAGTTTCTCGCCGGTAGCCAAATGCGTAGTTGGAATGTGTCTCTCGATTTGTCATTAACGATAGAGGGTACGCATCCATATTGCCGATTCCCACCGGTTTTACTAACTAAATTTTCTTTGGGAAAAGACAAAAATTGACTCTCCGCCTCTGATCTACAGGGTTGCTATAGCTTTTATCAAGTACAAAACGCATCTTGGCCCCATAAAGTCTTAATATGTTTGAGTTCTCATTGTTACTAGAGTTCTGTGTCAATGTATAATATAATAATGGTTATCGGTTGCGATAGCTTACGTATGTTGTCATGATTTCGTAGTTATATATTAGTTATACAAGAGTATATAATAGCAATTAGTGAAATGATTGTGAAACTGTACAATTATACAGTACGTTGAAGATGCAATGTAAATAGTTTTTTTAGTCGTGTTTCATGATGACAATCTTCTAGGTATTAATGTTGTATTTGGTAGTTTTGAACTGTGATATAAAAATGTATATCGAGTGTGGGTATCCTTTTGTAATATTTGTTAATAAATTATCTTAAAGCTATGTTTGTTTTGTTTTATCACTTCTCGATTTATCAATAATACTTTCTTTAAGAAGTTTCTGTTGGGTTTTGTGTTGTGTATACTATAAGGCTATGTATGTTGATATAATAAATAAATAAATATGACAGGACATTCTTACACAAATTGACTGAGCCCCACAGTAAGCTCAAGAAGAATTGTGTTATGGGTACTCAGCTAACGATATATATCATATACAAATACTTAAATACCTACATAGAACACACCCATTACTCAAGAACAATCTGTGTTCATTTCGCAAAGAAATGCCCTTACTGGGATTTGAACCCAGGACTGTCGGCTTCATACTCAGGGCCTACTAGGCATGATCTGTCGTTAAATATACATATTAGCCATATATAATATCCATAACCCAGGAACTTTAGCAATAGTAGTGATTTACACCACCAATATGGTCTTAATTTTTATCATTTGCCACGCTATCTGTCACGCTTCAACAAGTAGGTAATACAGTCAGCAGTAGAAGTAGCTAAGCATTTGAGGTGTTCAAAATGAGGTCAACACGTCTCTATTGTCAAGAGAATAAGAGCGCGTGTAGGTAATTTTGAACACTTCAAACGCTTAGCAACTTTTGCTGCTGACTGTAACTATGAGATCGAAAGTGACGGATTGCATATTAGACATAAAATGGAAACCTTTCTGTTCAGGTCAGGATTCCAGCCCGTGACCTCCAGACTAAGGGTCATTAATCGACTAGGCTAGAAGGTCGTTAAAGAAAGTCATTAGTATATGTTAGGTGATTAGTTTTAGTAGCGATATTGTTATATGAACCTTCTTAACGAGGGTTAGCATAGGATTGGGCATTAGAAGTATAAATATACATATATATTATATACATTACAAAAATTAAATACAACCATACACAAATCGACCTAGTTCTACGGTAAGCTCAGTAAGGCTTCTGTTATAGGTACGTTACTAGACGACGGTATAAGTATATAATGGATAGATACATATAAATAGTTACTTAAATACATAGAACACACCCATGATTCAGGAACAAATATCTGTGCTCATCACACAAATAAATGCCCCCACTGGGATTCGAACTCAGGACCATCGGCTATATAGGCAGGGTCACTACCCACTAGACCCGACTGGTCGTCATATCATTTATCAGCAGTATGACACTAAACAATAAGGTTAAATAAAATTATATTTCGATCGAGATTCGAGTTTCCGATGGAAACTAACTAAACCACCTAGCAATCAATTCAATCCAGAAGGGCAACGCCGCCAGTATTCTGGGCAGCATACCGGAGGCAGGGGGATTTGGCGAGGTTTTATTTTGTATGTTTAACACTAATTTATAGATAAAGTTGTAATCACAATGTTACCGAATAATTATATTTATTAGATTAGTGTAACGCTTTATACAACTAGACAATGCACTCAAACCTAGCAATTAATTCAACAAGTGTATGTACTGCCAGATCATGTAAATGACACAGTTCAGGTAAGAAAGCATATCAAAGTATGTCTATTTTTTGATGTCAAACTTTTCAAAAGTCTCTTTGAAAGATTAAGATCTTTTATCTTTACCTTTTAAAATAGTTTGGCACTACGTCGATCGTAAATGTATTATTTACTACCACATCTCAGTCTAGTACTACATCTTGTTAAGTACTTACTCGTATTTATAAATAGAAAAAAGGAAGTCTTCGCCCGATAATGTCCAGTATACAAAGATGGATTACCGATAAGAGCGTTATGAATGATCCTCCGGCCGAGAAAGAGAGTGACTGAGACATATCACAGTTTTATCATTCCTAAGTACATAACAGAGAATTGCATTCCTATTGGCCATCGTTATTAATTCCTCGTGACTATCATCATCAATTAGAAAATAGATGAAATACTTATGGCGTTTCGCATCAGGAATGATTTCATCCGCAGTAGAACCAAGTTACCGATATAGCCCTCCGGGTCGCCAAACTTAAGTGGCTGTGGGAGAACCGATGGCCGGTGGGGCGGAAAGGTTCTGGAGTGGCGAGCACGAACTGGAAGACGCAGCGTAGGTAGGCCTAATTAGACCGACGACCTAATTAGAGTCACGGGGTACCACTGGATGTGGAAGGCGCAGGATCGGTCTTCTTGGGTCTTTCTGGGGGAGGCTTATGTTCAGCAGTGGACGTCTTGGGGCTGACATGATGATGATGATGATGACTTATGGCGTTTAACACACTGCCACTCACAAGGCCGCATGATGCGACTTTTCTGTGTGTTGGACTGTGGACATACTAATATTATAAAGAATATTTTTTTTTTAATGATAAAAGGTGGCAAACGAGCAGACGGATGCCTGATGGTAAGCAATTACCGTCGCCCATGGGCACCAGGGGAGTCAGAAGCGCGTTGCCGACCTTTAAGGGGGGTTGGAGCTCTGGGAACCTTACTCACCATCAGGAACACAACACTACGTACCTGAAAGGTAGCAGTGCTATTATGGCTGTGGTCTTCTGTAAGGAGGAGGTGCTTCCCCAGTTGGGCTCCAGACTCGAGC
Organism: Grapholita molesta; assembly: GCA_022674325.2. NCBI lineage: Eukaryota > Metazoa > Arthropoda > Insecta > Lepidoptera > Tortricidae > Grapholita > Grapholita molesta. The sequence continues at coordinate 939,763 of CP053133.2, read as the reverse complement.
GTGATGGTCATCGCTGTGCCCTACCTCTCATTGTTGGACGTAGTTTAAGGACATACCCGGGCGACTTTTCTCTGTGTTGGACTGTGGATATTCATACTAATATTATAAAGAGTAATTTAAGAAGTCGCTTTTGTTTTTAGCTAATATTGTAAACAAGCAGCGGCGCTACCGCGAAAAAAGATGCTTAAATTTTGGACGATTGTCTCTGTCACTCTCATGAAGCCTTAATTGGAGTAAAAGAGAAAGATGCTCGAAATATACGAACTTCGACGTTGATGCAATAAGCTAGAAAATAAAATAACTAACATCTAATTGATCTTGTCTTGGCGCCAGCAGCCCATTCCTAAGTGACATTGACATTGTTTAGACTTGGACACATGACTCCACGAGATAATTATATAAGATATATATATCATACATATATACCTGTGTTGATGGAGTGTGTTAGTGATGCCCGCGTGATGGGTATGAAATACTTATAACCTCGTAAGGCCCACGGGCCTGTCAGTAGTACTGATTATTATAATGAAATTTGAATTTTATACAATTGGATCAGAGTTGAATTTCATTTGTTTTGCTTTGATTTTGACACAAAAGAGATTCTACTTTATTTCCTACAGTATAAAGAACAAATTCAAGTAGGATATTATTTGTATAGCGGGCCTTAGGAGGATATATCGGCTAGCCATACGCGAACCGAACGGGTAGCATGGTTGCCATTTTATCTATCGTGCTATGCGTCACTTTCACGCTCACATACTTGTTAGAGCGTGAGAGATATTGCGACAAATGATAAAAACCAATTAGACTAGACTAGCAGATCTGTCCGCAACCCCCACACACAATACATACATACATTACATCATACATTTCAGCCTTATTCTGCTGGATATAGGCCTCCCAGAAATACTGACTTGTATCATAGGGTAGTTGCCATAGTCGCCACGCTTGACAGACAGGTTGGCGACCGCAGTACATTGGGTTTCGACGCCCGTCCGTAGGATTTTTCCCTTTGTCGCCTCTTACGACACCCGCGGGAGATGATGGGGTTCTAGTTAGCCGGCATCACACGGCATCCACAATAACAGACATAAAGTCGGCATCATTAATAGGTAATGTATGAAACAAAGCACCAAAAGTATCTGCTATCCTGTGTAAGTATCTTTTTTATTTACAAATGAGATATTTTGGACCCGGGTATGTCCTTAAACTACGTCCAACAATGAGAGGTAGGGCACAGCGATGACCATCACGCTTGAATCTGGGGCAGCCCAACTGGGGAAGTACCTCCTCCTTACAGAAGACCACAGCCATAATAGCACTGCTACCTTTCAGGTGTGTAGTGTTGTGTTCCTGATGGTGAGTAAGGTTCCCAGAGCTCCAACCCCCCTTAAAGGCCGGCAACGCGCTTGTGACTCCTCTGGTGTTACGGGTGCCCATGGGCGACGGTAATTGCTTACCACCAGGCAATCCGTCTGCTCGTTTGCCGCCTATTTCATAAAAAAAAAAAAAAAATCTACAGTTCATTTTTCAAAGTTTCTATCACATTTACATAAATTGCCAAATATGCAGATGCCTCTTTGTGTGAAGCAATTGAAACACGATAGATACATTTGGTGCGCATTTTCACGGGGTTAGCAAGCTGAAGTGGCAATGGGCAGGCCACATTGCACGCAGAGAAGATGGCAGATGGGGTCGAAAAGTGCTCGAGTGGAGACCACGGACTAGCAAGCGCAGGGTAGGACGTCCACCCACAAAATAGACAGACGACTTGGAGGTCGCTTCCAAGTGGTACATACATGTGGAGGTTCAAGGGGAGGCCTATGTTCAGGAGTGGACGTCTTATGGCGGAGATGATGATAATGATGATTTCATACGATACTACTGACGCTAACTTTACATGAGACTTACATAACTACATACGACAGTATGCGCAGCAACTGGGAACCGAACCCGGGTATTGTCTGTTAAAATGCGACCAGAAACCACCGTTCCGAACGGTGGAACATACCTTATACAACACGCCTGCCAAGCGTGGCAATTATAGCATTCAATATGGCTTATACAATTTATACTAAGGTGTTAGGTGGCTAAGACGGAACCAATTTAGTAGATGTGACAACACAGGGTCTACACCTCATCATCTTCTTCGGGTTGTCCCGGCATTTTCCCACGGCTCATGGGAGCCTGGGGTCCGCTTGGCAACTAATCCCAGGAGTGGCAGGCACTAGTTTTACGAAAGCGACTGCCATCTGACTTTCCAACCCAGAGGGTAAACTAGGCCTCATTGGAATTTGTCCAGTTTCCTTGCGATATTTTCCTTCACCGAAAATCGACTGGTAAATATCAAGTGATATTTCGAAAATAACTTCCGAAACACTCATTGGTACAGTCGCCATCAGTTATATCGGAGCTGTGGAGGTAGTCACAAATATCTGAACAATGCCTCTGTTTTCAAGGCGATAAAGTGCATTCAGCGCGACTTCGGACCCGGGTATGTCCTTAAACTACGTCCAACAATGAGAGGTAGGGCACAGCGATGACCATCACGCTTGAATCTGGGGCAGCCCAACTGGGGAAGTACATCCTCCTTACAGAAGACCACAGCCATAATAGCACTGCTACCTTTCAGGTAGTGTTGTGTTCCTGATGGTGAGTAAGGTTCCCAGAGCTCCAACCCCTCTTAAAGGCCGGCAACGCGCTTGTGACTCCCCTGGTGTTGCGGGTGCCCATGGGCGACGGTAATTGCTTACCATCAGGCAATCCGTCTGCTCGTTTGCCGCCTATGTCATAAAAAAAAAAAGACTGTATAAGTCGGGTTTGAACCTGCGACCTCCGGATTGCAAGTCGCTACAAATAGGGCGGTTGTCATGCCCACTTTAATACCATTTGAACTAGCAAATTCAAATAAGAAGTGGAAGTAAATACACGCCCACCAAAACCCCGATACTAGGAAACGTGCGTCAGTCCTAACCACTAAACCCAGAATTGCGTGTCAATACTTCTCTAAACCTCGTATCTCTTCAACTTAACTTTTAAAATGAACTTTAATACTAGTTGGTTAAGCTTGCGTTTGCAATATATATCGAGTGAGATACGAGGTCGAGTTATTAATGAGACAATTTATCTGATTATCCGTTATAAAGCGATTTGGCGGGAACTGGAATTAGGGTTTTGCCCGAATTTCGTGATACGCTGATAGTTGAAATGAATATGGCTCAAATTAGTTATATTGGCACCGATTTGGTCTGCGCCCCGATTATTCTTTTATCTACGCATATACATACTTAACCCTTCTATGATTCGTTCAAAAACAGCAAGTACAATCAGCAGCAGAAGTAGCTAAGCATTTGAGGTGTTCAAAATGAGGTCAACACGTCTCTATTGTCAAGAGAATAAGAGCGCGTGTAGGTCATTTTGAACACTTCAAACGCTTAGCAACTTTTGCTGCTGACTGTACACTACTTTGTTACAACATATTTCTTATCTGTGCAAATGTTATAATTGCTCTATTATTATATCATAAATTTTTTTATACAACGACGGTGGCAAACTAGCACTGCTACCTTTCAGGTATGTGGTGTTGTGTGCCTGATGGTGAGTAAGGTTCCCATAGCTCCAACCCCCCTTAAAGTCCGGCAACGCGCTTGTTACTCCCCTGGTGTTACGGGTGCCCATGGGCGACGGTAATTGCTTACCATCGGGCAATCCGTCTGCCCGTTTGCCATTTTTGTCATAAAAAAACTTAGCAAGAGGATATTACTATTACAATCATATTTCTTTGATTAAACAAAGAACAATAAAAAATAACATCACGTTGGAAAATTTATTCTGTAATTTCCCAGAGATTACGTGTCTGATGATAATATTATAAAACAGCCATAATAATGTACAACGAACTATTAATTGTGGCGCCATTTTTATTGCGATAAGGTTATCGATCCATGACAAACGTTATCCAAATACGTGGTTGCCCAATCAAAAATTATCGTTGTTGTACCAATTAGTTTGATATGTTGTGTGGACATAGTTTTGTTTTATTTGGTAGTAGTAATACTCTTAATATAACAAATAAACAAGATATATATATATTCATATTTGAGAAGTAAACGGTCCACTGCTGGACATAGGCCTCGCGCAAATGACTTGTATCATCTTGGGGGTTAAAAAATAAATATTACAGGACATATAAAAATTGACTGAGCCCCACGGTAAGCTCAAGAAGCTTGTGTTGTGGGTACTCAGATAACGGTAATGATATACAAATACTTAAATACATAAATAAAACACCCATGACTCAGGAACAAATATCTGTGCTCATCAGTTTACCATGCCCTTACTAGGATTTGAACCCAGGACCATTGGCTTCATAGGCAGGGTCACTTATCCACTAGGCTAAACCTGTCTTTAGTTTGTCATAGTCGCCACGCTTGTACAGTCAGCATCATATAGTTGGTAGCATCCAAAGTACTCAAAAAGTTCGGTACACGATAGAATTAGTATGGTGAACCGAATTGAGTACTTTGAATGCTACGAACTATATGACGCTGACTGTACACTAATTTAAACACCATCCCATTCATTCCTAACATTTATTCACTGGGGATGAAGTTCAAATTATTTTAGATTATGCAGAAATATCAAAGTTAAAATTAGTATACGCAATATAATCCGTTTTAATTGTTTTACTTCATGAGAAATTATCGCGGCAGTCAGTAAAATGCGAATTTAACTTTATCTGTCACGGTGACAGTGACAGTGTCACCTCTGGGATGAAATCTTATATGTAGAGAGTTTGAGCTACGAGAAAGGACATAGGATAATTTTTATGCCACAAATCATACTTTAAAGTCGGGCATGGCTGACCGAAAAAGTGGCGAGGAAAAGCTAATATTAAATAATTACCACTACTGAGTAATAGCTGGGTGTAAGTGCAATGACGAATGTCAAATACGTTGTGTTATCATGTACTTGTTTTGTCACATGTCCGTCGTCGGCTCACGTGCTTAGCCAGACTTGGATCAGTTCCAGCGGGAGTTTACATTAACAGTGTAAATAAATAATGCTGGTATTATTAGGAACGCCTTGAAGTAATTTTTAAGTATGACACTCTATTTGTTTTTAAACGGTTGCTAACAACAATAATCCCTTCCGGCCGTATGTACCCGAGTTTTGTAACCAAGTACAATAATTTACAAGTAAGATAATTTTGTCTTTGCTCGTTACCAGTGACAAACTAATAAATGACTTGAATAGTTTACGAACTGCGTTCTTCGCGGTATCAGGCCTGCTTCTATATTTACTTCTAATCCTATAACATTTATAATAAGAGTGCTTGAATTTCATCTCAATCGGTTGAGGATACATTTAAATGCTTAAATTCATTTATCTTCAGCGTAAAAATTATATACTTAGGTACGTAGGGCATGATTCCTAAACGCATATATCAAACGTAACATGCAGTTCATTTATATTCGTTTCTCTTTCCGCCTTTTGAGAATTCTGTTTGTTTGAAAGGGAGAAAAATCTGGCATTTACTAAGTTTATGAATAAGAGGAGGCTAGAGCTTAGCTAAGTTGCCATATTTACAATAATTATAATATTAGGAGTACTTAACTATTTACTACAATAAATGTAAAAAAAACCCCTTGAGGCATTGTACCAAGGATGCTGGCGGCATTTCCTCGTTGTATCGTAATGTTGATACACTGTGCGACGAAGCCTCCAGCTCTTCAATAACCAGTTACGTCTGCAAAGAGTTTGTACGCGCTGGGACCCCATGGTTGCCATATAATTATTGCAAATATTGCTGACATTACCAATTGCAATCAAGTCTGCAATGCCTAGACCTTGTGACGCAATTGAGTTTGCATCTATTATGCAGTTGCGTGCAACAATGCCACCGCTGCATGCGTCTTAGAACAATATGCAACAACGTATCGTAAAGTTTTTAACTATTATTTACGTTTTTTTATAATGAATCTTGAGACTGAGATGATGATTTTAATAGATAAATGCATATGTACTCGTATGTCCACGAACTATGAAGAGGGCTATGCTCGGAGTTTCTCTACGTGTTCGAATAAGAAATGAGGACATCCGTAGGCGAACTAAAGTCACCGACATAGCCCACCAGGTTAGGAAGCTGAAGTGGCAATGAGCAGGCCACTTTCCACGCAGAGATGATATGCCATGGGGTCGAAAAGTGCTCGAGAGGAGACCACAGACTAGCAATCGCAGCGTAGGACGTCCACCCACAAGAAAGACAGACGACCTGAAGACGCTGGATGCATGTTGCTTCCAACCGGTACCTGTGGAGGTCCAAGGGGGATCCCTATGTTCAGCAGTGGACGTCTTATGACTGAGATGATGATACATATGTATCTATTTCTAAGTACAGTCAGCTGCAGAGAAAAGGTACCCCGCCATACGAGTTTGTAGGGCACGGTGGTACACACAGCAACACTCTTAACTGTAGGTACATCGGTGGACTTTATGCCTTATATAATAAGGTCTACCAATGTATAGCTAAGAGTGTTGTTGACTGTACCTTTTCTCAGCAGCTGACCGTACACGTAAACAAAGTTGTTGAGAACTTCGACCAAGCCATACAAGGGGTAAATACAACGTTACATAACGCTTGGTAATGCAATTAGTTCGATGTTTCATAACCGCTACCCTTGACTATATTATGACGCAAATTATGTCATCAATATGACCTAATAAGTAGCCGACAAATGAAATGTCCTCGTTTGTTAGTAAAATGTCCTTGTAATAAGGGTGTTGTCTGTCCAATTAAGGTGTCGGCACCAGTAATGGACACGGAACCAATCATGAACATTAGTGCTTATTTCAAAGGAGTTAAGTGTTATGCATTTGTTGGGACATATTCAATTTATAACTAACAAATTTATTTATTCATGTTAAAAATACATTTTACCGACTAACTTAAGACTAACTTAAGCCTAGTCAAATAGTCCCTCTCGAGTCGTCCCTGGTGCAAAGGTACCCATTACACTAGCCGCGTTACCATTTATAACTTTATGATTTTTGAGATAAGAACTAAGTGTCCATCATTGGTGCCTGTCAGCTTAAAGTGTCCGACATTAGTGCCATTACCTTAATAAATAAAATAGCAATAATCTCAGTAATAAATATTCTTATTACTTAGATGGCAGTACAATGAAAATGAATAGTGAAACGTCTTTTGACTGTTTAAAACTATTACGTTATTATATATTTTCGCTTATAAGCTTCGCTTCTACCTTCCTAATGCGGACTGCTAAGGAATGGAATTCGCTCCCTTCGTCTGTATTCTCGGAAAAATATGTGGGGGTTTTCAAAGCAAGAGTGAATAGACTGTTACTGAACCAGCACCACCCGAGGTCGAGGGTGTAGCACATTGGAGGAATGCGTTCAGGGATAAAACCCTTTGCCGATTTGCAGCTTCGCTGACAACAGAAAGCGCGAAAATTTTTATTCTTAAACGAACTGTCTTTATCTCTCTTATGATACCGCAATTGGATTAAAAGAGAAAGATACTTGAAATTTACTAACTTCGGTGTTGTAGGCCTGACGAAAGAAATAGCGGAGCCTATATTTGACTTCCATTTTCTTCATGACCAAAAGTAACGTTTGGGACAAAAGTTATTTTTCACCTCACTAGCTCGGAAATAGCTGTTTTGTTTTTTAAAAACAGATAGCAAAATTGCATTTTATTGACAAGAGTGCAAAGTAATTTCATACAAATTGATTGTTTTTTTTGACATGAGCTGGTTAGATGTTCTTTTGTTTGATGTTTTTGAATGATAAATGATGGATGCCAATAATTTTTATTAAATTTTTATAGTATTAGTGTAATTTTTTCCTCGCGTTATTGAGGTGGAAAATTGTGTGTTTCACTCGGTAGCAAAGTGTGTTCACCTCTCGTGCTTTGAGACCCTCCAAATGCTCAAGATTCCACTCTTTGAACCACTCGCAGTGCCCGTTGTTCAACTTTGGAATCTTTCGCTAGCTCGGGTCTCAATATTAGCACGAGAAGGTAAACAGTAACTTGGGCAAAGTTGTGTAACAAATAACTATTATTACCTAACCGTGTGGAATACACGTGCGCTGTGAGAACCCACTCGTGTGATAAGTACAGAATTCCACTCGCTATAACTTAATCTGATTGCATATAAAGTACAAACTTCATGCTGCACATTCTGATATCAAACTAGTATACAAAAGGTCGATGCAACGTTTTCGTGCCACTGGTAACCATAGTAACGGACTACTATTTGAGGCCTGGTTATTTTCCCTAGGGACTAAAGCATACATTTACATACATACATTTCAGCCGTATGCAGTCCACTGCTGGACATAGGCCTCCCACAAATATGACTTGTGTTACCTTGGGGATAGTTGCCTGCATGCTGCAGGTGGGTTGGCGACCGCAGTAGCTGCAGATTGAGTTTCGATGGACGCTGCTGCCCGTCTATAGAATTTTTCCCTTTGTCGCCTCTTACGACACCCGCGTGAGGAGATGGGGTGGTGCTATTCTAGTCAGCCGGCATCACACGGCATACAGTATGAGGTTCTTCGAAAAAGGAGTGTAATAGGTTCTTAAAGGGTAGGCAACACGCATGTGAATCCACTGGAGCTGCAGGCGTCCATAGGCTACGGTAACTGCTTACCTTCAGGCGGGCCGTATGCTTGTTTGCCACCGTCGTTTTATAAAAAAAATGCGTTATTTATCACACAACATGCGCTTTTATTAAGTAATTGGTTGTGAAACGCCAATGGAGGGTGGTGTTCAAGTAATCTCCTATAATGTATGTCTTTTTCGTGTTTAGATATTCGTTAGAACAACACAGCTATGGTGGCAGACGATAAAATCCATTCATATTAGGGTAGCAAGTCTAAACAAATATCTAGATGCTGGTGATTCAACTAAAACTAGGAGGAATAATGACTGGAGAACGCATCCGCGAACGCCAGTAGGACAATAACATTTTGGCTTTTGCAGCCCAAAATGTAACGACTCACTATAGTTTTGCTTTACAGGACACTCTTTATAACTAAAATATTAGCTTATTCTGTATTAATTACCGCAACTTCGGTTGAAAACACAAGAAAACTCCAATTGTATTTGTTTGTATCCCTCCAACTTTGACAGTTCTGAAGGGTTCAGTTTGACGGGGAAAAAATATGTGAGACTATGACAAGGATGGACGAAAATAGCGCCGTCTTTGCCATATACAGGGTGGCTCATTCAAATCGGTCAGTATGGGGAAATCTGGAACTATAAGACATACAAAGATTTGTTCTTAGGAACCATGTCATCGATTTTAGGGACAAGAAAAACTGCATACATAGATTTAAAAAAACTTGTACTCTGTTCGAGAATCGAACCTGGTTGTTTTGGAAAATAAAACTTTTAATTGTTTTTGTTTGGATTTGGATTGTGTTGGTTATAGGCAGCAAAAGTTACCATAAACCATTCCTTTCGATCGTGCATGCTTATTACAAGTTTAATAAGACTATCCCGTTCGATCTTAGTATTTTAAATGATTACCATGGCTAGTCTATTTCTAATTCTAAGTCTATGGTATCTCCACATGGAGCCATAATGTACAAACCACTATCACTTAACTGGTGGGCGCGGACCGTGTTGCTGGACAACTTGCGTGGGAAACTCGCAGTAACTCAAACTAAGATAAAGGTCAAACTGTGCAACTAAACTAAAGGCTAGATTTTGCAGTCTGAAATAGTAGTTTATGCAACTGTGCATAATGAAGGGCATTACAACAAGAGGGTGGGGGTATGAAACGAGCCGAAGTATAATACATTACTTTATCTACACACATATCATAAGTGTTTTAAGATGGGTTCAGCAACCGTAGGGAAGTGACCTGCATTATTACTAGTGCTAAATGTAAATATTAAAAAGTCAACGAACAAAACTAATGACAGCTCGTAATGGCGGCGTTTCGTATTTGGTATCTCTGACAAATATTTTTTTTAACTATAGACAAGCGAATGAACTTCCTATTCTATTGTCACTCGAGTTCAAATGTCGTTCGATTTATATTAAAAAAAAAACATAACGAATTGGCGTTTCGTATCAATGAATGTTTTAATATCTATAGATACTAGAATAGACACTCCACTTGAATTTGATAGCTGTTCCAAATTTAAACTCATAACCCACTGTTTTCAGGAGGTCACTGTTAACTTTACGAGTACATCTCCATCATGTTCTGATGGTTGGTAATGCTGGTCATTGCCTACGGTTTCTGGACGCATTTTAGAGCACTAATGATATGTACGTAGATAAATATTATTCTACACAACGAGGTATTGTACAGTCGCCATCAGATATATCGGAGCTGTGGAGGTGGTCACAAATATCCGAACAACGCCTCTATTGTCAAGGCGATAAAGTGCCTGTTCCGATATATATGAGTACCTCTACAGCTCCGATATATCTGATGGTGACTGTACGCATCCAAACTTGTGACAATTTCTGCCCGGAAATTTCATCATCATCATATCAGCCGAAGGACGTCCACCCTTTATCCAGTGGATTCCCGCGATCTTTACCATGTCGTAGGTCCAGCTTGTGGGGGTCTGCGTTCGCTGCGCCTTCCGGTACGTGGTCGCCATTCGAGAACAACGGCTATCGGTTCTACGTCCCTATACATAATATGCCTCGCCCACAGCCCAATTTTAGCGAAATTTAACAATTTATTTAAAGAGGTACAGCGAATTAATTTTGCCTGTATTGTCAGTTTTTTTCATTTACCTATATTTATTAACTAATAATAATAAATAACAAACTAATTAAAATTACAATAATGTGACAATAACTACTCTAGATTGAATCCGGAGGCATTTTACCAAGGATGCTGGCGGCATTTCCTCGTTATATCGCAATGCTGATACGTTGTACGAGGAAACCGCCAGCTCTTCGGTCGCCAGTTACATCAACCAGACGTTTCGCGAATTCCGCAAAGAAGCAAGACAGGACCATTTTACAGTAGTAAATAGTCAGCGACCACGTTACTGGTATATAATTTTGATTATTTCGTAAGGCATGTATCACTCCTGGATAGGTATAGTAAACCAACTTGATTTCTAGGCCACTTCGAGCCTTGTCACAGTGACATTAATAAGAAATCTTTTGCCTCTTCCATATATTTTTTTACTGTGACAAGGAACGAAGTGGCCTATAAATCAAATTGGTTGACTGTACATCCTGCATACAAACGCGGCACACAAGTTCGCTTGTTAGTTCATAACCTAACCTAACCAGAGATAACGGAACAATGCACAGGGCCACAGATAACATAGCACCGTGTTTTCGCGTGATCGTTCCGAATCGATCATATGCTTATTGCCCTTATCGACAAACAGCTTAAATTAACTGGGAAGCTGCAGCTGCTAGTTGATAATAATTTCACTTGTTTTTTTACACATAATGTTTACGTTTGGTTCAATTGCTTGATTTGCGCGAGTTCAGTAGCCCTTAGCGCGGCAACTAGGTTTTTTTCGAAATGGGTTTTGTTTGTTTTAACTTTTATGCTTTTACAGTACATATGGTGTTACGTCCAGGGATGTAACAGATGTGGTTTTATCGGAACCGAAAGCGGATTCAGATGTTTTACATTTAAGTTTATCGGAACCATAAACGGAAGCGGACCCGGAATCGGAACCCGTGAGATAGATGGGCAAGATGTTAAGAATACTTCACAGATTTCACACCAACACATACTAATAGGAATTTTAATGGAATAATACTTATTTAATAAAACAAATATTTATTTATTTAATCTTTATTGCACATAAGAAAACCTTAACGTACAAAAGGCGGACTGAATGCCATGAGGCATGCACAGTCAACCTCAGGGCAAAATAGAAAAGATTGTAGGCGGTGCAACAAATACAGTTTTTTTAAAGGCCATGCCAGGATAAGCTAAGAGAATCTGCCCCCAGCGAGTTTTGGTTTGTAATTTTTTTTGATGATGTAGCTTTGTATTAGTAGCAAGTATGCAAAATATCAGCCCCGAAATGTTACAGATTTTGGTAAAAAAAAACAAAATATGATCTTTCTTCAATATCTTTTTCTACCGAGCCGATTTTGACGTGCTTCTAATATATTGAGCATACAGTAAAGGTGATTATGCGACATTAATTATAGGACACATTGCCTTACAAAAAAAAAAATTACAAAAACAAAAATACTTTTTTCTTTTTGTACTTTTACGTCAGCGACACCTCCAACTTTTTCACTAAAGCTAGCCTCTTTAATAAGCTACGAAATGAATGTATTAACATAATTTTACCAGGGGTATAACGGGGTGTTTTTTTTAATTGAATTCATCACCGTACATTTTCTTTACCCGCTCATTATTAAAATTAATCGATTAAAAACTCTTTAGAGAAACTTGTATGTTTATAATGAGCACTGGCCACTTGCAAAAAAATTAAAAGTATTGATTCCTTTGAACATACAAGTTTCTCTAATAGTACATTACTGCAGCCGCCGGGAAAAAGGGGGTTGAAGGCTGAGTTGTATATACGGCCGACTGTAAGGAGGCCGGATAGTATACGAAGCCTTCTAGAACCTTTCACGGCTAGGCATGTATAGTGCTTTTCTCAAACTAATGCAATGAAATAAATAAAAAAATACCACTGAACAAAACAGCTTCACGACATAAGTTTTTTAATTTTCCCTCCAATCCCGCTTTGTAGTATTTTTGCCTTCGATGTAATAATTAATGACTATCATAAATAGTCTGGCTATAATTACTATATACAACATTTAGAAAAACCACCAAAAAAGAATGCACTTACCTTTTAAATGATGGCGCTACGGCATCTGCCTTTGGCGGTACACAATAACAAAATATAGATAAATAAAACCGGGCCCGGTTAGATTATTCAATTTTTATACACCCGTAACACTATATCTAAGTCACAAAAGCATTGAATCACGCCATTTACCACTATTTAGTCTTAATAAACAGAGTTTTACACGCCGAGAAACTTTTCCATTCCGCCATTATTAAAACAAGTAAAAGTGTCCTGTGATTGGTTGAGTCAAAAATGCGTTCAAAAACGCGCATGCGTGGAGTAGTGTTTGGTGTTGCCAATACAATTTTAAAATTGAGAGCATGAATAATAAATATAATAATGTAATAACCTGATGATATGAATATTCAATTACATGATAAATAAAATAAATCTCTTCATACCATTTCGTCTGAAATAAGCGAGATTATTTTTTAGCCCGCTAATCATTTAGTCACTAAAAATGATAAAAAAATATAACTCAGCTGTTTGAACAGGCTTCATGAACACAGACGCCAGGTATACATAAAAATTAAAAAAAAAATTACTTCCCGGCCTAGGCCTTCAATTTTATATGAAATTCGTTACCTGTCCTCTGGAGTCGATCCGCCCTAAACGTGATACTTCGAAGCCTATTATGACGCACGTAACGAAGACATTTCATTGCATGTTTGAGAAAAGAGTTTTTAATCGATTAATTTTAATAATGAGCGGGTAAAGAAAATGTACGGTGATGAATTCAATTAAAAAAAACACCCCGTTATACCCCTGGTAAAATTATGTTAATACATTCATTTCGTAGCTTATTAAAGAGGCTAGCTTTAGTGAAAAACTTGGAGGTGTCGCTGACGTAAAAGTACAAAAAAGAAAAAAAAGTATTTTTGTTTTTGTAATTTTTTTTTTTTTGTAAGGCAATGTGTCCTATAATTAATGTCGCATAATCACCTTTACTGTATGATCAATATATTAGAAGCACGTCAAAATCGGCTCGGTAGAAAAAAAGATATTGAAGAAAGATCATATTTTGTTTTTTTACCAAAATCTGTAACATTTCGGGGGCTGATATTTTGCATACTTGCTACTAATACAAAGCTACATCATCAAAAAAAATTACAAACCAAAACTCGCTGGGGGCAGATTCTCTTAGCTTATCCTGGCATGGCCTTTAATATACACAGACTACCACACATACGATTAGTGCAGCATGTGGCAAGCAAATAAACCTTTTTAAATTTGATGTACCCACGTCGCTCATTTTCCCCACTGCGTTGCTGTAACATCCGATATAACCCGATATATTTTCCCACGACACAGGCCTTGCCTAGTGTAGGAGTCGCCGATATAAATTGTTAAAGCGTTTAGTAAATACTTTTTACTTTTTTAACTTATGTTTTAAAAGTAGCAGAACCGGAACCGAAGCGGATGTTTTAAACCCATGGGAAGTTCCGACTTAACGGAACCGGAGCCGGAGCTCTGTAACATCTCTGGTTACATTACATGAATACTGGTCTGGTCTAGTGGGCAGTGACCTGCCTATGAAGACGACCGTCCGTCCTGGGTTCTATTCCTAGTAAGAGCTTTTATTAGTTCAGACACAGCTATTTGTTCCCAAGTCATGGGTGCTTTCTTTGTATTTAAGTATTTGTGTATTATACATATAGTATATCATTGGCTGAGTACCCACAACACAACCCTCTTGAGCTGTCAATTTGTCTGAAGAAATCTTGTAATATTTATTTATTACCGCTCTAGTAATGAGCACATTACTAATAATCATGTGGAAAATTGAAAGGGCCTGCCTGTACTTATCAATCAATCATTAATTTCGTTATCATACGTTTAGTACAGGTGACAGGGTGTTTTTACATGTGAAACCCACTGTTAAACTTTGTAGTACTACATTTTAGTATAATTTTATAGTTTAAAATTGCGAAGTAAACTTTACAATCGCTGTCATTTCCCGAAATCTCAAGCGTACGACGAAACCTCGTGACAAATCGTTCCCCCGTGTACTAACGTCAATAAACTTGTAACAAGACTTCTTTGATAAAGATTTTATTACTTCGACGATAAGATTTGTGACGATAAACCAATATGTCTAGATCCTTAGTTTCTTAGAAGCTAAACCTGACCAAAAGTCTATAATCATCGGTTTTGTCATGCCTTTCAGCACGTGTTATAAGTATGACGAAAACCAATTAATATTAAATTAAAACTTCAACCTATAAAAGTCGTATAAACGTATTGAGTCACGGTGTGTGTTTTAATTGGCGCTATGATGATGTTGTACGATTTCAGGAAAACGTATAGTTATGAATTTATGATCAATTGACCTAAGTGTTGGTTGTGACTAACACGCTGATTTTTCATGATATATGACGCAATATTGACGCTTTCTGTAACCACAATGATAGACAACAGTCATATTTAAAAATACGCGTAAATTAATTATACTTTAGCCTTGTTAATATTGTTGTTGGGGAACACTAGAGAAGTTGAGGAAATTAATAATTAGACGACCTTTTCATTGTTTTTTAAAGTTTTTAATAGTATGATTCACAATTCACGAGAATCCGAGACGAAAAACGCCTTTAAATTGCAAAAAATGTACTATATTTAATCTTTATTTTTAATTCTAATACCTGTAATATTTATTTAAGTATTTGTATACTACTTGTATATAATATCGTTGGCTGAGTACCCACAACACAAGCCTTATTGAACTTACCGTGGGGTCATCATCATCATCATCTCAGCCATAAGACGTCCACTGCTGAGCATAGGCCTCCCCCTTGGACCTCCACATGTACCGGTTGGAAGCAACCTGCATCCAGCGTCTTCCAGCGACCTTAATGAGGTCGTCTGTCCATCTTGTGGGTGGACGTCCTACGCTGCGCTTGCCAGTCCGAGGTCTACACTCGAGCACTTTTCGACCCCATCTGCCATCTTCTCGGCGTGCAATGTGGCCTGCCCATTACCGTGGGGTAGTATTTAATAATTGGGATTGAGCTTCATAATGCTGCAATTCCTGTGACCAGCACGACAGCTCTGATAAAATGAGGCGACTGTACATTAAGTAGGTACACATGCTTTACTAATGCCAGTCGGAAATGTGACGTTAAACCTTCGTGACTCGACAAACTCGTCAAGATTTATACGATAATCAATTTCTTTATGCATTATTAGTGACGTTGGTTCTTTGTGATCGGATGATGTGATTTGTACTCATACTCGGATACCTACGTAATAGTCATAAATATTCATTCATTTGAACAATAAACACGGCATTTCACGGCAATAATAAATAAATATTACAGGATATTTATTAGCTTCGCGGTAATCTAAAGAAGACTTGTAGAATTATATAATGATAAACATATTTATAAGCGTTTGTCCTGATTCACTGACTGACTGATCGATCATCAACGCCGAGCCGAAACCACTGAAGCTAGAGAGTAGAGACTTTCCGGGTAGGTTATTTTGATAAAGTAGACAAGCAATAAGAAAGGATTTTTTGTAATTCCTCCCCTAAGTGGATCAAAAGGGGGTTAAAAAGTAAAGTTTCTAATAATGCTTTTGTCACATTATGATTTGGATAGGTACATTGTTCTCAGTGAGATTCGTATAGTTAGTTCTACGAGAGTTGAGGCGAATGGATTACGCACACAACTATATACAGTGCAAAAGAGTGAACGAATGGAAAGAATGAGTAATCTCCCTATCATTACATGAGATGTTGTTGTGTGAGTGACTTCAACTCTGGTGAAACTACCTATATAAGGAAACTCCTGTATCCAATATTAATACCTACATTTGTTTGTATAATTCCATTGTTTGTTTCTGTGTAATCTCCTTCGTAAATAAAATAAATAAATAAAAGTTTGTATGGGGATTGTTTAACATGTAAAGCGAGACACTTGAAATTTTGTGTAAACACCAAGGGGTGTGAAATAACTTTTCTTGTATTCGAATAAGGATTCGAATACAAGAAAAGTTAATTCAGCGCTTTTTGAAATTCATCCCCTAAGGGGTCAAAAAGGAGGTTAAAAGTTTGTAAGGAGATGGACTCAAATTTAAACTGACACTTTAAACGTTGTCTTCAAACTTTTTATTTGAAATGAAAAGAAAACAACAATAATAATTGCTACCGTTTATAGGTATTCTTCTGCGCGTGCGAAGCCGCGGGCAAAAGCTAGTATAAACTAAATGAAGTTTAACAGTAATTTTGAGGCCATTAATCCCTTTAATTTCAGCAGTGTGCCCATTCCGTGTTTCCTGATGCTTAACGCTATACTCAAGGTCGCATGATGGTTGTAATAGAGTTACGACAAGAATTAGTTATTTCATTGTGGAAACGGAATACTTAAATATTTATGTTTAGTGCATATTATTATTTAGCACAACCCTAAAATCTTAAGTCTGACGTGAACATTTTTAAACGGATATTTTACATTATTAAAACATTTGACATATTTATTTTAGTCTAGCTGATAATCTGATAAAGATATATAAATATATATTACAGAAGATCCTTTCAAAATTGACTGACGATAAGCTCAAGAAGGCTTGAGTTGTGGGTACTCAGCCAAAGATATAAACTTAAATACATAGAAAACACCCATGACACAGGAAAAACTACCCGTTTTCATCACACAAATAAATTCCCTTACTGGGATTTAAACCCAGGACCGTCGGCTTCATAGGCGGGTCATTAGGTCATTACCCACTACTCCAGACCGGCCGTCAAATATTTAATATGGTATAGTTGCATTAATCAGTGTTCTATTTCAGGGCCCATATTTAGCGTGTCACTGTGTCGCCGACGAAAATGTATCAACTATTGCATCAGTCCGCAATGAGAGGAGCGCTTCACACAACATTTATACTCGTCAGTCACCTAGTTAGCAATATAATTTGAACCACACATGTGTCTAAACGTGTTTTAACCCAAATAACGAAATAACGAAACGAAATAACGGTCGGAAAGTGCTCGAGTGGAAAACGCGGACGACCTCATTAAGGTCGCCGGAAGACGCTGGATGCAGGTTGCTTCCAACCGATACATGTGGAGGTCCAAGGGGGAGGCCTATGTTCAGCAGTGGACGTCTTATTGCTGAGATGATGATGATGATGATGAACGAAATAACATAACTGATTGTATCGCATTATAATGGATTTAAACGTCGGGGCGTTATACTTGTATACGCTATGGAATCAGTTTTTAGATTATATGGCTCAATCAACTATTCTTTGTCCCTCATTGCCATGGTTATATTCCCTTAGGTAACTCTTCAAACCACAGTTTAATTGCATCTAAATACACAGAGCATAAATATAAGATTTTAAGGTCGTCAACTTACTTGTGACTCCTCTGGTGTTGTGAGTGCCCGTCTGCTCGTTTGTCTCCTATATCATAAAAAAAAGATATTTGTAAAAGCTATATGACCCCTCCATAATGGGTCATCTACCAAGCGTGTAGTACGCAGTGCGGGAATTTGCTAATTGGATAATATCTAAAGCCAAGGAAGAGGGTAAGAGGTTTACTGTCAGTGGAATATTGGGGCCATTTTTGAGAACCATTTTGTTACTGGAAACGATGTCTATGTATTTGACGACCGGTCTGGCCTAGTGGGTAGTGACCCTGCCTATGAAGCTGATGGTCCTGAGTTCGAATCCCAGTCAGGGTGTAGTGGGTCATTTGTGTGATGAGCACAGATATTTGTTCTTGAGTCATGGGTGTTTTCTAAGTATTTAAATATTTATATGTATCTAGTCGTCTAGTACCTACAACACAAGCCTTACTGAGCTTACCGTAGGACTAAGTCGATTTGTGTAAGATTGTCCTGAAAAAAAATATTGTGTAGGTATTCAGTTGCTGGCTCTTAGTAAGAAACTCTCTGGTTACACTTTAATCAGACTTTTATTGTTTCGTGAATGGCTGATCAAGTATCAATTGGCAATTTATAAACAGTTCCGATCATAAGATTCCAATTTCGTTTCACAATTTAAGCACGTGAGCGAATATGGAAAATAACTAACACATGTGGTTTCGTTTATATGGATCATTGTGGTGACCGCAATAGTTGTGATCATAAGTTGTTTATAGCAATATTCGTGTTGTACAACACATTTTGATTCATAAATTCATGATACAAGTACAGTCATAAGTATCTTTTTTTTTATGACATAAGGTGACAAACGAGCAGACGGATTGCCTGATGGTAAGCAATTACCGCCGCCCATGGGCACCCGCAACACCAGGGGAGTCACAAGCGCGTTGCCTACCTTTAAGGGGGGTAGCAGTGCTATTATGGCTGTGGTCTTCTGTAAGGAGGAGGTACTTCCCCAGTTGGGCTTCTCCAGACTCGAGTGTGATGGTACTTCGCTGTGCCCTACCTCTCATTGTCGGACGTAGTTTAAGGACATACCCGGGTCCAAAAATCTGCTATTATGTGTGTTTTTTTATAAATGAAACTGAGAATTTTTCCTTTACTTCTAAGAATTATGGTTTTAGCAGACGTTTTTGCTTAAAAATAATAATTAATAGTACATTGTGCAACGAGGATGGTAAGTAAGGTATAGTAAACGCGAGTCTATTAAAAGCCCGACGACGAAGTCGGAGGGCTTTTAATGACTCAAGTTTGTTATACACTTACCACCCGTGGTACACACAATGTTTTTCATCACATTAGCGAGGAAATCAAATAAATTCGTTGGTAAAATATTAGTTAGTACTTATGTAGGCTTAAAATCAAAATACACTTTGAAAACTACAATCAGACCTCATCCACTAAAAAAGATTGTCAACAATGTCAACTTTTTTCAATGTCTTCCACAGATAATGTTAACAACTGCGTTTTGTTTTCGAATTTGACAGATCATCCTGCCAAATAGTATCAATTATCAAAATCAAATATAAAACAATTATTTTTAATAAATACTAAACATTAAATTGCAGTCAAATTGAATATAAAGATATGTTTTATACATATTAAAAGTTGGTTGTAGCAAACTTTTGAAGATATGAAATACACCTTGGCTGTTTGGAAACATCCTCAGTCCGAAGTGAAGTATGAGTTCTATATATTTTTAAAACTAAACTTAACAGCCCGTGTGAGCTAAATCGGCTATAACTGCTCTGTACTCTCGCAAGTAATAACGCCATTGACGAGCAAGTGTGATGAAAATGAAGTTTTACAGTAATTTTGAGGCCATTAATAATAAGTGTACAGTCATGATATAAGTGTAGTCATCAATAGTTACGTATGTAACAACGCACCTAAAGTATCTGCCATTATGTGTGTTTTTTTATAAATGAAAAAAATCACATAAATGTATATATTACATACAAATTAAATAGATTTTTGATGTTTCGGAATTAGAATTACGAATTCGGAATTAGAATTAATTATACTTCCTTGCTCGCGCCTGCGAAGCCATAGAACCTTTAATTTTAACGCGTTTAAGTTCCGTAAAATTGTTAATTATGTGTGAAAATAATTACATCATTATTTTGGGGGGTAATTGTCATAGTAGCCACGCTTGGCAGGCGGGTTAGCGACCATTGTAGCTGTTGACACGGTTTCGACAGACGCTGCTGTCTGTGTGGATGTAAATTTTGTATTAAAGAACGTCTGCTAACGGAACCATAATTCTTAGAAATCAAAGCAAAATGTATTTGAATGTGTAGCTATCAGTGGCGGCGGGTCAATTATTTTCTTAGGCCGTATTGCTATTTTTTTTTTTATGACATAGGTGGCAAACGAGCAGACGGATTGCCTGATGGTAAGCAATTACCGTCGCCCATGGGCACTCGCAACACCAAGGGAGTCACAAGCGCGTTGCCGACCTATAAGTGGGTTGGAGCTCTGGGAACCTTATTCACCATCAGGAACACAACACTACATACCTGAAAGGTAGCAGTGCTATTATGGCTGTGGTCTTCTGTAAGGATGAGGTACTTCCCCAGTTGGGCTTCTCCAGATTCAAGCGTGATGGTACTTCGCTGTGCTCTACCTCTCATTGTTGGACGTAGTTTAAGGACATACCCGGGTCCATGGCTTTGTCTTTTCTTTGTGAGCCCGAGGAAAGTTGTTGACTTGCAGGAGAGTTAGTAAAGCCGGCGGGAATCGGCTTGTATGGACGTACCGCCGCTGGTAGCTATAGTAATTTTACAGAAACTTGATTAATGAGCGGCAGTCTCCAATTGAACATCCTCCATCTCGTGCTCAATCTGCCCGAACCAGAATATGTCGGTTATACTCAAGGAACCAAACTGCTGTATTCTAAAAGACCTTATGTTTCATTAAAAGCTTCCGCGTATATGATCTTTTTGAAATGTCACGTGGATTCTTTTCCTAATTGGTTAGTCGGATAAAACTAGTAATTGTAGCACGTTGTCATTTGATGTTGTTGATCCCAAATTCCCTTTATTTGGCATAATTTGTTTTGTCCGAATCTTAATTCGCATACTAAGTTGCGCATATTTTAGAGACGCCGAATGTTAATGTTGCCTCATTATTATTTAGCATACCTAGTTCTTTATTAGTCAAATACTACTTTTTCAGAATAGGTATATTGGCATAATATGTATTATTGAAGCCGAGTGTCCGGAAGTGAGTTAGGTTAGAACTGTGACCACAACAGAAAAACAAGGTGGGTTTTTGGGTTAGGTTAGGTTAAAACTGACACTACAACAGAATCGCACTCCTGGAAAAATAAAACGTAATAACACCATTTGGTCTTTCCCAATTATGCGTACCAACCGGCTTGGTTTAGTTCTGCGTAATATAATTCGGCGAAAAAGAATTATGCGATATCAGTTTCTGCTTAGATATATACTCGTAGAATTATACCAACTCTAGGTAAGCGATTTAAACTTATTACAAAACAAATAATGCGTAAACAAAAGGTATCTGCGTAGAAGTTGTGTACGAAAAAAGATTGTAATTCCGATTTTTTCTGTTTAGCCCTGTGGTTGACTGGTAGAGAATGCCATTAGGCATTAAGTCCGCCATTTGTACATTGTCTGTATTATATTTTGTGCTATAAAGTTTTAAATAAATAAATAAAATTCCTTTGATTCTAAGAAGCTGCACATTACAGGTTATACGGCCTTTGTGACTTGCATGAGGTAGCAATATGAGAGCAAGACACAGCTACCACTCTGTCCCGTTACCTAAAGTGCTAGGACACTGCTACTGAGCTAAGTTGTGGCCAAACTATAAAACATTGATGTACTTAGCATCACTAATATCACTATCGGGTATGCTCTTTGTGGGTCAGTGTGTCAGTCGACGTAATTACACTTATTTCAGTACGATACCTACTAGTCGGTAAACGATATCAAACCAAATTGATAGTGTACATTATCCCTTTTCCAGGCGTAGTACGATTTATCGACCACAGCTCCGGACTTTGGACGGAACCCCACACTGAGCATGCCCCAACATGCTTTTGGCCAGTTTTTTATTTTATAATACTTACTCAATACTCATGTACAGTATCGTGACATGGTGGTATTAATCATGCATCAGCTGACCTGGATAAAGTTATTACGGCCCCAGTGCTGTATCGATAACTATTGTTGGAAGCGTTATCTAGAATACTGAAAAATGGGGTCAGTAGGGATTGCAAGGGCAGTTGGGGTATGAGTGAATAATTAACATTCTTATTACAAATGGATCTAAAACATGCATACTCCAATAATGTCAAATCAACAATTTCTCCAAATCTTCTTTGTATCAAATCTCACCTCACCCCGTAGTTGGGGTGAGGTGGGATTTGATCTAATATTAGGATTTTGAAATTCAACCTCTAGCAACCTACAGTTTACTGCTGGCTTCTAGCACGTTGTTCCATTAAACTTTCGAAGAGGTTAGAATAGATACGTGAGAATACTTACGTAATGCCCATAGGTGACAAGCAGCTCTTGCCAGGTCAGGATTTGAACTCGAGATCTACACCTGCGTAGTCACGGCCACTACAGATTAGGGCTATAATTTGAGTCTTTTCAAGGCAAGAGTAATAGTCTTTTACTGAACTAGCGTGCTATACCCTCGACCTCGTCGACACTTGCCATCAGGTGTGACTGAGATCAAACGCCAGTCAGTCGTGTATAAAAAAAATGCTAGGAAACCGTCTTTACATGTTTCTAATTGCTTCGCAACCAAATAAACATTGTTCATTATACTCTAATAACAGGTGAAGCACAACTTCCTATATTATCCAGTGATTAATAAGTAACTTCGACATTACAAGCACCAATGCCATACACACAGCTCCCATACAAAATGAACGGCGACCTGAATCCAACCAATCCTTGACCCACTAGCTCATAACTACTGCCTTACGACCAACCTTAACTACAATACAACAGCGTAAATTTGAATTCTATAGTGCAGGAATACGATGGACAATCGAATGGGTTTTCCAGTGGTGATTACGACATTCTGAATCGCAGGGTGGAAAAGTATAGTAACGTGGTGTAACCTTTTTGTTCTAACTTTACTTGTGAAGGTTTTACAAGAAACATTAGGGAATTAATTTTATATTACGAGTACCTTAAGAAACTAGAAATGTGAGCGCTATTGTAAAATTATAATTTTGTTTTATTGTATTTAGATAGATAGATCGATCTTTATTTGCATCCAAAGTACATTTCTTAATATTACTTATATTAAAATACCTGGTAGGGTATGGGCATAGTGCAAAGCGGGTGGAGGGGGTAGCCTAAACGATCACAGCGCTCGCTACGGCTAAAATTGTCATTTTTGTCGCTGACTTGAGCTGTCAAATCCATATTGCAGTAAACATTTTCTAATCGTTTTAATAATGTTACTGACTACCATTGTCCAAAATTGTGTAATATAGTAAAATATTACAAGATTTCATTAATATTTTTCACTATATTAACTTACTTCTTGTTTGACAGCGGTGACAATATTGTCCATAATGGCCGCCTGTCACGTGGCGCTGTCGTCGCGCTCGGTCCCAATTCAAGTAATGTACAGAATATACCTACAGAAGTATTACAGAAACTACAAATACTAAACTAGATGTGCTCTGAAAACGGCCCTTGCGGCATCACACCAAGAGGATAATAAATAATAATAAAATATTTCGGGACAATCTTACACAAATCGACCTAGCCCTACGGTAAGCGCAGTAAGGATTGTGTTTTAGGTACTAGACAACTATATAAATAATAGATAGATACATATAAATACTAAAAAAACACCCATGACTCAGGAACATGAATCTGTGCTCATCACACAAATAAATGCCCTGACTGGGAATCGAACCCAGGACCATCGGCTTCATAGGCAGGGTCACTACCCACTAGGACACACCGGTCGTCAAAAAAGAGGATTCTAGCTGCATTTCCTCGTTGTATCGCAATGTTCGCAATACTGGCCTTTGAGCATGTATGCATTTTACAGTACAAGCCAAGACCCATAGACATTTTTACGTAAAGTTCTGTAGCAAGATGGGAGGTCCCAATGGGTCTACGTAAGCTACGACTGTTACGTAGCCTCGTCGGTTGTGACCTTACCTAGTGAGCCTAGGCACCGGGTTCGAATCATGTCCAGTTTATTTGTGTTTGTGACGAATATTTGTTACTATCGTTGTATAAGTACATGGACAGTATCGTTGTATCTGTGCAGACACGCTAGCGCCGTCCCATCTCCAAAGAACTAATGTAAAAGCGGGCGCAGCAGCGAAAATCACCGAAATTTTTAAACGCAACAAATTGCCTGGGCAGAGAAAATAAACAAAGGCACCATTCTTTTCGTAGTTTACTGAAACATATGGTGTGTGCACTAAATCAATATTTCACAGTCAAAATAATAACTTTATTAGTTTTTTATACTGTTAAAAATTGCCCCTCTGGGACGTCAATTTTGTCAGTAAAATTGACGTCCCAGAGGGGCCATTTTTGAGCGTCGCTCGAATCGTGTCATTTTAAACTCTGTCACAAACGAAGACATAGAAGAAATTTAGAGACTTGAATGATCTGGATTAATAATCGTGGATACTATCGAACTACTACACATTACGTGCAAAAATAATTGTGAGAAACTTATGTGCAATTATTTTCGTTCTAAAGTTTTTTGATTTCGAGTACACGACCAATTTTGTAAGGCGATTTTTTTTATGACATAGGCCGTAAACGAGCAGACGGGTTGCCTGATGGTAAGCAATTACCATCGCCCGTGGGCACCCGCAAAGCCAGGGGAGTCACAGGCGTTCCCGGCCTTTAAGGTTGGAGCTCTGGGAACCTTACTCACCATCAGGAACACAACACTACATACCTGAAAGGTAGCAGTGCTAATATGGCTGTGGTCTCCTGTAAGGAGGAGGTACTTCCCCAATTGGTCTGCCCCAGATTCAAGCGTGATGGTCATCGCTGTGCCCTACCACTCATATCTTTTTGAGTAGAAAGCACAATTATCACTCTTTAACTGTTATTTCTGACAATAGTATAACTTAAAGACGTTTAATGCTCCCAAAGTAACGAATCAATAAAAAACCAAGAGCCTATGAGACATATATATGTTATGGACCAAGTGATAAGGACGGGCATTATTTGTAATGCCCGGGCATTATGAATAATGACTAGCTATACTGGGCCAAGTGGCAAGTGACAAGCTAAACTTCAATATTTATCACATTGTCTGGTAATTATGAATACTGCTACATCGTCGTTGGGCAATTTGATCGGGGAGAGAAATAAACTCGTGACACGTGTTAACCACAGTCACCGATGGATGCAACTGGCACAAAGGCCTACAGCTATTTCTAAACTGATTTTTTTTTCTTAGCGAGTCGGCTGTGTTGTGAACGCTAAAAACCTAACACTCCTCCTCGCTTCGCTCGTCGTCGTACCTACCGGTGACTCTGGGACTGAATTTCTGTTTTGTCCTAATATGATTGTCCAAGCTCAGTACTAATTATATGAAAAAAATTATGGACCGGGGGTTTTCTAACTATATCTCATCTGTCATTTAGTTGTCATTGTTAGCTTAGTATTCTGCTCAATAGGTGATAGACATTATTAATAATGCCCGGTCAACTTAATAATTTGAATATTTATAATCAAATTGCCCTCTGATATTGGGCGTTTTTCATAATGCCCGGGCATTTTTGACGACCGGTCTGGCCTAGTGGGTAGTGACCCTGCCTATGAAGCCGAAGGTCCTGGGTTCGATTCCCAGTCAGGGCATTTATTTGTGTGATGAGCACAGATATTTGTTCCTGAGTCATGGGTGTTTTCTATGTATTTAAGTATTTATATGTATATATTTATTATATATATCGTCGTCTAGTACCTGCAACACAAGCCTTATTGAGCTTACCGTGGGACTAGGTCGATTTGTGTAAGTATGTCCGAAATATTTATTTTATTTATTTATTTTTTTTATTTTCAATAATACCCAATTTATCACTTGGTCCATGACATATACACTCATGTATTTACGCTGAGTCAGCCCTCACGTGCCTAATTTCAGGGAATTCGACAATTGGACGACGCACCGACCAATTACATTTGTAAGTATTGTGTTATTAAACAGTCATTCATACCATACCACTATAACCTCTAGTATTGCTAGTATTTTATCATCATCATCATGTCAGCCGTAAGTCGTCCACTGCTGCATAGTAGTCCCACCCCAAATCAAACCAATTTATTTGCAAAATGTAGTAATACAGTAAGTTGTTATAGGTATACAAAAAGGTGTGTACATTCTACTTGAAGAAGCATGCAAATATTTACTTAACTTAAATTATTCTAATAACTTATGCTAATAAGTTATTGAAGGTCACATAACTTTTACTCGTGAACAATAATTTTACACATTACATTGTACATTCAACATTATTAACACAGCATAGAATTATGTATGTTTCTAGATTAAAACTGGTACGTTCATGAGAGGTAGGGCACAGCGAAGTACCATCTGCACGCTCGAGTCTGGAGAAGCCCAACAAGAAGGCCACAGCCATAATAGCACTGCCACCTTTCAGGTATGTAGTGTTGTGTTCCTGATGGTGAGTAAGGTTCCCAGAGCTCCAACCCCCCTTAAAGGTCGGCAACGCGTTTCTGACTCCCCTGGTGTTGCGGGTGCCCATGGGCGACGGTAATTGCTTACCATCAGGCAATCCATCTGCTCGTTTGCCACCTTATGTCATAAAAAAAAGAAAACTCAATAGTCCTTAATAGATTATTATTATTATATTATAGTACATTTCGATGCTAGTGCGGAAAGTATGTCATTACTTCACGAGGCCCGAGATATTTTGCCACGAGCCGAAGGCGAGTGGCGATACTCGGGCCGAGTGAAGAATGACATTTCCGCGCGTGTATCGAACGACGTTTTTTAATACAGTTGCGAAAAAACAAATAAGAAATAAAATAAGAAAAACAACTACTTATTCGTTCAACAACAAGTTCGATTATCGCAGTGACAATTTTTGACATTATAAAGAGGTGTCTTTTTTAGCTTAAATTCGACTAGAGTGGAATTTTTTAAGTATTACTATTAATCCATTTCCATGAAAGTTTTTAAATGTATGTTCTTATGATGTGTAAATGTACATACTTATGAATATACAATATTTTACTTAAACACTACGTTTTTTACTATTATGTGTGTATATTTATAAAAACAATATCGAATGCTACCTTTGGAAACATAACCAGTAACCAGCGGCGCTACCGCGAAACACGATATTCGTAAATTTCGGACGATTGTCTCTGTCACTCTCATGACGCCTCAATTGGAGTAAAAGAGATAAATGCCCGAAATATACGAACTTCGATGTTCGCGGTACCGGGCCAGTAGGAAAAACGCCTCTTGTTTGACAGGCGTTTCGGCAGCTGTTCCGTTTCATTCTAACAACTTTTTAAGAATGGTTTTTCAATATTCAAAATAAACTTGTTATAATGATGATTGATGAGGTAAGTAATAAAATATGACATGTTTATGTTATTTGTTATTTCTTATTCTTACATTAACAGTAGGTTTTTTTGTTTATTAAGATGTTTAAAGGAGACTTATAGTATTAACACCCGTTAGTAATCCATGAATTGGAAAAAATGTAAATAAAAAAACTGGAAAAGTAAAAAGCACTAGTGCGCGAAATCCAACTTTCCGCACGTTAAACAGCTACGAAAAGTACCCATTTTTGAGCACCTGTATTAAAAAATATTTTTTCATGTCACAGATATTACTTTTATTTATTATATGCAACAATTACAATTGTTTTCATTTCATTACTTTTATTATTCATTTCAATTAATTTACATAACTAATAAAAACATAATAAATAAATTAAAAACCCTAACAACATAAGCTACTTAAATAAAACTGGAGATAAAAAAACCTGGTTGTATTACAATTTCAATAATAACTACCTAACAACAAAGTATCAGCATTGCGATACAACGAAGAAATGCGCCAGCATCCTTGGTACAATGCCTCAAGCCCACCTCGCAAAACGTATTAAGCTTTAAGATTTGATGTATCACTGTATTGAAAAAATAAGTCCCGCCGTAGTTTCTTGCCGGTATCTTCACGGGCTTACACCTCTGGTAAGGTTCGAACCGGTGTACATTTTTCTTTGATGTTCATAAGTGCATGTAATGTGCCTAAATTGAAATATAATAGTACATTTCGATACTAGTGAAAAAACATTTTTTTTCGACGAGGGTGAAAGTTGGAGCCCGAGTGAAACGAGGGTGACAATCACTCGAGTCTTAAAGAAGTTTTTACACGTGTATCGAGCCCAATTTTTTATAACAAGTGCCTTAAAAAGTGAAATTTCCGCACCCGAAGCGTGCTCAAAGTGCACTTTTTACGCACTAGTTAGGAAAATATTTTTTTTAGCATTGCGATACAACGAGGTGATGCCGCCAGCATTCTCGGTATCAATGCCTCTAGGGCCTTATTTTGTATGTTATTAGATGATTAATGATTATCATTTTGAATGCCCGCATCGTATACAATACGTCGATACTAGTAGATTATGTGAGACGATATGCTGATGGCAGTGACGCACATGCGAGGCGAACGAACCCAGTCCGGACCAAGGCTGGGGTGTGGGCCCCTACCACAAGTCCTAGAAAGCCATTGACCACTGCTGCTCTGGGGAATATCGGGGCAAGTCCAATATTTACTGATTTTTGACCTTTCACGGTTTTTACACATTATTACAAATGAACGGGACTTAACTGCGTATATTAACTTTAAAAATCCTCATAGAATCCAGTCAAGGCAGGTAAGTAAATGCAGGCGTCAAAAGTCACAAGTTAAAAATACCGATATCGTTAGTGTAGTCGACCGAGTGACATCCCTAGTGCGCAAAACGTTCAAGTTGATAAACAAGATCAAGTGCGGGTAGTTCGAAAAACTCGCGCTGCTAGAAGATGTTGATGTGGACTTTAGCCAGTCTTAATCCGAGACCACGAGGACAACGTCAGTCTCGAAACGTCGGAGGTGATTTTTAAAGTTAATATACGAAGTTAAGTCCCGTTTATTTTCTGTATTAATAAAAGAAAGTTGTGTTAGTTCCGGCTTTTATAACTCGAGAACGGCTGAACCGATTTGGACGATTTTAGGTTCGTTGTTTTCGTCTTGGCCCAAAGTTTAATAGTATACTTAAAAAGAGAAAAAAAACCGCTCGCGTTGAGGGTGTATGTATATGAGGGTGTGTCCTGACTAGGCTTGAAAATGGGTGCAGAGCTTACCCGAAACATGTCGCCTAGTGCGATATAATTACACGTGAGTTTATCCGTTTGTAACTAAGTAGTAACAATAAAGAATCTTCAGAGTGAGAATATAGTAGGGGGCCTGAAAGTAAATACTACGGCCGCTGCCGGAGCTTACGTCAAAATCTTTATTTGCGTTAACATTTAACCTAATTCAGATCACAGTAAGCTAACCGGGTTACGGCTGTGTTCACCTATTTGTGTGCCAATAAGGCTGAGCAAATACAAAATGTTCATATATTTATTATATCTATTAGCTAACGGTCAAGTTTAGGAATGTACAGTCAACCAATTTGATTTATAGGCCACTTCGTTCCTTGTCACAGTGAAAATCTATATGAAAGACGCAAAAGATCTCTTATTAGGTATGTCCGTTTATAACTTTACAAAACGCACGGATATAATCGGTGCGCTTGACAGGCTGGTTGGCGATCGCAGTATTTTTCATCTTTGCAGGGCGCTGTTTAATTTCTGAATAACGCAGTTTAAGTAGCTTAAAACTAGTGTATAAGTATCTATATAGTCACTCTCGAATTCGTGCCATATTACGGAGAGCTTAGTTCTCCATTTTTAGGTACCCACGAAACTTTAAATATAAACAAATAAATCAATAAATATTACAGGACATTCCTACACAAATTCACTGAGCCCCACGGTAATCTTAAGGCTTGTGTTGTGGGTAAACAAATACTTGAATACATATGTAGAAAATACCCATGACTCAGTGCTCATCACACCAATAAATGGCCTTAACTGGGATTTGAACCAAGGACCATCGGCTTCATAGGCAGCATTGTAATAATGAATGATGCTGAATAAGTAACATCATGTAATGATTTATTCTACTGAAGATGATGCAATATTTATTTTGCTCAAATGCGTCGTATAACAGTAAGAACGTAACTGTTACGTTGTACCTACTGCCGTTCCTAACGACGAAATTGTTTTATAATAAACTCATAACAGAAATTTACTAGAGCAGAAGGCCGGCCGCGAAAATCGTAGTTCGCAAACGAACGATTGTCTCTGTCACTATAATTAACCCTTAATTGGAGTACAAGAGAAAGATGCCCGAAATTTTGGAACTTCGATATACGCAGTCCCACTGAGGTGACATGGCTCAATCAACTATTATTTGTCCTTCGTTGCCATGGTTACGTTCCCCTGAACCACTCATCAAACAGTTTAATTGCGTTTGTATTTAAACTTTCGTGAGACATATTAAATAAATTAAAAATTAACACGGCTCTACTCACGTTTATTTAGTCACTCGTGCGACATGTTTCGGAGAACATAAGCCTCCATTTTCAAGCACTAAGAGTGCTGAGTGTCCGTTCGATTCGCCGATCGCGTCGCCGGCCCGTCGCGCACTGCTGCGCATTTAGTGCTTGAAAATGGAGGCCTATGTTCTCCGAAACATGTCGCGCGAGTGACTAAATAAACGTGAGAAGAGCCGTATTAATTTTTAATTTAGTTTAATTATGTCTAAATACACAAAACATAGATATTTGCAACATTAATATGTCCCTTCCATAATGGGTCACCTACCAAGCGCTTCAGTAGCACGCAGGGCCACATTTCTTGTAACAAACTATGTTAGTTATAAACTATGTTTGTACTTCAGTTATCCCCCGGCTGATGGGATATAATAACATCAAATACATAGTTGTATCGCTCATAACTGTTTGCCACCAGTTGAGTTATTTATAGCAGCTTATTGAGACATTCAGTAGCGACACTGATAACAGATAAGATATGGGTTTATTTTCAGAACGCTTATGTTTTGTCGTAGATTAGCTATTATGTGGAGTAGTTTTGTAAAGAGTAGTAGAGAGAATAGATTAGCTACTACCACAAACTATATAATATGCACATCCGTGTGGTGTGCGAATAAGAAAGAAAGTTATTTGTTATACAAGGGAGCAAAGTTAGTGTTTACCTTCTCGTGGTAATATTTAGACCCGAGCTAGCGAGATTCCAAAATGGAATGACGAGCATAGCGAGTAAGCACGCGCGTGATATGAGTACGCGCGGGGCTCGGGTTATTGATTAATTTATTCATTTATATATATATGTAACATAAATTAAAAAGGCCCTTGCGGCATTTGCATTGTACCGAAAACACTGGCGGCATTTCCTCGCTGAATCGTGAGGCTAATAATTACATAGGTTTGATTAAGGAGTTTTTTTTTCAGTTTTACTGAGTGGGTTTTCCTTTTCTGCGTAATATCCAAGACACGACAAGGAAACAAGTTTATTTCAGTTTGCACACAACCCGATATAACTCTAGGCTAATTATAGCGCAATGTTAAACAATTACACACGAGAAAGACATGAATATGCACATATTAATTGTGCACACACATCTTAACTTTAACATATTACTATAAGGTGTAAATACGTAGAAAACAATAAATAAATAAATATTTCGGTACAGTGACACAAATCGACCTAGACCTACGGTAAGCTCAGTAAGGCTTGTGTTATACATACTTGACGACGATGTATATAATAGATAGATATATATAAATAATTAAATACATACAAAACACCCATGACTCAGGAACAAATATCTGTGCTCATCACACAAATAAATGCCCTGACTGGGAATCGAATCCAGGACCATCAGCTTCATAGGCAGGGTCACTACCCACTAGGCCAGACCGGTCGTAATACAAGCATTAAAGTAACTACTACATTAAATCTAAAAATAGCCCTCGAGGTGTTGTACCAAGGATGTGTATGATAAACTGCGTGCCACTTACATTTCATTAAATTGTCGAAAGGGCCTCCCAATATGTCCGGAACACTATTGTTTTTTTTTTTTTATGACATAGGCGGCAAACGAGCAGACGGATTGCCTGGTGGTAAGCAATTACCGTCGCCCATGGGCACCCGTAACACCAGAGGAGTCATAAGCGCGTTGCCGGCCATTAAGGGGGGTTGGAGCTCTGGGAACCTTACTCACCATCAGGAACACAACACTGCATACTTGAAAGGTAGCAGTGCTATTATGGCTGTGGTCTTCTGTAAGGGAGAGGTACTTCCCCAGTTGGGCTGCCCCAGATTCAAGCGTGATGGTCATCGCTGTGCCCTACCTCTCATTGTTGGACGTATTTTAAGGACATACCCGGGTCCATTGTTCAGTAAACATACAACTAAGAAATGTAGTTGCATTTTATATCCGTGGAAAAGTTTAGGAGTGCATGTTATATAGAGTTTCTAACCCATTTGTGTAGATAACCTAGTAGCCTAAAATTTGATATGATAATGTAAGGTGTTTTATACTGATTTAAACTTTCACGGTTTGTATACATTATTATACATGAACGTCGGAGGTAAATTTTAAAGTTAATATACGAGGTTAAGTCCCGTTCATGTATAGTAAGGTGTTTCAGTTGAACCAAACTTTATTAATAACTGAGCAAGATAGAATAAGTGAAAATGTTGAAGTAAGAGATAGTTAAATGATTGAATGAAAGAGAGGGACAGAAATAGAATAATGTTAGCGGAAGGTGAGATGGAAATTAAAGGAATATGGCCGAAATGTTTTTTAATTCTTACATGGTGCTGCGGATAAGATAATGTTGTAGGATAGGTAATAACATTTATAATTAATCCAAAAAATAGTAGATTGTGTCACAAGGGAGCAAAATTAAATATGAACGGCGAGGGCGTACAGTACATTGAATACTACGAAGAGATGGTGTCTAGTCTTAAATAGACGCCTGAGCGTAGTGAGGGCTTCAAGAAACTTTGCTATCATGTGGCATGTTATGCTTTATCACTCTGAAGAAAATAATGTAAACCGGACACTGTAATTTGGGACCGACACTTCCATGGAAATTTATTTGATATTGAAATTGTTTTCACCCATTCGGTAAGCGTTCCACACACCTCCTCAAAACCCAACCTCGGGGATGGGAGGTAGCGTAAACGCACTCCGTCAAAAAAAAAAGATACTACAATATTAAGCGGTTATTTTTGAAGACAACTTATGTATCTTTTTTTTAATGCAGAAACGTCTGCTAGCGAATATCTTCGATATTTAAATCGATTGAAGCATAGAAAAAAAATGACAAGTCTAAGCGGTACTCGTATAGCACAATTGGTAGTGCACTGGGCTAGTGATCCAGTGGTTGTGGATTCGAGTCCCGCTGCGAGTAAAATTTTTCTATTTTTTTTTTATATTTAAATATAGAACTTATGTATCATCAACACTTTCAATTTATTAAGGCCCCATTGGCAGACACGAGCAAGCTTTGCATAATGCATTACTAGAATACAATTTCTGTAAGTAAAAACTCAAATCCAATCCAATATAAAATATTGTAAGTGGAAAACTGTGTTCCAGTATACGCAGTAAATTTTACAAAATTCCTGAAATTAAAGCCTCAGGGACGCTTTATGGGAGACAGAGACAAATATATATTAACGACTGTATCTGCAGACTAGTATCTGATTACAAAGGACAACAATTAGTACCGCTTAAATCCGAAGTTCGAAAGTTCGGGCATCTTTCTTATTTACTCCAATTAAGGCATAATTGGGTAACAGAGGCAATCGATCGAAATTTGTGACATTAACACATTGGTGGACAGTAAATGACGTCATCTGTCACAGACCCTAGGAAACAAAAACATACGCGACGCCTATAGGCGTACTGTCCGCCAAAGTGTTAATAACCAAAACAATACGCACCGACTTGAGAACCTCCTCCGTTTTCGTCAGTTAAATAACACTAATGTTACTTGAACTAATATTGCATAACATAACAAATACTCTTGTTGCTTTCGTATAGAAAATGAGCTACTAAATATAACGTGCTATCGTTACGTGACCAACATTGCATAGCCGACGCAGTAATACTGCGTGACGTATGCACTGGCCACTTGGACCGTCCAAGTCTCCTGTCAAAAATACATTTTAGAGCTAAGTAGGTACGTATCAGTGGCGGAGAGTATTTTTTTTCTTAAGCAAGACGGAGATAGTATATCAGCCTTTTTTTTCACGAATCCAAGGAATACTGTTGCAATGTGTGTACTCATAGGTACACCATGGCTTAAGGATTAATTTGTCAATATAGCCATATACAGACATTAAACAACACTTTTTACGTATAACTATTTACTTTATTTAATTACAACTTAAGTCTTTATTATTCACACGTCTCTGATAAGCATAAAACTTGCGCGCCATTACAAAATGACCGAATGAATGGAATTGAAGCCATAACGTGAACGGTCCCTCGAGTCCGCCGTTCGTCGGAACTGGTGAATGGAAAACGTCGGTGACCTTGAACACCCAGACCTATTACTATTGGGGGCGCGCCTGTATTCATGACAAGTGAAATCACCCGGCGTTCTACAGCCGGTACCGCGAATATCGAAGTTCGTATATTTCGAGCATCTATCTTTTTAACTCCAATCAAGGCGTCATGAGAGTGACAGAGACAATAGTCCGAACTTTACGAATATCGTGTTTCGCGGTAGCGCCGCAGTATCACACTGTAGAACAGGAATTACGACAATAACGTAGTACGTCTACTACATTGAAGGTACCGATTTAGATTTTTTTATTGTGGAGTTAATTTACATAATTATGATTTACTAAAACATACAAAAGATTGTTAACGGAGCATGTTATTATCAGGTTTAATTAATTATTATTATCAGCCAGTCAGGACTTTCACGTTTATATAAATAAAATAACTAAATATTTCGGGACAATCTTACACAAGTCGACCTAGTCCTATGGTAGCTCAGTAAAGCATGTGTTGTAGGTTCTAGACGACGATATATATAATAGATAGATACATATGTATACTTAAATACATAGAAAACACCCATGACTCAGGAATAATTATCTGTGCTTATCACACACAAAAATGCATGGGATTTGAACCCAGGACCATCGGCTTCATAGGCAGCGTCACTACCCACCAAACCACCAAACCTGCGGCGCTACCGCGATAAACGATATTCGTTTTCGGACGATTGTCTCTGTCACTCTCATGACGCCTTAATTGGAGTAAAAGACAGATCCTCGAAATAAACTAATATCATTTTTCGCGGTAGCGCCGCTGTCGTGAAATGGTCAGTGGCGCTCAAAGTTTTATAGTACAGTCAGCAACAAAAGTGGCTGAGCGGTTGAAGTGTTCAAAATGACCTACACGCGCTCTTATTCTCTTGACAATAGAGATGTGTTGACCTCATTTTGACCACCTCAACCGCTTAGCCACTTCTGCTGCTGACTGTACTCTGTAATAGTAGTCTGTAAGTAGTCGCAGGCAGAAGTATTGAATAATGAAGAAGGTATCGTATAAACACCTTCCACTAATCCAGAACGTACCTTATTATTTTACAAATGAACATGCGCCTTGGCCCAGTTAGATAAACATGTGTTCCATAATTATGTTATGGGGAGCAAGGTTCTTAGCCCACTGTCTGACTGCCGACTATAGGCGAGAGGCGATGGAAACTTTGTAACACAAAATATGATACCGTAAAGTGGGGTGTGTTGGGATTGATAGGGATGGGTTATGAATAGAGAGATTATGGCATGGTCTCCTTAAGCCATTATATCATTAAAAATTTTATCGAGGTTTGAATTTCAGTTTTGTCCCTACTCACCCCGTTTTACGGTATTCGAACATGATCGTGTACATTGCAATTAATTAAAGGGGATAGTCAAGGTGTATTAATATCAGAATTTCGTGAAGATGGCACTTGCAACATTACACAGTAAATATACATGTGTGAGTGTCGTCATATATCGTTACTTCAGTTTAATTAATATTAAACTGTTTTAGTTTTCTAGTTTTCATTATTTAAACAGGATTTAAACTTGCTGCTATTCATATAGTAGTGTTACTACTTAAAAAAAAAATAAAAAAAAATACAGTATCTTTCTACAAATTATTATGACAAATTAAAATACCAAATTCTACTCTATAAATTCCACCTGAAACTGACTCAGCGAGCACTAGTCATATCTAAAATGATTGTTTATTTGTCGCGCCACGCCGCGCCGCGCCGGCGGTGTGACCGGCGCATTACTTCATTACATACTACTACATACTAACATTCACGATTGAGCAAGAGAAAATGTATTGTTTTGGTAACCGAGTGTCAGCTGCTGAAGCTAACTCGCTGTTATCGCTGAAAGTTTTACCAACAGGCCTAGCTAAAGGGCGTGACAGTGCCCCGATTCGAAATGAATCCCTCAAAACCTTATAAAACTAAAGCTAGTATATATACAGGGCATCCCAAACTTATGGGACATGAAGGGGAAGTACCTTAAATATCGTAGATAGTGTATTTTGCTCAAAGAAGACTTGTTAGGCTTGGAAGACTGTTATTTTTAAAAGTTAGTTATTCTGCATTCATAGATTTTCTAAAAATTACTTGCTTCGTCTGGGAATCGAACCCACGTAAATGCCATAAAAAAATCACCCCACTTTTATGATGCCAATCGAAAGAATATCTAAAAAATAATAACTCTGCTTAAGTTGTATTTTAAAACAAAGAAACATACCCGGAGGTATGTCCTTAAACTACGTCCAACAATGAGAGGTAGGGCACAGCGAAGTATCATCAGTATCATCACGCTTGAATCTGAAGAAGCCCAACTGGGGAAGTAACCTTCTCCTTACAGAAAACCACAGCCATAATGACACTGCTATCTTTCAATATGTATCTAGTGTTGTGTTCCTGTCGGTGAGTAAGGTTTCCAGAGCTCCAACCCCCTTAAAAGCCGGCAACGCGCTTCTGACTCTTTTGGTGTTGCGGATGCCCATGGGCTTCCGTATGTACATTTGCCACCTTCGTCATAAAAAAACCTGTCTCAAATGAGACAAACACTAAATATGCTGTCCCCAGAGTAAGCAACCACTATGGGGACAGGCTTATCGAAAACCGCTTACCATATCTCCTTAACGCCTTGCCTGCGGCCATCAAAACGGAAAGAGACAAAAATAAGTATAAAAGAACCTTCTTCCGTTACTAAATACCTTGACAGTATCTGAATATTTTGTTTGACCTTGTTACCTACATCTCTGTTTACACTTTGTTTGTCACTTAAAGTAATTGTCATACCCATGTAGTTAACACAAATTACCACAGCCTACCACTGATCATATTCATGGATCACAACAGTCAAATTGTGAAAACAGTTTTGCGGGATGATGTATTTATTTTTAAGTCATTGCTCATTATTTTTACTATATAATAAATAAAAACCTCCTTACAAGTAGATCACAGCCATAATAGCACTGCTACCTTTCAGGTATGTAGTGTTGTGTTCCTGATAGTGAGTAAGGTTCTAAGAGCTCCAAGCCCCTTTACAGGCCGGCAACGCGCTTGTCACTCCCCTGGTGTTGCGGGTGCCCATGGGCGACGGTAATTGGTTACTATCAGGCAATCCGTCTGCTCGTTTGTCACCGTTCTCATAAAAAAAATACAATACTTCATAGTTACCTGTCTGATGTTACCGAGGTTGGCGCCCTTTTTTTTGACGCGGGGAAAATGCTTCTTCGCATCCTCCCGGGCCCAGGGAAGGCCCATGTGGGACTCGCCCCTCCATATGGGAGGATACCCTGCGGCGTTTTCGTCTCTGCCAGTTAAGGGGATGCCATGGGGTCGCAAGTATTTCACAACGACATCCCTCTATTGTTCAAACCGGTTCAGTATTTCCTTAACTTAGTCATCAAACAAACAAACAATCAAATCGTTCCTGTTTATAACATTACTGTAAATTAAATAAACCGTGCCGTATGGTGCCGGCTGGCTAGAATAGCACCACCCCATCTCTTCCCACGGGTGTCGTAAGAGGCGACAAAGGGAAAAAACCGACGGACAGACAGCAGCGTCCGTCGTAACCCAATCTACAGCTACTGCGGTCGCCAACCCGCCTCCCAAGCGTGGTGACTATGGCAACAACCCCTCAGATACAAGCCATATTTGGGGGAGGCCTATGTCCAGCAGTCGACGATTTACGGCTGAAGTGTAAAATTAAATAAAACGAATTCGTTTAAGTAAACTTCCGCAAAATTTTCAAAATATAATCAGTGTTTCTCCGTAAGGAGGAAAAACAGCGTGACTACTTTTCTCACAACTTCGTATTTATATCACCGTCCTCACTTCATTAGCTTTTTTTCAGACAGCATTATATCCTGGCACGGCGCCAGGGGATTCTACGAAGAAAACTCCATACAACAACACAAACACCTTTATAAAACTAAGAAAAGCTGAGCTTTAACACCTAACACGACGGTACAAAGGATATTTTTGCTCGTACACGTTGTTTTTCAACTGCAAATTCTTTGGTTTCGGAACTGGGAGGTGTGTGAAGTACGGTTAATTTAGAACGGTTATTTAGTGGGTGACAAATTTTGACATTTATGCGTTTATTTACTCGGTTCTGGTCTGTGACGTGCAGACGAGGTGTCGCCGGGGATGTAGTAGTTAGCGAGGCGTAGGTAGTACGAATCTAAGATTGTCTACAAATGTCTAATATGACCAAAACGTCAAAACTACTCTTATTAGAGCAATTCTCAAAAAGTTTGTACCTTTGGATCACGTCTTCGATTTTGATTAAAATCGGTAGACTGATAGAGTAAATGATGCCGAGCAAGATCTACCATATTTCCCAAAATGTCCCATAAAGTTTGTATGGAACTTTCCTTTTTTGTTACCGAAAGTCTATAGAAATTTGGTAACAAAAAAGGAAAGTTCCATACACACTTTATGGGACATTTTGGGAAATATGGTAGATCTTGCTCATTAGATAAAAATCTAGAAATAGATTGGCCAAGGTTCACGAGTGTGTTTGAGTTTATTCAACATGGACCATGAATATTAATGTTTCACGATTTTCACACATAACTATGAATTTACGGTACTAAATTATTATTATTATTATTTTTATTTTTTTATTATGCAGAAACGTCTGCTAGCGAATATCTCCGCTGCGAGTCAAATTTTTCTATTTTTCTTTCGATTTAAATATCGAATTTACGGTACTGTTTCCTAGAATTTTGATGTAGTTTCGGAGCTGCAGTAACCTCTAGAGTCCAGCCGAATCCATGGAGATCACGGTTAGTTTCATCGTTTAATTAATGACAAAACAAAACCGCACTATGTCCTAAACTGGTGATAGTCAAAGTTCATAAGAGCTAGAAAGCTTCTGAATTTTCAGAGGGTCAGAATTATTTCAACAATATTACATATTTCATTTATGCTTACGTTCCATATTGCTATAATAAATAAATATTTCGGGACAATCTTACACAAATCGACCTCGTCCTACGGCGAGCTCAGTAAAGCTTGTGTTGTAGGTACTAGACGACGATATGTATAATACGATACTTATAAAAAACTTAAATATATAAAAAAAACACCCATGACACAGGAACAACTATCTGTGTTCATCAGACAAATGAATGCCCTGACTGGGATTTAACCCAGGACCATCGGCTTCATAGGCAACAGACCAGACCGGTCGTCAACAATATTATATCCAAGGAATAATATTAGTCCCAGGTTAATCAAACTAGCTGCTAGTTAATAACTGTTTTTGAAATAGGACACAAGTTTGTATAATAAACATGGCTTTACGTCAGTTGTGACGAACGAAATAGGTCAATACTGGCAAGGCAATTTGAATTTGAAATTGATCATCAGAATTTCTATGTGAATTTTCTAAGGTTTCTTTTTCTTGTAACATAATAGTAGCTGCGCTATTGTGGTACTGGAAAAAGGTAGATAATTAAAAAAGAAACATCAAGGTACTATTGAATATGATGTTAGAAGTATTTTATTTCTCTCGTTGGAATAAAGAAATAACGTACAGATATAACAGTCAACGCTGAGCTATTTAATGTACTTATAAAGGTAATTAAAAAATATATATTACATTACAGGCATCCTTGCACAAATTGACTGAGCCCCACAGTAAGCTCAGGAAGGCTTATATTGTTGGTATCCAGTCAATGGTATATACTATATACATATAATATATAAATACTTGACGACCGGTCTAGTGAGTAGTGACCCTGCCTATGAAGCCGATGGTCCTGGGTTCAAATCCCAGTCGGGGCATTTATTTGCGTGATGAGCACAGATAGTTTTTCGTGAGTCATGGGTGTTTTCTATGTATTTATATGTATCTATCTATTTTGTACATATATCGTCGTCTAGTACCTAAAACACAAGCCTTACTGAGCTTGCCATAGGACTAGGTCGATTTGTGTCAGATTATCAGGACAACGTCATTCGGGTCCGTTAGTCTATAATAAATATGTAGTTGTTTGATTCAGAACACAAAAGTCACAGTTTTCTGAAGCGATTTCCAGAAACAGGTAAGTAATTCAGCGCTATACAAAATACTTATACATTATTGCCAGTTTTTACAACGACACATTTATAAACGCAAATGTCGGTCGGATGTTATGTGTCAAATTTGTATGAAAATGATGCGATGACCGCTAAAATGTATGTAACATATATTTTAGGGAGTTTCAAAGTTTCTGGAGCGTTGCGCTAACAGTTTAATAGCATACAAATTGGCTGAGTGTTTTATCGACAGGGCCAAAAATAACGAAGTATTAAGGTCATATTTTTATAAATTTTAACACATCCATACTAATATTATAAATACTAAAGTACCTCTGTCTGACTGTTACCTCTTCACGTTTAAACCGCTGAATCAATTGGGATGAAATTTGATATGGAAAGAGTTTGAGCTACTAAACAAGAGATAGGATATTTTTTATCCCGCAACCATACTTTAAAGACGGGCATCGCGAGGAAAAGCTAGTTTTATATAAGTGAAAATATAATCTTCCTGTGCTATTTATTAACTATACTTAAAACTAAATAAGAAAGTATGTCGCTCGAGTGAACATTGCCAAAGAGTCGAATACATGTTCTACCGGTTAGGTACAATAACACCAGTTCCATGCTTAACACTGATTTACATGTTTATCTGCATGATTACAGAAACTAAATAAAAATTACTTCGATGTATAATAAATAATAACCTAGCTCGCCGGATTGCACAGTTGATATAAGCATGAACGTAGCCCGGAGAGTCGATGGCCGTTGGAACAGAAAAGTCCTACACCGCCACTCGAGAACTTTTCTGTTCCAACATCCATCGAAACTGCACTTCGATTCCTAAGTATGTAGTTACTTCCTAGACGTCGGTGGCGCTAAAAGACTTTTCTGTTCCAGAGTTCATCGACTCTCCGGTTCCGAAACTACTTTATGTGTTCTGTCTGTCGATCGCCCACGCCTATGTGCTTTTCGCTAGCTGCAGTGTGCTAGAGATCACTCCCTGTTGCGGTAAATAGGGCCTAATTAGCTGTCTAAAAATCGGAGTACTCGCCAAAGCAATAATTAATTACAATGTCATGTCCGTCTGGTATTAAGAACTTGAAGGAAAACATGTTTACTGGAAGAGAACAGTCCAAGCACATACAGTTTAACGAGCATTTAATCAGATTAGAAATAGCATTTTTCCACCGCAGACGGCGGGGATTACTAAATCATTGTCCGCACTCAGATCAAAGAAACGTCGACAGTTTATATATCTTATTAAGTGTTTCAGATGAAATGTTTTGCTTTAAAAAAACATTAGCATTCGCGTCATTAGTTACGAGATATTTTTACATTTTGGCTTAATTAGGTGTTGAAACTATGAAACTTTTTTGGTTTCGCTAACGCTCGAAAGCTGGAAGATATTTTATTTTTTCCATGACATATTATTTATACTTGGCTGTTGATGGAAAAGTTGAATAAAAGATAACATAAAGACAACTAAAAGACATAGCATAGACGCTACGAATCAAACAATCAGGCTGCACCATAACTCAAACTCAAACTCAAACGTTTATTCAGTAAGTAGGCCACAGGGGCACTTTTACACGTCGAGTACACAAAAAAAGAAAAAATAAAAACTACACCGGTTCTAACCCAACACCTCTGACCCGAGAAGCATTTTGACTTTTATGGCCGGCAAGAAACTCGGCGGTACTTATTTTTTCAAAACAGTATTACAAAAGATATCTTAAACATATTTCATAAAAATGCGTTATTCTTTAATGATTGATTGAGTTCATCTGATAATGATAAATTTATTTTAACTGTGAAGCATCCTGTATTCAATATGTACAATCTTAAGATCTGACAAGTCAAGGTTAAGATCGAAACGAAATGTCAGTTGAAGAAAGTTTGTCAATGAAAATGGTAAGTCAACCTTGTTTGTCAATGTTATTAAGAAAAATAAATTGACATTGACGTGACATCTAACATATTGATAAACATTAAGTAATAAAACAACTTACACGAAGGATTGACGGTTGAACCTCAAAATGGCGAAGTCGTCTTGAAAATATATTTTTTGTTTTTTGTTCAAACGTAGTTTAGTGTGTAATATTGATAGCGTATTAGGCAGTGATCTAACGCAGAATTGTGCAGCTAATGAAGAATAGATTTCAAAACGTGTTTCACCACTATTTTTGGTCATCACCCGGCAATCCCGGGGTCACGGCCGCCTCTTAGCTTTCTGTAAAGTCCAGCTACCACTTTACACAACGCAAGGCCTACTACCGAACAACGTCATGCTCTAAGGGCAAACTTATATGTTATTATACTTATTTGTATTCTACTTGACACTGGCGAAATCATCGATTGATTTATTGATGGAAGCCATATTTTGTAAAAAAAAGAAAAAGAAGAACTTACACGAAAAATAAAAATACATGAAACTATACTGACAGAAAAAAAAACTTTGAGTTCATCTTGATTTCAGTTCCGATGT
The DNA here is from genome assembly GCA_022674325.2 of Grapholita molesta. Lineage (NCBI taxonomy): Eukaryota > Metazoa > Arthropoda > Insecta > Lepidoptera > Tortricidae > Grapholita > Grapholita molesta. The sequence continues at coordinate 896,337 of CP053133.2, read as the reverse complement.
CGACGGGCGACGCTATAGCGATTGCGGGTGTAATACTGACGAACATCTTGCATGCACGATTAATTAACGGCACAGTTATATTATCTATTTATTTATTCAAATTGTGTAATGTTTGTTATATAAAATGGAGCAGTATTTGACGGTAATAAAAAATCGGCTGAGAGAGCTTAGTGACAAATTTTACCCGACCATATTAGACTAGCAGCTGTCTCACACGCTACGATAAAACTAAAACGTTCGTTACATTTTTTGTAGTCTGTGGTAAGCTTAAAATGGTTGGGATGATATTATCTGTCATAAACTGAGGGCCTACCTATCGAAGTAAATTTCGGGCATCTTACTCTTTTACTCCATTTTTTTTAGCTATTAGTTGTCTCTAAAACCATGTCGGCTCCGTTAGACCTCTACATAGTATAGAATCATCCATTATATTATTATACAATAAAAAATCTACACTTTGTAAACTAATATTATAAAGGCCAAAGTTTGTGAGTGTGTATGTTTGTTACTTCTTCACGTCTTAACGGCTGGAGCGATTTTAATTCAATTTAGTATGGAGTTAGCTGATACCCTGGATTAACACATAGGCTACGTTTTTTTCCTAATAAACCGTGGGTAACACCGCGGGGCACAAAAGTACAAAAGCAAATCGGTCAGTTATCCAAAAAACTATAAACAAATATTGCAGATTTGCACAGGGATTCCGCCAATATCGACTGGATTTATTATCGATATTTTACTTCAATTAAAACGTAATGAGACTGACAGAGATAATCGTAAGAAATTTTCGATGTTGAACTCTGTTTTTACGTACGTTAGTGGCCAGACGCGTCAGACAAAATGGCTGGTAGCCTCGTCCTATCCATCTGTTCCTTATCGGCATCCATTTCAATTTTCTCAGATCTTCACCAGCCTGCCATGCCTTAGGTAAGAGGCATATGGCAGGTGATTTATTTCTGTTATTTATATCAAGCTGGACAGAGACGGCGCGGCGGCGGTCTGACCTCCCTCCAATATAGATCTCAAGTGACGCAGATCAGAGTCAAGTGTACCATCATCGACACATTCCCTGATCACTAATGAGCTTTATTGCAAAGACATAGAGTCTATCAATGGTTACTTGTCAGTATTTATTTATGTGCGCTGGCGCTTGCAAATTATGAATACAATATTTTTAGAAGTTTTCAAGGAAATAAATGAAGCTGAGATGTGGAAATAGATGTTAGTGCAATTGCTGTAGTGAATATTACTGGTAATAATGTTGAACACTCCGATATATCTGATGGCGACTGTACGTATGGTTTCTTTTAAATTATCTTTACAAGACAATAATAATTTCGCCTTGTTCTTAGAAAACAAATATTCATTATTATTGCCAGTTCAATGATTTCAAACAATACAATGTTAGAGCAATGTTAGCTGGAGCTCATTAATAAATCTACTTGTGAAATGATCTTCAAAACATGCTAATCTGCATTGTTTACTCCGACAAATGGCTGATATATTGACAGTAAAACAAACATGGCGGGGATACCTAATGGCAGCATTCGACTGTCTGAGAAAACAATATTTGGCAGGAAAACAGAGACCTGTGATGATAATAAATTATTTTTGCAGGTATTTAGTTGTTTTTAAATAAAATTATTACTAAAAAGGTAATTCCAACTTACGACTTAGGTACTTCGACAAAAAACAAAAGAAACTCAATGTGGGTAAGACCGGCCATACTTTATTTTTAAGGGAAGTCCGTATGACACTAAATACCGATGAGATAATGTAGAAAATTGGTTGGTAGACGGTCTTTCCTGATAGACGGTCTTACCCACATTTTCAATAATCTTAATATTACTTTTTACTTTTGTCATCCTCGACTGCTGGACATAGGCCTCCCCCAAACATGACTTGTATCATCTTGGGGGGTAGTTGCCACAGTCGTCACGCTTGGCAGGCGGGTTAGCGACCGCAGAAGCTGGAGATTGGGTATGGACGGACGCAGCTATTCTGTCGCTTTTTTTCTCTTTGTCGCCTCTTATGACACCCGCGGGAGATGGGGTTAAAATGTAACAATTATTTTGACTAATAAGAAAAGCTACCGAATAACACTTGTAAATTAATAATGCCCTATACATTTTTCTAAAGTCATGTACAATTTGATCTTGCGTCGGAGTTACTAAACAAATCAGAAACAAAGTTAATACTTGTTTAAGAGTTGTGAAAGGCTCATAAAAAGTTATGCTAACATTCGACTCTGTGTATTAACAAGTTTCGAAGTTGCGAAGCCAATAAATAATATTTCTGAAGCAAATACAAAATGTCAATAAAACTCTTTGCAAGTAGCGAAGGTGAATTGAAAACATGAAAAGTTTTTCGATAGGCGGGCAACACAGCGAAGCCCATACCTACTTGCCTACCTATTTACCAATCTGCCTGTACCTACCTATGTAACCAAGCAACAACGTTTTTGAACGTCACTTTCTATAATAGTTTCTTTTTTTTATGACATAAGGTGGCAAACGAGCAGACGGATTGCCTGATGGTAAGCAATTACCGTCGCCCATGGGCACCTGCAATACCAGGGGAGTCACAAGCGGGTTGCCGACCTTTAAGGGGGGTTGGAGCTCTGGGAACCTTACTCACCAACAGGAACACAACACTACATACCTGAAAGGTAGCAGTGCTATTATGGCTATGGTCTTCTGTAAGGAGGAGGTACTTCCCCAGTTGGGCTTCTCCAGACTCAAGCGTGATGGTACTTCGCTGTGCCCTACCTCTCATAAAACCAAGCAACAACGTTTTTGAACGTCACTTTCTATAATAGTATATTAGTATATAACTATTGTATAGTCAGTCAAATAGTGGCAACGAAAGTGGGTAAACATATCGATACAAATCTTTATTTATATACCTATCAGTAATCAGTAAGAATGTGTAAGGATGTTTAGGGTAGGCAACGAGCATGTGAATCATCTGGAGTTGCAGGCGTCCATAGACTACAGTAACTGCTTACCATCAGGCGGGCTGTATATATGCTTGTATGCCACCGCCGTTGTATAAAAAAAAGACATATTGGGTCATACTGACTGCAAATAACTATATGATATTTCAGCGAGTAGGTACAGTGGCTATCAGATATATCGGAGCTGCGTAGGTAGTCACAAATATCTGAACAACGCCTCTATTGTCAAGGATATAAAGTGCATATTCAGATGTTTGTGTCATTATCTACGAAAAGGGACCTTATTGTCGATGGCACTTACGTCGAATCGCGTTCCGTTTGTATTGTAACATCTTGAACAACGACATAAGCGCCATCGACAGTAAGGTCCCTTTTCATAGATAATGTCAGTGTCACATTTGTGTCCACCTTCACAGCTCCGATATATCTGATGGCGACTGTACTACAGTCTCCAACATAATAAATAAACTACTAGAATGACTTAAGAAGTGTTTGGGTCTGTTTTCATAATTTGAAGACGGTCATACAAGTCACAATATTTTTAGCACTAAATAAATAAATAATAAATAAATATTTCGGGACATTCTTACACAAATCGACCTAGTCCCACGGTAAGCTCAATAAGGCTTGTGTTGCAGGTACTAGGCGACGATATATATAATAAATAGATACATATAAATACTTAAATACATAGAAAACACCCATGACTCAGGGACAAATATCTGTGCACATCACACAAATAAATGCCCTGACTGGGAATCGAACCCAGGACCTTCGGCTTCATAGGCAGGGTCACAACTCACTAGGCCAGACCGGTCGTCAAATCTCTTTCAATTAAAATTTAAAAAATGTGCACCCCTTACAATTCATTAAAATCGTGGAAAGGGCGTTGACTTGATCCGGCTCCGCGTACGCCTCCCAAATGTCCGGAACACCATTGTTCCGTGTACGGAAAAGAAAAAGATTTCCAAAGTTGCCCCTTTATTTCACAGTACAGCACAGCGACAGATGCCATCTTGTTAAACGGTTCCGTGAAATTTTGGCACCAGTCGCCAATATAATAGTACCTAATCTATCTCTGTAGCTTCAACTTCTGTTTGATAAAAAGTCAAGCATTCAAAATATTTCATGTCATAAACGAATAGATACATATTTAAAGCATATATATTGTGTAAAAAATATTACTTTTAAATGAGCAGGGTGCAATAAAAATAGTTATAATTTATTGGCAAAAAACACGGTTAAAAATATTGCGATGTCCCTGACTTCTATGCGAGGTACTACCGCGAAACACGATATTCGTAAATTTCGGACGATTGTCTCTGTCAATCACATACGTTACATACATTTCAGCCGTATGCAGCCCACTGCTGGACATAGGCCTCTCACAAATATGACTTGTATCATCTTGGGGTAGTTGCCATAGTCGCCACGCTTGGCAGGCGGGTTGGCGACCGCAGTAGCTGTAGATTGGGTTTCGACGGACGCTGCTGCCCGTCCGTAGGATTTTTCCCTTTGTCGCCTCTTACGATACCCGCGGAGGAGATGGGGTGGTGCTATTCTAGTCGGCCGGCATCACACGACTGTCACTCTCATGACGCCTTAATTGGAGTAAAAGAGAAAAATGCTCGAATTATACGAACTTCGATGTTCGCGGTACCGGGCCTGTGTTACAGAAGTCAGTGTCCTCCCAGACTACAGTATCAAATCATATCTAAATGGAAAATTATCGCTAAATAGAAAGCTGAATATATGTAGATATTTTATCTTTTAAAATAATACTGTCTTTGACAAAGGTAAATTCTAAAGAATTCTATAATATGTCATTGCGACACGGAACGAAAATGTTCTTTTAATTCCCAGTATCAAGAGACATTGACACACAAATGTTATTTCAGGTCAAAGCATTCACGAGAAAATTGTTCAGCGTTTTCCTTGTGTTAAACTTTTTATATAATAAGGAAACTTAAATGTTTTGTAATGCATTCGCATTATTTAATTAAAGGGGTATTTTATCATAGAAGTTTATTTGTCCGCTACGCTTCGTTAAGATATACTAAACGGCATCCTTCATACTTCATCCACATCAATGATAACTCGCCACAGGCTTCGAAGGGAAGTTGAATGAAAAATAAATAGAAGGAAGAATAGCGGAACGCAGGAATGTAAGAAGAGCATATATGAACTAGGAGCGGTACCGCGAACATCGAAGTTTGTATATTACGGGCATTTTACTCTTTTACTCCAATTAAGGTGTCATGGGAGTTACAGAGACAATCGTCCGAAATTAACGAATATAGTTGTTTGCGGTAGCGCCACAGATTGATGACTTCGTCCACATCAGTGATAATTCGCCACAGGCTTCGAAGCGAAGTTGAATGAAAGAAAGAAAAGGAAGAATAGCGGAAGCAGGAAAGTTAAGATCATATATGGACCAGATACAGGAATAGGTAAAGATCGTGTCAGAAAGTCAAGGAAAAAACCTGAAGACGCAAAATGACTAGTTTTTTTGTACAAGGCTGACCAGCGTTTGACCTCAGTCGCACCTGATGGTAAGTGACGACGAGGTAATATTTTGCCTATATATTTTTTAGTCAACATCGCGAATTTTCGTCGTTTTTTCTTTACCGAGAGTCCTATCCCGGTTACGCCTTCGGTCATTTGAAGATATTATAACGATGTAAAAAAGTTCTAGAACATTCTTTAACCTGAAATTACAATATTTATAATCCATCAACAAGAGCTTAAGTGTGTAATGATAGGTATTGCCCCTAAACTTCCGAGATAGCGCAGAATTGTCACGTCAGAATAGACAACCAGGTACCGCGAACATCGAAGTTCGTATATTTCGACCATCTTTCTCTTCTACTCCACATCATAAGGGTGACAGTGATAATCGTCCGAAATTTACGAATATCGCGTTTCGCGGTAGCGCCGCTGTCCCTATTTAATTACCATAAAAAAGGACGGGTAGTTTGTTACATAGATCACATATATTGTACAATCGCCATCAGATATATCGGAGTTGTGGAGGTGGTCACAAATATCTGAACACCGCCCCTATTAGATAAAGATATTCAAAACTTACGTAAGGGCACTTTTTCACGTCGAGTATACAAAAGAAGAAAAATAAAAACTACACCGGTTCTGACCCTACACCTGACCCGAAAAGCATTTAGACTTTTATGACCGACAAGAAACTCGGCGGGACTTATTTTTTTTCCAAAAGAAATCTTAAACATACTACATAAATATAAGATATTTAACATAAAAATAAGATCTTTATTACAATGCACTTATGAACGTCAAAAATATCAACAAACGGTCTATATAAAAAGACGTTAAAGTGCATGTTCAGATATTTGTACCACCTCCACAGCTCCAATATATCTGATAGCGACTGTGTACAACTATTTGAAAAAAAATCCGCTAATATTACAAGTTACACCTTGTTATGCAATAGGCGCAACATAAACAACGGTATCGTATTTACCTCTATTTCATTAGAATATTGTTTTAAAAATCAATCATTTGACCCCAAATCGAAGGTTCGAGGCCAACCACCGTCACACCAAAATAGAGCACGGCCTCTTTCAGGCTATTTACTCGCATGCCAAGCCATTATCAGCCTTACAACACTGTGTTATGTTCTGTAAACAGGGGACATGTTATTTGCGAAGCGCAGCTGTAAGTTTGCGTAACTGTAAACTTTGAAACGGTGTGACACCTTTTAAAAGACGTTGGGAATAATTTCATTATTTATTTATATTTTATCACTAGTTTTTTCTCGCGACTTCGTCGGCCAACCATGCCCTTCTTTAAAGTATGGTTGCGGGATAAACATTATCTATCCTATGTTCTTTCTCGTAGCTCAAACTCTCACCAAATCAAATGCCGTCGCATTGGTTCAGCGGTTTAAGGGCGAAGAGGTAACAGGCAGAGAGAGTTACTTTCGCATTTATAATATTAGTATGGATTACCAATGGATATACAAGATTCTTCAGAAATATAAAACTTTATTAATAATTCTCTAAAAAAAAATGTTTCATCCTTACGTTGTGAATATTCCATTCATTCACACGAAGCGATTCGTGCCTACCTTCCTAATGCGGACTGCTAAGGAATGAAATTTGCTCCCTTCGTCTGTATTCCAGGAAAGATATAATTTGGTTCTTTTCAAGGCAACAGTGAATAGGCTGGTACTGAACCTCGTCGACACTTACCATCAGGTGTGATTGACATCAAACGCTGGTCAGTCTTTATAAAATATACATATTTATATAACTTTGAAATACTGGTGCAAAATAAACAGAATTTGATACTGTAAATACATTATTTGAAAATATTTACTTATCATAGGTAGGTAGGTAAGCAAAGTGTGCCGTGAGCCGGCTGAGAAAAAGAAAATCGACAAAAGGAAAAATCCAGCGTCAAAAGCAGCGTCCGTTCAAATCGAATCAACAGCTACTGAGGTTGCCAACCCGCCTACCTAGCGTAGCAACTATGGCAACTCCCCTAAGATTATACAAGGCATATTCAGGTGCTTATGTCCTGCAGTGGACTTCTTACAGCTGATTGTAAATGATGATGATGTATATTTTCGCCATTAAAAATGTATTTAGCAAAATCAAAGAATAAATGCATAAATAAATGACACCCGATAGCGTAGGTACCCTAGGTCACATGTCATACGGTAACGTCAAGGTTGCTGAACTGAAAATATACTTTAATGCTGGTACTGAAGGTTGAAATTAAAGTTGCAAGAGTGTTGTGAAAACTGAAGGATTTGTGACCGTTACGAATAAATGTACCTAACGGTTGCGTTCGCGATGCAAGTTACGGTATAAAAATATATTTTCACCTCACTAGCTCGGAAAGAACTGTTCTATTCTTTAAAAACATTTAGTAAAGTTGCATTTTATTCACAAGAGTGCAAAGTAATCTCGTACAATCAATTGCTCTAGAATTGCCTCAGAGGCTCTAGTGTAAGTTTCTTCTGACGTAAAAAAACTTTTACGAACGCGTAAGTGATAATGTTATTTATATGGGAAACGCAAACGCGTTACGTTAAAAACTTACACTCAGGGCTCTGGGCTGAGATGTACCTTTTGGAACATAATTTTCTCAGTTTCATTAAACAAATGAATGGTTCATTGTCGTAATGAACCTGAGAAAAAGTTGGATTTTTATCAGTGTTGTTACAAAGTTACCAAACATAATGTATTATTAATTGATGTAACAAAACTAACAGAAAATATGGGACAAGCAAAGGTACAAAAATTCTACAACTGACGCCTAAATTGTTTATTACTATTCGAGTGTTTTTTTTTTACTTTGGCTGGTTGAATGTTTTTTTTTTTTATTAATACCACTAGTTTTGATAACATGTTTAATGTTTTAATAGAATTTAAAGACAAATATAAAGATATCTCTTATCGTCTATTTCATGTTTTGTGTAAATAGTATGCGTTTACGAATAAATAATTTCTATTCTATTATATATAAGTAACATTTGGTTGCACCGTAAATATCATCTTATTAATATCAAATACGGACGTGAAGTGACCCCTAGAGATAAATAAAAGTGCATCTAAAGTGCATAGCGAACTGCAGCATCCCGTGGCATTTGCCTCACCTCCGACCCCTGCCCTTAACCGGCAGCTTTATTGATTTCTGTGTGACACAGAAGAGTGAAGAGCAGTAACTAGATTCATAGAGTTATTAGTAACTAGCTTAAAATGCCCGCGGAATGTGCTCTTTATAATTAATATTTATTTAATCAAAAGATAAATGTAACATATTAATACCTAATAACAAAAATAAAAATAAATTACACTAATTAAAAATAAAATAAAATGAATAATTACTGCTAAACTAACTATAAAAAGAATACCCCATCTAACAAGTCCCCCTGCGGCATGGACCCCATAACGCTGGTTGCGTTACCTCTCTGTACCGCTAGGGCGATACGCTGGGAGAGGTAAGAGCCAGCTTTTGGGTCCCCTGTAGTATTGACCAGCTCTTTATTGAACTGTACCTAAATAAATAAATCTATATCTACGCTAATATTATAAAGGCGAAAGTTTGTAAGTGTGTAGGTTTGTTACTTCTTCACGTCTAAACGGCTGGAACGATTTTAATAAAATTAGGTATGGAGTTAGCTGACACCCTGGATTAACATATTGTTTACTGCGTGAAAATAACCGCGGGTAACACCGCGCGGCACAGCTACTAATACATATAAACGTGAAAGTCCTGACTGACTGATCAACGCCCAGCTCAAACCGCTTAACCTACATAGGTAGCTGATTTCTTAACAATAGGTAGTTTATATACTGTAAGAACCCACTTCAGAAGGGGTTTTTAGGAAATTCAAAGTAAAAAGGGGGTTGAAAGTTTGTTTGGGGATTGTATAAAATTTAAAGCGAGAGACTTGAAATTTTGTGTAAACACTCCTAATTCGAATACAAGAAAAGCAATTTCAGCGTTTTTTGAAATTGATCATAAATGATCCCCTAAGGGGTCAAAAGATGGTTAAAAGTTTGTATGGAGATGGAGTCAAATATCAACTGAGAGACTTTAAACGTTGTGTTTAAACTCCTTCTTTAATGAAAAGAAAACAACAATAATAACTGCGACCGGTAACAGGTATTCTGCGCGTGCGAAGTCGCGGGAAAAAGCTAGTTTTACTATAAGTTTAAAGGTAATCTACTGTTACAGTACCTACATATATATGGTTACCTACATGTAAATATACAGTACGTACAATTGAGAGGGCGATGCGATATGCAGCCCTGGGGAGCAGTATGCTTGGGTTACACATAAAGTATGAGGGGGAAGTACGGCTTACAATATTCCCCCGCCAATGTGTAGTCGACCTATTTGATGTCTCGGCTGGTTCGTACCTTGTCACAGTGAAAATCTATATTAAAGCCGCTAGAAATCTCATATGAATGTGATCGGGTGGTACGAAGTAGTCCAGAATTTTGTGGCCCATTTCATTCAACCCATATAATCATATAGAGAACACGGGTTGACAAATATTTTTCGTCTCCTACTTCTCGGCTGGTCTCGAAATTAGCGACTATTACAACTACTTATCCCCAAGATGATACAACTCATATTTGGGGGAGGCCCATGTTCGGAAATAGACGACTTACGGAAATGATGAATTAAGGAGCGGTTAAGTACCTACGCCAAAAAAAGAAGATATGATAAGATCGTACTCCACCTTAACCATTTAACGCTGAAAGACTCATCACTATACACGGTAAAATAGTTGGTTCTTACAGAAGACCAGCGCGGGTTTCCACAGGCTGAGTAGGGACCATTTCGTGACATATATCTTATAATATAATATTGTTTTGTTTACAGAAATTACAATCATATTATGATAACTACAAGTACTTAACTAGTTACAGTATAAAATCTAAAAAAGGCCCTTGAGGCATTGTACCAAGGATGCTGGCGGCATTTCCTCGTAGTATCGCAATGCTGATACGGTGTACGAGGAAGCCGCCAGCTCTTCGGTCACCAGTTACATCAACCAGACGCTTCGCGATTTCTGCAAAAAGTTTGTGCGCGCTGGGACCCCATGGACGTAGCGTCTCTACGCCAAACGGTACAAAATGGTACTCTCTGCCCAGGCTTTAATATCTTTTAATTATGTATCTTTCTGTCTTCTGTTATTTCTGTGTATGTCTCGAATAAATGATTTCTATTCTATTCATTATTTCCGGCTTAAAAATAATGATTACAACTATCTGAAATTTGACTTTCACATGCATGTTACTAATTGTTAAAACATACCCAGTGTTAAAGAACAAAAATTAAAGAAAGTTTCTTAGGACTTCTTTCAGACAACAGTCTTTTTTCTCTCAGACAGTCTTTTAGCAACTGTCGGTATTAATGCACGTCTTATCTAGTAATAATCGTTTAATCCGAATAAAAGCTTACTGCAAACACCGTCATATCACTTCTACGAAAAGATTACTTGTAATCAGAAATGAGGTGATAGCTAATTTTAGTAACAAATTAGCTAATTTATTATTCTTGCAATTACAACTAAACACCAAACTATCGTTAGATTCAAACATATTAATTGTATAGAAGCGGAACTCTGCGTCGGTTAGCCAACGCGAACGGCTCATGATTACGCTCCACGTTACGGAGTGAAACATGTCGAGCAATATTCGACTTGAAAAACTTCAAAAATGTGATTACCCCGCAATACTTCTATACAATTAATACCTAATTGAACTTATTTAAACCGGTAGTAAATAATATTTAGTTTTGCTTATATAGGGTAAATCGCCTGTTACTGGCCACCTTTCAATAACTGGCCACGAATACTGAAAATGAATTCTGTTTACCTATAAATAGAACACATTTTCAAATGGGGTTTCAATTACTGGCCACCCTTCAATTACTGGCCACCTTATACTTAAATGAACTCTGTTTATAGGTAAATAGAGTCCATTTTCAGTATATGGTGGCCACTTATTGAAAGATGGCCAGTAACTGGCGATTTACCCTATATATTATTTGAAAATAAATGTGTTTATTTACGTTTTAAAGCATCATCATCATCATCATCATCATTACAGCCGTAAGACGTCTACTGTTGGACATAGGCCTCCCTCAAATATGACTTTTTTCTATGATTCTGCCCATTCGTCGGTTTTTTTTCCCTTTGTCGCCTCTTAACATGTCCCCGAGTGGATGGGGTATACAACATAGACGAAGCATAAATCATTTAACCACAGAGAAACCATCCTGATATTTTATGATAAAATTAAGTAACAAATATAACGCTCAAAATCATTATAAATAAATCGGTTCCACTGGTTTGAAAGCGCGAATCGGACCACACCTTACCTTTATTTGGTGAAACTCGAATGAGACTACCGTTAAAATCGAGGTTCGGAAAATTCGGGCATATTTCTCTTTAGGTACACCAATTAAGAATTTTTTTTTTTTTTTATGACATAGGATTGCCTGGTGGTAAGCAATTACCATCGCCCATGGGCACCCGCAACACTAGGGGAGTCAGAAGCGCGTTGCCGGCCTTTAAGGGGGGTTGGAGCCCTGGAAACCTTACTCACCATCAGGAATACAACATTACATACCTGAAAGGTAGCAGTGCTATTATGGCTGCGGTCTTCTGTAAGGAGGAGGTACTTCCCCAGTTAGGCTGCTCCAGATTCAAGCGTTATGGTAATTCCTGTGGCCTAGCTCTCATTGGTGGACGTAGTTTAAGGACATATCATGCAATTTGATGTATGATTAGAGTAACAGGGAAAATCTGTCTTCTGGTTAAACTATGTAGAACAATAACTACAATTTTATTAGTATTAATTATACATCGTCACTTTTACACACGTTCAGCCTTCCAACGCGCTCATTAGCCCACGTGTTTCATTGTATATAATATATAATTATGTATATAATTAGTCAGGTATGTATGTATGTGCCTAGTAACACGACACCCCGCGCGTGCTAACCTCATATGCGTGTGCGCAGTACAGGGTGTGCCTTATCAATAGTAATCATTTTTAATAGAATCATGGTGATATACTTAACTGACGGACCATGTCTATGTATTTGAATGAACCGACATGCGTGTACACACGTTACTACTACATAAGGCAGGAGCTTCATCTAAGTTTTTCACCTATAATTTTGTATATATCTTCCGTACACGGAACAATGGTGTTTCAGACTTTTGGGAAGCGTACGCAGAGCCGAAGCCAACACGCAAAGCGCATTTGACAACATTCAATAAAATTAAGGGGTATACCTACTACCTACCAGAGTGGCCCAGCATGATGCACCATCGTGTAGAGAAATTATTTAACGCACCCTCTAAGGTACTGTACTCTTACCATGAGTTGTGACATTGAGGTTTTCGATAACGAGTATCGAGTTTACTATCTGTGATCTGGTTTGTACTAAAATAGTAGATAGTAAACTCGATATTCGTTATCGAAAACCTCAATGTCACAACTCATGGTAAGGGTACTGGGCCTAGCAAGTCGTTTGGCTAAACGCCCTCTCTCCATTCGCCTCACTCGCCTGTTCATAAGACAGTTGTAGGGCGCCATATTTTATCATCGTAAAGCCAGTTAAGACACACAATGGATTGGGTTGAATATTATTTTGTTCGAAAATAATGATACAAAATAAATGATACTTTATTTCTCTTCATAAAAGACTAGCTGTCCCGGCGAACTTTGTACCGCCTGAAAGTCTACAGTCTTTTTTGTGTTTTTTTTTGTCCAAGACGATCTCAACGAACCCAACGTTCAAATCGGTTCAGCCGTTCTCGAGTTATAAACGCCGGAACTAACACAACTTTATTTTATTAATATAGATTTAAATTCCGGGAAAGAGAGTGTACATTGTAATGTGCACTAAGTCTTACGAGGTAAAGTGATCAAGCCTCCTGTATATTTAGTGCAAACATATACCTATGAATAGATGTTTATATAGTCCTGTCTCCACCCGGCGTTGCGCAATTTGCACATGCCTATTAATACCGCGAGTTTATTCAAAAAGGATATAAGTTCCATACAATTCGCAAGAAACATGTAACGTTTTAACTAAATATTACAACACCCGCACTAGTTATAATACATAAAACATGATTTCAATGGAAACACTAGGCGTATTTTGTGACGATATACTGGTGAATCAAACATTTTGTCATTATGCTCTACTTCAATTTAACTGAATACCAATAATTCTCGCGTGTTTGTGGCAGGCAACACTGTGTTGAGTTGGAATACATGCAGCGCCGAGAAAAACGATATTCTTAAATTTCGGACGATTGTCTCTGTCACTCTCATGACGGATTATTGGATTTATTGGATTAAAAAAAAAGATGCTCGAAATATACGAACTTCGATGTTCGCGGTGCCGGGCGCGGGTGCCATTGTCCAATATAAATACAACAGCGATTGATAATGTACAGTCAGCAGCAAAAGTGGCTGAGGTCGTGTTCAAAATGACCTGCACGCGCTCTTATTCTCTTGACAATGATGTGTTGACCTCATTTTGAAAACCTCAACAACCTTGGATTTATGTGATCGTCTTGGCCAAAAGTTTAATAGTATGCTTAAAAAGAAAAACATCAATCAATCAAAAATACCCCATTTATAGACCTTTCAGGCGGTACAAAGTTCGCCGGGACAGCGTTTTTAATAAATAGTCTATACAACGCTAGTACATCTTGTACATATTTCCACCGCTTCAACATCAAACAGAAAACCTGTAAACATTATTATTATGTATTATGAACGCCATGAAATTCAGAGATAAGCGTTATTACGCAAACACATTTTATAGCCTGTGCCTATTACAGAGAGCACCCATAAACTGAAATTAAACCACGTGTATCAATAAAATGACGGGCGAAGTCAATTGCAGGGAAATCGATATTCGTAAATATCGAACGATTGTCTCTGTCACTCTCATAACGATATACTTAGAGTAAAGTAATTTATGAACTTCGATGTTCGCGACACTAGGCCAAGGCTTGAATGTAGTCCATGGACAATAGATTAGTAATCACTGTATCTATATGTAAACTTCATTTATTGGATTACCTGACGACTGTCTGCCCTTGTTGCTGACAACTCTTGCCTATGAAGCCGGCAGTCCTGGGTCCAAAGCCGCACAAACTTTTTGGAGAAACTGCGAAGAGTTTGGTTAACGTAACTTTGCATTGAACGCACGTTTCCTCGCACGACGTATCAGCATTGCGATACAACAAGGAAATGCCGCCTGCATCCTTGGTACAATGCCTCAAGGGTCTTTTTTAGATCTAATGTATAAGTAGTACGCAGTTATTATAATATTGCAATTGTAGGTATCGAAACTATATATTACGTGCAAAGATAAAGATGAGAAACTTTTGTATACAACGTGTCCCAAAATTCAACGATAAGCTGGCACCAGAAGATGGACCTGCTCACGACTACTCGAGGAAAAAAATATATATATCTCAATTTATTATGGACTTATAAAAAAAATTAAAATCGACACTCCTAATAGTATTTTGAACCACCATGTCTACAATTTTGCAAATATTTTTTTTTTGTATTGGCAACCAGTAGCACTGCTATTCACTACAACCCTTAAAAATGCTAGGGCCTATGCCAGCTTATCGTTGAATTTTGGGACACGTTGTATATTCGTTCTCAAAGTTTTTTGTATCGAAAGCACGACTCAAAAATTAGACGAAATACGGCCGACGAATCTTTCGATTCTTGATGTTCCCAGTAGACTGGTGATCTGGGTCATGAGTAGCGGTCAAACCTGGACTTTGGAATAAATTGTCGTGTGCGGTATTTCCGGACCGATATGACCTCCAAACCTTCAAGAAAAGAGCGTATAGAGATCTTAAAGGTCGGCAACGTACTTGTGACTCCTCTGGTGTTGCGAGTGTCCATGGGCGGCGGTAGTTGCTTACCATCGGCAGTCCGTCTGCTCGTTTGCTTCCTATATCATAAAGTGTCCATTGTGCAATGCATCGTGTCAAATACTGCACCTGACAGCAAATTGCCTCGTGTAGCGTCTTTTATGAACCCAGATTGAATCAAGTGCATTGCGCTGATTGTACATTACACGTGGAGTCGATCATATTTCTACTTATTCAGATCTTTAACAAGTGTTACGGAATTTTTCCACGGCTCTGAAATTGAAATAAAATATGTATTTTTTTATTCAACGACGGTGACAAACAAGCATACGGTCCGCCTGATGGTAAGCAGTTACCGTAACCTATGGACGCCTGCAACTCTAGAGGGACATGCGCGTTGCCTAGCCTTTAAGAACCTATACACTCCTTTTTTGAAGAACCTCATACTGTAGTCCCAAGGGAAAACCTCGGCAGGGAGTTCATTCCAGAAGTTCAGCGTTCGCGGGAGGAAATTCCTGTTAAACCGCTTAGTGCACGATCCTTTAGGCTCCAGGGTGTGAGGATGAATGCACTGCCAACGGCGAGCGGTGTGGTGGTACAAAGCGGTCGTTGGCATCATGTCGAACAGTTCTTCAGAGCACAACCCATTGTACAATTGTATAATTATACTTCATTTATTGGATTGGCTGACGACTGTACAGGTTCAAATCCCAGTCAGGGCATTTATTTGTTTACGAGCACAGATATATATTCCCGAGTCATGGGTGTTTTCTACTTCATTCACCATCATTTCGGCTAGACGTCCACTGCTGGTGGTCTATTACAGGTCAGTCAGTCAGGTCAGTGGTGCAGGTCTATTACCTCCCCCAAATATTACTTGTATCATCTTTGGAGTTGCTATAGTCGCCACGCCTGGCAGGCAGGTTGGCGACCGCAGTAACTGTTGATCCGTTCTTTTCTTTACGACACCTGCGAGGGGAGATGGAGTAGTGGTAGTGATATAAAATTTCCATTGGTAGGTATTTCTACCTAATCTGTGCAATGAATCACTCGAAACTTCAAATGTATAATAAAACAGTTATTTTTATTAGCATTTTGAATAAACGGTACCGACAATTGTATGATTATGAATTAATTTTATTATCAGTCATATAATTTATGACTAAATATGTTAGCACGTCGGTATGTAGTGATATTCTTCATCATCATCATTTTTTTTTATGACATAAGGTGGCAAACGTGCAGACGGATTGCCTGATGGTAAGCAATTATCGTCGCCCATGGGCACCCGCAACACCAGGGGAGTCACAAGCGCGTTGCCGACCTTTAAGGGGGGTTGGAGCTCTGGGAACCTTACTCACCATCAGGAACACAACACTACATACCTGAAAGTAGCAGTGCTATTATGGCTGTGGTCTTCTGTAAGGAGGAGGTACTTCCCCAGTTGGGCTTCTCCAGACTCGAGCGTGACGGTACTTCGCTGTGCCCTACCTCTCATTGTCGGACGTAGTTTAAGGACATACCCGGGTCCAAAAATAACATTTATTTAAGAGCTTGGCTCTTGTCGTTGGAGTAATTTCCATTCGGGTCTATTCTCTGCCTTTTCCTTCAATTCTCTATAAGTTACAACTTCAACTTTTTCTTTTAACTGCTCCATGTAAGTTCTTCGCGGTCTTCCTCTTTTTCTGATGATAATTTCTCGAGTGATATTCTTATGTCACCTTATTTCATTTTTATTACGCAGTGGTGTACAAAAGTCAGACTTAATGTTAAGCAGTGTCTCTGTTCATAAGGCCAAACGGATTCAAAATGTTTTGGTGCGTCCACGCTTGGCAGGCGGGTTGGCAATCGCGTGCCGTGTGATGCCGGCTGACTAGAATAGCATTACCCCATCTTCTCCTGCGGGTGTCGTAAGAGGCGACAAAGGAAAAATCCAAATCTTCAGCTTCTGCGGTCGCCAATCCGCCTGCCAAGCGTGGCGACTATGGCAACTACCCCCAAGATGATACAAGTCATATTTGTGGGAGGCCTATGTCCAGCAGTGGACTGCATAGGTACGGCTGAAATGTATGTTGATGTAATGTTATTTCTTTCTCTATTAACCTAATACGACATATTATGAATTCATTTGAGTGAATCAACTATATGTTGTTATTCTGTCCCATTAGCCAGGAGACAACTGAAGCATAGTTTGTTACAAGAAATGTGTCACCGCGTTCTACTAACACGCTTGGTAGGTGACCTACTATGGAAGGGGCGTCTCGCTACCACAACATGTTTTATATACCTATTGAGATGCCGTAAGACCCATTTTTAATAGTACCCAGGAGACCGTAACAATGGCAAAGAGTGAAATAAAATAGTCATACTTTATTCAGATGTTTAAAAAATAATTGAAACCCTGAAAAGTTAAACCAATAACATCTGTACATTATGTGCATACAAAATACATCCGCCAACAGTGCTCTTATTATACTTCTGAGACCCCACCCGGAATTTTAAGTGGCACTCATGGATCGAAGCTATACACGGACACCACATCGCTAACTGTGTTTTCATAATACGTGTTTCAAGGTGCGAACCCACCGAAGTTGTGTGCAGCTCATTTGTCCATGAACACAGTTTAATAAATAATAATAATTAATATATCACCGTCTGCCGAAATAAGATTGTATACCATTTTATTAGACAGGCGTCCGGTTTTTTTATCCAATAGCTGAGTAGCTAATCTATCTTTCCACCCAATAGCCTGGTACATTTTAGATTTCATTAAAACTCAATAGTCCTTACACCATGGCGGGTGCTGTCTCTGTGCGCGTCCCATAATACGGACAGGGACAACATCCGCTTAGTGTCCCCTTACATTTCATTAAATGGTCGAAAGGGCCTCTGCGCGTTGGCTCGATCCGGCTCCGCGTACGCCTCCCAAATGTCCGGAACACCATTGTTTCGTGTACAGAAAAGACAAAAAAAATTATACACATTACATTGAGTTTGAGCGTTTTTCAAATTGAGAATCGTGATTGCGAGCGAATCTTCATGTAATTATCGATATTTAAATCGAAAGAAAAATAGAAAAATTTGACTCGCAGCGGGACTCGAACCCACAACCATTGGATCACTAGCCCAGTGCACTACCAATTCAAATTCTAACGAGTCAATTTTTTCTATTTTACTTTCGATTTAAATATCGAAGATATTCGCTAGCAGACGTTTCTGCATAATAAAAAATAATTCATGTAATTAATTAAATCTTTTTTTTTTGTTGTTTTATCGACGTGCTATCCATGTATACTAAGTCCACGGCGAGACTTATTATTCAACGCGTCTCGACAGGGAAACATATTTATTTATTTCGATGCTTATGCGGTTATTTATAGAACAAAAACAAGATACAGTTACGGGGCACTGTATAATACGTACTTACTTAATGCTAAAAACTGCTGTATATTTTAGGTAAATCTTCGATTTTTTGAATTAGGAAATAAAATAACAGTTTTCCACGTTATGATGAGCATCTAATTGCTTAAACTTTACTTGTTATTATCATACGTCGGACTGCAGGGGGCAGTTTGGGGGCAAGGTAAAGTTTACAAAAAAATCTTAACTTACGAGTATTATAATGTACCTAGTATTTGTAACATAGTTAATTAAATTAGTTACCCATTATCATTTATTCATCTTTAATGTGTAAATACTCTTTGAAGTTGTGTTTTATTCCTTTCTCGCAGCTGCAATTATTGTCTGAGTGACGGATAAAACCAAACGAACTTTTTCCCCATTTTGTCCTATGTGTAGTCCAAGTATGTTTATAAATAACGTAGTTAGTTGCTATAATATTTGGAGTTTCACATTATAAATACTAGGTACCAAATACTCGAAAGTGAATTCATTGATTTGCGAACCTTACCTATTATTCTGACATGCCATTTTGTTTTTATAAATAAATAATTCGGACAATCTGACACAAATCGACCTAGTCCTACGGTAAGCTCAGTAAGGCTTGTGTTGTAGGTATTAGACGACGATACGTATAATAGATAAATACTTAAATACATAAAAAACACCCATGACTCAGGAACAAATATCTGTGCTCTTCACACAAATGCCCTGACTGGGAATCGAACCCAGGACCATCGGCTTCATAGGCAGAGTCACTAGGTCACTACCCACTAGGCCAGACCGGTCGTCATATATTTAATCATTTGTATATTATAAAATATGTCTTTAGTTGAGTACAGTCGCCATCAGTTATATCGGAGCTGTGGAACACAGCCTGTAGGTCAAGGCGATAAATGTTCAATGCATATTCAGATGATGGTGACTGTACCTTCCACAAGCCGTTTGAGCGTGGGGCTTACTTTGTGTAGATGTAGATGTAGTGTAGGGACGCCCGTCTGGACTCATGGCGGCCATACTTCATGCTTCCTATCGGTATGAGCTACCGATTGGATCAGTTAGATCACTTGCCGTGTGTGGGATACTGTCATGCCAATCCACTCCGACAGACGGTCAGTTCTAACTGATCCAACCGGTAGCGTCATGCCAGTAGAACCATGCGGAAGCATGGTGTATGGCCACCATAAGGCATGCTGTCGATCGCTTGCTGCAGTCATTCAGCCCAGTTCCCTGTAGTTGGAGATGCAGGTTACTATTCCGGCTGCGTTCCCACACCATGCTCTTCAAATCTACCAACTTTCCTGCAGAACTGAAGAATATCCTTTAGGTTGATATCAGTTCGCTTTCCTCCAGAGCGTTTCTACCAAATACTTACTTTGTATCGCCAGTTACTTTGTGTAATGAATAATGATGTCGCGTAATATTTATATATCGATTATTGATGTATAGGTGAAAAACTTAAGAAAGTCACCATGTCGATTTAGTTATGCATGGAAATTACGTCAAAATTTTAATATAGAACGCCGAAATGCGTGTACAAGTTATTACTACATAGACCAGGTGCTTTAGCTAAGTTTTTCACCTATATAAGTACTACACTACGTTATCTAACGCTCATTTTGTGGGCAAACTAAAATAGTGATGTTGCTTTACATAATTAGTCGATCATATATCGTATATAAAAGAAATTAGGCAAACTAAGATTCTTCTTTAGTGAAAGCCCGAGAGATAACTCATACATTCCTATTTTCAATTAGATCAGAGGGTGACAATTATATATTAGGGTGATTCATTTTTCCAAAAGTTTGATTTTCATGTGACTTTGATTTTCCCCTGGGTCTCACTGGTACAAAAGATAAATAAACCAAATTTCAGGAAGATTGAATAATATTTAGAGGTTGCACATGTCGACCACTTTCATCTCACACTGGTGAAAACACGAAATCAGTCTTAATATTTTTGTTTTTTTTTTAGTGCGATTTCTGATTCACATATAAATAAAACAATTGTAATTTAAAATGGGAACTAGAAGAGGTATTTGGATATTAGAAAAAGTGCCTAATTGGGGTTTTTGTAGGAACTTGCCTTCCTTTAAAAGAACAAGTGTTTTTAGTGTTTATTCTTCATCTCAAGGACAACAACGAAACACTTTCAGAAGCAGCTAAATCCACCAGTGCCACAAACAGAAGCCAAATGGCTAAGAAAATTGAAGATTCAGTTAACAAAATGAATAATTTTTAGTATTACACTGGGATAGTAAGCTGCTGCCTTCCGTTGCCCAAGGAAATTACTTTGGAAGATAGAGTTGCAATCATAGTAACCTGAAATGATTACGAAAACTTACTTGGGTTACCTGTTGCCCTTAAATGTACAGGTGAACGTATGTCTGATGCAGTTATCAAAGAAATAGACCAAGATAAAATCATCGAATATCATTTGACATAACATCGTCAAACACAGGTTTCATTCAGGGAGCTTGCATAAAGTGCATAAGAATCGAAATATTATTAAATCGAACACGTTGTGGTTGGCATGTCGCCATCACATCCACGAACTAATAGTGAAAGGAGTGTTTGAAGAGTGTTGTAAATGTGGTCACGGACAAGTGGTCCTGATATTCAGATTGACCGGAAGTTCGAAAGTCTGTGGAATATACTGGACAAGAAGTCGTATACGACAATGCTAGATGAAGAGACTCCCGATTCCTTCAGCTTTTGACCATTTACCTCGACGCCAACCTGCAATAGTGCTCTCGCAGTTGCCAAAAGGCACCTTTGGTATTTCTCAGAAGCAAACGATTAGAGAGTTAAAACCTAACTTTTGAAAGAAAAGACCTGAGAGTGATTTCATTACTATCAAAATAAAGACTTCTCTTCTTTGAGTCTTTCGAATTGTTTGGGGTTCACGATGTGACTGAATACTGTGGTGACTCTCTGAAAAGCTATGTAGATGCTGTTCAGGTAGTCAATAATACAGCAGAAAGAGCTATCGCGTTGATTAAAAAGTTTAAGGAATCAGTTTGAGATGAAAAACAAAAACAATTTTTGTTGAAAGTCGTCGAACATCACAGGAAAAATGTGCCTTAGCGAACAAAATAAGGCACTGCGTCGTACAAAGTGAATTAATATAAGAACTTTACATTTAATTACAATGGTATTTAATTATTATTTATATTTCAGTTGTATTTTAAACACGTAATTTGTAATTTATGGAGTTAATAAAGTTAAAGTACAAATATCGTCATTTTTCTTTACTTTTTCATAAGTGACCAATGTGTGCAACCTCTAAATGTAATCCAATCTTCTTGAAATTTGGATTTATGCCAAATTGCTTATATCACTAAGACACGAGAGCCGAGCAAAGTCTGTAAAAATATATAACTTTTTTTTTGCCTAACAAAATGAAACACCCTATTATATATACCATCGAATATCGTCAATAATTGAATATCGTCAATTTTTGAAAAAGTCACCGAGTAAATTTCTTAAAAAATTTCATTCATTCTCTATGGAAATCACTTGGTGACTATTTCAGTAATCGGACCCCAAGATCTTTTGACATGTTATTGAGTGAGTAAGTCAACTTCATTAGATTATCGTAACTGCCCATTCACTTGCCCCTAAACTGATCATAAGATAACGGGGTGTAATAAGTACCACTAATTGGGAACAGATGTCGCTACCTGTATGGCGGATTCTTCTAGCTAACTTGTCGTTTTTATTTTGTTTAATTTCGTCCTTGTAGCAAGAAAGTAACAACCTACTGTCCTCAATAACCTTCCATAAAACACATGACTACATAAACGACATGCATGTGAACAATGATAACAATTATATTCAAGTATTTACATTCAATGGAAAAACAAACGTTAAAAATAGTCACAAATGTTTTTCATTGTATAGTCAAATAGTAATATGTAATTTATATATTCACGACAATACAATAAACAAAGAATAAAGAAAATAAATACCATAACAAATTAATCTACTTATTTGCAGTCTAAAGTGTGAACCGGTCAAAAAGACTTTTAACTGACAAAAGCAGACAAAACTACTTTTAACTGAACATGTTTGTGAACCTAACCTAACCTAATGGCATTCCATCCTAGGGCGGAATGGCATCCCCAGTCGAGTCGGGCATGCCCTCAGGTACGGCCTGATGGTATCCAATGAATATTTCCTCCCCCTTCCCAAAAAAAAACCTAACCTAACGTAACATGTGCAGTCAAAAGTAGTTTTGCCTGTTATTGTCGGTTTAAAGTTATTTTGCCCAGTTCTCACTTTTGACTGCGACATTTTTTTTTTTTTATGACATAGGCGGCAAACGAGCAGACGGATTGCCTGATGGTAAGCAATTACCGTCGCCCATGGGCACCCGCAACACCAGGGGAGTCACAAGCGCGTTGCCGGCCTTTAAGGGGGGTTGGAGCTCTGGGAACCTTACTCACCATCAGGAACACAACACTGATTATGTCCAACTGTGGGCGTCCGTGGCTGAGATATTTACTAAAGGGGTCAATGGATACTATTTTTTTGCCCTCTGCTGTTAACACGTTGACTGCGGTACGAGGCTAATTCGTCTTGTACAACTACGGTTAATTGCGATGTTAACTAATTGCCGCAGCCAAAGTGTATCAAAATAAATATTACAGAACATTCTGACACAAATTGACTGAGCCCCACGGTAAGCTCAAGAACACTTGTGTTGTGGGTACTAAGCCAACGATATAATATATATATATACATATAATATACGTATAAAATACAAATACTATACATATATAAACAACCATGACTCAGGAACAAATGCCTTTTTTTTTATGACATAGGCGGCAAACGAGCAGACGGATTGCCTGATGGTAAGCAATTACCGTCGCCCATGGGCACCCGCAACACCAGGGGAGTCACAAGCGCGTTGCCGACCTTTAAGAGGGGTTGGAGCTCTGGGAACCTTACTCACCATCAGGAACACAACACTACATACCTGAAAGGTAGCAGTGCTATTATGGCTGTGGTCTTCTGTAAGGAGGAGGTACTTCCCCAGTTGGGCTGCCCCAGATTCAAGCGTGATGGTCATCGCTGTGCCCTACCTCCCATTGTTGGACGTAGTTTAAGGACATACCCGGGTCCAAAACCTGTAGCACATCACACAAATAAATACTTACTGGGATTTATACCCAGGACCATCGGCTTCATAGGCAAGGTAGAAGAAGGTAGTGGCTTTCGGCCAAACTTGTCGTCAAAAATGTTACATTAAAAATCTGTTATCACTAGCCCCCGGATTCTTGTCGCGATGCCGTCACAATAGGGTAATTTAAGGAGTAAATGGAACAATAATAATTAATACGGATTTATTAAGATAACAAGATAAAAAAATCATATGTGTTAATTACTTAATATGAAAAATGTCACTTACTAGTTTTGGTATATTACTGCGAAACTTGCTATAAATCAATTGTCAGTTGTTTAAATTATCGGCGTTCTTCTTTCGTTAACTGACCAATTTCTATTGTGATTGATTGATGTGAACATTTAATCGGTTAATAACCGTATTGTTTTCTCGTGCAATTAATATATTTTACGTCACACTGGGCGGTAAGAGAGATTTTCCGTCGCGCCCTAGGGCGGTAAATCTCTCTTTCTATTTAGCTTATCTTATTTTTTGTTTATGTATTACTAGATGATGCTCGCGGCTTCGCTCGCGTGGTTAGAGGAAAATTGGGACTTCCCGTCGTCGCTCCGCTCCGTTTTGCTGTGAAAGACGGACAAACAAACAGACACACTTTCGCATTTATAACATTAGTATGGATTTTTGCCACCGTTCCATTTAGTTCCCAAGTTACTTTATTGTGACGCCATCGTGACAAGAATCCCGGGTTTAGTTATGACTGCAAGGAAGCATTAGACAGCTGTCTCGAACAGCGAAGATGTAATTTCCGTTACTATTTGCGAATATCCTCATCTCTAAGTTCACCTTCAAGAACTTCTTAGTTTCCGCAAATGTTTTACAATAAATTGAGTCTATTTTACGTTCTCTTAAACTTAGAAAGACTCTTGATCAAACGGTTCTCGGGGTAGAGGAAGACCAAAACGAAGATGGTCGAATGCAGGTACGAAGGCCGCCGAGCTGAAGTGGGACTTGGCAAGGCATGTCTGCTGAATGCACCCAGAGCGCTGGAAGATACTAGCAACTGAATGGGTCCCATAGGACGGGTGTCGGGTCTCGGGGTACAGGAAGACCAAAACGAAGATGGCGGAATGCAGGTATAAAGGACGCTGCGCTGAAATGGGACTGGGCAGGGGACGTCTGCCGGATGAACCCAGAGCACTGGACGATACTAGCAACGGAATGGGTCCCACAGGACGGATCTCGGAGTAGAGGAAGACCAAAACGAAAACGGCAGGACGACCTTGATATATTTTTAGGGTTCCGTACCTCAAAAGGAAAAAACGGAACCCTTATAGGATCACTTTGTTGTCTGTCTGTCCGTCCGTCCGTCCGTCTGTCAAGACCCTTTTTCTCAGGAACGCGTGGAGGTATGAAGCTGAAATTTATATCAATTACTCAGGTCTACTGTCCCTTGAAGCTGTGAAAAAATCAAACTTCTAAGCCAACGCAATCAAAAGATACAGCCGTTTATGCCGCAAATTTTCGACACTTGCAAGGGAATCAAAACCTACAGGGTGCTTCCCGTGAACTCAGAATCTTGAAATTTGGTACGAAGCAACGTCTTATAGCATAGATAAAGGAAAAATTACGAAAACCATAAATTTTTAGTTACATCACATAATATATATTTTTTAATAATTTTAAACTTACTACCCATTTCCTCATAAACGCGTAGAGGTATTAAATTGAAATTCATACCAAATACTCAGGTCTATAATACCTTTAAGCTGTAGCAAAATCAAACTTCTATGTCAACGCAATCAAAAGAAACAGCAATTTAAGCTGCATATTTTGAAACTCGCAAGTACTCGCAAGGGAATCAAAACCTAAAGGGTACTTCCAGTCGACCTAGAATCTTGAAATTTGGCATGAAGCAACGTTTTATAGCACACATAAAGGAAAAATTCCGAAAACCTTAAATTTTTAGTTACATTACAAAATATATATTTTTTTAATAAATATAAACTTATTACTTTACCCTAAAAATACCATAGTTATGACTCGATTGTCGTAATGAACGAACTTTGTAAACCTTGCAGGTTTGTACGGAACCCTCGGTGCGCGAGTCCGACTCGCACTTGGCCGGTTTTTTTAAAAGTTGGCGAGAGTACATTGGATAGGACCAAATGGCGAAAAAGAGGGGAGGCCTTAGCTCAGCAGTTGTTTTTACAATGTGTTTGTCTCTATACGGGCATTAAAAAAACCGTTATTCCGCAGGAATAACCAAGATAAGGATCATTTGTACAATATAGGGGATACCGTAAAATGGTTTTTTTTTATGACAAAGGCAGCAAACGAACAGACGGATTGCCTGATGGTAACCAATTACCGTCGCCGGCCTTTAAGGGGGGTTGGAGCTCTGGGTACCTTACTCACACAACACTACAGCCCTGAAAGGTAGCAGTGCTATTATGGCTGTGGTCTTCTGTAAGGAGGTACTTCCCCAGTTGGGCTTCTCCAGTTTCAAGCGTGATAGCACTACGGTGTGCCCTATCTCTCATCGTTGGACGTAGTTTAAGGACATACCCGGGTCTAAAAAAAGTCCTCTAGCGAATGAAATATGAACAAGACCCCTTTCCATAAAGGAAGACCCAGGAACCTACTTGAACATATTACCTCGTGTGAACAAACACACGTGTCATATGAACCTTGCTACCGCTCACATGCTATCTTATAACTTACACAAACACCGTTCTCGTACAATCGTGCTATGGGAAAATATATTTAAACACAAAGGAATAAAGTTTACTACAGATTACAGGATTTTACAAAGTACGACGTGTTGTAAATTAAGTGAAATCCTTTGTTGTAATAATAATAACTTCCGTAGTATTCAGCGTTGTTGTATAAATGCTATAGTTGTGAGTTTCGTTCTTTGAAGTGGGAAATTATTGGATTAGGTCCAAGAAACAATGAATGAAAGAAGCGATGACCATCACGCTTGAATCTGGAGCAGCCCTACTGGGGAAGTACCTCCTCCTTACAGAAAACCACAGCCATAATAGCACTGCTACCTTTCAGGTCTGTAGTGTTGTGTTCCTGATGGTGAGTAAGGTTCCCAGAGCTCCAACCCCCCTTAAAGGCCGGCAACGCGCTTGTGACTCCCCTGGTGTTGCGGGTGCCCATGGGCGACGGTAATTGCTCACCATCAGGCAATCCGTCTGCTCGTTTGCCGCCTATGTCATAAAAAAAATAGTTGTGAGTTTTTTTCTTTGAAGTGAGAAATTGTTGGATTAGGTCCAAGAAACAGATAAAATTGATTGTATATCGATAAAATATTAAATGCGACGATTTGTGCAGTCAAGGTTAAAGATAAACATACGGCCAAGGCGCCAAAATATGTACACATGAACCAATAACACAATAGCATGTATACATGTTTTGGAACTTTTGTCGTATCGATATCTTAGACTAACTGCACCATATTTCGTTATGTCTAAATAGAGAAATAAGTATAATTCCGGTTATCTTACACAAACTTCGATGTTTGCGGTACCGGGCCAGGTGACTAGGGTACAGTCAGCGTCATATAGTTAGTTACAGTCAGTATGGCCAAATATATCGATACACATCCTTAATTACTGCTATATAAATAAAGATCTGTGCCGATATATTTGGCCATCCTGACTGTAACTAACTATATGACGCTGACTGTACAGTCAAGATCCAAGATATCGACTCAACCAAAGTGCTAAAATATATATACATATATGTACCGTAATAGTAAGAAAATAAGGTACATGTATGGCACATGCATTGATTGCATCTATATCTTGGACCTTGACTGTACACAGGCGACAGGGTAATACAGTCGACAAATTTGATTTATGGCCCACTTCGTACCTTGTGACAGTGAAAATCTATATGAAAGACGCAAAAGATCTCTTATTAACGTCACTGTGACAAGGTTCGAAGTGGCCTAGAAATCAAATTGGTTGACTATAGGTACATTGGGCGGTTCAAAGTTACAACCTACCGCGAAAATCAAGTTCGAAAATATAAGGCATCTTTTTCTTTTACTCTAATGTTGATTTCATTAGAATAACAGCGACAAACGTTCGAAATTTACGAAAATGGATTCACTGCAATTTCTTGGCTAAAGTAACCCTTCAAAAAGTTATATTTTAAGGTTTATTTATAACTAAACTTGTTTTGAAACTGTTATTAAAGTTAAATAATATTTAGGTACGCAATTTGTAGGTACGCAAGTTGGCATATAATTGTTCTAATTGCCATGAGAAAAACAACCAACACATCTTTGAAATAAAATCGATAATTAAAAAGCACGAAACCAACTAGGGTACAAGCCTACTACTACTGCGGTTGGTTTGTGTGTATTGTAACATTGTTAAGGAAAACAATGAAACCACATTATATCATCTGATACCTACAGGGATCCGGTCGAACTTGAGTAACTTCCAACCAACTTAGACGTTTGATATAAATAAATAAAAAAATAAAATATTTCGGACATTCTTACACAAATCAACCTAGTCCTACGGTAAGCTCAATAAGGCTTGTGTTGCAGGTACTAGACGACGATATATATAATAAATAGATACATATAAATACTTAAATACATAGAAAACACCCATGACTCAGGAACAAATATCTGTGCTCATCACACAAATAAATGCCCTGACTGGGAATCGGACCCAGGACCTTCGGCTTCATAGGCAGGGTCACTACCCACTAGGCCAGACCGGTCGTCAATAATTTATGTTACAGTCGTACAAACACTACACTTATTAACTTAAGGCGTAAAAGATGATCCCGAAATTTAGTCAAACATCACTTGTCAAAATTACCGGGATTTAAACTATCGTTTTTTTTATATATATGTAGGATTTTATTTTGAGTGGAACGGAACGAGTGAAAGGGAGGGATGAAAGAGTGAGAGAGAAAGGGATAGGGATTGCATATGGCGGCGAACTGTGTGAAAATAGGGTGTGATGTCTTGTGCGGTGTAAAAGTTCAATAATAAATAATTAATACTGTGACTAAATGGACAATTTCATTATGAGACCTACAAATTCTCGTCCGGGATAAATCTAAAAGTGTTATCAAGATTAAATAACAGTTATTTATGAACATAGTTACAACGTGGCATGCAGCGCGGCGGCCGGCGTGCATAACCTAAAAAAGACGACTAAATGTGGTACAGATTAATCTAAAGACGAACGACGAAGACGACGATTCTAAGAAGAAAGACGAATAAGAAGCATTAAACATGGTTCCAAATCCAGACGACGGACAGAAGGCAGAACCTGAAGCAAAAAAGAGCTCGGTTAGCGGCGTTGGCGCATGTCACCTAACCGTGGGGGAAAGTTATTGCAATGTTAACATCACGAAGTTCAATGGAGAGGACAAGATGTATTCTTCATCAAAATGGGCGCAAGACATAGAGGACAATGCTGAAGTATTTGGATGGACCGCGCAGCAGAAACTCGTTGTCGCACGAAGATCCCTTACCGGAACTGCAGAGCTTTGGCTTCGGTCCGAAAAGTTTTAAAACTTACGAAGAATTAAAACTGCCCTACAAAAGGAGTTTACTGAGACCTTGAACTCTAAGGAAATGCACGAGTGGATGGCTAATCGTAAGAAACAGAAAGATGAATCGTACTACCAATACATGCTTAAAATGAAGGAGGTGGGAAAAAGGGCCAAATTCCCAGATTATGTTTCAATTCAATACATAATAGACGGCATTACTGATAGTGAAGTAAATAAAACAATACTATACGGAGTCACCACCTACCCGGCACTTAAAGATAAGTTAACTATATACGAGAAAATGAAAGCAAAGATGAGGGGTCCCGATGTGCTGGATCGACCTAGAAAGCAGGTTTCAGCATCTGCACCATCCTCATCCTCATCGGTTCGACGATGCTACAACTGCGGAGATGCTAGTCATGTTGCAACTTCATGTCCTAATGGGATAAAGTGTTTTCGCTGTAATAATTATGGTCACATAGGAAGCTCCTGCAAAGCAGCAAGCAGCGGGGTGACTGCAGCGCCGCAGGATAAGCCAACGGCTCAGAACGCCAACACTGCGTACGGGAAAAGCGGGATTAGCGGAAGCGCCCGTAAAGCAATGTTTGTCCAAGAATATCCGACAGATGGCGCGCAAGCTTCAAGTGAAGGTGACTTTAGTGGAATGTATGAAACGGAGAATGAGTTTATGGTGAGTGAATGAAACGCGGTAAATGCTGTAAGGTCAATGTCAATCTGTCATCGGCGTGTTTTAACCATAAATAGAGGAGTGTTTTCAGAAAAATTTCAAAAGAACATTAAAATATGCAGTGTTTTAGTAAAATCACTAGTAGATACTGGTAGTGAGGTAAACTTGATCTCCTTGTCGTTGTGTAATGATTTACGAATAACATTTGAGCCAAGAAATATAGTTTTAACAGGATTAGGCGAATACAAGGTTCAACCCATTGGTAAATTTGACATTAATATTGAATTAGATGGTTATCAGTACAATGTTTGTTTTTATGTTGTTGAAAATGGAGTTATACCGTATAAAGCTATATTAGGGCAGCCATTCCTAGCTAGGATCACTATTTTAATAGACAAAGGTATGATCAGTGTTATCCCACAATCATATGATGGTTCATTTTTGTGTTTTCTGTCCACCAGTAACGAAGAGGATAAATACCCGACGGCCATTCAACAAATGGTGTCAATGTACAAGCCCCTTAAAGTGAAAGAAGCCCCAATCAAGATGAAGATAGTTTTAAAGGATGATACACCTGTTGCGCAGCGCCCACGACGTCTAGCTTTGACTGAAGAAGAAGTAGTTAAAAGACAAGTGCAAGAGTGGCTAGTTCAAGGTGTTATAAGACCTAGTTTCTCAGAATATGCGAGTCCACTGGTATTAGTGAAAAAAAAAGATGGCAGCACAAGAGTGTGTGTTGATTACCGTAAAATAAACCAAAAGATGGTGAAAGATGAGTACCCATTGCCAGTCATTGATGACCATATAGATAAGTTGTGCCATGCAAGGGTATTCAGTACTCTAGACCTAAAAAATGGATTTTTCCATTTGCCTATTGAAGAAGATTCCATTAAGTATACTGCATTTGTAACTAGTAGCCCAGAACGACAATTTGAGTTTTTGCGTGCCCCATTTGGGCTATCTATCTGTCCTAAATACTTCATGCGATACATAAACATTATATTTAGAGATCTCATTGCAAAAGGAATTGTACTCATATTCATTGACGACTTGATTATTTTGGCAGAAGACGAACAACAGGCAACTAAACGGCTTAAAGATGTACTGAAGGTCTGTGCTGATTATGGATTAGAAATAAACTGGAAGAAAACCCAACTTTTGAAAACATCAGTTGAGTATCTGGGACATGTGGTGTCTAATGGTACTGTCAAACCATCCCCGGAGAAGACAAAGGCGGTGCTTAGTTTTCCTGAGCCCAGAAGTTTAAAAGAGGTACACAGCTTCCTTGGGCTAACATCATATTTTCGGAAATTTATACCTGACTATGCTATTATAGCAAGGCCATTGAGTGAGATACTGAGAAGAGGAGAGTTTCAATTTTTGGACACAGAAAGGTATGCCTTTGACAAACTTAAAGGTAAACTGTGTAGTGAACCAGTCTTAAAGATATTCGATATAAACCTAGAAACTGAACTGCATACTGATGCATGCAAGTATGGATATGCAGCAATTCTTATGCAGAAAGATCCGGCTGATTCCCACATGCACCCGGTTCACTACTTCAGTCGCAAAACAAATGAAGCACAACAGAATTGCAGTAGCCACGAACTTGAAGCAATTGCTGTCATTGAAGGAGTTAAAAGGTTCCGCAAATATCTCCTTGGTATAGCTTTCACCATTGTAACAGATTGTGAAGCCTTTCAAAAAACCTTATGTAAGAAAGATGTATCAGCTAAAGTAGCTAGATGGATTTTGTTTCTACAAGACTTTGAGTATACAGTAGTACATAGAGCAGGAGAAAAGATGCAACATGTGGACTCATTAAGCAGAAACGTAGGAGTGATCAATGCAGAACTGCATGCACGGGTGAATAATGCTCAAGACTCTGATGAAACTCTCAGAGCAATTAAGGAGGTTCTGAAACAGAAGAATGAATATCAAGATTATTATACCGAAAGGGGTATTGTTTATAAGGGGATTGACAAGAAATTGGTCATACCAGAAACAATGGACATGGAGATCATAAAAAACACGCATGGATTAGGACACTTTGGAAAAAGGAAAATAAAAGATCTGATAGAAAAAGACTACTTCATATATGATTTAGATGATAAGATTGATAAAATCATCTCTACATGCGTACCATGCATTCTAGCAAGCAGAAAGTCAGGAAAGAAGGAAGGGTGGTTGCACCCAATTGACAAAGGCAATCTTCCACTGCATACACTTCACTGCGACCACTTAGGACCTTTGGATATTACAAAAAAGATGTATAATTACATTCTGGTTGTGGTAGATGCTTACACAAAGTTTGTCTGGATTTACCCTACAAAATCGGTCACTGCTAAGGAGACAGTTGAGAAGTTGAGGCTGCATCAGAAAGACTTTGGTAATCCAGTTCGTGTCATCACAGATCGAGGTACTGCATTTACGGGCAAAGAGTTTGAAGAATATTGCCAAGATGAGGAAATTGAACATATTAAAATAGCAACTGGAGTTCCAAGAGGCAATGGGCAAGTTGAACGCTGTAACCGCATTATAATTTCAGTCTTATCAAAAATGTGCATTGAAGAACCATCACAGTGGTATAAGCATGTAAGTAAACTACAGCGTGTACTTAATTGTACCTATCAGCGGTCTATAGGAACGTCACCATTCCGTCTGCTCATTGGCACAGAGCTGCGAATAAAGGGAGATCTTGAACTTGTCAGATTATTAGAAGAAGAAGATAGAAAGGAATTTGTGGAAGAAAGGGATGAGTTAAGAAAGGATGCTAAAGCTCAACTGTTGAAAATACAAGAGGAAAATCGCAAAACATATAATCTCAAAAGAAAAAGGGCACCAACATATAAAGAGGGAGATTTAGTAGCAATCCAGAGAACTCAGTTAGGATCAGCTCTTAAGTTGAAACCAAAATTCTTCGGCCCATACATAGTTACCAAAGAACTGGGAAAAGATCGATACGAAGTGGAAAAAGTAGCAAGTAACTGTGAAGGACCTAAGAAAACAACAACAGCAGTTGACTGCATGAAAAGGTGGACTTGATTTGGCTTACTGTGACTATACCTTTGTCTTGCATTGCTTTATCTCACATTCCCAGTTATTGAATTTTAAAGACTTGTGTATCTTTAACAATCTTATTATGACCTCAAATAATGATGCTTGAACTAACCAAAACTATTGTACATTTGACTGCTTCTTCCATGTGTGTCCTCTTGATTTGTTATTTTGATGCTTTGATTTTATTATTGGATAGAAGAATACTGATGTTTGCATTGAGGGGTTCATTTTGCTTGTTTGGCTGTTGGTTATGTGCTAAGAAAAGATCTGTTATAATTTTTTTCTATATTATTTTATGTTATGTTTTCTGTTAAAGCTCGTAAAATGTATAATTTAAACCCACAGCTAAAGAATAGCAAAGCTTATGCTTGGGTGAATATTTAGCATGTAAAGGTGACTAGAGTCTCCTATAGAATGAACAATTTTGTTACCTTGCTTATATTGTGTTTATTACTTTCTAAAAGGGCAGTCTGAGCCAGACATGCCTGCAGGAATGGCCGAGGATGTAGGATTTTATTTTGAGTGGAACGGAACGAGTGAAAGGGAGGGATGAAAGAGTGAGAGAGAAAGGGATAGGGATTGCATATGGCGGCGAACTGTGTGAAAATAGGGTGTGATGTCTTGTGCGGTGTAAAAGTTCAATAATAAATAATTAATACTGTGACTAAATGGACAATTTCATTATGAGACCTACATATATATAATGGCTTTAACACCTTGCCGTTTTTGGCATGGTGGATTATGCCAACCGAACAGTCTTCCTAATAAAAAAGCCATTATTATCAAAAATAATATTGCTTTGCTATTTTAATATTTACCACACAACACAACAGGAACGGTAACTTGTCAGCCAGCCATATCAGTTTACCTTATTTAATTTTCTTATCTAACTTGAATATAATTACTACCTGTTCATTATAAAACTAATACCTACAATTATTATATTCATGGTAATTATTTGCTACCTAAAATTATTACCATTTGTTTTATCGCATAAATAATGTCACATTACAAATGTTCAGGAAAACTATCAATTTTCCTTATTAATTGTTTACATTGCTAATTTTGTTTATACAAACTCTAGTTGCCTAGAGGGAGTAGGCTAAATCAACATAATTACAGTAGGTCTATATCCTCCTACTTTAGAACCCAGTACCTACTGTTTATAGTTATCATGTACTTGTAAGGCAAGCGTAAGGAAAGCTTTTGTTTACTGATATTCTTAAATTAAATTGTGTATTTTTAAATTTAAAAACTGGTCAACTGCGAGTCGGACTCGCGCATCGAGGGTTCCGAACAAACCTATAAGACACAAAAGTTGAAATGCTGCTAGAAGATGTTGATGTGAAGTTTAGCCAGTCTTCACCCGAGGAGGTACCTAATTTTTAAAGTTGACATACGCGGTTAAGTCCCGTTTATCTGTAATAATTCAGTTTATTTTGCATGGAAAACAACTAAATATAAAAAAAAAAATTTAGTTGTTAAGTTTGATTTTTATTTGCATTTTATAAGACTCCTAAAAATTATATAGGTAACATTGATGGATCAAATTTTAGTTAATTTTCAATTATGCGGTACTCTTACCATGAGTTGTGACATTGACGTTTTCGATTACGAGTATCGAGTTTGCTATCTGTGCATCTCGCTTGTACTATTTTAGTGGGAACGAGATGCACACATAGTTACAACTTTGTAGCTAACACTAAAGTAGCTAATATGAAATGTCACTTCGTATCAATCAATTTGAAATCGGAAGTACACCCCGTTATCTAACGCTCATTTTGGGGGCAAGCTAAAATAGTGATGTTGCTTCACATTATTATTCGATTCATATTTGTCTATAAAAGTTATTTGGCAAAATAAAATTATTCTTTAGTGAATGCACAAGAGATAACTCATCATTCCTCTCTTTAATCAGATCGGAGGGCGACAATAAAATTATAAATATCTAATCTCGTCAATCATTGAATATCGTCAATTTGGGGTCCGATTTTTAAAATAGTCAGCGAGTAATCTTCATAGAGATTCTCATTCAATCTGTATGGAAACCACTTGGTTACAATTTCAAAAATCGGACCCAAGATCTTTTGACAAGTTATTGAGTGAGTAAGTCAACTTAATTTTTTATCGACTTAGATTTCAATCACTTGCCCCTAAACTGAGCTTTAGATAACGGGGTGTAATCGGAAGAAAGTCCCTAGTTAATAGACGTTATTGCCACGAAAACTTCTATGTCTGATATAGAAATTAGTTTTGTTAATGTAAACAATACGTTTAAATATTAGTCAGGCAGTTACGTCGCTGGTCTCCGGCACCTTTCTGAACCCCCGCATAATCAATACAATCGTACTGCGTACTGAACTTCGCACTGTTATTGACCCTCGGGTCTTTGCCCCAAGACCTACTAAATCCACGTCGATGGCACCCTGCCCGCGGGAAACGGCGCAAGGTCCCAATTGTTCCCGACACAACCATTGTGACACTCTTGCCAATAATTACGCACCAAACATTTTGCTTTCATTAAAAAATCAAACATATATTAACGACCTTATTTGTAAACACATTAAGTTTACATTCAAATTTATTTACAGGCAATAATTGCCAAGCCATATTAAGTCTTTTTGTCATAGCTTTAAAGTTACGAATTTCATGACACTTTTACAGTTAATGTCAGGTCATCGGCACTTCAATGTTTACCTTTATATCGTCTCGTGACTTACTCGAAAATTACTGTAGTTTTTTTTTCTTGGCAAACGATTTGCTACGCCAACTTGGCCTTTAATGGAAGCGCATAAGGCCACGTTTTAGTAGCTTATAACCCGTTTGCCAAACAATGCGCGTATTGCAGCTATATGATTATTAAGGAAGCTGTGTAATTTGAGCTTTAATATCAATATAATAAGGTTTATATTGCCTTAAAAAAATTAGCTTTTGATAGTTACACTCATTAGTGCAATGTAGCGTGTAATGTGTCTGGCATGGACGCTCCTCAGTGACTCAGACGACACATTTTTGCAATTGCGTAAAAAGAGCTTTATGTGGTAAGAAAGGCGTAGCACATAAGCCGTTTTAATATGCAGTATTAAAAAAAATGTTTATTAAATCTGGCCAATAAGGAACAAGACCATCGTTAGAGTGACAAATAAAAAAAAACATACGAATTCCGATCCATGGACCGCCTGTGTGATTCAACTATTTGTTGTTGTTATTCTGTCCCATCAGCCGGAGGACAACTGAAGCATAGCTGTTACAAGAAATGTGGCTCTGCGTACTGACGCGCTTGTATGTGACCCATTATGGAAGGGACATGTAGCTTCTACAAATATCTATGTTTTGTGTATTTAGATGCAATCGTACTGTGGTTTGAAGAGTGACCCCAGAGGAACGTAACCATGGCAACGAGGGACAAATAGTTGATTGAACCGCCTAGTCTAGACAGTAGACACCCAAAAAATATTTAACTTTTACACAAGAAGGGCACAAGGCTAAAGGGCAGCCATTTTGGAAATCTGCCTTTGTTTTTGTAGAACCGTAATACTGCCTTCGATTAGGTAAGTAGGTAGTAGGTTTTGGGTGGATTATTTTTAGCTAATACTTAATATTAAATAAGGTATCAATCAATTACATGCATATGAATGTTTCAGGCGTTTCTTTATCGACATAATCAAGTTGTTTCAACCACACCCCGTTACAACCGTACCTTCTAACCTAACTGTAATGATAATCAAAATATACCGTTCATCAAGCACTGGAAGACTATTCCTCAGTGAGATACAAAAGCCTTCCTAACAGAGAACAATGCATTTCCCGAGGGATCGGAATCGACCACCTGCGGGGCTATTTCTTCGCACTTACATTTATTAGTACCTACACTATACGTTTTTTATTTATTTATGCTATCAAATGATTCATTTTATTGTGAGATTGCGTGTACAGACACGTTTCTACTACGTAGAGCTTACTTTAGCTAAGTTTTTCACCATTTCTCTTTTATTTTTGTTTTAATTAGTAATTAGTATGTTTCTATTTCTTGTTGCTAATGCAGCAGAGTATACAAAAGGTTTGTTGCACGTTTGATAGCTAGATTAATTACTTATTGACATAACACAGTGATTCCTACTTATCGCTCGTGCCGGGGCGACCTCGATGTGACAGGCCAAAGGGCGGCAGGAAAAAAACTGACGTTCGTGGCCAAACCGTGATTACATGTATTGCGTATAGATTGAAAAGGAAGACCACAATTAGGTACTAGATTGTGTCACAAGGGAGCAAAATTAAATATTTACGGGGAAGGCGTACATTGAATCCTAAACGAAAGGAGGGTAAAACCATCAGCCAACTATGGTCCAAAACTAAGTTTGATATCTTCGTTTGGTGTGAGTTTTATTTAAATCACGCAATTCTATGACAAAATTTGTTCATGAATGAATGAATCAATAAAGCTAAAACCGAAAAGAATATTCGAATTGACACTTCATCACAAATTGAACTTGCTAGCTACTGTTATTTATTCACACAACCTTTGAAGAAAATAATTTATACCGAACACTGTAGTTTGTGACCGACTCTTCCTTTGGCATTAATTTCCTATTAAATTTGTTTACCTTGTTTAAATAAATTATATATTGAGATTGATTGACACAATTAATTTGACTGTTAGAAAGAGGCGGAGTACATACGTCAAAATTAACAACGTATGAGGTCAATCGATTATTTAAAAGAATCGATTCGATTGTTTTCTTACATTTATAATGACGCACTGGCCGAAAAAAAAAACAGATTTCCAAGAACAGAAAAGCGCCAATGCCTCCTAGGAGGGGAAGAAAAGTGCCATATACAAGCTGATGGTGTGAAATAGTTATTTGTTTTGTTGTACAGATGTTTTATTATTAAGATATTTATACATTCGCATGCCAGTATGCACTTATCTTTTACGAGAGCGAAGCAAAACAAGGCAAAATAACTTTGTTTTTGCGTTCTTACTTCAAACCTCTTTGTCAAATCGTTTGTTTACAAATGTCAGTTTACGAAGGTCGTGTTCGCTTTAAATTTTACTCCTTCTACGTCGAAGTTATTAGAATGAAAACAATTTTTTGTTATATATTTTTTCTTTATTGTTGTGTCTGTAACCTCCTTTTTTATTTACCAGCATCTGTAAGAAGCGCTGCTGTCCTAGCGGAAAGAGCGTGCTTTAATGAGTTTTTCGGAACATTTTGGAAGTTCAAATTGCAGTTTCGTAAAAACATTCATTATATAAGTTTTCATACTTATTTTATTAGAAATGAAAACACACGTAGTTGAGTTATTAAATACATAAGAGATGTCGCAAGAACAACACGCCTAACCGATGTTAAATTGAATGATAAAGGTTATCTGTCGGTTACGAATTACATTTCAAATACAAAACAACTACGCATTTCGTGTGCATGTAGGGAATGCTACTTCGTCATTTGAAACGATATGGACATGAATTATTATATTATTAAACTCAATTTATTTCCCACGACTTCGGTATTAAGTGCTCACTAAAACTCTAAAAACAACTATAATCTAAAAATGTTTTGTACGCTAAAAGATAACAATCCTAACAAATTGTATTTAAAGTTTCGTGACTCATTATAATATTTTATGAATGAACATGACGGCTCTACTCACGTTTCACTTTTCCAGCACATACCAAGAAAACATGACAAAAACAACTTCAGAAACTCGCAAAAATTTACGAGGCATTACAAAACGGGGACAAATAAAATGCTTACACTACCCTTATAACGTATAGGGTTTAATTTCCTCCCCTATTTGGGTCAAGCCATCCTGACGGGGGAGCATCTTTGGCACGTTTTTGCGAAATGAGGTGACCTCCCTTTGCAGCACTCTTCCGAGGATGTGATTAGTGGCACTCTCATTCCACCGGTCGGTATCTAGAATCTCATTTATACTCTATGCATCGCCAGCTGTTTCATTTCTGGACACGGACCACTTATTGTAATAAATGGGATACTTGGCAAGAACTATTAAGCACCCATGCTTTTTATATGAAAACTCGATATTTTAGTGTAGTATTTTCATTTTTTTTCTGATGACATATTATCAATTAATGTAAACTGATTAGGTATTGGTCGTTGACTGGTGATTGCACAGCAAAATTGGTCGTTGACTGGTGATTGCACAGCAAATTAGCAATAATACACTTCGTTGTAGATCCGAATTTTTGGTGCTTTTTGTTTTCTTATTTAACGTACTTTTAAGTATTATTAACTGATGTTTTCTTGTTGTGTACAATAGTGTAGATATATTAAGGTTTATCATCATATCAGAAATTATTTAACTGCATATAGAAAGAATTGGTTTTTAGAGTTAGAAAAAAAAGTGTGTATCAATACTTTAGGCCAAGGCTGTAATTCCTACGCTAAAAAACTTTCGCTTTCCTAGTGTTAGAAGAAATATTAGTCAGCCTTTGAGGTTTTTACTGTCCTGATTGTTTTTAATATAAACTACAGCTTAATTAAGATTACTCACTCGGAAGTCTTAAGCAACAGTTAAATATAAGTATATATTTTTTATATAACATTGTTGTACATTTCAAATTCATGTATTTAGAAGTAGTTGAAAAACCGGCGTGCTGCGTGGCAAAATTCCGAAACAACACGAGAAAAAAGAGAATATACGTATGTATTATAATATAATACCTACATTGGTTCGAGGGGGAATAATACGTGCGTATAATAGAATAGGTATAAATCAGTCATT
Source organism: Grapholita molesta (assembly GCA_022674325.2). Classification (NCBI taxonomy): domain Eukaryota; kingdom Metazoa; phylum Arthropoda; class Insecta; order Lepidoptera; family Tortricidae; genus Grapholita; species Grapholita molesta. Next base: position 856,401 of record CP053133.2, on the reverse strand, counting down.
GAAAATATACATAGATGACCAATTAAATTTACATAATGACCCCACAAAAATGTTTCCTCAGGAGGCTGATTCTTAAATAATAAAATTCCCTTCTAGTCTAATTTGACATCGTCTAATATTGTACCACGCATGAAGTTTGACGTATGACTTTTTTTTAGCCAATTAGAACTTGAATGAACAACTTTTTACTTTTTTCAAATAGGAGGAAAGGGAGTAACTGTCAGTAGAATATTGGGGTATTTTTTTGGAAGCCATTTTGCATTGGAAACGTATTTATCTATTCAGTCGCTGGTAAAAATACGTAGGCTCGGGTGTCATAAAAGTCGGCCAATGGATCGTGTGATTGAGGCAGATCAGAGAATTTTGGGCCACCGAATCGGATATTCCAATAAATGAATATTTGCAGAATGAGGCCACTGCTGTAATGGAGACGTTTCGGATAGAAGGCGGGTGACTAACATTACTGATGCGTAAATATTTCTGATCACATTTAATCGTATTAAAGGGAAAGATATAGGATAAGCTCAGCTCATTAGCTCGGAGAGAACTGCTCTCTATTCTTTAAAAACAGATAGCAAAGTTGCATTTTATTCACAAGAGTGCAAAGTAATTTCATACAAATTGTTTATTACTAATCGAGTGTTATTTGATGTTAGCTGCTTGGATATTGTTTTATTTAATGTTTTTGAATGATAAAAGATGGACATTTTTAATGTTTAGAGTTAAAATTTTCCTCGCGGTGAAAAATTATTTGTTTCACTCAGTAGCAAAGTGTGTTCCCATCACGTGCATTGAAAGAAAAAAGACCTTTGAGCTCAGGTCTCAATCGCACGAGAAGGTAAACACTAACTTTGCCCCCTAGTATAACATGTAACTATTTGTTACTTAGTTGTGACTGGAACTCGGAATAGGTTAGGTTAGTTGAACCGGTGTAGTTTTAATTTTTCTTCTTTTGTATACTCGACGTGTAAAAGTGCCCTTGTGGCCTACTTACTGAATAAACGTTTGAGTTTGAGTTTGAATACCTTCGAAATGATGAAAAACCAACGTAATTTCAATAGTACAATTAAAACTATTGTGAATCATGTTACTACTATTATCGTGCCGTGATCATAAAATAATAAATAAAATATAAAATAAAAAATTTGATCATAAAAGGATCAAAACGGATAGCATTGTTGTTTTATCGTCTTATGCTCTATCCGTCACCTTCGCACTCACTTATTTGTTGGAGCGTGACAGATTTGTGACAAATGATAAAAACCCGACCATATTAGGCTAGCAAAAGTTAACATATTTCCAGACACTTACGTCAAAATCAATATGGATTGACAGCTATGTCTATCTTTCCAATTGCGATTCAATAAAACTAGTGCGATAAGTACATGTGACTTCATTCGTTCTGAGTAGTAAAATTTTCCGTAATCCCCATGTGGTTAGAAACAATTAAAGAAGAGTAGTTAAAACGACTTTATCGCCAATAAAACTATCCCGTGACACAAACGTCTCGGAAAAGTACTGATATGGCGGGAGAGAGTAATGTCCTTGAGGCAATCGTCCCAGGAAATCCCTTGAGTGCCTATTCCAGACACTTCGTTACAGGCGAGTCGACTTAGGAGTTCAGAAGAAGCAATAACTTTCTCTTCGGCAGTTTATCTCTTAGTGGTTGTTAACATTTAATCATTAATTACTTAAAGGCCGGCAACGCGCTTGTGACTCCTCTGGTGTTACGGGTGCCCATGGGCGACGGAATTGCTTACCACCAGGCAATCCGTCTGCTCGTTTGCCGCCTATGTCATAAAAAAAAAAAACAGTGGATTACGATCACAAGTAACTTGCATAAGTTGAGGCAGTGACTGGATGATAAAGCAGACTACCGGGTTCTCTGACGTACCTTCGGACGATTGTCCCTGTCACTCTCATGATACCCTAATTGTAGTAAAAGGGAAAGATGCTCGAAATAATAACTTCGATGGTCGCGGTACCAGACCTGGTTCGCCTGACTATACGTGTAGACTTGTCCTGCAACTGGAATATACGACTGGACGTAATGGAGACTCAGACTACAACATTAGCTTTAGTGGACAGTGACCTTATCCAAGCTATATATATTTTATGTCGCAATCAAGATTTAAGACAATCTTTTTGTATTCAACCATACCTATCAACCATTAACGTCTACTGCTGGCCACAGGCTTCGCAGAGACAGCGACAGGTAGCGATTTCTAAACATGAAAAATAACCACGCTTGGCAGGTGGGTTGGCGATTGCAATGTGATCTGCGGTTTTAAAGGGAACTCTGCTGCCCGTCTTCTCGTGATTTCTGGACGCAGTTTAAACAAAATCCATCCAGGTCCATTTAACCATGAATACGAAGTTACATATCGGTACTACTTTGAAAAAATCTCGCATCCAACACAGATACTCAAGTTGAAACGCAGCTCGCAGTAACCCTGTACTCATCCCATATATATAGTTACGTAATTTTTGTTTCAATTACCAGAATGAGTTAAGAGGTTTTTTCAAAGTATTGACGATATAAAGAGTCATATTTTTTAAATCACTGTTGCCACAGGATAAAAATATCTTCCAAATAAAATATAATGTATCTGTCTCGCGCACATATATCGATCAGATTCGGGCCAATCACCGCTCAGCGCACAGTTGTCATGTATAGAAGTCGTTATATCCTCCTAAAGCCCACCATAGAAGTTAGATCCTTTCGTTCTTTATAGTGTAGGAAATAAAGTATAATCTCTTTTGTGTCAATTCTGTTCTAATGTTATAAAATTCAAATTTGTTTAAAGTTACTACTACATGTAGGCTCATGGGCCTTATTTGAAAATCGGTATTACACAAGTAATCAAAATTCTGAACATTACCGCTTATATTTTTGCCATCCCATGCATACATCGTTTGGTAGTTTTTAACAACCCATTAAAAATCCACATCCATATAAGTATCGATATTATCAATGCAAAAGTAACTTTTGTCTAAACTTTTTACGCTTAAACGAATTTGGATGACATTTGTTATGGAGAGATTTTTTAGCCCCGGGAAAGGAGATAGGATAAATTTTAACCCAGAATCACCCCTTTTTGAACGCTTTTCCTCTCGCATCATTTGACGTCAGCGACAACGTATCGACTCAAGAATAAATATAAACCTTATCAGTCAGCGGGACAATTGCATTGACAGCATCCGATATAGCCACTTTAAGGGTCGGTAGCGTGGTAGGCTACACCACGCGGTCACTTTAGTCGTTCTAAGCGTTCAAAGGGTTAAAGGTTTGTAAGGGAAATCTGCGCAGAAATGCGGGCAAAAGTCAGTATGGAATAAAATTTCAGATCACAACAACCTTCCAAGCCAGGAAGCATTCATGAGTTTCCTACTGACCTACAGGTCTACAAATTGACCCTAGGGTAACTATTGTTTATGTTCATGAGACCTTACAGTTCTATTTCTGTCTCACAACTGTAATAAGTTCCTCTTTTAACCATTGACGTCACGCTTCCTGTGTACAATCGGTACAATAGATATAAGCTGACGCAGTGTTTTTGACTAACACGGATACGGTAATTCGTGCGTGATTTATTTTTATTATCTGTCGCAGAGTACAAGTTATATATCCATATACTAATATTATAAATGCGAAAGCAACTCTATCTGTCTATTATACCTATTCGCGTTTAAACCGTTGTACCAATTGGTATGGACAGAGTTAGAGCTACGAGAAAAGGTATAGGCATTTTTATCGCGCATTCATATTATTACTTTACATGGTCATAAAACTTAGAAAAGTCGGAGCAAAGTAGGAACATTTTACGGTTCCCTATTTTTTTTTATGACAGTACCCTAACCATGAGTTGTGACATTGAGTATCGAGTTTACTATCTGTGCATTTCGTTCGCACGAAAATAGTACAAGCGAGATGCACAGATAGTAAACTCGATACTCGTTATCGAAAACGTCAATGTCACAACTCATGGTAAGGGTACAGGACATTCTTACACAAATTGACTGGGCCCCAGCCAAACTTGGTACAATACAATTAAAATCAGTTAAGACTTCGGCCAACCTCGGTAATTGTCGTGAATCCCTCGTCTATCACATAGAGTTGTCAATTTACAGATTTGACCTTTAATTGTATATATTACTCGTTGTCTTATAGAATACAGTAAGTACAAGAACGATATGAGCAACGAAACCTCCTTTGTAGCTCAAAACTAACACAACCTTTATATTGAAATAAGAAAGATGCTAGCAAGTACTAGACCAGTTTGACAGTCTGCCTTCTTAGTGTCAAATAAAAGATACAGTCGTTAATGGTGCAAATTTTAGACTTTTCAACACTCGCAAAATCTACGGGGTACTTCCCGTGAATTTAGAAACTTGAAATTTGTCACGAAGCACCCTCATATAGCACAGATCAAGGAAAAATTACGAAAAGTAGACATTTCTAAGAAGATCATACAAAAATTATTTTTTTAAATTTTGTACTTAGCTTTGTTGTTTTACTATAAGAAAATGAAATATTACCAAAATTGGCCAAGCCGTTTACGAAATATGAATAAAAAAGCTTTTTTCAAATTTTAATTTCATGATTATTTTATTATCAATGATTAATGCGACATAATATCGTACCTACTTACACCAAACAGTAAAATATTGATTTATGTATGTACCTATATATATATTTATATACTGTATACATACAAGTATAGCTTTATTAAATAATGAATGTTCAAATTCATGTCGCTTCTGAATAACAAATTTCCTAGGTCTACCGGTTAATAATGTCATCTTGGCAGGTGCTTAACATTGCGTTTATGATACTTCAAATTAAATGCTACCTAAAAGTAATCGGGGCAATGTATATCGTGTCATTTCCGACTCGGAAATTAAGCGATGATACCCGAGAAAAACCGAAGTCTTAACTGATTTTTATACCTAGATATTTTTCTAGCACGAACGATTTCTTGTAAGTGATTGACAAAATAAAAACATCGACAGTCCTGTTATCGATAAGTACCCCTTCAATTTCCATACAGGTAATACAAAGACAAATATGGGGTAATAGGGTTAAAAATAACTAACAATAATAAAAGTCAATTTATTTATATTTAAATACCTACTTCAGAAAACAATTTGGAACTATTCATTGCAAATTATAAACGTAAATTGGATCAAAAGTATACGGATTACGTTTAATTTGTTCAAGATCGGTGACACGCGGCGTCTAGGTAGGTAGCCGATATAAGACTGTGTGTACATCTTGAAGTTGAAGTAGTATGTACTTATCGATAGCAGGATTGTCGATATTTTTATTGTGGCAAGCACAAAACAAATGCCGTTCCTGCTAGAAAAATATCTAGGTATACTGATTTTAATTGTATTGTACTTAGGCGGGTTAGCGCTTGCATATAATTTCACTGCTCTATCTAAAGGTGTTCCGATGGTTTTTCTTTTTACCCACAATTTAAGACCAGTACTCATACATACCTACATACATTTCAGCCGTATGCAGTCCACTGCTGGACATAGGCCTCCCACAAATATTACTTGTATCATCTTGGGGGCAGTTGCCATAGTCGCCACGCTTGGCAGGCGGGTTGACCACCGCTGTAGCTGTAGATTGGGTTTCGACGGACGCTGCTGCCCGTCGTTAGGACCAATACTTAGTTTCCAATAAAAACACGTACAATAACTATATGCACAAGAATGACGCAATGCATGCATTCATGTCAAGAGTAATTTCGACATTCTTGGATGTATTGTTTGCTTGCCCAAGGCCTTGTACTCTAGGTCTAGTCTCAACAAACAAACGTTTTAGGAGATAACGCAGACGTTCTAGGTAATAACTACAAACTTTGGTACGACGCACAGTCCTTCGATTTTATTTATGGGCCACTTCGTACCTTATTACAGTGAGTCTATATGAAAGTCGCAAAAGATCTCTTATTAACGTCACTGTGACAAGGTTCGAAGTGGCCTAGAAATCAAATTGGTTTGACTATACGTTGTTGAAATATATTAGATCAGAACTAATATTCAACTAGGAGCGAATATAGTAGCCAAGCTTTAATCGCTGTGTGTGGTGCCGGCTGCGGCATGTGGTGGCGGGTAACTAGAACAGCACCACCCCACCCGCGGATGTCGTAAGAGTCGACAAAGGGGAAAAAACCGACGGTTGGACAGCAGCGTCCGTCGAAAACTTATCTACAGCTACTGCGGTCGCAAACCCGCCTGTCAAGCGTGGCGACTAAGATGATATAAGTCATAGGTATTTGGGGGTCGCCTATGTCCAACAGTGGACTTGCCCCTGAAATGATGATGATGTGTTAAAAAGATGTGTTTACTGTAGTAAAATGCTCTATTATACCCCCAAACTTCTTATGGTTGAATTAATTAAGTTTAGTTTTATCGACTGCACTAGATCATATCAAGCACAAAGTTGTTTTCTTGTCTGGTGCGAAAGGGTCCGCGAAAAAAGAAAAAATAAAATAAATCTAAAATGAGGGCCTGAAAATTCGCTTGGCAGGCGGGTTGGCGACACTGGCATATTCCAACATTATAAACGCTGCTGCCCCTCCTCGTATGTTTTAGGGACAGTACCCATAAAGATCCAATAAACTTCTAACCTCACGAAAAATTGCAAACAGTGACGTCACGCGAACTTAGAAACCCTCCCGTTTGGTTACGTAACCTATACGGAGTTCAGGGGTCAACGCCCTCGTCTCCAGATAAAGTACTTCCATATCCACATGTGACATCTGTAGTGTCAAAAACGGCATAAGTATCATTAATTTTGAATATACTTATACCCTTATTGCTGGAACAGAAGTAATGTGTGGAATTTTCGCTCGGAAAATACAATCGTGGAAACATTTTTCCTTATGGAAAGGATGATATTACTTGATCTGATATTTCTTTGCACACAATGGCTGGAAAAACGTGAAACTATATTGTAAAGAAGTAACATTTATAAATATAATATCCAGTCAAGTTACACGACAGACAGAGGACTTACCGCGAGAGTTAGAATCGGTCAGTCTTCTCTTTTACTCCAATTAAGGCGTAATTAAAGTGACAAAGACAATCGTACGATTTGTTTTTTTGCGGTAGATCCTCTGATTACGTTTTAAAGCTTAAGGGGGCGCCAATAGCTTTTCGCGCTACTCGATACAATCTAATCATGGCGGCTCAGGTAAGGATGAGCGAACCGCTCGCGAATTTAGGAATTTTCGTTCGTACTTTTTTAAATTATATTTTTTACAAATTTACGACGTCTTACGTTATAGAAAATGAGTAATTTTGTTATTATTAATACAGCAAATTAATATACAACCGAGAAATATTAAGAGAAGCCTATCTTTTTTAGAGGTCACTTTGGATGTAATTTTTATATCGCAAAATTCAAGTAATCGTGTTTCTGAATCGTTAATTTACTTAGTTAATCCTTAACCCTTTAACGCCCAAAAGTCACTGTGGTCGTGCGTTCAAGCCTCATCGCGGCTCTATTGTCCTAATGATTCTTGTTAAGAAAAAAATACAAAAAGACTATGTTGTTGGGTGGTCATTCTTGCATTGAAATTTTGAAGTTGCCCTAAAGCCCTAAAGGGTTAATGTGTAACTTATGACGCACAAAGACTACGATTAAGGATTAACCACACAAACGTATCTAACAAACGAAATTCTGTTGTCATTTCTTCGGCGCAGCCTTAAATTCTCGTCATACCAGACCCTAAGTTTTGCTTTACTTGTTATTTATGACCTTACTAGAACGTTACCTATAAGAACGTCATTGGTAATTTGGCACCACAGACACGTCGCCATTACCCGTGTTTGCCAGTGTTTACGTCTGTTTACCTCTGTTTACGTCTGTTTGCGGCAAACAGACCGTTTGGACAGACGCGATTGAGCCCCGGCCGGCGTGCAAACATTTCCTAGTCCTACGAGTAGATATTACTCGCATTATTGCATTTCCAAAGAATCCAGATTGCCAAACGCTTCTTTGATAACTTTTATGAGAGGTAGGGCACAGCGATGACCATCACGCTTGAATCTGGGGCAGCCCAACTGGGGAAGTACCTCCTCCTTACAGAAGACCACAGCCATAATAGCACTGCTACCTTTCAGGTATGCAGTGTTGTGTTCATGGTGGTGAGTAAAGTTCCCAGAGCTCCAACCCCCCTTAAAGGCCGGCAACGCGCTTGTGACTCCCCTGGTGTTGCGGGTGCCCATGGGCGACGGTAATTGCTTACCACCAGGCAATCCTGGTTTGCTCGTTTGCCGCCTATGTCATAAAAAAAAACTTAATTATCTTCTCACTTAAGCGGAAGATAGCGTAAATAGCATAAAAAAATTAAGTTGAAATAACCAAATAACTATTTGAAATGATTGGAAGGTCACTTAAGAGGTAAATAAATCTGATGTTTTAAATTGCTTACCTATATAAAAATATATTGGTACCTATGGACTTCTCACGTTTTACTGAAAATAAATTATAAGTAAATTATATTTATGTCACCTATATATATTTTCCATACTTTAAACACGGCGACTCGCACGTATTGACTTCGGCGTCGTAGTTCCTTTGGTGCTAGCGCGAACATCGAAGTTCAAATATTTCGAGCGTCTATCTCTTTTACTCCAATTAAGGTGTCATGAAAATGACAGAGACAGGCGTCGGAAAATGACTAAAATCGTTTTTCGCGCTAGCGCCGCTTGTTAAAGTAAGGAAGGTTTTGAGCGAATAGTGACTTTGATTTTCATTTTCGACGTTTGTATAGCTAATTAAGATACTTGGCAACAGGTGTGTTCCAGTAGGTAGTGACCCTGCCTGTGAAACCGACGCTCCTGGGTTCAAATCCCGGTATGGACATTTATTTTTGTGATGAGCATAGGTATTTGTTTCTAAGTTATGGGTGTTATTAATGTATTTATGTATAATATATATCGTTGGCTGAGTACCCACAGCACAAGCCTACTTGAGCTTACTGTGGGGTTCAGACTATTTGTATAATGCCCTGTAATATTTATTATTTAATTAAGACACTTGGTCCTACAGACATTTGATTATTACAACAAAATAAATCAATTTATACCAACAGAAAACTAGCACATTCTTTAAGTATCCAAGTACGACCTTGCCTCTATTAGATCGTGTTGTATAAACTGCTGGTTATAGCAGGCAGGTCTAGGCGTAACTAGATAATATCTAAGTCGTTTTCCTCCGCCCGACACTTCCACTTATTTCCACCTCAAACCAATATGGCGCATTATCCTCCTTGCAATTGCATTAATAAATAAATCTTCCACATAGCTTCCTTTTAGAAATATCCTAGAGCGCTATTAGCCTAGCGATAAGAGCGTGCGACTTGCAATCCGTAGATCGCAAGTTCAAACTCCGGCTTGTACCAATAAGTTTTTCGGAACTTATGTACAAAATATCATTTAATATTTACCAGTCGCTTTTCGGTAAAGGAAAACATCGTGAGGAAACTGGACTAGACACATCAATAAGGCCTAGTTTACCCTCTGGGTTTGAAGTTCAGATGGCAGTTGCTTTACTAACTCTATCACACGAAGACTTATTTTTCTAAATTACCATCTAGCCATAACATGGGTACTCATTAATCTAGCCGCTCATTCATTAATTTATTTTTCACCTCAGCAGCTCGAACATGTCTACTTTCCTCACTCCAGGGAGTGAGGAAAGTGCGACTTTCCTCACTTTCAGAGAGTGAGGAAAGTTGCTACTTTCGTCACTCCAGGGAGTGAGACAAAGTAGCTTTTTAATTGACGACCGGTCTGGCCTAGTAGGTTATGACCCTGCCTAAGAAGCCAGTGGTCCCGGGTTCGAATACCAGTCAGGCCATTTATTTGTGTGATGAGCACAGATATTTGTTCCTAAGTCATGGGTATTTTCTATATATTTAAGTATTTATATGTATATATTTATTATAATAGGACATAATGGAGTCCCTTAACACCACTAACACTTTCGGACCCTCACAAATTAATCAAAATATTATAATTTTGAAATATGTACATATTTAATAATGAAAAATATTTAAACAAAATATTAAGTAATGAAGCCAGTGCAGTTGCAGATAAAACACTTAAATGAGTGTGGTTAACTTGATGTTCATTTTTTACAAGATTTTATTTAACTTTATGTATGTATTTGTATATTTATCCGGATGGAATCTTGCAACTCAATTTTGAAGCAGAAATCTTTAACCGATTGAGCTGAAATTTAACACACTTATGTAATTTCGGTTACAATGCAATATTATGGTACCACTGATCTGATCTGATGCTGGAGTTAGAAGGTAGCAAAAGCAACTCCTAAAATACACAAGATAAACCCGTGGTGTTTTAGGCTCATTGGAATCCTTACGAAGAGTAGATGACGATTGTGAAAAATGTACAGTCGGCAATAAAAGCTTGTACTAAAAATGACATTTTTGGCAACTTATTTAACCTTTAATATGTTCTCACTACTGAGGTGAAAAGTTGTATGTGTCACACTAGAGTAAAGTTATTTTACATCTCGTGTTTTTGAGTGCCTCGCTACGCTCAAGATTCTAACACTAGAATCACTCGCTACGCTCGTGATTCAATTATAGAATCTTTCGCTTACTCGGGACTCAAAATTAACACTCGCAAGAAAAAACAACTTTCCTCTCTTGTTGCACAAATAACTATATACGTCCAGCTTTGGGTCGGTAGTCGAGTAAGTAAAAATGTCAGGTCAACTGGTCCAGTAATTCGTCAGACAATTGCGGACCATGAGGGATTTTCTTTCACCATAGAATTTAAGAAAATAAAACCCTAGAAATAATCTTGCTTTATTATTAGTTATATTTTTGATTACTTTATGAAGGCACCAATTTCCGACGAGATATTCTGGCAATCAAACGCAATGAGCACTATACATTAATGGCGTCTGTAGAGTGTTCCAGAACGCCGCGTGTGACCCGAGGGCAATCATCGCGTTATACGATTACCGGTCGTACGCACAGTAATACTCGTAACATTAACTAGATTAAGCCCTTCAAATGTTCACGTGAGCGTTTCATTTAGTAAGTGTGCCATGGACGAAGTCCAGGTTTCGAATCCTGGCACGAACGTTTAGCATTTAGTTTATGACGCGTTTTTCTGCGTGGGTTATGGAACCTATGGCAAACCCGTGGCAAACAAGCATACGGCCCGCCTGATGGTTAGCAGTTACCGTAGCTTATGGACGCTTGTAGCTCCAGAGGATTCACATGCGCCTTCCCTAAAAGTTCTTGGAGCTCTGGGAACCTTACTCACCATCAGGAACACAACATTACATACCTGAAAGGTAGCAGTGCTTTTTATGGCTGTGGTCTTCTGTAAGGAGGAGGTACTTCCCCAGTTGGGCTGCTCCAGATTCAAGCGTGATGGTACTTCGCTGTGCCCTACCTCTCATTGTTGGACGTAGTTTAAGGACATACCCGGGTCCATATATTCTAGTTACACTTAATAACCGTCAATCAATTACTGCAAATAGTCGTATCTACCCACAAACATCATCACGATTAATATACTTGCTTCAATACTCTTCCAATTTGGAAAAAAGTATGGCATACTAATTTATGCACTAATTTACAATTACGAAATACCAGAAACCAGAAGGAAAATCCAACGAAGCACATGTATTTTCCTGATTAAAAATTTAACTTCACATCTTGATACGTAGAATCGGAAACCAGTTTTATACCGTCAATGGGAATGCTTGAGATTATTGTCAACAATTGTATACAAACTACATGATATTTAATAGACCTTAACTCATAGTAATAAGGTCCTTAATCGTTTGAGAATTATCTTTTATGGCAAACGAGGTAAACGAATCCGATGCGATTGCAACATTGTTCGTTGGTGGGGAAGCCCACGTTTGATCTTGGTATCGAAGTAAGTGGTATAAGTATCGAAGGTAAAAAATAAACAAAAAAGGGAAAGGAAGGTTGTGCCGTGAGAATATATAGTACCACCCCCGCCTTCTCGTCGTAAAAGATGACTAAGGAAAAACCCAACGGATTGGCAGCTACAAGCCCAAGATGTTTTTTTTTTATGATATAGGAGGCAAACGAGCAGACGGATTGCCTGGTAAGCAACTACCGCCGCCCATGGACGCTCGCAACACCAGAGGAGTCACAAGTACGTTGCCGACCTTTAAGATTTCGATACGCTCTTTTCTTGAAGGTTTGGATGTCATATCGGTTCGGAAATACTGCACACGACATTTTATTCCAATGATACAAGATGACGGATCACGAACGCTGCTAAAGAATTCGAAACGTCGGGATGAAGTTTAAATTAGTATACGCGATATAATCCGTTTTAGTTGTTTTATTTCATAAGGCTGTCCTGTAATAAGTATTCGATTTTGGAACAAAACCATTTTATGAACAGTCTTCTTTTGCTGAGCGAAGAATGAATAAGAAAAAAGGGTTTTTCGTCATATTTAAACATCCTACCTTTAGTTTACACCACCCTGATTTTTAATAAGGCTTATAAATAAGGTTAAATGTAAGAAAATTTCAAAGAACAGCATTTTCCATTCATTTATTTTATTCCGTGTGCGTACCTTAATGATCAAAACCTATTGCTGAGGAGCGCCCCGACTCCCACTAAAGGACGACTCACGTTACACCGTCACGTCTCCGACACGTCGCCCCCCCGTGTCCGAGCCTTCCGTTGACCCACCGGGCACTCACCGTGACGGCCCAGGCCCGAGCGGTCTGACGCTCGAACGATATTAACACGAGTGTCGTTCCATCCAGCCATTTTGTTGCGAGTGGACGATCGTCGCACGCCCGTCGACATCGCATCGATACGTCGCCTTCCCATCACCAGGCCGAACTGTGCTTTTTACCTAGCTGTAACGGCCGTCGCATTACCGGCCCAAGCCCGGTCCGGGTGACTCCGGAGGGCTCGGTGATCACGTGACATATTCCATACAAAATGTAACGACGGGGGCCTCGGATCGGCGACGGGCCGCTCTAACGTAAGTCAACCTTAAGTCGATAATGAAGCATAATTTATGGGGAAGTTAATTTGTGTTTCATTAGCATGCCTGCGAGGCTGAATATAGCCGCAATTTCACTTTAACACAATTACCCATAAATACTAACCTGCCAATTTACCTAGGTTACTCGTACACTTGAAATAGGTAGTCATTTTGTATGTACGTTTTCTTATTAGAAAGTAACCCGATCTTGTTGCTTTAAAAAAGTCAGGCATGCGTGATACGGTGAAAATTATTTTCTTAAGAGTCTGTACGCTAACGAAAAAGACGGCGCCCTACTACTAAGACTACACTCTGTCTGATATTCTGTCTGTCTGTCTGTATCTCATGAACCATGTTAGACTGTAGACATTTTCACAGATGGTGTGCTTTTTAGGTTTCCGCACCCAAAGGAATCTACAGATTTTTAATTACTGCACAAAAAGAGACAGATTCCTACGTGTTTATCAGAAACTGTAGAAAATATATTATTTGTAAACAAAATACTCAGGATGGCAGATACTTTTGGTGCTTTGTTTCATGTAACGTTACTAGTTATTGATGCTGACGGTTGTTGCATGTAACGTTACTATTGATGCTGACATGGCCTCATCGGAAGACCAGCGCTGGCAATATGCTGAGATGGGGCCATTTTGTGGCACATCATTATGGAATCCAGTCATCCTCATGGAATCCATTCATTAGTAAATGCAGGCGTCAAATACCACAAGTTAAAATACAGATATCGTTAGTGTAGTGTGTCGACCGAGTGACATCCCTAGTGCGCAAATCGTTCAAGTTGATAAACAAGATCAAGTGCGGGTAGTTCAAAAACTCGTGCTGCTAGAAGATGTTGATGAGAACTTTAGCCAGTCTTAATCCGAGACCACGAGGACAACGTCGTCTTCAAAAACGTCGGAGGTAATTCTTAAAGTTAATATACACAATAAATTTTTTTATTATGCAGAAACGTCTGCTAACAAATATCTTCGATATTTAAATCGAAAGAAAAATAGAAAAATTTGACTCGGAGCGGGTACTCGGATAGCACAATTGGAAGTGCACTGGGCTAGTGATTGTGAGTGGTTGTGGGTTCGAGTCCCGCTCCGAGTCAAATTTTTCTATTTTTCTTTCGATTTTAATATACACAGTTAAGTCCCGTATAAAAACAGTGAAAGTTTAAATCAGTATTTCGTGGCACTTCTTATAATGCTTCATGATCGTCTGTTTAATTTTTGGTGTAAATAGTATGTACTCACGAATAAACAATTATTCTATTCCATTCTACAAGGACACACAATGTCTCATATTTTGCACCTCCAATACAACTAATAGGTACTATACCCGCATATTTGCGCAAGTCATCCTTAACTTCTGTTTACATTCTTTCCTGTGACTCATTTAAAGAAGACCTACCTTTTAAAATCAAAATGCCTCTTTACAGTTTACATTTGTATGGAAATACGATGTTTTGGATATGTGAGTGTGCGTGGAAACGGCTCTCTCGTAAACGCGTTGGTGAATTTTAATAACTTCGAGGGCAATGTCACGTGTATGAGTTTGAGGAAAATAATATTCATCATCATGAGCCGTTACACGGTATGCAGTCGCCACGCTTGGAAGGCCGGTTGGCAGTCGTAACAAAATATACAATACCTACTTATGTAGCTGTACAGTCAGCAGCAGAAGTGGCTTAGCAGCATTCAGCTAATACAGTCAGCAGCAAAAGTGGCTAAGCGTTTGAGGTGTTTAAAACGAGGTCAACTCATCTCTATTGTCAAGAGAATAAGAGCGCGTGTAGCTCATTTTGAACACTTCAAACGCTTAGCCACTTTTGCTGCTGACTGTATTAGCTGAATGCTGCTGCCCATCCACTCATCGCATTATAATGCACTTTTTTTATATGACATACCTAGGTGGCAAACGAGCAGACGAATTACCTGATGGTAAGCAACACCAGGGAAGTCACAAGCGCGTTGCCAGAAAATTATTTTATTATTATTGTTATGAACGCAACGCACTCGTTGTGCAAAAAAGTTGCAAAATATTGTGAACAAACCGTGCAGTTCCGTATAGTTGGTGTGCGCCTAAAGGCCCAAAAACTATTCAACGTTCTGCTTTTGACATACTCGTATGTCAAATTCATCCTTTACTATATGACTGTAATGCATAGGTATATAAAATAAATGAGATGAATGACTGTTCACGAAGAAAAAACTAAAATATTTCAGAGATATACTGATTACGACCATCTGAATAAGGGATAAAGGGATCAGGCGGAAAAAATGTTATTATTGGAGTAATAAATCACGTTTCAACGAAAAGGTTACTGTTGGGTTTGAAATAGGAAAAATTATGACGTATTTCTACGGATTATTAAAGCAATAAATCAATGCTCAAAGATTATATTTAAGGATATTCTCTTGGCACCTAATATACTAAGGTAACCAGAGGATAGGCCTGACCATCCAAAGAGGTACGGCTACCAGACTTCAGCGGCGCTGCCGCCAAAAACGATATTCGTAAACGGACGATTGTCTCTGTCCCTCTCATGATGTCTTATTTGGGGTAAAAGAGAAAGATGCCCGAAATTTAAGAATATCGTTTTTAGCGGTAGGGCCTCTGGGCGCCATTAGTATTGATGGCGACATTTTTATATTTGTAAGTAGGTTTATTATTTAAGTTTTAGAAAAGTTTAAATTATCAAAAACTAAGAACAAATCAAATTATTTTTTATGAAATATTTTGATTTGCTTTGATTTTAAGTAGTAATACTACTATATAAATTAAAAGTTGAAATAGATAACATATACTTAAGAAAAAACGACGAGGACCTCCGGTGTTCGAGACGGGATTCTAACCCGCATCTCAACCTATCGCGGCTGACGCCTTAACCAATTCGGCCACCCGTACACAGTAAATTATCACTTTAATTATTTTGTATGTCTTTTCCGTCGATACACGGGGCAATTCTGTTCCGGACATTTGGGTGCCGTACTGAGCGGCCATGATTACATTGAATCGCCCTCTTAAGCTTTAAAATATAATCAGAGGATCTACCCCAAAAAACAAATCGTACGATTGTCTTTGTCACTTTAACTACGCCTTAATTGGAGTAAAAGAGAAAACTGCACGGAATTTTCTAACTCTCGCGGTAAGCCCTCAGTCGACGTACGCCGAGCCGGATCGAGTCAACGCGCAGAGGCCCTTTCGACAATTTAATGAAATGTGAGGGATACACTAATTATTTTCTTATTATTTTATTTAGTCTCTTAATTATTATAATATATCTTAGTATTAAAAATTCTAGTCCCTGAATACATATTTTAGAAACATAAATCAATATTATAAAACAATCTTAGGTACACAAATCAACCTAGCCATCGGTCCAACGGAAATAAAACACACATATGAAATAAAAAAATACAATATTAAGTAGAAACTTAATATATACTTTAAAGCTAATTAACAACAGCCTACACTTAAACCAGAACATTTGGCTAAATTGACCGCTCTGTTCCGTCAACAATAAACATCGCCCAATTATATTTATCGTAAACAAAATATACAAACAAATCTGACCTAGTGTGTTACCTCGACCAAAGGCCGCAACCACAGATACATGTCTGAATAGATGCCGCAGAATCTGCTACTCGGAGCTACAGAGAAAATCGACCTTCGTAAATTAAATCTTATGACACCTTAATAGGAATAACTGACAGAGATGCTCGAATATAATTAAAAATGTTGTAAGCCATGTTACTACTACTTAGTTACAAACGGATAAACTCACGCGTACTCATATCGTATTAGGCGATGTTTCGATTAAGCTCTGGTACCCATTTTCAAGCCAAGTCAGGAGTCAGGACATATCCGTACACAGGTTGAATGATACACCCTCATCTCGAGCGGTGTGTCCTGATGCTTGAAAATGGGTACCAAAGCTTAACCGAAACATGTCGCCTAGTGCGATATAATTACACGTGAGTTTATCCGTTTGTAACTAAATAGTGACATGCTCGAAAATTACGAACTTCGATGTTCGCGGTACCAGGCCTGCGGGTAGCGCATAAGTTGCGAGTGTTTTATTTGTTTGCAGAATTTTTAAACAGAGTACCTACCGCGAAAATCTAAGTTCGCAAAGCAATGTACTAATGTATTGTAATTTGAATACTAGTTTCATGATGCTTATACATAATGTTATGTACACGTGTTTTTGATTGAGTTAAATAATTCAATAATAAATTCATTCAGGATGGCCGCAATAGCTGTAGATTGAGTATCGACAGACGCTTTCCATCCATTGGTTCCTTCTCTCAGTCGCCTACGACACCCGCGAGGGATGGATATGAAAAATAAATTAATAGAGTCCTCTAACTTAACAATATCTGTGGCTACAATGTGGGTGTTTCTTCACATGAATATTACGTGATAGGTCCATGGATCGAGATGACTTCACTATGGTCATGCTGTGACGACATGGTAAATATATACAGCTCCAGTCTAAACGGTCATATGTGATTAGATAAAATATGGTGTGATGTTACATTTTAGATTGTGTGTGTGTGTGTGTGACTTGGTGTGGTGATTCTATATAAAATTTTCGGTATGACTCTAGAATTCGTTTTTCAACTTTCGGAATAGTCTAAATATATTTGACGTTTGATTCCTTAATAATATAAATGATTAATTTGAAGCTTAGTAGAAGAGTAAGACAAGAAGTAAGACAAGTATAGTATATAAGTTCAACACAATTTACTTACACTATTATATTTTTATTGTAGATTTAGAACAGAAGAATCGATTCACTATTTACCTATATAAATACGTAAGTAATAGCTAAGTATAACCAGTTGCGCAAACAACTTGATTATTTGCAATTATTTTATTTTATTACTTTTAACATAAAATGGCCGGGCTCAATAGGAAAATAATACTCCAGTCATTTTAGTTTCCCTGGTATGGAAAAATTGCAGAAACTACATGAAAATCCTACGAAATTTAAACATGAAACTTTTAATAAAAACGCACGAATAAAAAAATATTTATTTATTTATTTACAAATAATGAAATCCCAGTACCCTTACAATGAGTTGTCACTTTGAGATTTTCGATAACGAGTATCGAGTTTACTATCTGTGCATCTCGTTCGCACTAAAATAGCACAAGCGAGATGCACAGATAGTAAACTCTATACTCGTTATCGAAAACCTCAATGGCACAACTCATAATGATTTATATTTTCTAAAACATTTACTTTCAAAACAGTTACAAACGATATAATCCAAAAATGAAAACGGAAATTTTTCTGGTCTCTACGTATTATTAAGAACATCTCAAAAATACTTACCCGTGTATATTGACTTTAAAAACGGTCGGAGGTGATTTTTAAAGTTAATATACGCGATAAGTCCCTTACGTTATCCATACTAATGTATACTAATATTATAAATGCTAAAGTAACTCTCTCTGTCTGCCGGTCTTATACCTCTTCACGCTTAAACCAATTAGAATGAAATTTGGTATGAAGACAGTTTGAGCTACGAGAAAGGACATAGGATTTTTTTTTTATCCCGTAAAACTAGTTAGATCTTGATCAATTTACATAGTATACCTAACGTAACAAATATAAAAGCCTGTGCAGAGAGTACCATTTTGTACCGTTCGGCGTAGAGACGCTAGGTCCATGGGGTCCCAGCGCGCACAAACTTTTTGCAGAAATCGCGAAGCGTCTGGTCGATGTAACTGGTGACCGAAGAGCTGGCGGCTTCCTCGCACAACGTATCAGCATTGCGATACAACGCGGAAATGCCGCCAGCATTCTTGGTACAATGCCTCGAGGGCCTTAGATTTTATACTGTAACTAGTTAAGTACTTGTAGTTATCATAATACGATTGTAATTTCTGTATACCTATTGAGGTTCGAGAAAAGTTTTCTTAAAATCTTTTGGCACGTTACATCACCAAGACAAAGTCCTGTAAACGTAACCAACATTTCTATTTACATTTGCATGTTATCTTGTTCACACCTCGACATGAGCGGGCTGCATGCTCCTCGCGGTACACGTGATAAATGATAAAATGTGGACATCACTACGGTATACATATTGTTTATTTATTTCAACTCTTAAGTTAGGTTTTTAAAACATATCATACAGCTAAAACGTATTAAAACAATAAAAACATTATAAAAAACCTAGCCTAGGGCGCCGCCGGCAACGAGGCAGGGCCCAGGCTGCCGGTGGTTAGGGCTGCAGAGAGGAACCGTCGGACTATGCGCGCCGTGTCCAGGATTACCGCCTTCTGAATCTAACCCTTGATCCAACCACAACCACGTAGCGAGAGTCTGTCAAGATATCGGTCGAGACCCTTCGCTATGAAACCGTTCGCGGAAACAAATATCGGTGTAATGATCGCCGAATCAACTTCCCACATGGCGGTTACCTCTTAAGCCAAGTACTTGCTGGACTTGTCCTTCTCGGCCTTCACGAGGTTCTCGTCACATGGGACGGTGATATCGATGAGCATATCAGGCTTATTGGCTACAATAGTCCTGTCCGTGATAACAAATCGATTCCAATAGAACGTGGCACGATCATTTTCGAGAACTGGCGCAGGTGTGTACTTGTACTAGTACGGCACTTCGTGGTCCGCAAGTCCGTTCATAAGAGCAAGCTGCTGGTGTGTAATCCTGGCTACAAGGTTATGTCTGTGCAAGTACTCGCCGTTAGCAAGATGAGAACAACCGGAAAATATATTATTTAGGTATTATTATTATGATTGACATATTGTACAACATATAAATAATAATTTGTAATAACAGTTACACCAAGTAATTGTTCTTGAATAATTAATTTTATCTATTTACTTATATTATAATTCTTAGGTTAGTATTACCCAACTAGGTTTAAGGTTCGTGTTACGTAAAACAAACATAAAATATCGGTATATAATATTAAATAAACTTATAAAAATATTTATTTACACAAATATAAATTACAATATAATAAACCTTATATACTAAACTTATAAAATAAAGACACAACAAATTTAACTAAACTAAAAAAAAAAAACTAAACTAAAACAAAAATTCGCACCGTGGCATGGTACCGTAGATACTGGCAGCAGCTGCGCGAGAAAGCTGCCAGCTCTACGGTCCCCGGACACATCCGCCAGCCTTTTAGACAGTGCCCTGAAAAAATGCAAGCATCGGGGCCCCAAGGGCCGAGCGTTTCAACGCCAAATGCGAGGAAACAACATTTCTCATATATAAATAAACTTTACATTTAAATAAATAAAGGAGCGTAACGTTTATTTATTTCAAGTATATAATCAACAATTTACTTGATTCACAAAAATCCTACGACAACCGTAATATTATTGAGTAATACAATAACTTCATTTGCATATATGAACAAAACAAACTGCTTGTCATTGAACACCCACTATACGACGTAATGGAATACATTATATAAATAATACCTAAACAGACGTGGCGCAGGCGTCACCAAATATCACTAGATAAATAAATGTTCGAGATCATGGATCTATATGACGACCGGTCTGGCCTAGTGGGTAGTGACCCTGCCTATGAAGCCGATGGTCCTGGGTTCGATTCCCAGTCAGGGCATTTATTTGTGTGATGAGCACAGATATTTGTTCCTGGGTCATGGGTGTTTTCTATGTATTTAAGTATTTATATGTATCTATCTATTATATATATCGTCGTCTAGTACCTACAACACAAGCCTTACTGAGCTTACCGTAGGGCTAGGTCGATTTGTGTAAGATTGTTCCGAAATATTTATTTATTTATTATTATCTATGAAATAATCATTGATACCATGCCGCATTAGCTACAATCCTCATCATCATGTCAGTCGAAAGACCTCTACTGCTGGACATAGGCCTCCCCCAAAGCGACCCAAAAAGACCGGTCCTGCGCTTTCCACATCCAGCGGCATCCCGCGACTTCCACCAGGTCGTCGGTTCACCTTGTGGGATGCCTACCTACACTGCGTCTTCCAGTTCGTGGTCGCCACTCCAGAACCTTTCCGTCTCATCATGGCGACTCAGGTGAGGATGGGCGAACCGTTCACGAATTTAGGAATTTTCGTTCGTATTATTGAAAAGATGATATTTTTTACAAATGTAATTCAACTTTCCGTTGAGTACTTGCTACGTATTAAAGGAATCCTATATTTTATAAATGACACTTTGGATGTAATTTCTATACAGTAAAATTCAAGTAATCTTGTTTCTGAATCGTATGATTTATTTAGTTAATCCTTAAACTTTTCTCTTTTGCTACCAAATTTCTATAGACTTTCGGTAACAAAAAAGGAAAGTACAATACAAACTTTATGGGACATTTTGGGAAATATGGTAGATCTTGCTAAGCATCATTTACTCTATCAGTCTACCGCTTTTAATCGAAATCGAAGACTTGATCCAAATGTACAAACTTTTTGAGAAATGCTCAAATATGTAACTAATGACGCACATAGACTAAGATTAAGGATTAACTATACAAAAAAGGTATATAACAAACGAAATACGAATATTTGGACCCGGGTATGTCCTTAAACTACGTCCAACAATGAGAGGTTGGAAACTGTTGTCATTTCTTTGGCGTAGTCTCGGTTCCACTTGATTAAGACTACGCCGAAGAAATGGCAGTTTTATTGATGTATGTTTGATTACACAGTTCTGTCTCAGCAGGTACCCGTAACATTAAACACGACACATCTTCTTTACTGGTTCATTGTTCAAAAACTAACACTACTCGTCATCTGTTAGTTTAACAACAAAGAATCATACAAATATTCCTACGTCACACATATTTAGTTGTTCAATATTGAACTTACCATTTTTCATAGACTTCATAAGGCAGTAACGGAATGATAGTAACAAATTATATATGAAAACTAACGCTATTGTCCCTAACTAAATAACCAAATATTGGTGACGTAGTGGCATTTCGTCACTACTTTGAAAAAACCTCTTAACTCATTCTGGTATTCAAAAGAAAAATGACATAACTATGTAAGGGATCAGTACAGAGTTACTGCGTTTCAACTTAGAATATTTATTTATTTATACTTTATGGCACAAAAAACAAGCTTAAAGTACAAAAGGCAGACTTAATGCCTAATGGCATTCTCTACTAGTCAACCATTGGGAAAAGCAGAGAGGATTGTAGGCTGTGCATTAAAATTAACACTTAGACATTATACACTACTTAAATACATGTAGATTAGTAGTTTATGTATCTGTGCATAATGAAGGGCATTACAACAAGAATGTGGGTTTATGAAACGAGCCGAAGGCGAGTTTCATAATAATATCACACGATTGTTGTAATGCCTAATTATGTATAGTTACATACACTACTTTATCTACACACATATCATTAAGTGTTTTAAGATGGATTCAGAAACCGTAGGGACTGACTTATTACTACTAGGGTTACTTGTAAACATTAAAAAGTCAACGAACAAAATAAATGACAGCTTGGAACGGCGGCGTTTTTTAAACCATATAGAAGCGAATGAACTCCCTATTCTACTATCACTCGAGTTCAAATGTCGTTCGATTGATATAAAAAAAACATAACTAATTGGCGTTTCGTATCAATGTCTGTTTTAATATTTATAGATACTAGATTAGACACCCCACTTGAAATTGACAGCTGTTCCATATTTAAATTCATAACCTACTGATTTCAGTAGGTAATGTTAACATTACCTACTGAAATCTTTCTGATGGTTGGTAATGCTGGTCATTGCCTACGGTTTCTGGACGCATTTTAGAGCACTTATGACATGTACGTAGATAAACATACATTACTTACGTATACATACTTATTAAATTAACATTATCAGTATCTGTGTCAGATACGAGATTCTTTCAAAGTAGTGACGATTTATAGATTTATTTGATATTGAAAAAAAATTGTTAAGCATAACAATTTTAAAGAGAAAATATTTTATTGCTTGTTTGCATTGAAAAGGCTCTAAAAAAACTTTTGAGGCATTTTCTACCTTGGAGGCCGATTTAAGAGTCGTGCATTCGAATTCAAAAAACTTTGAGGGAAAATCGCCCCTCTGATCGGAAATACTCCCAAAATCGAAAACATCGTCATTCTAAGCAGGAGTAAAAAAAATATGCACAAAATAACGCATTGTTTTTAAATGGCAATTGTTTTAAGCGCATACCTACTTTAAATAATATACTGAAAAGATAAATTAAAAAGTTAAATTGGATTTTCAGTTGCAACTAATTAAGTTAATTACTGGTATCAGCAGCAAAATACCAGTTTATTCTAATTGAAGATTGGAATTAAGCGATAATTATTATCAAAATATCGTTGGCGACAGACTAATCGTTCGCGACTGTCTGTTGCGCAGATAATAAATTTCTTTAGTACGTAATTTAATATTTATACAAGTGTACATTTAATAAGTTGTGCAAAAAAATCCATATTTACTTAATATTATAAATGCAAAAGTATAACTATCTCTGTCTGCCATGTAGATACCTCTTCACGCTTAAACCGCTGAAGCAATTGGGATGAGATTTGGTATGGCGAGTTTGAGCTACGAGAAAGGACATATGATAATTTTTATCCCGCAACGGTAGACCGACGAAGTCGCGAGAAAAACCTAGTAAATTATTATACAGTATGTATCAATACGAGAGGCAAAGCATGAAACACGTGAATGCGAATATGTAAGTATACATAATACGTAGCGTATACGTAAGTATTATGAAATAAGATTTTGATAGATATATTATTGAAATACAAGCTTGATATTATATGTTTACCTATATAACTTTAACTTAAGCTACCTAAATAAATAAATTAATAAAACATAATTAAATAAATCGAAATATTGCAGTTAATTCCTTATCATCTTCCTCGCGTTGTCCCGGCATTTTGCCACGGCTCATGGAAGCCCGGGGTCTACTTGGCAACTTATCCCGGGATTTGGCGTAGGCACTAGTTTTACGAAAGCGATTGCCATCTGACCTTCCAACCCAGAGGGTAAACTAGGCCTTATTGGGATTAGTCCGGTTTCTTCCGGTTTTCCTTAACCGAAAAGCGACTGGTAAATATCGATACTTCGTACATAAGTTGCGAAAAAATTGCGACTGGGATTTGAACTTGCGATCTTCGGATTGCAAGTCGCACGCTTACCGCAAGGCTACAAGCGCTCTCATACGACGTACTCATTTTGTATGTAAATATTATTAAATCATAACCTACCCATTAAAATCATGACAGTTGAAGGATAGGAACCAATTGCGCGCCGGTTCCCAGCCGCTTGTTTACCAAACCACGGTGACTTTGAATAATGATCTGTGTATAGCAATTTTCACGTTCATTTCCAATCATCGTCGTCAATCATCATGTCACTTAACAGACTACTGTAGACGCAGATAAAAAAAGATTTCTTGATCCAATAGCAGGTACCTATTTCAAGATTTTAATACTTTGCTGCAATAACCTTCAGTGTGTGGCGATTGGCGATAAATGCGCTGAATAATACTACCGCAAAAACGATATTCGTAAATTTCGAACGATTATCTCTGTCACTCTCATGACATGGCGCCTTAATTGGAGTTTTTTTTTTATGACATAGGCGGCGAACGTGCAGACGGATTGTCTGGTGGTAAGCAATTACCGTTACCCATAGGCACCCGCAACACCAGGGGAGTCGCGTTGCCGGCCTTTAAGGGGGGTTGGAGCTCTGGGAACCTTACTCACCATCAGGAACACAACACTACATACCTGAAAGGTAGCAGTGTATTATGGCTGTGGTCTCCTGTAAGGAGGAGGTACTTCCCCAGTTGGGCTGCCCCAGATTCAAGCGTGATGGTCATCGCTGTGCCCTACCTCTCATAAAAAGAGAAAGATGCTCCAACGCTCACTTTTAATTATATTATCGAAGTTCTTATAATATAATTACTGTTGTGAGCCATGTTACTACTTAGTTACAAACGGATAAACTCACGTGTACTTATATCGCACTAGGCGACATATTTCGGGTAAGGTCTGAGCCATTTTCAAACTGAGTCTGGACACACCGCTCGCCTTGAGGGTGTATCGCTCACTACACCCTAAACTAAGTAGTAAGAACTTCGATGTTCGCGGTACTACCGCGAATATCTTTGCATGCAGTATTGCAATTTTTTTTAATAGTAGCACCTAAGTCTTCATTGAGCATAATATCGTATTTACGATAATTACGAGCTATGGAGAGAGCTATGCTCGGAGTTTCCCTATGTGATCGACTCAGAAATGAGGAGATCCGTAGGCGAACTAAAGTCACCGACATAGCCCACCGGGTTAGCAAGCTGAAGTGGCAATGGGCAGGCCACATTGCACGCAGAGAAGATGGCAGATGTGGTCGAAAAGTGCTCGAGTGGAGACCACGGACTAGCAAGCGCAGCGTAGGACGTCCACCCACAAGATGGACAGACGACCTCATTACGGTCGCCGGAAGACGCTGGATGCAGGTCCCTTCCAACCGGTATATGTGGAGGTCCAAGGGGGAGGCCTATGTACAGCAATCGACGTCTTATAGCTGAGATGATGATGATGACGATAATTAAGTAAGTAATTCCCTTGATGTCTTGAACGGTCTATAATGTCTGTATAAGGACAACGGAAATGACTTCGTCTAAAACATCGAAAGTTTTTTCAGCCATTTTCAGCCAAAAACTAACTTCTTGTTTAAGTACTGTAGTCGTACAGTCAACAGTAAAAGTATCTAGGCGGGCGAGGTGTTCAAAATTATCTTATCTTAGCTCTTGCTATCTTAACAATAAAGTTGTGTCAAGATTATTATGACACCTCGCCCGGTTAGGTACTTATGCTGCTGGCTAGACCATGCATGACATGCCTCTATAGGTAGGTTTTTAACTTCAATTCATTAGCCTTTTGTATCAACTGCGTAGATCATATGAAACACAATGTTGTTTAATTGTAAATATTAGCTGAGGACCTAAAAATTGTCACTTCCATTTATAAGTTACTAGCTGACCCGGCGAACTAACGACAAAAGTAGTGATAGCTTTTAATTAGCTAAAACATATATGATTTTAATTCAATAAACATAATGGCCACAATGGCGACCATTCAATTGAGGTCATATTTATTTTTCGAAATCACGGGATTTTTGACTTTTTAATACTTAATGCTTCAATCAGGCCTGTGACGATTCTAACCAATCCAAAATAATTTTAATCGGTTCAGCCGTTCTCGAGTTATAAGCGGTTGAACAAACCCCACTTTCTTTTATATATATTATATAGAAATAATAGATATATGTTTTAAGGACACATGTCTAATCTGTTCTAATACTCAGCATGAAGTGTTGTTTGTTGAACGAGGTTGCATTGAACCGGTGCATTGAGCCGTGGCTGTTATCATAACAATGCTTATCAGAGAGGCTTGGCATAAAAACATCTTAAGTCTGAATCATAGGTTCTTTAAATAATAAAACTGTAAATCAATACAACTATTATTACATTATTTGTTTTGCATTTTATTCTATAAATTATTCATAATATTATAGCCTTCACTAATCTGAACATTAATGACATTTACAGTATCTATAACAAGCCTTTGCTGCATGGGTTACCCTTATCTGGCAGAAAATAGGTACCTATGTCATCAGAATTCATAATTTTGCATAATTTACCATTTTGAAGAAAGTGTTGTCTTCCGAAACTGTATAGCTTTCGGAACTAAAGTTAAAGGCATCGTCTTGTTAATTATATTAGGTTGGATAAGGTTTGTTTTATCATAATGCTGAAAAGTCTATAGTTGCATATTATGCGAAATTATGAATTATGCCAAAGGATATTTTATGCCAAAGAAAATTTTCTTCAAGTCAATCGCGAACTGCCTTTATATTACCGAGCAAAATTAAATTAGCTCCTTATGTATATTTTTGTAAAATATATAGATATAGCTTAGAAAGTTAAAATAGTAAAACTTATTAAGGATTTTTAAATTAACAAGGTAACATTTCTTGTAATATGCATGTTCAATGTAAAAGTTGAACATTTACTTGTAAAATTACAAAATTTATTCCAAAAATTTTTTTTTACATCTATTTTGAAAATTTCTTGAAGGAGGTATTTTCAACGTGAAAATTGAAAATAATAACACTGTTGCCAATATGTACCTAGTTATCACAAAAGGCTTTATCTACGAATATTCAGTGTTATTGCGAAGCTATAAAAACACCTAGAAATGGAACGTTGCGATAAAATTAAAATGCAGAAATATCATAAAATCTTTTATTGAACTTATGTTAGTGACATAACCTATACAGGTTTCTTTTAACTTACAATAACCCTTTGGCTTTACAGCTTTGGTTGCACATGACACTTGCAGTCTACACAATGCACTTTCCACTGTCCGATCACTGACTTCTCGCGGAGTCACTCGGGGCCGGCAGCCGGCGGAACTTCGAACCAGGCGTCTTCAGCGTGATGATCAAGGCTCCTCGTCTTCTGATAATGACGGCAACACCATATGGCGTTGCAGTCTTTCGCGCCGTGGTGGTGAGACGGACTTCTGACGCCTCAGATGCTCGGCACGTAGGATGTAAGGCCGCTGCTCGAAGGTCTCCTCAACCTCCGAGTCGTCTTCAACCAAAGCCGGTAAGGACTGCTGCTGCATCTTCTGTCTTCTGGGGCAGTCAACGGCGATGCACTCGCGTCCCCTCGCTTTAGGAAGCGTTGGGAAGCCGTCGGTGTACAGCGCAGAGACTGATAGTTTGACAACCATATTGGAGTGATAAAGTTTGTGATAATAGCGATAGGTGTGCTCGCAGCGAATGCTTGAAGCGGTTTGAGGGGCGGCGGGCCGGCGCTCCTATTTATACCCGCCAGGTTTGTATGTGTACACGATTTACGCTGGTGTGTGCCGTCTGCGTCTGGCGTCACGGCGGCTCATGTATTATTGAATGTTACGGGGCAAGCTGGAGATGTGAGCACTGAGCTTGACCTGCTTTCTATGAGGAATGAAGCCCGACTACTGACAAGTGAGCATAGTACTTTGCGAGAAACAATAGTTCCTTATACATTTTCATAACCTAGATACTGTATGTATGCAGAAGTACAATCGCCATCAAACTCAAACGTTTATTCAGTAAGTAGGCCACAAGGGCACTTTTACACGTCGAGTATACAAAAGAAGAAAAAATAAAAACTACACCGGTTCTAATTCTAACCCTACACCTCTGACCCGAGAAGCATTTTGACTTTTATGACCGGCAAGAAACTCGGCGAAACTTATTTTTCAAAACAGTATTACATAAGATAAGATATCTTAAACATATTACATATAAAATCAGATATATCGTAGCTGTGGAGGTGGTCACAAATATCTGAACATGCACTTTATCGCCTTTACAATAGAGCCGTTGTTCTGATATTTGTGACTACCTCCACAGCTCCGATATATCTGATGGCGACTGTACTACTCGTAGGACAAATCTTTATATACTAATCAGTGACACTTTTTTATACGATGGTGCCAAATAAGCATACGGCCCGCCTGATGTTAAGCAGTTACCGTAACCTATGGACACCTGCAACTCCAGATGATTCACATACGCGTTGCCTACCCTAAACGTTGTTAGAGCTCTGAGAATCTTACTCACTGTTTGACAATGGAACAATGAGATGAGATGAGACGAGAGAGAGAATGAGACAATGGAACACAACACTACATACCTGAAAGGTAGCAGTGCTGTTATGGCTGTGGTCATCTGTAAGGAGGAGTACTTCCACAGTAGGGCTTCGCCAGACTCAAGCGTGATGTTTACTTCCCTGTGCCCTACCTCTCATTGTTGGACGTAGTTTAAGCGTTATTATTTTAATAAAATGCAAGTTATAAAATCTTTGGCAGCTGAAAGTTTGTTGAAGCTTACATACGGATATTGACAGCTTTGGCCTAGTGAGTGACGCTGCCTATGAAGCCGATGGTCCTGAGTTCAAATGCCAGTAAGGGCATTTAATTTAATGCTGAGCAAAGATACTTGTTCCGGAGTCTTGGGTGTTTTATATATGTATTTAAGTATTTGTATATTGTACATATCGTTGGCTGAGTACTTACAACAAGCCTTCTTGAACCTACTGAGCTCGGTAAATTTTATAAGAATATCCTCTAATATTTATTTTTTCGTCAACGCTCGTGTGAAGCTACTCGACTTCAAGCGTCATCATTAGCACACCTGTTTGCCACCGTTGAGTTGTTAATTGAACTATTTCATACCTTCTGCGCCTGTCTTTATAAGTACAGGTTGTGAGGGCATTTCCCCATTACTTTGAGAAACTCGTAAGTATTTTTGTCGATCAAAAGAAAATTGTGATAACTACGTACGGAAAGTATACAGAGTTATTACCTTTAAACTTTGAGTAGCATTGAGATACGAGGTTTTTGAAAGTAGTGTCGGTTTGTTATCGAATTAAATTCCGTTTTGACATTTGCCTTATATAGTTTGAGAGTGCAGTCGGCGCTGGTCGAACAAGTTGTCATTGAACAAGATCACGGCGAATCCAAGTCAGCCTAGATACTTACTCGTATATATAAATATTTGACGACCGGTCTGGCCTAGTGCGTAGTCACCCTGCCTGTGAAACTGATGGTCATGGGTTCGAT
Organism: Grapholita molesta; assembly: GCA_022674325.2. Taxonomy (NCBI): domain Eukaryota; kingdom Metazoa; phylum Arthropoda; class Insecta; order Lepidoptera; family Tortricidae; genus Grapholita; species Grapholita molesta. The sequence goes on along the minus strand of CP053133.2, from coordinate 826,675 downwards.
TTCCAGTCAGGGTCATTTGTGTGATGAGCACAGCTATTTGTTCCTGAGTCATGGGTGTTTTCTATGTTTTTAAGTATTGATATGTATCTATCTATTATATATATCATCGTCTAGTACCTACAACACAAGCCTTACTGAGCTTACCGTAGGACTAGGTCGATTTGTGTAAGATTGTCCCAAAATATTTATTTATAAATATTACAGGAAATCATCTTCCTCATGTTGTACCGGCCATTTTGCCACGTTCTGCCACGATTTCGCTTAGGCACTTTACAAAAGCGACTGCCATCTGACCTTCCAACCCAGATGGTAAACTAGGCCTTATTGGGATTAGTCCGGTTTCCTCGCGATGTTGCCCTTGGTTGTTGTACATAAGTTTCGAAAAACTCATTGGTACGAGCCGGGGTCTGAAGCTGCGACCTCCAGATTGCAAGTCGCACGCTCTTGCCGCTAAACCACCAATTTAATTTTGAATAAATTGATAATGATACGGAAACCCATCATGCCCGAATCTGACTCGCACTTGGCCTGTTTTTATCGCTGTTATGCACCCGGGGCAAACTTCTGCCTTCCGAGCCAAAACCAGTGAATAAGGGGTAAGTAGGTTAGTGGGTATAGTCCGTGACTCACTCGCGAGAATTATACAATTGGCAGTATTCAAAGGATTTTTCCTTATCCCAAGCCATCTCGTATGCTTACGTTGAATTGAGACATATTTCTATAAAAAACGTAATTTTTGTTAAAAAAAATTCGGTTGATTGCCGACTGCACTTTTATCACAATGATCAGCTATTCATCGAGAGGATTATAACGAGCCTTAAACACGACGGGCTTATCTTGTGTATTTTAGGAGTTGGCTCCAGTATCAGGTCAGTGGTACCATAATATTACATTGTCACCGAACTTACTTACATAATTAACTTACTTACTTGCATAAGAATATATTTATTCAGAATAATCTGATGCTGGCAGCATTCCCCCGCTGTATCGCGATACTGATGCGTTGCGCGAGAAAGCTGCCAGCTCTGCGGTCACCAGTGGAGTCGACGAGCCTTTTAGAAAGGTCTTTGAACATGATATGGGCGCTGGGACCCCACGGGCCTAGGGTTTCGACTCCGAATGGCATAAAAATGTAAATTGTATGCATAAGTGTGCAAAATTCATGAAGATCGGTTGAGGATAACTTATTTTAAAATTTAGTTACAAAAGTTTCAAACATACATATATATACATACAAACAACATGGCAAGATAAATAAAAGCTTCTCAAATATGCCCTATGTTAGCCACGCACGTCCAATGCTGGACATGGCCTATATTCTACTGCTCTGATGGACATAGATTAAAGATTCTCTCTGGCCGTAGATTAAAGACAAAACGGCCGAATTGACAACAAACAGAGCATTTTTTTCTTAAGCCATCTCGTGCTTGTATGATCTCGTCGTGTTAAGATATACCTATTTATCATTGTAATCTAACTGTCGAGCGGAAAACGGAAAAACCACAATAATCAGTGATTTGTTTTAAACTCGGTTTTACCTACAGAGATACCAGCGTCTTATCCTAATACGACTTTAACCCAATTTGTTGTGCATTGAATAAATTGCACTTTTATTTGCCTGCGTAATAAAATTTGAATCTGAAGCTGAAATGCATGTTTCGTACGAAGAAATTTGACAACAGGTTTGGTCTAACTCTGCATATGAAGCCGATGGTCCTGGATTCAAATCCCAGTAATAAACTATACTCTATATTTCTATTTTGACGACAGGTCTGGCCTAGTGGCTGCCTATGAAGCCCATGATCCTGGGTTCGATTCCCAGTCAGAGCATTTATTTGTGATGAGCACAGATATTTGTTCCTGAGCCATGAGGGTTTTCTATGTATTTAAGTATTTATATGTATCTATCTATTATATATATCGTCGTCTTGTACCTGCAACACAAGCCTTGTTGAGCTTACCGTAGGGCTAAGTCGATTTGTGTAAGATTGTCCCAATTTTTTTTTTATTTAACTTAACTTTGTTAAAATGTGTAACATGTATCGTCATTCATTTTGTACCCGTAGACACAACTCATATCTGTCTTATTATGTGATTAACACTCGACACAATCTGCTTGGATTGATTGCAGACTCAACAGCTTGAGAACCCATGACAAACTACAAAAAAGAACTTTAAAATCAGCACTATTAAGTTTATATTTCCACTGACAAATGATCGGACTTTGTGTTTACAATTGCAATGTTCACAATGATATTTGAGCTATGTTACTTGGTGTTCTTGTTATGTGTTTAAATTAATGGGTTTGATACAAGTGAAGCGTTTCTGCTGATTACCTGTAACCATGTAAGGCCACTTCGAACCTTGTCACAGTGACGTTAATAAGAGATTTGCGTCTTTCATATAGATTTTCACTGTGACAAGGAACGAAGTGGCTCGTAAGTCAAATTGGTTGACTGTATTCTATATTCAATTCTGTATTCAATGTATCTTCTTCTTTCTCTTTGCCTTTTCCTTAAGGTTCTATCTATACTGTTTTGAAAAATGAAGTCCCGCCGAGATGCCGGTATCTTCTCAGGTCAGAGATGTAGGGTTAGTAGTAAATAATTTTCGATGTCCCTAAATTAGAAATATATTCGCTTAGGTGTTCCTTTGTTCTTAAACTTCTTAACCCATCAATATAACAGCTTTGAAAATTGCTATTTTCTCGTGGATGGTTGGTATTGCAAGCACATTTATTCTGAAGCTTTAGTTTAATTATTGTTCCTAACACTCGCCATGTTGATACATTCAGTGTATAGATTAAATGTCAAATCAAGTGACGTTATTTGTTACGAACATTGCATAATAAGCCATAATCCTTAAAATAAAGTTCTCAATAGCAATTTGCGTGTTTTCTTTTTAAAAAAGGTTTACGGAATTGTGAGGAAAGATAAAAATCTGAAACTTGGACATTGCTAATACATACACGATTATAAGACAATACCTACAAATATATTTACTTTTAGGTATTTTGTTAAATGTCCATGTAGGTTCAAACAAAATTCATTTTTTAATATTGTCATTATTAAGTAGTTTGGTGAAGGGGTCTTGACAATTGTCACGGGAAATACGACAATTGTCGCAAAATATCGAGAGACGAATCACACGACGAAAATTCTTCTGCAGATCGTAAGCGTGTGTACGAAACAGAAATCAAATAAAATTATAAATTATGTGCAATCAAATTATATCTCTCGAGGCTATGAACTAAATCGGAGCGGTTAGAAAATACTTAACGCTTATTTAGATTATCAAATCGTTTCAATTGCTTATCAAGTTCATATCATAGATAAGAAAAGGGATTACTACGCCGCGTCTAACGTCTAAGTTTTATTTAGTGAATGGAATTGTAAAGACCAAAGACGATTATATTGATAATAATGATAATATATCCATAATTAATAAATATTTTCATGGAATGGATTTCATATGGAGAAAATACGGACTAGGAGCCTAAATGCATGGAACAGAATAAGCGTAGCAACAAAAACTAATGAAAATTCATGCGTCCGAAGAAATAAACTAACAGTAACACAACTGTATAGGAAAATAATAAAGTGGGGAAAAACGCGAATGGCTCAAATAATATTGGGGAAACCAAAATTTTGGGTAGCTATACTATACACTCCACAATTCAGATAATACTTTAATATTATGAGGTGAAGTATAATATTAAAGTATTATATGAATTATAACGAGATGAATTAAAGTTTTAAACATAACTATCGAGAGTTCCAAATTTTGTTTTTCCTAGTATATTAGGGGAGCTTAATCATGAGCCGTTCACGTTGCTTGACGGATAAAGACACTACTATATAATAACCACATACATATAGGCAAACGCAATGTCGGTCGACCACAAACTAGATGGGCTGAAGACTTCACTCGAGTCTGAGCCTCTGAGGCGGCGCTACCGCAAAAATCGATATTCATAAATTGCGATTATCTCTATCACTCTCGTGAAGCCTTAATTAGAGTATAAGAGGAAGATGCTCGAAATTTACGCACTTCGATGTTGAAAAGTAGGCCTTCTGTGTAAGATTGTTCCAAAATATTTTGAATAAAAGGTGGCCTTATTGATCATCAACATTTTCAGCCGAAACTACTGGGCCTAAAACGTAGAAACATGAAATCTCCACTATGGTTTTGTATCATTACGGAGGCACGACATGCGAGATAAGAAGGTATTTCGGGAAATCCAACCATAAGGGGGTAAGAAGTGGTTGAAAGTTTGTATGGAGGTGACTTTTATTGCGATAGACTTGAACATTTGTAAAATAGATCCTTTTTATGGCTATGACATCCGTGACAGACAGAAATCTGTGCGATTTTCTACCAACGCTTTGGTAAATATTAAACGACCAAAAACCCAAAATAACCTACAAATTTTGAAAATAAACTTGTGTTAATTAAGAATGAACGAACTCAGAAAACAGCCGAGTTCTATAAACTTCTGATTTTCGTAAGGAATTTCTTCGAAATCGCGTGTAAACGGCAGGGCATTAGAAAGTTTAATGATTAGTTTATAAATGTAGGCGTCATCAGAGTTCCCCGTTTACTAAAGTTAAATTACTAAATTAATTAGTAAACCGATAGAACGATGAGCTATCATTTACAAGTCGTAATGTTCTTCACCGCAAATAATTAAAATCCTATAATACTTAGACTTTTTTGATCTGATTCTTGACATAAATAACATACATTTAACAACACACCTAAAGGTATAACGAACTATACAGCGGCGCTATGATGGTGAAAAACTTAAGAAAGTCACTATGTCGATGTAGTTCTGCGGAGAATTATTATGGAACTTACGTCAAAATTTGAATATAGAACGCCGACATGCGTGTACACACGTTACTACTACATAGACCAGGTGCTTTAGCTAAGTTTTTCACCTTATACCGCGAAAAACGATATTCATAAATTAATAAAAAATAGATGACTAAGATGACATATACATGTATACATAGAAATAGCGACGAGAACCTCCGGCGTTCGAGACGGGATTTGAACCCGCATCTCCAGCTATCGCGGCTGCGGTATTTTTTTTCGCAAGTAGGTATATGTCAACTTTTTCATTTATTAATTTATTTGATTATATAGTATAATTTTTAATAATAGTGTAGTACTACTAATTAAAAATCAAAGCAAATCAAAATATTTCATAAAAATAATAATTTGATTTGTTCTTAGAAGTAGTATGTATTTTTAAAATGTACTTTATCTTTGTATATAAACACAATAAACATATTTTTGAGCTATTGCTGCGATAAATTTTAATGTTTCTTTGTTTTATGTATAAATTTTTATGAGTTCGACTTATAGGTATGTGTATTAGGTGGGGTTGATAAATGAATGCTTGTAAAAGCCATACCCTCATTTTACGATGCCCGCTGGTATAAAATTCCCAGCATACATTTCCCCACAGCATGTATTAAGTAGAGTACTTACATAATTAAATTAAAGCCGTATGATGTGGGGGTAATTCCCGTATTTATAAACCCATTATATTATACCATAATCCATTTCAAATAGCTTGGACACCTGTCATTGCCTCAATTCAATTCATTTTTTGTTGATATGGCCCCATCAACTTTTTGATGATTCCGCCATTGATCAGAAGGACCCGTAGGACCCGGGTATGTCCTTAAACTACGTCCAACAATGAGAGGTAGGGCACAGCGTTGACCATCACGCTTGAATCTGGGGCAGCCCAACTGGGGAAGTACCTCCTCCTTACAGAAGACCACAGCCATAATAGCACTGCCACCTTTCAGGTATGTAGTGTTGTGTTCCTGATGGTGAGTAAGGTTCCCAGAGCTCTAACCCCCCTTAAAGGCCGGCAACGCGCTTGTGACTCCCCTGGTGTTGCGAGTGCCCATGGGCGACGGTAATTGCTTAACACCAGGCAATCCGTCTGCTCGTTTGCCAATGTCATAAAAAAAAAAAAATAGAATTTTGGCCCTTTTGCTGTAGACATGGTCAAAGTTAACTCTAGTCCTAACTGGTAGCCATGGTGACAAAAACATAACTTACATGCGCACACGCTGTTAATCATTGACCACAAGGAAGACAAAAACAAAAGAATACGAATAATAATTTGACGACCGATCTGGCCTAGTGGGTAGTGACCCTGCCTATGAAGCCGAAGGTCCTGGGTTCGATTCCCAGTCAGGGCATTTATTTGTGTGATGAGCACAGATATTTGTTCCTGAGTCATGGGTGTTTTCTATGTATTTAAGTATTTATATGTATCTATTTATTATATATATCGTCGTCTAGTACCTGCAACACAAGCCTTATTGAGCTTACCGTGGGACTAGGTCGATTTGTGTAAGAATGTCCAAAATATTAAAAAATTAAATTAAATTAATATTAAATATAATGTATTTAACCCGAAAATCCCTTTTATACTTGTTGTAATTTCAGTAGAAACAAATTTACGCTCCGAAATCTTACTTATATTTCTTATTGCTAACAGTTCTCGTAGAACATTCAAAATTAAGCCCGTATTTCCACGTAAAGCTAGTTAAGCGGTTCAATGATGTTGATTTATTGGGTTGTACTGAAATTAACAGTCTATAAACTCACAGTATTCACGGTAATTTAGTATTTCGGCAATATATCAATAAGATCTAAATTTGCGCACATATATACTTAAATCTGGCGTCAGACAATTGTTGCCAAGAACGAGTATTCACGCTACAACTGATAGTGAGAAAATCATCTATTTCGGAATTGTTACATGTGGGTTTCCCGCGTTGAAATGTATCATCGGAACTGTAGGTGTGAACTAGTAAACTGCCAGGGCATTATTAGACGGCCATGGTATTCCCTGGCTATCGTAGGAGTACACCAAGTATTTGAAAGTTTTAAAGCGATTAAGTCCCGTAAAAACGACCGGTCTGGCCTAGTGGGTAGTGACCCTGCCTATGAACCCGATGGTCTTGGGTTCGAATCCCAGTCAGGCCATTTATTTGTGTGATGAGCACAGATATTTGTTCCTGAGTCATGGGTGTTTTCTGTGTATTTAAGTATTTATATGTATCTATCTATTATATTATATTATTTATATATATCGTCGTCTAGTATCTACAACACAAGCCTTACTGAGCTTACCCCAGGACTAGGTCGATTTGTGTAAGATTGTCCCGAAATATTTATTTATTTAATAAAATATTTATTAATTAAAAAAAAAGTTGTCTCGGTTGACTGCATCCGCCTAAACTAGAAAACCCATTTTACATCAAGCTCCATGAGTTTTCTTGAGGAATAAAGTTTAAATTGCAAAATTAATAATATTTATAATTACAATGTACAACCTAACTAAAATGAATCTAAAAAAAGTCGTAAGTGATTAAAAGTTTTTATTTTTATTTTATAATTTCGTATTTCTACTCACACAGCTTCATGCATAAGCTACGAGTATGTACAGTCAGCAGCAGAAATTGCTAAGCGGGCCAGGTGTTCAGATTTATCTTGACACGATCTTATTCTCTTAACAATAAAACCTTGTCAAGCTCAATTTTTAACACATCGCTTAACAGCTTTTGCTGCTGACTGTACTGTTAAAATTACGTAGGTGTACCATGGAAAAGTCCGATGAATGCTAATGGGTTGCCTTGCATAGACGCAATTAGCTCTAAATTTGTAACGCACCCTTTAAAAAATCGCAGTCCACAGCTGGACATCGGCCTCCCCAATTTCACGCCATCGTGTTCGACCTTCGGCTGTTTATAATCTATAGTTAAATACAAATAATCGGGACTTCATAGACAGGGTTACTAAGGTTTGGACCTGGGTATATGTCCTTAAACTACGTCCAACAATGAGAGGTAGGGCACAGGGAAGCCCAACTGGAGAAGTACCTCCTCCTTCAGAAGACCACAGCCATAATAGCACTGATAACTTTCAGGTATGTAGTGTTGTGTTCCTGATGGTGAGTAAGGTTCCCTGAGCTACAACAACTTTTAGGGTAGGCAACGCGCATTTGAATCCTCTGGAGTTGTAGGCGTCTATAGGCTACGGTAACTGATTATCAACAGGCGGGCCGTATGCTTGTTTACCACCGTCGTTGTATTAATATAAAAAGGGTACTAGGCCAAACCCGGGTATGTCCTTAAACTACGTCCAACAATGAGAGGTAGGGCACAGCGTTGACCATCACGCTTGAATCTGGAGAAGCCCAACTGGGGAAGTACCTCCTCCTTACAGAAGACCACAGCCTTAATAGCACTGCTACCTTTCAGGTCTGTAGTGTTGTGTTCCTAATGGTGCGTAAGGTTCCCAGAGCACCAACCTCCCTTAAAGGCCGGCAACGCGCTTGTGACTCCCCTGGGGTTGCGGGTGCCCATGGGCGACGGTAATTGCTTACCACCAGGCAATCCGTCTGCTCGTCTGCCGCCTATGTCATAAAAAAAAACCTGTCGCCAACAACCGTGATAATAAATCAGTGAACGATACCTAGCGTCTCCTATTCCTACTTAACTATCTTGCCTCCATTTTATCCAATTTTCTGGAAATTTTGGCACTAAATCTGGCGTTGAGTGGGAAGAGCAATAAATAATGAGAAAATTGGCACTTTGTTTACATAAGCTCGACATTACCACGAACGACCTATGACCTATACGTGATGTGATGAATCACACCCGCCTACGAGTTCTTAACAATATTGATCTATCATGTAGCTAAGATTCTTAAATTATATCTATCATGAATGTCCGCTCGCCCATAGACCCACACAGAACTAGGCGACATGTTTCGGGTAAGCTCAGAGCCCTGAGTGTAAGTTTTTAACATAACTTTACGTCACGAACGCGTTTGTGTTTCCCATATAAATAACATTATCACTTACGCGTTTTTTTACGTCAAAAGAAACTTACACTAGAGCCTCTAGTACCCATTTTCAAGCCGAGTCAGGACACACCGCTCGCGTTGAGGGTATATCGCTCACTCGATACAGTAGTAGTAACATGGCTCACAACAGTTTTAATTGTATACCATTAAAATTCAATAAATAGCTCGATTAGGAGATCGTTTAGGATATTCCAATGCAAAAAAGGCAATTTGTTTCTAAGTATACCGATTACAGCTTAATTATCGTTACAAAACTGACATAATTAAACTTTTTACTTGTCACGCTATTTAAGTACTTTTTTTTCTGAAAACTCATTAATCAATAACTTTAGCTTATAACAATACCATATTATTTGCTGCTAGATGATACCCGCGGCTTCGCCCGCATGGTTAGAGGAAAACGGAACATATTGAGTCTTCCCGTGGGAATGAGATGTTTTCCCGCTGGAAAAAGTAGCCTATGTCACTCTCCATCCCTTCAACTACCTCCACTTAAAAAATCACGTCAATTCGTCGCTCCGTTTTACCGTGAAAGACGGACAAACAAACAGACACACTTTCGCATTTATAATATTAGTATATTATCTGTTGCTAGCCTATCATAATACAAATGCAAATATATTCTCAATCGTCCAAGACTAGCCGTGTCAATGTCATTAGGAAGGGGTCATCTCAGTCTGTCATATGTCAGCTGCTAGGTCTGTGGTCCACTCGGGCGTCTGGTCGTCCGGGACGTTAGAAGGACGCGCGACGAGTTATTGTATAATTGTTACTAGCAAAACGTACATGTGGAAAAACGCCAAGTTAGTTAATAGTAACAAGGGAGCAAAATTGGTGTTTAATTTTACTTCGTGCTAATATTGAGACCTGCTAGTAAAGATTCAAAGATTGGAGTTTTGAGCGTTTGAGTTTGTGTTTCAAACCCAAGAGGGGTACAAACTTTACTGACGGGTGAAACAAGAATTTTCAACTCACTACCGCGGGAAAAAATTACCTGTAAAACATTTAAAAAAAATATATATTATCGGTATGCCTCATTTATCGTACAAAAACTTTAATAAAAGACCACCCAAACCGCTATTTATGGTCGTGTCTCTACGCGATTGCATCAGAACTGATGCCATTATATAACCCTTCGGATGTGGCAGTGGGCGGGGCATATTTGACTCGGAACCGATGTTTGTTGGGGCGTAAAGGTTCTCGAGTGAGACCACGTACCGGAAGGTGCACAATTGCGCGCATTGGCACAAGTTGGACTGAAGACTTTTCAAGATCGCGCGGGTAGCTCAAAACCGGTCATTGTGGGTCACTTTGGGGGCAGCCTATGTCCAGCAGTGGACATCCTTCGGCTGATATGATTAATATATAATAAATAAAGCGTGTCGCCGCTTGCTTCACGAACTTGGCTGACGCACTACCATTGGTTGAGTTATGATAATTAACATTCTTTTCGTTTATGAATATTAATTACCTACTCGAAAAAAACTCATGTTGCCTTTCGACTGCTTCTTTGTTTTTGTATAAAGAATGACATAATAGAATGTATTTGACGACAGGTTTGACCTAGTGGGTAGTGACCCTGCCTATGAAGCCGATGGTCCTGGATTCAAATCCCAATAAAGGCATTTAATTGTGTGATGAGCGCAGATAAGTATTTGTTCTTGAGTTGCAAATATCTGAACATGGACTTTTTATTGATATTTAAATATTTATGTCGTGTTCTGTTTTTAAAGGCCATTAGGCATTTTTAAACATTATCCCTAATTGAGTCTTTTTTCATTTTAACTTTATTAGAAATAAGTACTTCAACTTATCTAAATAAAGTAATATTATATGTCAATAACAAACCTCATTAGCTTTGGAGGGCAATCAATGCGGTATTGATAATAAAATATCATATCAACTGACTAACGAGTTCAATTTACGAGCGAGCATTGCTCTGTACAAATTTTGAATACATCGAACCGTTGAACTTTGCCATGCATAAACGTCGTAAGTATAGTCGTAAGTAGGTACATTTCAACAAATATTAAATCATCGGAGGAGACATTACTCACTCGGCGAATCAGTCAAACTATTCAGCGAAAAATGCTACTCGCGTCTGCGGTATACAGGGTTTTTTAGTGACTATTTCTTCTTTATTTATTTCATTTCTTTAATTAGGATTTTTATAACGTTTTTATAAAAGTAAAATAAAAAATACACCTAAAACCTATCAAAACAATAAGAACATTATAAAAAACCTAACCGAGGGCGCTGCCGGCAACGGGGCAGGACCCAGGCTGCCGGTGGTTAGGGCTGCAGGGAGAGGAACCGCCGGACTTTGCGCGCCGTGTCCAGGATTACCGCCTTCTGAATCTGACCCTTGATCCAACCACAACCACGTAGCGAGAGTCTTCGCTACGAGACCATTCGCGGAAATAACTGTCGGTACAATGATCGCCGAATCAACTTCCCACATAGTGACTTTATTATTACATTTTGTTTAATGTTAATAGTTCTTTTTTTTTTTAAACTGGCTTCTACTCCTTGGTAGTTTCCAAGGTGTATTTTGCCAATGACTACGTTTTTATTTGACGCGCATGAAGAGCTTGTTCGGTTAACATAATTTTGAAATGGGGAAGGTGATGTGTTGGGTTGGGATCCTAATACATACAAAAACACAACATTGTTATGGGCATAACAATGTTAATAGTTGTTTTAAAAATAAACGTTTACATAATTCATTTCTTAATGACTTGGAGGTTAAATTGAAATAAGACCTTTTAATGGAGTTTTATAACATTGGAAACTTATAATTATGTTATAATTTTAAAGCCTATCCGTCTGCCTATCCGTTTGACACCTTTGTCATTAAAAAAAAACGACATTTGATATAGAGTACCCTCAACAATAACCAGGCCTAGTACCAAGAACATCGAATATCATCTTTTACTCCAATTAAGACGTCATGAGACTGACGGAGACTATCATTTTCCAAATTTACGAATATCGATTTTCACGGTATGTATATTTAGTTAAATGTGCATAAAATGCTAAAGTACCTGTTAAGTGTTAATCATTATTCTTAAAATAAATATTACAATGTATTTTTCATGTTTAAATCTATTCAGGAAAGATTGTTTATCACTGATATCATATGATATCGTAAATGCATCGTATTTAATCGTGTGTGTAATTATTATTTGCTATTGTTATTTTTATATAATAATATTGTTGTTATTCGTTATTCTGTATCGAATGGATACACACTACGAGGGCAAGAAACGTCTGATAATAATTATTCATTGTTTACTCCAGTGGTTCGTAACTAAAGTTACTATATACTAAAAGGTTATTTATAATGGGCGGACTACGGATACAAAATACGGCAAAATCACGTCAAAAGATATACATAACATGGATATGACTACAATTGGTTTAAATAAATGATCATGTTTGCGAAATAGTTACACATTTTGAAAACATTTTTATTGACACTTAAAATCAAGCCTATTTAAAATTTAAATTATAGATTTAAGATACGGCTTATCATAAGTATCCATTTACGATTTGTGATTTTTTTTTGTCATAACCAGTTTAGCTATAAATATGGAAGGAAACACACTCTATATGTCTCTCAGGTGAAAAGGTATTTTTATTTTTATTAATATAAGTTTAATTTATAAGGTTTAATTTTTTTTAATGTCCTAATTATGTTCTACGTTAAGGAGGACAGAGGTATTTTGTCCTTACTGATAAAACTGCGTAATCTAAATTGATACACCCGCTTTAGAGCTATGAAGCTACAAACAGACACACAGATAAAGCTAGCATAGCTGTCAAACTTACAACAACCTTCTTGTTGCGTCGGAAATTAAAAAGTAACTATACCTACTGAGCCAATAAAATATTGTCGATGGCAGACATAGCTTAAATCCAAATAAAATTTTAAATATTTCTCTCTTTCCTAGAACTAGCCTACGTCATCCTCTCATTTACTATTTTCCCTCTAAATAGTAAAACCGGCAATATTTCAACAGAATCGCGACAGACAGAGTGACTCCCGGGAACCGTCAAATATATCAAACTAAAATCCTTGAAGAATAAAATAAAGTCGGTCTTTAAAAATTAAGATTTATGAGTTCGTCAGTCGCGCGATATACTCGGAAAATCGAATTTCCAAGGAAAATACGGATATGATACTCACCTATATATTAAAACAAATACGCAGAAGCACAAATAAAAAAATCGCTGCTCTCATTTTGAACTCTCACACCGACTCTTTTAAGTCGTATTTTCATTTGCTTGAACGAGAAAGATACGAGCTTTCGTAAATTACTAGTAAAGCCGCTTATTATTCTTAAATTCAATTAATATTGGTGTACCTTTATTTAACTTTAAACCTTATTGTAATATCTGAAGGTGCTATACGGAATAGCAGTTAAAGCGAGATGCGAGTTTTGGAAAGTTCACCGGTAATGTATTGGCGTCTGGCCAAAGAGAATTACTAAGGGATCCGGAGGGCTTATTAGTGATTTGTCGGAGGTAACGAGAAAAAACCGTGTGTGTTTACGAACGGATAATGCGTATAAGTGAAAAACTTCCTGGTTCATCTGTAGAATCTATTACAACGAAGAAAAACCGTTGGAAACACAACTCTATTACAAATATAATAAGTGCTTTGTTATTTGACTATTATAGCCTACAAAACTTATAATTAATGTTTTTTTGTTCGTCTTCAAAAAACTTGGCTCATGCATTCAGAGGAATAATATTTAGCATATAAACTTATGTAGGTACCGTCGCCGTTAGATATATCGGAGCAGTGGAGGTGGTCACATATATCTGAACATGCACCTTTGACCGCATGAATTTCTTTTGTTTTTTCTCGAAGTAAGTCTTCGAATTACTTTTTCAGTAATAATTTTATTTAAAAACAACTAAATACCTGTAAAAATAATTTATTATAACCACAGAAATCTGTTTTCCTGCCAAATATTGTTTTCTCAGTCGAATGTTGCTGCATTAGGTATCCCCGCCATGTTTCAATATATCAGCCATTTGTAGAGTAAACAATGCAGATTAGCATGTTTTGAAGATCATTTCACAAGTAGATTTATTAATGAGCTCCAGCTAACATTGCTCTAACATTGTATTGTTTGAAATCATTGAACTAACAATATTAATGTATATTTGTTTTCTAAGAACAAGGCGAAATTATTATTGTCATGTACTTAAAGATAATTTAAAAGAAACCATATGTACAGTCGCCATCAGATATATCGGAGCTGTGGAGGTAGTCACTAATCTGAACATGTACTTTATCGCCTTGATAATAGAGGCGTTGCTCAGATATTTGTGACTACCTCCACAGCTCCTATATATCTGATAGTGATTATTCTAGAGTAGCGCCTAAGTAATTATTCTAATAATACTCAGCTCACCTGTATTTCATTTGGTTATTTCATACAATATTGCATTGTCACGGAATTCACATAAGTGTGCTAAATTACATCTCGATCGTTTGAGGATAACAACGTTGGAATTCAATAGCAATATTTGAAATGTAATAACTAAAAGTTTGTAATAAAATAGTTACAGATCGAATAACGAGAGTTGGCGCCGTATTAGTATAAGTAGTTATACTAATATATTATAAATCCGAAAGCAACTCTTTCTGTCTCTCCAATTTGGATAAATGATCATTCGGACCCGGGTATGTGTATGTCCTTAAACTACGTCCAGCACGTAGGGCACAGCGAAGTACCATCACGCTTGAATCTGGGGCAGCCCAACTGGGGAAGTATCTCCTTACAGAAGACCACAGCCACAATAGCACTGCTACCTTTCAGGTATGTAGTGTTGTGTTCCTGGTGGTGAGTAAGGTTCCCAGAGCTCCAACCCCCCTTAAAGGCCCGCAACGCCTGTGACTCCCCTGGTATTGCGGGTGCCCATGGGCGACGGTAATTGCTTACCATCAGGTAATTCGTCTGCTCATTTGCCACCTCTGTCATAAAAAAAATGTTATGTAGAGAGTTTGAGCTACGAGAAAGGACATAGGATAATTTTTATCCCGCTTTTAACCATACTTTAAAGACTGGCCGACGAAGTCACGGAGAAAAGCTAGTGTCTATATAAATCTTGACAGTTGAGCACAAAACTCATGCCAACTCTTGTGAATCGACTTCTACTAACGTCAGTACCCTTACCACGAGTTGTGACATTGAGGTTTTCGATAAAGAGTATCGAGTTTACTATCTGTGCATCTCGCTTGTACTATTTTAGTCCGAACGGGATGCACAGATAGTAAAAGCGATACTCGTTATCGGAAACCTCAAAGTCACAACTCATGGTAAGGGTATATTTGTGTGAGGCCAAAAGTCCTTGCAGTTACAATGGACCGGACGCAGGCTGTCCTAGATATCAGACAAGCCCTAGGCATTGAGTTAGTACAGTCAGCAGCTAAAGTTGCTAAGCGGGCGAGGCGTTTTTTTATACATCGACGGTGGCAAACAAGCACGCGGCCCGCCTGATGGTAAGCAGTTACAGTAGCCTATGGACGCCTGCAACTCCAGAGGATTCACATGCGCGTTGCCTACCCTAAAAGTTGTTGGAGCTCTGGGAACGTTACTCACACAACACTACATAGCAGTAGGTACTAGGTAGCAGTGCTATTATGGCTGTGGTCTTCTGTAGCTTCAACATTTTAGCCGTGAGACCTCCACTGCTGAACATAGGCCTCCCGCAAATATGACTTGTATCATCTTGGGTGGTAGTTGCCATAGCCACCACGCTTGTCAGGCGGGTTGACGACCGCAGTAGCTGCAGTTTAGATTCGGATGCTGCTGCCCATCCGTTGGTTTTTTCCCTTTGACGCCTCTTACGACGCCTGCGAAAGATAGGCATAATAGGACTTTATTGTTAAGAGAATAAGAACTTGTCAAGTTAATTCTGAACACGTGGCCCACTTCTGCTGCTGTCTATACCAATTTAAGTTGCGTAATGCCTTGGACCTATTGATACGCGTACTTAATTCTATGTCAAATGATATTTGTGCCAATTTAGGTCTTGTTCGATAGGATTAAAGTGCTTTTTTGAATGAGTATTTCACGTTTAAAAACTTGAAGCGAGCGAAATTGTTACTTTGTTAACACATTCGCTGCCACCCCCTCAAAAAATTTATGGAAATGAACGCACATGTGCGTCGGTGGCAGTGAATGCATATACTCTAATTCCATTCAATTTTGTAAAATTTCGGCACATCCACGATTTAGAAAATGGAAATTTTGATGCAGATAAAAATCAAATCAAATCGCAATCAAAGCATTTATTTCGAATCATGGATCCATAGATCGTTAGTAAATACAAAATACTGTGAAAACCGGGTGAAATCATAACACAACAATAATATCAAATAATAATATATTTGGAACAAACAAAATTAACCGCCGGGCCAGTGATAATTAGAGGTAAACAGATAACTTGCCGTTTATTCCGTTGCTGTGTATTTAAGATAAGTGACGTACTTTGGATAAGATATCTTAATACTTAGTGTGGAAATAAAATAATATTTTAAACAAACAAACTAGTCTATCAGTGAAAGCCAAAGTTTGGATAACTCGCAACGATCGTAGTTTACTTGTCGTAATAGTCAACTAAATTTGATTTCTAGGCCGCTTCGAACCTTGTCACAGTGACGTTAATAAGAGATCTTTTGCGTCTTTCATATGGATTTTAACTGTGATAAGGAACGAAGTGGTCCATAAATCATATTGGTTGGCTGTACTTGTTGTGGTTTACATTTGTGTATGTGTGCTTGAAGTAAAATTGTCTCAAAATATGGTGCTACATTTCAACTCAGTAGATTATTATAGGCAGATAAGGGGAGAGTTAAATAACATTTACTTCATCTTGGAAAATGGTTAGTTATTCAACTACGGACAAATCAAATATTTTTTTATCATATACCTATTTTGATTTCTAAGTAATGACACCACCTTCAACCATTTGAACGCTTTTCCTCTCGCAAAATGTGACGCGTACGCCAACGTCTCGAGTAGTGAAAGAACTAATATAAACCTTTCGAATGACTGGTGTCCGTTGGCACGTTGGGTCGACGGCATTCGGAAGATTGCGGGTCACTTCTGGATGAGATTAGCACCGGGACAAGTGGCGTACTAGAAGAGGCCTGCTCAGCAGTGGGCGATGAAGGGCTGATATGATGATGATGATGAATATAAACCTTATGTCAGCAGGAAAATTGCTTTGACAGTGTCCACCACAGCGACCATATAAAGGTCGGTGGCGTGGCAGGCACCACATCACGCGACCACTTTAGTGGTTTTAGGCGGCAAACGAGCAGACGGATGCCTGATGGTAAGTAATTACCGTCGCCCATGGGCACCCGCAACACCAGGGGAGTCAAAAGCGCGTTGCCGGCCTTTAAGGGGGGTTGGAACTCTGGGAACCTTACTCACCATCAGGAACACAGCACTACAGACCTGAAAGGTAGCAGTGCTATTATGGCTGCGGTCTTCTGTAAGGAGGAGGTACTTCCCCAGTTGGGCTGCCCCAGATTCAAGCGTGATGGTCATCGCTGTGCCCTACCTCTCATACCTCATACCTCTTTCAAAGGGTTCAAGATGGTTTTCTATCACCTGTAGTTGATCTCATGTTATTATTACGTGTTTTTCGCTGAAGGTCACAAGGCGTCGATAATTTAGAACTATCGATTCGAACAGTCGACGACAAAGATATGTATACACTTTTTCACCTTATTACAAAGGATTAAGGTGACAAAGTGTATACTTACATATCTTTGTCGTCGACTGTACATCCTTGACTACAACTTGATTGTTTAACGAGAAACAATACGAACGTTTACGTGAATCATTTAGTGTCTTTGACTGTATTTCCGAGAATTCGGGTAACCTTAGCTACCTGCCTACCGAAACTATGTAGCGTTATTACAAATAGACTGGACTTAACCGCGTATATTAACTTTAAAAATTACCTCCGGAGTTTAACGACGAGAACGAGAACGACGTTGTCCTCGTGGTCTCGAATGAAGACTCAAATCAGTAAGGGCATCTATTTGTGTGATGAACACAGGTATTTGTTTATAAGTCATGGGTGCTGTAACGTATTTGAGGGACTAGGTATAAGGGTTGGTATCGATCGATAATAATAAGCACATGTAACTCCGAGGATTTATTCTGGACTGCGGTGTATGACAGCCGTGTATCACACATATGTGAATCTACCTACATTACAGGTGCTTTCTACTGGGTGTTATAAAAAACGTGATACAAGATTATCAAACCGGCATCTATTCATGATTTTAAACATCTTTTACTATGGGGTCAAATTTGTAAAATTAAATAAAAAATTTGCTGTTCCATAGAAAAGGTCAAATATAAGTTGACGAAAATGTATGAGTATTTTTTACAATTTACAATTTGACCAGATGCCGGCTTGATAATCTTGTATCATGTTTTTTATAACACCCGGTATATACATTTAAATACATATTTGTATATTATACTCGTATATAACGTTAGCTGAGTACCCACAACACAAGTCTTCTTGAGCTTACCCTGGGGCTCAGTCAATTTGTATAAGGATGTCGTGTAAGATTTATTTATTTATAATTTATTAATTGAAAATAATTACCAGGGTTAACATACAAATACTAGAGATTAGAGAATTTAATACTCAACCAGGTTCCCACAATGTTGTGGTTGGATTGTATAGATTCTAATTGAAATTATTATGAATTATTCTTTTCACCCAATAGCCTAGTATTTAGATTGCATTAACTCTCAATTGTGCTTACACCATGGCAAGTGTATTTAGATCCCACGACACGAACAGGGGCAACATCCGCTAAGTACTTCTTTTACATTTCACAAAATGTCCAAAATACGTCTGCGCATTGGCTTCAGCGTACGCTTCCCAAATGTCCGGAACACCATTGTTCCGTGTACAAGAAGAACATCAGAATAAAAAGTAAAATAAATACAATAAAAAGAAGACCCCAATACGAGGTTTTAAATGTATGGGTTAGACTAGTTTACCAACAACTTCTCATTATAATTGCAAAGATACTGACCGAAAACAAAGGTCCGGTTTCCGACTGACTAATTACATTTGTCCGTTCCGATAATTAAGACAATAATCGACCAATTGTGTCTCATTGCTATAGTCAATGACTGGATAGTGTTGCCGTCGACTGGCGAGATACCATGGACCTACCGACCAGTATTTACCTCTTGGACCCGAGTATGTCCTTAAACTACGTCCAACAATGAGAGGTAGGGCACAGCGAAGTAACGCTTGAGTCTGAAGAAGCCCAACTGGGGAAGTACCTCCCCCTTACAGAAGACCACAGTCATAATAGCACTGATACCTTTCAGGTATGTAGTGTTGTGTTCCTGATGGTAAGGTTCCCAGAGCTCCAACACTCCTTAAAGGCCGGCAACGCGTCAGTGTTGCGGGTGCCCATGGGCGACGGTATTTTTCTTACCATCAGGCAATCCGTCTGCTAGTTTGCGATTTTTGTCATAAAAAAAAAAAATGTATGTGTAACTACAATGGCAATGAAATCATGGCTGTTTAAAAAGTGTGTAATTGCGATGCTATAAAGGTTTGTATACATTTTTTTTGTTTTATATTGACCCCGATTCTTTATACTGGTTAATTTGCAAGGATCGGACAAACGCCCGTCATTTTGAAAACATAACCCTGTTTCGTGTTACGGAGACTTCATTATATTGAAAAATATTATTATATTAAACTTTTTTTATAAGAATTAATTCAGCGACAGTAAAATTTATGAATGAATCTGGAATGGATGTTGTTATGTGAAAAATTCACTGTCGCGATCCAAAAAGAATGACTTATTTGTTCGATCTTTTCACTTGTGCGATCATTGGATTATGCGATTGAATTCAGGTTGGATAATAAAAATAACAATGATTGAATAAACAATATAAAATAGAATATATGTATTAGTATCTCAAGGAAGTCTCCGTTGTGCGGAACAGGGTTATGTTTTCAAAATGACGGGCGTTTGTCCGATCCTTGTTAATTTGAAACGAGTTCTCGGCAAGCTGTAGAGATATATGTAGTCTCGCTAGCACGAGATATCTCGAGTCATCTCCGGATAAATCTTGTTTTTGTTTTTAATTAGACGATGACTTAGGCTTGTAGATATTGTTACCTTAAATGGAAAGTAATTAAAGTAATATTAGATTTTTTGAGAATTAATGAAGCTTAATTTTAGTAAGAATGTAATAAAGTCTATTTATAATATAATAATATATTTTAATGAGACTAATGAGAGAATATTGTAAGTTATTTCATGATAGATCTTTAAATAAAGATACCTATAAGCATCTCTTCCGTACACTGAACAATGACCCAACGCGTAGAGGCCCTTTCGACTATTTAATGAAATGTAAGGGGTACACTAAGTGGATGTTGCCCGTGTCATGGGACGCGCACAGAGACAGCACCCGCCATGGTGTAAGGACTATTGAGTTATAATGGAATCTAGAATGTACTAGGCTTTTGGGTTGAAAGGATGGACTAGCTACTGGGCTATTGGATAAAAAACCGGACGTCTGCCTAATAAAATGGTATTCAATTTATATAAGCATTATTATTAGTTACGTAAAATACTGTAGAGATTCTGTGAAAAGATTTTAACTAAAAACACTTAACACTTTCGCTGCGAAAGGTAAACGTGTGTTAAGGAAAAAAGTACCCCGCCTGTCGACGTACAGTCAGCATCATATAATTAGTTGCAGTACGTATGGTCAAATATATCGTAACTTTACTGTTATATAAATAAAGATCTGTATCGGTAAGTATATTTGGCCACTTTGGTTGTCAATAACTATGTGACAGAGATTAAGGTCGCCGGAAGACACTGGTCGCTTCCAACCGGTACATATGGAGGTTCAAGAGGGAGGCCTGCTAAGTTCAGCAGTGGACGTCTTACGGCTGAGATGATAATGATGAACTATTTGACGCTGACTGTACTGTCGGCGAATACATGAGATAAACTAGAATCAGTTCACTTTTTATGTCAATTTACATTACTTAACTAAGTTGAAAATTAATATCTCAATGTGCCGTAGTTCTGGTGTTAGGTACCAGAGGCGCTACCGCCAAAAACGATATTCGTAAATTTCGGGCATCTTTCTCTTTTACCCGAATTAAGACGTCATGTGAGTGACAGAGACAATCGCCGGAATTTACGAATATCGTTTTTGGCGATTGCGCTTCAGAACTTTCAGAAGGTAAGGAGTTTTACTAAACTAACTAATCCTAGCCCTAACTTTCGGAAGGTAGGTTATAAATATTTGTGTGTTATCTTTTGGTGGTAGTTTGAAGTTCTGTCGCAATACAATTTTGGAATACGAACAGACGTGCCGTTGTCTTTTATTCCATTATCCCGGATTCCTTGGCTCCGTATATCTCATTTGGCGACGAATTCGGACAATAAGCGTGCGGCAGGGAAAAATAAGTGTGGAAATGTCAATTGGGAAGTTGCAACCGTTTGACCCCAGCGCGGACGATTGGGCGTTGTACGTAGACAGGCTGGAACAATACTTTATTGTGAATAAAGTAACGGATGAATTGAAAGTGCCTACGTTAATTACGGTGATGGGCAGTGCTAGCTACGAATTATTAGTGACATTGTGTACGCCTGATAAGCCGTCAACGAAGAAATTTGAGGTACTAAAAGAATTAATGACCAATCACTTGCAACCTAAGCGTAGCATAATGGCGGAACGTTATAAATTTCGTCAGAGGGTCCAAAAGAGCGGTGAGTCATTAGCAATCTACGTAGCTGATTTAAAGAAATTGACTAAATATTGTGATTTTAAGACGGAGCTGGAAGATAATCTTCGGGATCAATTCGTGTGTGGCATAGCGGACGACACGATACGGCAACGATTGTTCGTGGAAGATGCGTTGTCTTTCTCGAAGGCTTGGAAGCTAGCGGTAGCCATGGAGGCAGCAGAGAAGGACGCCGCAGCAGTAGATGGCAGGACACGCAGTGCGGGTAAAGAGATAGCAGAGGTGCTGTATTCATCGGCAAATAGGGCCAGGACGCAGGGAACCTGGAAGCCGAACGCATCGGGCCAGGCGGCAGGGCGCACCAAGGGAGCATCGCTACCATGGGGCGGCGCGCCGGCGAGGCCAGCGGCCATAACAGAAGCGGCAGGAGCGTCGCGGGACCGACAGGGTCAGTGTCGTGCTTGTGGCGGGAGTCATAACGCGGGAACATGCAAATTCCGCATGTATTCATGTCGTGTATGCATGCAACAAGGCCATTTAAAAAGGATGTGTCCCCAGCTACAGAGTGGGGCAAGAGTGCATTCGTTGGATGTGTATGAAAACGACGAGAATATATTAAACGAGGTAAATTTGAACGCATTAACTGTAGGCAGTTTAAGTTGTTACAAACCTGTAACGCTGGAATTATGCGTTAACAACATAATTTTACAAATGGAAGTGGACACGGGTAGCGTGATTTCGTGTATAAATTTCGATTGTTATAAAAGGTTATTTAAAAGTTGGCCTATTGAAACATCTAATGTTATATTAAATTACTATACAGTGGATGCTCCATCTATTCGACCGGTGGGTAAAATCACTCCATTAGTTAAATATAAAGGTAAAGAGATGACTTTAGATCTGTTTATTATAGATAAGGGTAGAAATCCACTATTAGGGAGGCAATGGTTACAGGAGTTGTCTATTGGCTTGGAAGAGTTGCATTGTAATAAAATTGAGACGGAAACGGAACTTAGTATGGATTTATTAATTTCTAGGTATAAGAATGTGTTTGCGGACGGGCTCGGGCGGTACACGGGCGGCACGGTGGCACTGCGCGTGCGCGAGGGCGCCGCGCCGGTGTACATGCGCGCGCGCCCGCTGGCGTACGCGCTGTGCGAGCCGGTGGAGCGCGCGCTGGACCAGCTGGAGCGGGACGGCATCATAACGCCGGTTGAAACGTCAGACTGGGCCACACCGATAGTTCCGGTAGTCAAGCGTGATGGAGGTATTCGCATATGTGGCGATTATAAATTAACATTAAACAGATGCCTAGAAATTGATCGATTCCCTTTGCCGAGGGTGGAAGACCTGTTGGTCAAGTTACACGGGGGGCAGACGTTTTCAAAAATTGATTTGTCTCAAGCTTATGCTCAATTTGAGTTAGACGAGGCATCTAAACCTTTTACAGTGATCAATACTCACAAAGGTTTGTATAAGTATAATAGGCTTATCTATGGACTATCATCGAGTCCAGGGATATTTCAAAGGAAGCTGGAACAACTGTTCGCAGACTTACCGCGAGTAGGAGTTTTTCTTGACGATGTTATTTTGACTGGGGAGGACAGAGAAGAGCATTTGCGTACATTGCACCAAGTTTTAGGACGCCTTGAGAAATTTGGTCTAAAAGTTAAAAAAGAAAAGTGCTCTTTATTCTCAGAATCAGTCACGTATTTAGGGTTTCGAATTAGTAAACAGGGGATTCATACATGTCCAGAGAAGGTTAAGGTAATTAAAGACATGGCCATACCGGCTAATGTTACTGAACTGCGCTCATTCATAGGAATGATTATGTACTACGCCAAATTTGTTAAAAATATTAGCATGACCTTAACACCGTTGTACAAACTGTTAAAAAAAGGGGCAACATTTATTTGGACAAAAGAATGTTCGGACGCATTTAATGCAGTCAAGCGTTGTTTGTTGTCTAGTTCAGTGTTGGCGCACTATGACCCTGAACTACCTTTATGTCTCACCACAGATGCGAGTTCCAGTGGCGTGGGAGCTGTGATCTCTCACCAGATGCCAGATGGTTCGGAAAGGCCGGTGGCATACGCTTCCAGAGTCCTAAATTCAGCGGAGGTCAACTATTCTCAAATCCAGAGAGAAGCTTTGGGCATTATTTTTGGTATTAAAAAATTTCATCAGTATCTGTACGGCCGTAAGTTTTTGCTGAGAACCGACCATAAACCATTAGTTTCCATATTCGGGGAAAAGGGTGGTATTCCGTCAATGGCAGCGAGTAGATTACAAAGGTGGGCGGTCATTTTGTCGGGTTATCAGTACGATATAGAATACGTGCCTACGGATAAAAATGGAGCGGACGCCCTATCGAGATTACCGGTGGGCAAGCAGTCAGTGGATAAGCTGGAGGTAACGTATGTACAATTTGTACAGGATTTCTTACCAATTACTAGTGATCATGTAAGGGACCATTTAAAAACAGATAACCTACTGAGAAAAATAGTGATGTACTTACAATCAGGCTGGCCGATGAAGTGCAACGATCCAGAGCTACAACCTTATTGGGTACGACGACAAGAATTGTATTTCGAGGCAGGTTGTGTTATGTGGGGATACAGAATGGTGATACCTAATGTTGTAAGACCGGACGTTTTACGAGAGCTGCATATAGGCCATTTTGGAGTGGTAAAAATGAAAAGTCTTGCACGAAGCTATGTTTGGTGGCCGGGCATCGACAAAGATATAGAAAAAACGTGCCGCGAATGCGAGGCGTGTGCGCTAGAAGCACCAGCCCCGGCCAGATCTGCACCACAAGCTTGGCCGTATCTTGAAGAAGTTTGGAGTAGGTTACACATGGATTTCTTGGGACCACTAAATGGCTTGACCTTTTTGGTAGTCATCGACTCATCGTCCAAATGGATTGAAGTAAAACAAATGTCAAGGACGACTGCAGAAGACGTGAGTAAGGTTTTAAGAGAGATATTTGCTCGTTTCGGGTTACCAAAGATTATGGTATCGGACAATGGGCCGCCGTTCACAAGTTCAGAACTGGCCCAATTTATGCGATTGAATGGCATAGTACAAATGTATTTACCGGTATATCATCCGTCTTCAAACGGGGCCGCCGAGAATGCGGTAAAGTTAGTCAAACAAACTATAAAGAAAGCGTTGAGAGAGAAGCTAGACGTCGACACGGCGCTCCAGTCATATTTACTGGCCTACAGGAACTCCATTCACAGCAGCACGGGAGTGTCGCCTGCGAGATTGCCGCAGCGTCGAGGCCTGCGCACACGGCTCGATTTGCTGCGAGCTGACGCGGGGGCCGCGGCGCAGGAGTGTGTGCGCGCCGCGCAACGGCGGCAGTGTGAGCATGCAGGGGGAGTCGCGAGGTCATGTAGTGCAGGTGATAAGGTGTGGGCGAGGAATTTTAGCAAGGGGGAGAAATGGGTTAAAGGTACAATCATGGAACAATTAGGTTCAAGGAATTACTTGGTGCAAAGGGAAGACGGTCAAATTATTAAAAGGCATATAGATCAGTTACGTAATAACTCACGATTGGCTATAACGGCGTGCCCAGGGACGGACAAAAGCGATGACAATTCAGTACCATGTGGGTCGCCAGAACCGGCCTCTGTACCGTCCGGGCCCATACCTAAAAGGGTTCCAGCACCCGTAGAAAGATATGGTAATCCTATATTATATTGAGTATATGTATCCATTTCCATCACCCTTGGGTATACGATACATTGATGAATTATAAAAAAAAAAAAAAAAAAGGTTTGTTCTTATATATTATTAATATGATGTTATAGTGAAAAAGGCTTTCGTAAACTCAAGGTCTATTCATGGATATGCACCTGATGTATTCTTAGTTAAGTGGTAGGGTGTGATGTATGTCTATAATTGCAATATTCATAGATATGTATCACAGCTGATTGTACGGTCACTGAACTCGCGGGTAGGTTAAGAATTTTATAAATATTTGTGTGTTATCTTTTGGTGGTAGTTTGAAGTTCTGTCGCAATACAATTTTGGAATACGAACAGACGTGCCGTTGTCTTTTATTCCATTATCCCGGATTCCTTGGCTCCGTATATCTCATTTGGCGACGAGGATGGGATAATAGGTACTAGGATTAGTTTAGTTTAGATTAGTTAATGTTAGGGCTAGGATTTGTATACTAATCTGTACTGCGTGCATTGTACTTATACTAATAACATTCACCAAACTTGTGCAAGCACAATTATTTAAAAGTAACATTATTCGAATATATTTTCACATTGTTTTATTATGTAATCATATCTATAACGTAATGCGAACGGCTAAGACACAAATAATAACAATAAATCATTTTATCTACACCACAATACCAATTAGCAACGTTATGTTCACACTCATTTCAAATTCGACCATGCATATTATACTTTATGTGTACAAAGGCCACATAATATTAAGACAACATATTGTTTATTTTGCATGTCAACTACATCTAGTTGTTTTTTCCTGTATTAATTGTGAAGGGGCCTAATAATTTAACTTTATATTATCAGAACTGTGGTGGTTTAAAATCTAAAATATCTGACTTGCGTCTAAACGTACTGCAATGCGATTACGATATTATAATCTTAACAGAAACATGGTTGCGGCCGGGAATACATAGTGCGGAAATATTTTGTAATAATGTTTATAGTGTATTTCGGCGTGATAGGGACTTGGTCGGAGCGGCGAAGAAGGATGGCGGTGGCGTTCTTATAGCGGTAAAATCATCCTTACGGGCATCACGTGTCCCAAATTGGGAGTCTAAAAATATTGAAGATATCTTTATTACTATAATTAGTCAAAAAATGAAATTAATTATCAATTTCGTCTATATTCCCCCCAAAACGTCTTATGATGTCTATAAAGAGTATTGCGCTAAAATTACAAGAATTAACGATAGCTACAGAGGTTTTAATATTTGTATTGTGGGTGATTTTAATATACCCACTATTGACTGGATTGAGCGGCCGGGCTCGCAGGAACTTGTGCCATCAAATGGTGTCTTGTGTCGCATAGGGGGGCTCGTTCTAGGGTCAAGCGGCATATTGGGTCTTAAACAGTTTAACAGGTTCCGCAATACGAATGATAGGATTTTAGATTTATTATTTTGTAACCAGGAGGGCGTTACTACTGAGCCCGATGTTGAACTCTCTAATATAGATAGGCATCACCCGCCCATAGTATTTACCATGAACCTTAGTTGTCCTCGACCCCTTTCCGTCAACTGTATCCGAAAATATAATTACGAAAAGGCAGATTACGGCGTTATATCACGTGAATTGAATAAGGTAAATTGGGAAGCTGAATTAGATAACTTACAACCGGACCAGGCAGTAGGGCGATTCTACGATCTACTGTTTGACGTTATTGATAAATTAATTCCACTTAAACACATAAAAAACTCTAAATATCCAAAATGGTTCTCCCCAGCTCTCATTAGCACGTTAAATAGGAAAATAAAAGTATGGCGCAAATGGAAGATCTATCAGTCGCTCGCTGATTATCAAGAATACTCACTTCTTCGCACTCGCTGCAAAATATTAATGGTAGAATGTTTTAATACCTTTACTGCTAACACGGAAAACTCCTTAAAACGTAATATCAAGGCATTTTGGTCGTTTGTGTCATCCCAAAGAAAAAGCTTGTCTACCTATCCCGAAACTATGTTCCATGATAATGAATTTGCATCTACACCTAAACAAATTGTAGATCTATTCTCTAAGTTCTTTTTTTCTGTATTTGAGCCTAAGGGTGACATAAGCTACGACGTTCTGGCCAATTTACCACAGCACGAGAGCGCAGCTAACTTATCAAATTTATATATCAAGAAAGCAGATATTTTTATGAAACTCTCTAAGGTCGATACAAATAAAGGAATCGGCCCTGATAAAATCAGCCCTATACTTATTAAAAACTCTGCCAAGGCGCTTACTAATCCGTTATACATTATATTTAATAAATGCCTAAGTTTAGGCATCTTTCCAGAGCAGTGGAAAACTTCTTACGTCACACCAATTCATAAAAATGGGTCACGTGCTGATATTACTAATTATCGACCTATATCAGTTCAATCTTGCATCCCTAAAGTATTCGAGAACTTAATACATGACTTTTTGTATCCCTCGCTTGTTAATGCTATAATCCCAGAGCAGCATGGTTTCATGAAGGGTAAATCTACGATCACTAATCTTACACTTTACACAAACTACCTATTAGAATCTATGGATAAAAGAGTACAGGTTGACGTGATATTCACTGATTTCAGAAAAGCGTTTGACAAGGTGGACCATTTACTGCTTCTGGAAAAACTGGCTTACAATGGCATCCGGGGAAACCTTCTACGTTGGTTCGTGTCGTACCTTTCAAACAGAACCCAAGTCATTACCGTGAATGGGTTTAGGTCTGACTTCACAACTGTAACTTCTGGGGTAATTCAAGGTTCTATTTTGGGTCCCTTGTTGTACATTATTTTTATAAATGACATTAAGGAGTGTTTTAAAAACTGTAGTATTCTAATGTTTGCAGATGACTTAAAAATATTTAAATCAGTAAAATCTTATAATGACATTAAATTAATTCAAGATGATATCAACAGCTTTACTTCGTACTGCCACAAAAATAAACTTCAACTAGCAAGTGATAAATGTTTGCACATGTGTTTTACGAAAAATAAAAAAAGAGCAATTGATTCTGAATATAGTATTGGTAACACAACCATCACAAAGGTGTCATCTGTACGAGACTTAGGTATATTATTTGACAACAAACTTGCTCTTAACAGTCATATTGAACGAATTATCTCTAAAGCATACCAAATGCTAGGTTTTGTTTTAAGAACAGCAATGGTGTTTAAAAAATCATCCACGTACATTCTATTATACAAAGCGCTAGTTAGACCGCATTTGGAATACGCTTCAACTGTTTGGAACCCACTTTATTCCAAGTATTCGAAAGCAATTGAAATGGTCCAAAAAAAGTTTTTGCGGGCTACACATAGACGCTTAACTGGCAAACGTATGTCCTACTGTAAATTACTGCAACATTATAAGTTACCCTCCCTCGAGTCAAGGCGCACGTGTTCTGATATGTTGGTTCTCCACAACATCTGTCGTGATAAGTACGACTGCCCGGAGCTGCTCGACAACATACGCTTCAGGGTCCCCTCACGCAGTACTGCCCGCTCTAATGCCTTGTTCGCCGTCCCAACTTGCTCAACTAACGCTGGGATACGCGCACCTTTGCGCCGTCTTTGCAATTCATACAACAAACTGTTCACGGCCGCAGACATTTTCAATACAAGCAGAGTAAGTTTCCAAAAACAAATCCTTGAAATTCTAGCTCCGACAACTTAATAACTTTATGCAATTTGTTTCATTGCTATCTAGTCGCTAGAAGTTTACTTTGTTTACTGTAGCATTACCCTATCTATATTATGTAAAAGTTCTTAGTGAGAGCGTTTTAGGAGGTAGGTACACGTCTATTGCAATGTATAACTTATCCTTTATTCTATTATTGTACTTGCTTCTGTTGTTTCTCCAATAAAGAAAATAAATAAATAAAAAGGTTTAGCATCGGAACTCGACATGCAATTTATTAATTTACTCTTTCACACCTATACCTACGAGCGAAAAAGAGGCAAATAGACGAACGACCGATGTGGTTCTCGGTAGGCCTCAGTGTTTGAAACAAATGTAGAATTATCTTGTTTTAAACAAACTGGTAGTTCCCGTGGGATTACAAAAACATACACTCACGAGCAATAACAACTCACTTTATGAAGCAGTGTCTTTACAATATGACCCGTTATTATTGCTCTTGAGTGCAATATTGAAATGGCAATACGCTCTCAGGAGCCAGTTTTTTATACGAGGGCGGGTTTTCAAGTCCTTTTTTAAAACAATCGAATGAAATAAAGCGTGTGATAATTTACTTTTTTAGCAAATTGTTGTGTCGTATATCTATGGGAGGTTTCAGACAAAAAAATCCGAAATTAAGCCATTATGTCAGTTTTGTGTCGATTGTGATTAAGCATAATTTTTTTTTAAATACCTACTTCGATTTGGTGCGTGTTTCATCTACACTAATATTATAAAGTCAAAAGTTTGTGAGTGTGTTGTTACTTCTTCACGTCTAAACTATTTTAATAAAATTTGGTCTGGAGTTAGCTGACACCCTGGATTAACACATAGGCTACGTTTTTTCACTAAAACCGCGGGTAACACCGCGTGGCACAGCTAGTAAACTATAAGCAATATTACAATGAAAAGAAAAGTTTTTTTCTACAGATTTCAGCGGATGAAATAAATTATCGTCACAAAACTGAAACTGTTTTCTGAGAACTTCCAAAGTCGCTGGGAAGACTTGTACAATCTGAACATGCACTTTATCGCCTTGACAACAGAAGTGTTGTTCAGATATTTATGACCACCACCACAGCTCCGATATATCTGATGGCGACTGTGCGAGGTCATCCGACCACCTAATTCACCAGGGACTACATAACCGCTCCATAAAGGTTGTAAACTGTGTATGACATACAAAATACAAATTCATTTAGTTGTCGACCAAAATGGAACATTTTATTATCATATCTTGGTTTAGATTAGTTTTCGATGGCACAATGGAAATTTTCGATAGCGATACCGATACCTGAGGCTCTAGTGTAAGTTTCTTTTGACGTAAAAACACGTCTCGAACGCGTAAGTGTTAATGCTATTTATATGGGAAACTAACGCGATGGTGACGTTTTGTTACGTTAAAAACTTACAATCAGGGCTCTGTAGGTATTTTATACCAATAGCATTCAGTCGCCATCAGATTTTTTGAATCAGCCAAGGTGGTCACAAATATTTGAACAACGCCTCTATTATCAACACGATAAAGTGCATATATAGTGCACGTCCCGATTTTTATCAACCTTTTCGCCGCTACATCGAAAAACCATATTCGTAAACGGACAATTATCTCTATCACTCTCATGACGTCTTGATTGGAGTAAAAGAGAAAGATGCTCGAAATACACCAACTTCGATGTTCGTGGTCCGGCCCTTGGCTACTCCGATACATTTGATGGCGCCTGTACTTTTTTTTAATTCTTGACATTGAGCTTTGAGGTTAAGTTAAAATTAGTAATTAAATAAATAAAAATTACTGGACATCCTTACACACATTGGCTGACTTCCACCGACTCCCACGGTAAGCTCAAGAAGGCTTGCTGTGTACTCAGCCAACGATACATATAATATACAAATACTTCAATACATAGAAAACACCCATGACCCAGGAACTAGTATCAGTGCGCATCACGCTAATAAATGCTCTTACTGGGATTCGGAACCAGGACAACACACACACCACGGTAGGGCCTACTGTGGTAGGGTTTTTATTACTTGTCACAATATATGTCACTCTCCAACACTTAAGTGATCGTGAAAGTGACGCATGGCGTGATAGACGATAAAATTGCAACCATTTTTTTTTATGTCATAGGCGGCAAACGAGCAGACGGATTGCCTGATGGTAAGCAATTACCGTCGCTCATGGGCATCCGCAACACCAGGGGAGTCACAAGCGCGTTGCCGGCCTTTAAGGGGGGTTGGAGCTCTGGGAACCTTACTCACCATCAGGAACACAACACTACATACCTGAAAGGTAGCAGTGCTATTATGGCGATGGTCTTCTGTAAGGAGGAGTACTTCCCCAGTTGGGCTGCTCCAGATTCAAGCGTGATGGTCATCGCTGTGCCCTACCTCTCATTCACCATCACCATGCTATCCTTTCAGTATTACTCTGTTTCACCATGTATAACCACAGTATACAGTCTATAAACTGGGGCAGAGGAAGCCTTCGTAAAATCGGGACAGATAAGGTTTATTCCTGTTTTACGAGTTAAGTTTCTCGGTTATACTAAAGTTTTCGTATGATTCCGTGCATGGGGACATTATCGTATGCTAATTTATTACACAACTTCCTATTACATTTTATCCTTACTAGATATTTATATATTATACCATACCTACAGTATTATATGTTATATCTACGTGTATTGGGAGAAGTGTCAATTTAATTGCCTTTTTTTTTTCAAGTAGGCCAATAATCACTTTCAAATGATTAGATACAAATATCATTAGGTAATAATTAATTCAGAGGCGCTACCCAGAATAACGATATTTGTAATCAGACGATTGTCTCTGTAAGTTTCAAGACGCCTTAATTGGAGTAAAAGAGAAAGATGGTCGAAATATACGAATTTCGATGTTAGCAGTAACAGGCCTGAGCAATTCATTGGCTTCATTATTACAATAAAATGTTTATGTTGTAGAGATATGTACGCCACATATTGGACCGTGCGAGGCTATTGGCGGTCGGAGCCCGGGAAGCGGGTTACTGGCTATGGCTACATGCCCACCCTTCGCCAAATATCGGTATTTTTTTGCACCCGACCTCCCTTAGACTGACGACTGGTTTGCGACTTGGAGTTTCGGTATGTACGCCACATACATGCTCTTGTGGCACGGACGTGGACTGACTGGGACACCATGGATTATCTTTGCAAAAAACTGCAGGCCGTTTTTCTCGACACGCAATGCTTAATGATATAATCCGTCGGTCTCTTGCCACCATCAATGTACCTGCTTTTCTTGAGCCGACCGGCATTGTCCGAGATGATGGCAAGAGCCCTTATGAAGTGTCTTTGGTTCCTTGGAATTTGGAACGAATGCTGGTGTGGGATCCTACATGCGTAGACATACTAAGCCATCTCCAACGAACTGGGGTCCCAGCGCATACATTTTTTTTGCAGAAATCACGAAGCATCTGGTTAACGTAACTGGTGACCGAAGAGCTGGCGGCTTCGTCGCACAAAGTATCAGCATTGCGACACAACGAGGAATTACCGCTAGCGTCCTTGGCATAGTCAACCAATTTTATTTCTAAGTCACTTCGAACCTTGTCGCAGTGACGTTAATAAGAGATCTTTTGCATCTTTCATATAGATTTTCACTGTGACAAGGAACGAAGTGGCCCATAAATCAAATTGGTTGACTGTACAATGCCTCAAGACGAGAAAGTGTCTATGTCTTCTATTTTGAATTCTATTTTAAATACTTAAATTGTTTTAATGTCTCACTTGATAAGTTTGCTTTTAAAACTGAAAAGTATTATCCGCTATGCTACTAAGTTATCGCCATATCAAGATTGTCAAGTATCATTAAAAAAATATATTTTGTATAATTATACATAGCACTTAATTCAGATTAGCCAGCCTTATCGCCATAAAAAAGGAAATGCGTAAGCATGCCGTACCGCTACTAACATTCGAATTGCCAGACAAACGTCATGGCATTGCGTAGGAAAGATAAAAAAACCTGATTCACACAAACCTGACCCTTCCTACACCGGCATAAGGTTCTCATTTTTGTAGCTGATAGCGGTAACCACCGCGGTATCTAATCGTCACATTTTACGCTGTCTAACTTCATTGACGTTTGCGATAAACAGTTTTCGTGTGTTGGTTTGTTTGACTTGCCGTATTGCGTCAGTTGGATTGACCCTTGAACTTGTAAAATGCAAATTGTATTGTTAAATAGTGCACTTAAAGGTGGTTTTCCACCGGCGAGACGAGGGACGATTTTATTTATTTGTACGCAAAATTAAATCGTGTTGACGTATCTTTAGGTAAAACTATGTCTATCCAAAAGTCACTGTAAAGATACGTCTTTGTATTTTGTTTATAGTATTAAAGTAGTAAGTATGTGCCACACTCAGCGATGTTACTCGCAAGCGGCCCCGACGGAAGACCATCGCTGGGCTCCCCGGCTAGTACAATGCTGAGTCGGGACCATTTCGTGGCTCTGTTGTTTCATGTACGACAAGTACATGTCACACTTCCCTTTGTATTGTAATGTTGGACTTTATGGTGCTACGAATATACGAGTATGCTTTCTTATTCTTCTTCTTCTTCACGGTTTTATTTTGCGTACAAATAAATTAAATCGTCTCTCCTCGTCTCACTAGCGGAAAACCGCCTTAACGATCGTATTTAAGGTAGCGCAGTACTTTTTTCCAAACCACGTTCCTTACTACCATGAGACGATAAGCAAAACTCGCTCAGAGGCACTACCGCCAAAAACGATAATCGTAAATTCCGGACAATAGTCTCTGTCACTCCCATGACGTCTTAATTGGGGTAAAAGAGAAAGATTCTCGAAATTTACGGACATCGTTTTTGGCGGTAAAACCTCAGGTGCTCAGATTGATCTTGACACGCTCATATTTGCTTAACTGTAACATGTGTCAAGCTCATTTTGAAAACCTTGCCCGTTTAGCAACTTCTGCTGCTGCTTTTGTACAGTCGTACCTACTTCGATTAGCCTATTTTCAACTAAGCTAAATTACAAATATAATAACTACTATAATACTACTTACTACTAATAATACTTAGTACTTTTCTTTTTTGTTACCGAAAGTTTATAGATATTTAGTAACAAAAAAGAAAAGTTCGATACCAACTTTATGGGACATTTTGGGAAATATGGTAAATCTTGTTAAGCATCATTTGCTCTATCAGTCCACCGCTTTTAATCAAAATCGAAGACGTGATCCAAATGTACAAACTTTTTGAGAAATGCTCAATAATAATAAAAAACAATCAATAATGCGTCCTCGCTCATTTCTGGTGGAAACGCAGCCTTAGTGCCTAAGATATTATTTATATTCTCTATCTGCGGCTGTCTATAAGATTGTTATACTTATACATATGTAGATCAAAACAGCAATATTTTAAGCCGTTTTGATGTTTCTAATATACCAATATTCGCTAAATATTTACCAAAAGAGACGATGCCCTTGACCCAGAGGTACGCAGTTCTGGCGTTTGTTCGTAGCTTTGTTTATATTTGAATAATGAGATTTCATGATAGACGTGCATTACTGTGGTACTAAGCGATTTATTTAACTAATTTTCTACTAGCATTGCGTGTCCTTGTTACGCTATAAGCAAAATAGTTTGTTTAATAAAACGACGGTGGCAAACAAGCATACGGCCCGCCTGACGGCTAGCAGTTACCGTAGCCCATGGACACCTGCAACTACAGAGGATTTACATGCGCGTTGTCTACCCTAAAAGTTGTTGGGGCTCTGGAAACCTTACTCACCATCAGGAACACAACACTACATACCTGAAAGAGCAGTGCTATTATGGCTGTGGTCTTCTGTAAGGAGGTACTTCCACAGTTGGGTTTCGCCGAACTGAAGCGTGATGGTACTTCGCTGTGCCCTACTTCTCTTTGTTGGACGTAGTTTAACGACATACCCGGGTCCAAAGGACCATACCCGGGTTCGTATTATTTAATGACCAGTGCTAATGTGCTAATGACCAGGATGCTATTTGGGGCAACGATTACAAACGTTATACTGAACATGGACGTGACTCGAGGTATCCAGGGATTTTGGGAAATTGATTAGTCAAGGGTTAAGCTATATAAACAAAATAATATACGAGTAGGACAGCCTTTCACGAATTGGCTGCGCTCCACGGTAAGAACAAGAAGGCCTGTGTTGTGGGTACTCAGTCAACGATATATATACAGGTCGTCTCATTCAGATCGGTCAGTATGGGGAAATCTGGAACTATGAGACATACAAAGATTTGTTCTTAGGAACCTTGTCATCGATTTTAGGGACAAGAAAAACTGCATAGATAGATTTAAAAAAACTTGTACTCTGTTCGAGAATAAACTTTTAATTATTTTCGTTTGGATATGGATTGTGTTGGTTATAGGCAGCAAAAGTTACCATGAACATGATATCTCAAATGAATAAAATGCATTGTAATTCAATATCTTTTAATTTTATTTTTAACAACTGTGGTCAATTCCAAAAATGAACACAATTTTTTTTTAATCCATTGATACAGTTTTTCTTGTCCCTAAAATCGATGACATGGTTCCTATGAACAAATCTTTGTATGTCTTATAGTACCAGATTTCCCCATACTGACCGCTTTGAATGAGACATCCTGTATAATATACAAATACTTACATACATATATAAAACACCCACGGCTCAGAAACAAATATCTGTGCTCATCACACAAACAAATGCCCTTACTGGGATTTGAACCCAGGACCATCGGGTTCATAGGCAGGGTCACTACCCACGAGAAACCTGTCGTAAACACACGTTTAATTATTTTTCAACGTCATATGACGTCAAAGCATATGTTACATGTAAATTAATAGGCACCAGACACAAAAACTTTCCACTAAATGAAAAACCTACTTGCAGTGTAAATAAACAGATAACAATAGCTTATAACGATGTACTTAACCCACATGGCCAAGGCCGATTTTACCGTAGTTTACAAACTATAAACATATATAGAAAACTGTTTGATTACGACCGAGTAGTTGCACCTATGTCAATATTATATTAGGTTTCGAATGGGGCGGCCATTGCTAAAGTTAAATACTGTTTATAGTACACAGTTTAAATACAGGTATAATAATATTTTTACACACTGAGACAAGAATACTTTAGAGAACTGTAAAAGTATTGTTACCTTATTTTTCGCCGACGCTTCGTTTCCAGTAGATGACTTTCTGTAGACTGTCATTTTCTCATTAGGTCTGAAACTTCTGAAAGTAAGTAATTACATTTATTAGGTACTTAAAACGGCCAGCCATGTAGTTAAAATGTGAAAGATATTCCTCAAACAAAGCGCATCAGAAATAGGGTACATCGCTACAGAGTGTGATTAGACCACCGTACTTCATCTCACAGTACTTCAGTTGTTCCGTGAGGATGGCGCTTGCAACAGTGCCGGAATATCGGAAACTCAAATTAACAAACATGGTAACTATCCCGTTTTAAGTAAAAGTTGTAAGGACTGAAAAGTGTTTTACGCTAATGAACTAAATAGTAATTTTTATGAAGGGATTTTCGTCCGTCCTTGTCATAGTCTCACATATTTTTGTTCCATTCAAACTGAACCTTTCAGAATTGCCAGAAGTTGTAGTTATATAACAATACAATTGGAGTTTGTAATGTAATTTGTTTGTAGTTATATAACAATACAATAGTGAACTGCTACATTTTGGGCTGCAAAAGCGAGATATCTTTGTCCCTTACTGGCGTACGCGGATGCGTGCACCAGTCATTATTCCTTCTAGGCCCGTTTAATTTGTAATTAGTTTAAATTTGATTTAGTTTTAGTAGGACACGAGGTGAAAATATAGCAATTGTACCTAGTTTCTAAGAACAACTCGTCGATAATATAATAGTTATGGCAAAGTTCCTAAGAAAGATATTTAATATTAAGATGCCGTCTAGACGAACGCAAATATGCACCCACACAGACAGACTTGAGAGAATCGATTTGTTATCTGTGATGCAATCTCTTTGGAGTTAAATATGTTATACATATTATTACAATGAAACGGGACTTAATCGCGTATAAATGTAATATTCATTACTACAGAGTGGAAGTAAAGGTTGCCGGCCGAGTATACGTAGACGGATTATTACGAGGCCGAAAACCCCTTTCCACGCCGTTATATAGTGCTTTTTTCAAACATGCAATACAATAGTTTAAAAAAAAGTAAACATACCAGATAAAACAACAAAATGTACCATACATTGTAATTGTTTTTAGACGTGCCGCCATTTTATTAATGGGCAATCTTCAAGATGCTGTGTCACAAAATGTGGAATGGCAATTAAAAAAAATAGGACCTTGTCGACCTTAATGTCAACATTAACGACCTTTCGTGCCGCTCACCTAGGCAACCCTGCACAGACATTCTTCGAAGCCTATAAGAACATAATATCAACACTGTAGTGCATGTGTAAGAAAATAAAAAAAATACTTTAAAAATGACCTCCGACGTTCAAGTTGATAAACAAGATCAAGTGGAGTACCTAGCAGATGTTGATGTCAACTTAGCCAGACCCGGTACAGGGAACATCGAAGTTTGTCTATTTCGAGGATATTTTCTCTTTTACTCTAATTACGGCGTCATGAGAGTGACAGAAACAATCATCCGATGCCACGAGACAATGTCGAGGCGCAATTTAGGTAGTGTAGTTAATATATATTTATTTGTCGATACAATATAAATAAATAAGTAATAAATAAATATTTCGGGACAATCTTACACAAATCGACCTAGTCCTACGGTAAGTTCAGTAAGGCTTGTGTTGTAGGTACTAGACGACGATATATATGATAGACAGATACATATAAATACTTAACCACCCCGGACTCAGGAACAAATACGCTCATCACACAAATAAATGCCTGACTGGGATTTGAACCCAGGACCATCGGCTTCATAGGCAGGGTCACTATACCCATTAGGCCAGACCGATCGTCGATATTATTTTAAAGTTTTTTTTTAAAGAAAACACTCAAAAGTTTAGTATACAACTTAATATAAGATGGCTCAGTTGTGTAATAGAAGATAACTGACGCAAAGAAATAAAATATAAAATCTAAAGTAAATAACATTAAAAGTTGAAATAGATAACATATACTTAAGAAAAAAAAAAAAAAAAAAAAATTTTTTCTTAAGTATATGTTATCTATTTCAACTTTTAATTTATATAGTAGTATTACTACTTAAAAACCAAAGCAAATCAAAATATTTCATAAAAATAATTTGATTTGTTCTTAGATAAATAACATTACTTACATAAATAACATTTCTTTGAAATCCACGTCATTACAAACAGCACATTTTATTTAATTTGTGATAGTGATAAGACTAGACAACCACTCACATTGTCTGGGAGTAGACTATTGTGTATCAAAGGGTATAGTACTCGTATGGTTAGTAGGTTTATATGGAATAACATATAAATACTATCCAGTTACCTACTGTTCCTTCTTGTGCACTTTTTCAAACCGCATATGATGACGAAAAACATTTTTTTCCTAACTAGTGCGTAAAGTAACGTACGTAAGTGCACTTTGCGCGCGCTTCGCGTGCGTAATATTCACTTTTTAAGGCACTTGTTATGAAAAATTGGGTTCGATACACGTGTAAAAACTTCTTTAAGACTCGGGTGATTGTCACCCTCGTTTCACTCGGGCTCCAACTTTCACCCTCGTCGAAAAATTTTTTTTTTCACTAGTATCGAAATGTACTATTTTAAACCGCAAATAATTACAGGAGCCTATGATAAGAGGTATGTCCTACAACTGCGACCGTCCCGAGGGATGGGCAGATACCCAAATACCAGCAGCATGCCTGGGATGAGGTGGAACAATACGATCGGCCAACCCGCTTGCCAAGCGTGGCGATTATGGTATTTACCCTCCATTTGGACGCTTATGTCGAGCAATGGACGTCCTTCAGCATTTATTATGAGGATGATGATGATTACATGATTACTAAAACACGATATTGTGCATGTAAAGTGCATGTTCAGATATTTGTGACCACCTTCACAGCTCCGATATATCTGATGGCGCCCGTACTCAAATAAATAATTTTAAAACTAAACGTAGAAATAACATTTAAATATAATTTATGAAGATATAAACATGTGTTTAACTTTTATTTGATGTTTTGAATGAATGCGGTCTATTTAGATATATTATCGCGTTTAAAGATAAAACAGTGTAATTCTGCTTTAATATTTTTATCTCAACTAGATTCGCCTTGACCTGTTTCGAGTTCAAACTCTTTTTAGTATTTATGGCTACGAAAGTATGTTGATGCGGTAATAAATAAGAAACATTTAGTTCTCCACATAAATACATACGAATATTTTCTCCATTCGTTTTAATAAAGTATAAAAGACATTACGAGTACATGAACAGACAAGAAATACAATAGTAAATATTATAACATTGGACCCGGGTATGTCCTTAAACTACGTCCGACAATGAGAGGTAGGGCACAGCGAAGTACCATCACGCTTGAATCTGGAGCAGCCCAACTGGGGAAGTACCTCCTCCTTACAGAAGACCACAGCCAGGTGGTGAGTAAGGTTCCCAGAGCTCCAACCCCCCTTAAAGGCCAGCAACGCGCTCGTGACTCCCCTGGTGTTGCGGGTGCCCATGGGCGGCGGTAATTGCTTACCATCAGGCAATCCGCCTGCTTGTTTGCCACCATTGTCATAAAAAAAACGTATACTCAAACCAGCCATTAATTAGAGTTACTCGAGCATCACTTTCTATAGGAGTTAGAAGGTTTGGTTAATTTTCAGTACTTTGAAGTATATTTTATCCAAACTGGTTGAGTTTGGGGAGCTACAAAAAAAAATCAGCCTATTGTTATCTATATATTTGGCAACTTTTTATCACGTCGTATTGTTATTAAAACTCATTTTCTTGTCCTTACATCACTACGCACTCATAATAAGCATAAATATTATTATGACGTTACTGAAACATGATATTTTTAGCTCCTTAGCTGCACTTGCAAGAAAACATCTAAATATTTACAGTAGCGATTAAATATTACGCTGGTTTTGCGTAAGAGAGTTAATTTATTCACAAGTTGGTAGGTGAGTCATTACGTTTCCTAAAGTATGATTCACTGCTATTATCACGTAGATTCTTTAAGAATCTGTTTAAATACTTCAAATGTGAGTTTCATGTTCCATCATATCAATAGAACGTGATGAATTAGACAATTTAATGAGATATTTCGAAACGACATAAGGAAATATGAGAGGTAGGGCACAGCGAAGTACCATCACACTTGAGTCTGGAGAAGCCCAACTGGGGAAGTACCTCCTCCTTACAGAAGACCACAGCCATAGTAGCACTGCTACCTTTCAGGTATGTAGTGTTGTGTTCCTGATGAAGGTTCCCAGAGCTCCAACCCTCTTTAAAGGCCGGCAACACGCCTGAGACTCCCCTGGTGTTGGTCCCATGGGCGACGGTAATTGTTTACCATCAGGCAATCCGTCTGCTCGTTTTAGTTGAATTTAAGACGCCGGAGAACCTGGTCAACTTCTTATACCTCGTTATTGTTTAAATTAGAAAAATAGCGGTCAATTTTGCCTATGTTTCATCAAATATTTTAGAAATAACGCAATAAAGATTTACGGTAACGTTTTTATTGTGATGTAAACAAAAGTCAAATATGACAGCTGGGCAATTTCACTTTCAGGGACACCCAATTACCTTAATTGTCAAATAAAAGTTAAATCAGTGGTCAGTTTAGTGACGACAATTAAGCTTGAAATATTTATGTAAATCATCTTTATTCGCATTTTTCTATTACAATAACACGTATAATTTATGGATTAAACATAAAACAGTAGATTATATTGAAATTTAAAGCTTAATTGTCGTCACTAAACTGACCACTGATTTAACTTTTATTTGACAATTAAGTTAATTGGGTGTCCCTGAAAGTGAAATTACCCAGCTATTAAATTGTTTTAAACATCCCACGACTACAACTCACGAATATTCTAATCCAAAAAAACGGAAAAATTGGAAAGGATTTCCGCTAATATTACAATTTACAAGTTGTTATGCTTATGAATCTCATTTCATTATCATTATTATTGTATTGAATGTTATTTTGTAATTGTACTGTACTTATAGATTTGTTACTTTACAAAATAGGCTTGATAAGGGCAAAATGCATAAACACTGATAAAGTCATTATAATTAATTAATTACCTATTGTTATTGCCACACCCATCGGGTATCATGTATTGAAAATATTATTGAAACTATATTGAAACGATAAAGTCTGCCTAATGTAAGCAATCAAATAAATCAATGTGCAGACACTTTCATTTGCTAAAAATAACTCCCTAATCAAGATAGCGAAAATATTTAAAAACAATAGGTACAGTCAGCAGCATTAGTGGCTGAGCGGGTGAAGTGTTCAAAATGAGGTCAACACATTTATTGTCAAGAGAATAAAATTCGACTGTACATATAAGATGTCATACGAATTTGATTAATTCGTTAAGGCCCAATGATCCCGCCAAGTCAAAGTATCATGTAATAGGGTAAACCGTCAGTAACTGGCCGTCTTTCAATAACTTGCCACCTTATACTAGTACTGAAAATGAATTTTGTTTACCTATAAATAAAACACATTTTCTAATGTGCTTTCGACTATTAGCCATTCTTCAAGAAATGGCCGCCTAATACTAAATAGATTATATTTATAGGTAAACAGAATTAGTGGGCATTTAATGAAAGATGGCTATATAGTTCCTAGCGATTTAACCTATATAAAACCGTGTAGTAACTTGTGGGATACCCGCAAACACCGTGATCCTGGGGGACTGCGCCTGTCAATTTCGCTCAATACCGGGATTGAAATCACGTGCGGAATTGCATTCCCTATAATACTCATACCACAGTAAGGTAGAGGCACCAATGATGGACGGTTTATGTTGACAGGTACCTACCAGTGATGGACACTTCATTCTTAAGTCACAGATCGTATGGTTGACAGTTGATTGACGTAACATTTCTGTATGGACCTTATTTCTCTATAATAAGAGTGAACGTTCATAATGGGTCCTTGTCCATTATGGGTGCCAAGTTGAATTTGGAATAACACACGAGGATCCAAATTCTAATAGTAGTTTATGTATTGTGCATAATGAAGGGCATTACAACAAGAGTATGGATTTCATAATAATATCACAAGATTGTTGTAATGCCTAATTATGTATAGTTGCATACACTACTTTGTCTACACACATATCATAAGTGTTTTAAGATGGGTTCAGGAACCGTAGGGAAATGACCTGCATTATTACTAGTGTTACTTGTTAACATTAAAAAGTCAACGAACAAAACAAATGACTGCTTGGAATGGCGGCGTTGCGTATTTCGTATCTCAGTCAAATATTTTTTTAAACCATAGACAAGCGAATGAACTCCCTATTCTATTGTCACTCCAGTTCAAATGTGGTTCGATTTATATTAACACGTTCACTGCGGTACGGGGTTGATTCAACCCCGTACAAGTATGGTTAATTGCGAAGTTAACTAATTGCCGCAGCGAAGGTGTTAAAAAAACATAACGAATTGGCGTTTCGTATCAATGACTGTTTTAATACCTATATAGATACTACAATAGACACCCCACTTGAATTTGACAGCTGTTCCAAATTTGAACTCATAACCTACTGATTTCAGTAGGTAATGTTAACATTACATCTCCATTCATTTCTGATGGTTAGTAATGCTGGTCATTGCCTACGGTTTTTGGACGCATATTAGAGCACTTATGATATGTACGTAGATAAATTAAATTCTGAATTCTGAAGTCTTAGGAGAATGTGTAAATGAAACTGAACTAGAATTACGCTTATGCTACAAATGGCTTACTTATGTAATTAGTGTTACAAATCACGTGATTCCAGATCCACACTGACCACGCATCTAATCTCAACTATGACTTTAACCCACTGGTCCTGACACCTAGTAAATTTCCACAATAATAATTATGGCAGGAAAACATATTTGAATCAACAACTTGTATATAATCAGTGAATGAAATGTGTTTGTCGTCTCTCGACCTCCAGCGTTTGACCTCTGTCTCTTGCCTCCCGCGAGTAGTGATAACGTGAGATAACTCCAATTACTTTCTTAACTACGTACATGCGTCATGGCTAATAGTCTTAACGAAACTCTATTTCAGCCGTAAGTGTCCACTGCTAGATATACCTAGGCCTCCCCCAAATATGACTTGTATCATTTTGGGGGAGTTGTCATAGTCGCCACGCTTGGCAGGCGGGTTAGCGACCGCATTTGCTGTATAGCACCACCCCATCCCCTCTCGCGGGTGTCGTAAGAGGCGACAAGGGGTAAAATCCTACGGACGGGCAGCAGCGTCCGTCGAAACCCAATCTACAGCTACTGCGGTCGCCCACCCGCCTGCCAAGCGTTGCGACTATGGCAACTACCCCCAAGATGATACAAGTCATATTTGTGGGAGGCCCATAGGCCAGTGGACAGACAGTCCAGCAGTGGACTGTATATGGCTGAAATGTATGATGTATGTAATGTAAGTACATTTCTGAATATTATATTCAAATACATGGACCCTGGTTAGCAAAATTTGAAAACTCGTACTGGTACATATCAATTTCTACAGATATGGGGGAGGCCTAAGGCCAGCAGTGGTGCAGTGGATCTCCACGGCTAATAATGTTGGCAAAGGGTTCCAATTTCAGCAAGTGCCCAGCCAAAAGGCCCAGTGCTAGTTTTCAGACAGGACCCTTAAAGATCAAATTCTCATTATGAAGTCAAAGGAAATCTCCTGCTTCCATTAACATCGAAATTCTAAACAAATTTATAGGATTTTATAACCGAATTCAATACCGTATTTTCGCTAGCAACATCGTCGTCAACGTGCCTTTTACGTGAACGCTTCATGTTACAAAAAATACATTAAGTTAAATACATAATTCAAACGTTTTCATTCAGAAGTCAGATTCGACGCGGCAGTCAGCCTTTTGAGTAGTCCGTATGACGCAAATCGAAGCAACAGTTGTTCAGACGTTGCTATTCACTATCGCTAGCACACATTGTACTTAATCTAACCAGTATATTTAGGACTAAAGCCCCATATTGAGCAACCTTGTTTAATCAACATGTTGCTGAGTTGCAGGCAACACTGCGTGTTGCAGATTTGCTGACTACGTGTTGCAGTGTTTTCGCTTGTCGATCAAAAACATCAGTTGATCAACTCATGTTGATGTGTCCATACAGTTCTTGCAACTTTTCCAATAAACATGGCGGTAGTTTAATGGGACAACGGCAAAATAATGCAATTAATAGAACTATTTCAGTCGAAAACTGTGCTATGTGATTCTTCAAAAAAGGAATAGATAAAAAAAAAACTTGTGGTATGATTCTATGATTTGACTTAATCAGTTGTTTTGATACTCTGAATGTGTA
This sequence comes from Grapholita molesta, assembly GCA_022674325.2. Lineage (NCBI taxonomy): Eukaryota > Metazoa > Arthropoda > Insecta > Lepidoptera > Tortricidae > Grapholita > Grapholita molesta. The sequence continues at coordinate 782,043 of CP053133.2, read as the reverse complement.
CTGTCTGTTAACTAAATCCACCATCACCGTCTATGTAGTTGTATGAATAATGAATATGGAAGTAAGTACTGCGACCTATTCAGAGGCGCCACCGCGAAAAACCATATTCGTAAATTTCAGACGATTGTTTCTGCCACTCTCATGACGAATTAATTGGACTAAAAGAGAAAGATGCTCGAAATATATTATACTAACTTCGATGTTCGCGGTACCGGTACAGATTTGTGTTTTTTTTTTTGGTTTTATGACATAAGCGGTAAACGAGCAGACGGATTGCCTGGTGGTAAGCAATTACCGTCGCCCATGGGCACCCGTAACACCAGGGGAGTCACAAGCGCGTTGCCGGCCTTTAAAGGGGGTTGGAGCTCTGGGAACCTTACTCACCACCAGGAACACAACACTACATACCTGAAAGGTAGCAGTGCTATTATGGCTGTGGTTTTCTGTAAGGAGGAGGTACTTCCCCAGTTGGGCTTCTCCAGACTCAAGCGTGATGGTCATCGCTGTGCCCTACCTCTCATTGTTGGACGTAGTTTAAGGACATACCCGGGTCCAAACCGGTACAGATTTGTGTTTATTTACCATGCACTCAGATCTTTAAGTTTAGTGACTGTCCTCATCTCGTTTCAGCATGTCCCGCGCGTAAAGCTCGACTGGCCAGGTCGCCACTTATTCTACGGCAAACATAGGAATTTTACTATTTGCCTCTACCGCTTTCGCTCAACCTTGCGATAAAATAGAGAGAGCTATATAGTGAAATTTCCTTTTAAACCTAGGCCTTAGGATTAGCGAGAGATTACGATCGATAAAGAAGCAATTAGCAAATAGACGAACGGACGACGTCATTCATTCAGTTTCTGATAAGAACTTAAAGTCAGGCCAAGAATAAATTATCATTGTCAAGAGGGCGCTATTATTCTCACGTATGATGTTTCTTTGATTTATGTAGGTACCTATGTAGACCTATCTGTCAGCACTGATGTTAATTTGGAAATGTATCGTAGCGAAATACTTTCATCTTCCGAACGTTTCATATCGACCCGGACCCGGGTATGTCCTTAAACTACGTCCAACAATGAGAGGTAGGGCACAGCGATGACCATCACGCTTGAATCTGGGGCAGCCCAACTGGGGAAGTACCTCCTCCTTACAGAAGACCACAGCCATAATAGCTTTGCTACCTTTCAGGTATGTAGTGCTGTGTTCCTGATGGTGAGTAAGGTTCCCAGAGCTCCAACCCACTTATAGGTCGGCAACGCGCTTGTGACTCCCTTGGTGTTGCGAGTGCCCATGGGCGACGGTAATTGCTTACCATCAGGTAATCCGTCTGCTCGTTTGCCACCTTTGTCATAAAAAAAAAAAATCGAGCAGTTTATTGTAGACATTATTTACAATATCTCACTTCATCATCATCATCATCATCATGTCAGCCGAAAGACGTCCACTGCTGGACATAGGCCTCCCCCAGAACGACCCAAGAAGACCGATCCTGCGCCTTCCACATCCAGCGGTATCCCGCGACTCTAACTAGGTCGTCGGTCCACCTTGTGGGAGGCCTACCTACGCTGCGTCTTCCAGTTCGTGGTCGCCACTCCAGAACCTTTCTGCCCCACCGACCATGTCTCACTTATAACAATTAATTGTTTTAGGCATTCTATGGGATTTATTAATTCACATTCAACACTTTTATATTCAATCAATCTTTGTGCGTTATGACTCACTTTTATATTATTCAAGTAAACCGCCACAATGACACTGCCAACAATGACAACCTGTCATTGAAATAATTGCCAGTGTAATAAATTAGATCCAATTAAATTCCACTACTTATCTCTGGTTACGAGGCGCTACAGGGCGCTACACTTGGTTAGTGAAATGAATAGCACTGCAGTCTGGTGGAGCTAAAAAATAAATATTGCATCAGACTTCATTACAGAAAATTATAATAAAAGTGTAAAGAATGGTGCCGTGAAAATGATGGTTCGTTCCGGCGGTTCAGTTGTAGCCGCAGATAAGGAAACCTTGATCGTTCTCTATGGTTATAACTATGCAAGGCAATGAATCCCCTTTCAAACGCTTTGCTATTATTTAAAGAACATGATTATTGTCGAAAATGGCTATATACTTTCACTGTTTTTATTACATCTGTTCACCTATCTCGTTCATTCATGATTTCAGCCGTTAAATAAATATAACTTATATAATTATGAAATGAAATGAAATGAAATAATTTATTCCAGACATGACATGATGTCCATATGTTTGGCACAAAACATGAGTTAAAATTATAATTACAATTAAAATTACAATAAAATTACAATAAAATAAAATTACAAAATTAACAATAGAAACTATTTTAGTATGGAGCCAGTGTTACGGGTTAATTATCATCTTGGGGGATTTGACATAGTAGCCACGCTTGATTCCGTTGTAACTGTCAATTCGGTTTTGAGGGACGGGTTTTTTTCCTTTTTCACCTCTTACGACATCCGCGGGAGCCCCTTGCCCTTAAGTTAACTTTATCGCCGCCACGTCAAAAAAATTCTGATGTGTGTCACACGTCAAGTTTTTGCATGCAAGCGAAAATAAAACTCTCAGTACGTAGGTCCGGTCCTCGACTTGATATCAAAGTCGTGGCGTGTGAGGCACGAAATGTTCGGACTGACACATTGAACCGATAGCCGTTGGTGCGTAAAGTTCTCGACCACGTAACGGTAGGCGCAGCGTGGGTAGACCCCCACAAAGTGGACCGACGTAATGGATGCGGGTGGCACAAAACCGGTCACCGTGGGTCGCTTTGGGGGACGCCTATGTCCAGCAGTGGACGTCCTACGGCTGATATGACGATGATGAAATGTCACCTACTTGCTGGTAAAAAGGTCTAAAAGAAATAAAACAAGCGTAGTATAAATAAGTATAATATATGTAGAAGTAGAGGTACATGTAAAGTGTGGGAGCGAGAGGTCGGGGAGCGGGACGGGGCGCGCTGCGCCCGCGCAGCATCAACGCCGCACGCCAGCCGACGACTGGGCGCGCTGGATCTTCTTCAGGAGAATCTGCGACATTAGTATGTTAAGGCTGCGCCGAAGACATGACAGCTGAATTTCGTTTGTTAGATACCTTTTTTGTATAGTTAATCCTTAATCCTTAGTCTTTGTGCAGCATAAGTTACATATTTAAGGATTAAAGGCTTGGGCACATAGGCGCGTTTTGTGAGCGTTGCGGTAGTGCGGAAATAAAGCACACATTCGGACAGCAGCGTCGCGCCCCGCTGCGCCACGGTCACAAAACGCGCCTATGTACCCAAGCCTTAACAGTCTCGATAGGAACGTCTGAAGATCCTGATACTATAAATTAGCAATGACTAAATATATACATTGCTACTAAATATCTGACAGGCGTCTTACGTACTTATTGTTTCAACAAATATTTTCCTTACAAAAATAAATAAAATCGCGTGCCCCTCATTCATTAACATAGTAGCGACATCTATTAGATTTTCATGACGTGTCTCGCTGTTATAATAACTCGAACATGTGTCCATAGATGGCGCGGCGCCGCATAGTATTGAAAGAGAGAAACAGCCAGAATGTCGAAGGAATACAACTTTTCCTTCCACTTTATCCATCCGATTGTTACTTTAACTTTATCTTTGCTACAAGTTATATACTTATCAATAAGTTGCTGTTGCTGAAAAATACATTGCACTGTGTGTGTGATACCTTTTGTGCACAAAGCACAGGGGGCGGTCTCCGAGGAGGCTCGGCCGACAGTATGGAAATCTCAACGATTTCTAGATGTTACTAAACAGTTGATAAACTACACTTATTTACTAAAGACGATTTTTTTTATGACAAAAATGGCAAACGAGCAGACGCATTGCCTGATGGTAAGCAATTACCGACGCCCATAAGCACCCCGCAACACCAGGGGAATGGCAATCGCGTTGCCGGTCTTTAAGCGGGCGGCCCGAAATGGAATTTCATACAACTTTGCAGGCCTAGACCTGCAAAGTAACTTTATTTTAGGCGATTATCCATACAGAGGCAAAGATGGCGGGTGTCATAGCAAACAGCTGATGTTAATTTTTAGTACATTTTAATTTCAATGTTAGTTGTGATTTTGAAGCATTTCTTTTATTTCATTGTATGTTTGAGAAAAGCACTATACCTGCCTCGTCGTGAAAACGGATTCCCGGCCTCGTATCACTACATACCCACTTGGCCGGAAATCCTCATATTCCCGGCCTCTGCTGTAATGTACTATTAATAGATATGTGCAGTAAACATGAAAGTTTAAAGTGTTATAAGCTAAACTTTATTACCAAGTTTTCATGGTCGATTTTATTTTGCATCTGCTTCCGCTGCACAGCCGCAGGGGGCAAAGGTCGCCGCGGGGGCTCGACTGGCGGTATCGAGGACTTGGTACGATTTCTGGCGGTCAGGATCTTGTTGAGCAGGATGTGGTTGTGTCGCTCGATCTCCCGGAGACGGTCGTTGGAGAAGGACATGTTCACACGACGGGTGGTCGGGACGAAATGTGAACTGTAATGTTATGGAGATAGAGTTCATTTTAGATTGTTTAACAATTTAATTGGTAGCGGAGAGATATTTGCCGGAATATATTAACAAAATACATATTGGCTAAATATGGGATTTTTTGACAAATAGTTGAAGGGGGCGCGGGCGTGGGCGTCATTCGGCTGATGATGATAATGATATTTAAGGTTCTAATTTAAAAAAAAAACAGAAAATAGATGTTATAAGCCACCCACCCACAATGGCCAGTAGCACACTCCATGTAGAAAAATATGAACCACAGATAAAAACATCACAGCTTAGTTTTCTATAGTTTATGGTAATATGATAAATAAGTACACATATAATATTATTTCTCTAAGATCCCCACATCACAGGCTCTGCCTAGTGTGGGGATCACTGTACGACCTCTCTTGTACTCAATTTATGAAATAAATATATTTGATTTCATTTCATTTCATTCAAACAAAAAACGCATGTAAAGTTTAGTAACGTTAGTTATAATTATAGCTATGTATAAGTATTAAAAACAAAATTATTGTAATTCCCCTTTAACGCATTCACTGCCACCAATGCACATGTGCGTTCATTTTCATACATTTTGGAGGGAGTGGCAGCGAATTTGTTAAGTGAATTTTGTTATATCTTCTTTCTAGAATAAAATTTCTTGAAATATTCATTGGAAGTTTAGACAGTTTCAAGATTAAAGCGCAGCTCAGAAACTTACCCAGTACTAGTGGACCGTCCAGACACTGTTGCCGCTTGTTTACTGGATATGGAAGAACGGCTGTTTGTCAACTTAATTGCCAACTCATTCCCAACATTACTATTACTGCTCTTCGGTGACACTGGTTGCATCTTCAACTCCTCCACACTCTTATCCTCCTCAAACTCATCAGAATAACCGTCCTCCTCGTTGTCATTCACAGCTTCGTCTCCGGATGACTCATAGACACATGTCTCCACACATATGTTGGATGGCTGCTTATCCGGGTTCACAATACAACCCATCTCTGTGAATTCCTTCGTCAACTCATCAACCTCGTTGTTATTCTCTTCGGCAAACTTCTGTTTAGATTTTATCATTTTAGAATCACCAGATGAGTACTCTGTGTCTAGAAACTGTTTGCTCTTCTCCATCTGTGCTGTCTATGGAAGCGTGCAAATACTGGCCAGTGGCTAGAAAGTGAAAAAATCTAAATAAATAGAAAAAGTTAACATAAAGGTGGGTTACATGTTGCACAATATTTTACCAGTTTTATATATATTTCTCAACCTAATTAATATGGCCTGCTTCAAGTGTAAGTATAAATAAGTTTAATTAAAAATAGAAGTACAAGAAAGTACTACTTACTATCAGTTATATATTGTACAGAAATACTGCAACAACTATTACAACTTGTCACTAGATGAGCACTGAGTATTTTCTAAATAACAACTAGTTAAAAATACTTGTGTAAGAATTAGGTAATAATAAGCACAAAGCGTTCACAGTTAAATAGTACAAAAGAGTAGAATACGTCTAAATATGACAACTAAATAAGTTGACAAAACATTTTGTTTTAAAAAGCTTACGGGTCTAATTTTTAGTCATTAACAGCCAGACAGTGTGGCTCTATAGATAAATCTGGCCCCAGATTTATTTTTACAGTCTTCAGAGAGTTAATATGTAATAAATGTTTGTGATCGAAAAATCAATAACTGCACTTGACAACAACCAAACAAAAAATCGCGCCGTTTCTGTGTAATGTTATGACAGATACGTTCCATTACACGATTATGTCTTATAAAAACCTAGCTGCCTAAATGTTGCACATATTGTAGTAGTTATTGGCTTAGGTGCTATAATTCACTTTTACTACTAATTATTAAGAATATGCTTGGAAATTAAAAATATACAAATAGGCAAAGAGAATTAAACTGAATATACTTTAATTAAACTTTATTGGCAAAGTGTGTACTGAAAAACGCCCCTGAATGTTTTTGACATTGACATTTCACACAAAAGAAAAGGTCGTACAGTTCTGTTCTACTATAATGATTTTTTGATAATATCCTTTGAGATTAGTTAGAAGTTAATAATTTAGTTATAGAAATGGTTACTATTATAAAGAACCAATTATTAAAACATCTCTCAAGGTAAGACCGTGCTTCCTTCATTATTAAAATAACTTAAACATCGATGATAGTAATTGAATTAAAACCTATAAGATCATAGGAATGCTGTATTTACGTACCGTTGTTTATCAAAATGTGTTTAGAGCATTACTGTTCTATTTTCAACTCCGTAATGGATAAGTCTAGCCTAATTTCTGGTAGACAAGAGCTTTTATACCTGTGGATCTCTGTTGAGTATAGGTGTTTTGGGAAATCCCACAGTCTGCCAATCTTAAAATAATAACAACTAGTCATGATAGAAGAAAAACAACTTTGTTGGATATCTATATTGAGAGAGAAACAATTTTTTGCATGTTATTGCTGATATTTTTTATAAAGTCTACCTCAGAATAAATATTACAAAGTTTTATTAAGAGCTAATACAGTATAGTTAATTTTTTTATCTGCATGTAATATTGCTTTTATTACCAAAGTAATGGCATTAATAGTTTGTCCTTTTGACACATATTTATTTTTAAAACAATTCCAATCCATTATTATTTTTTTAACATAGATAAATGTAAAAAAAATCTATTAAATAAAAATTTAATACTATGCAGCATATGGCATACAATTACTTGTAGCAGGAACAAAGTGTGTATTTACAAATTATGTTTTCAAATTGGGTATTACAATCAGTAGTGACTAAATTAGCTAAATATATTTTTTTATTAGTTAAAGATCTTTATTTGGATAGTGGTAAGGATGTGTTACAAAATTAACTGTTACTAACTATATGATACTAATTTTACTATTAAATAATTACTAAATAAGAAAAATGTTATAGGACATTCTTACATAAATTGACTGAGCTTCACAGTAAGCTCAAGAAGGCTTGTGTATTGGGTACTCAACAATATATGTATATAATATACAAATACTTAAACACATAGAAAACACCCATGACTCAGGAAGACATTGTTCTCATGCAAATAAATACCCTTAATGGGATTTGAACCCAGGACTATTTATCAGGATTATTCATATTTAAAGGAGGCTTCATAGGCAGAGCAGAGTCCTATTGTCAAACAACATCAAATCATCTTTGCATTTATCATATTGGCAGTAGAAATCATTCATTTTATGCATCATATTATATGTAGCCCTAGTCAAAAACAACACTAACTTCTTACAAGTTGTTTAGGACTTATACCCTTTTTCACTTAAGCTATTAGCTTCACTATTGTGTACACTGTCAGCTGTTGTATTTTGAATCTTATTACATAAGCATAAAGTCCACTAATGGTTATTTAACACTCTTAAGAAATCTGCTAACCTTGACTTATGATAGGTAAGTTATTATGCTGTAGTATAAAATGCACTTAATTCTGAACCTTATTACAACTACATTGAGTTTATTTTGTGGTTGCGTTGTTTAGTTCCACATCTTGGAAGACAAAATAATCGAAAGAATTCGACTTTGTATTCAATAGAATGAGAGTCAATGTAAACATTTGATAAATTAGATTTATTAATTTTGAAGTAAAAATGTTCAAATTCATGGTGTTCGTGTTATTTCTGACACTATGTTATTTAGCAAAACATAATCATAATGATCAATCCTTTTGATTGGTATCATGAACCTATCAAAATACGTTTGAAGTTTGTATGATATGTTTGACAACAGGTCTAGCCTAGTGCGTAGTGACCCCACCTATGAAGCCGGTGATCCTGGGTTTTAATCCCAGTAAGGGCATTTATTTGTGTGATGAGACGACCACAGATATTTGTTCCTGAATCATGGGTGCTTTCTATGTATTTAAGTATCTAATAAGTATCTATTATATATATATTTCGTGGTCTAGTACCTACAACGCAAGCCTTACTGAGCTTACCATTGGACTTGGTCGATTTGTGTAAGATTGCCCCAAAATATTTATTTATTTATTTTATTTATATAGCTACAGGGTAATTTATTTTCTTAAGTAGCGAGTTTGATACCCGTTTCAACCATGTAATTATTAAAATCTATGAATGCAAGTTAAATTGGTTTTTAAATTAAAATAATGTCTTCATGAAGTAAAATGTTTTATCTAGAATATTCAAGGTACATTCCGTCTGTGCGGCATACCCATGGGACACCCTTTATATTATTCAATTTCCACAGGTTTACAAAGAACCTATCACCGGAGCAAATCTCCTTGTCAGCACTCCGAGGCTCAGGGGAACTCCAAGACCTCACCCTCGATGAGGATCTGCTGACAGACTTGCTGGAGCTGCCAGGATGGCTCCGGCTGACATCAGCGTCCTGCAACAAGGCCACATTTCGGATACAATGGACAAAGTTGAAGACTGTGCCTATAGTATTGGTAAGTCTAAAGTTATATGTAAAATTTTTGAGACAGCTAACGTAATTTTTCAGATGGCTAATTTGAGACAGGTAATGACAATAACAGATAAGATAACTGATTTTTTTGAAGCTAATGGAACTTTTAAGATGGAGTGTAATCATCTAATCAATGTCAGATGGTGTCAAATGTAATTACATTTTTTTTTGGGTTTTTTTCATTTATGAGCTAACTATCTGACCCCACAATTTTCCTATCGCCTCTCAGTTTTTCCCAAAACTTTGTGGATTCATAAAAGTTTTTTTTTAAAATGATTCAAGGGATGGAGTCGCCGTGTAAGCAAAATGAATATTTTAATCGTTTTGGAATCCAAATAATCTGAAATTATCAAAATTGGTTCAGTTGCTCTTGAGTCACTTTCTTTGGAAAACGACACCCTTTTTAACGTAATTTTTGTAAGAATTGTAAATTGTTAATTACCACAAATATTAATAAGAAAGAAGAACACACAAATATAGTAAGAACATTTATTTAAGGTGACGGCACCAGTAATGGACAAGGAACCAATCATGAACATTAGTGCTTATTTCAAAGGAGTTAAGTGTTGTGCATTTGTTGGGACATATTCAATTTATAACTTTATGATTTTTGAAATAAGAACTAAGTGTCCATCATTGGTGCCTGTCAGCTAAAAGTGTCCAACATTGGTGCCATTACATTATAGGCATATCAGTCTCGGTATCCTATAACCTTTGGTCGTGAATATAAAATTAATGAAAGCAATAAAGTTCTGCAGACGAGCGTCTAGCCCAACGGTAAACGTACTTACTTTTTTATTGCTTCTCAATTCATCCAAACATTGTTGCGGTATAAAATTTTCATGGTATTAGTCTTAAAACAATGCCTTCCGTCAATGTGACATTTTTTATGTTTTTACAATCATAATAAAAGCATGTGACGGCCCCATCGCCCACTGGTTTTCTCCAGTGCGATCAGTCAACGCAGGGCAGCTTGTGGCGAGCTGTTGGAGAGTAGCGACTCCACGTACCTGAGTGCCCCTGGGGTGCTCTGTCGGACTGGTGTGACAGGTCCCTTGCCTCTGGCTTGCCTTAACCGGCCGTCCAGAGTGGGGTCGCTAGAGCTGCGTTCTCGAGGGTAGATGTGGAAAACTAAGTGGCGAGTTGGCTAAAGTCCAGTGATACCTCTGTACCCTTTGCACCGGTGCTCACCCTGTGCAATCTTTGATTTTTGTGGGGGCCCATCTCGAGGAGAGCGAGTCACCGTCTGCCGGAAATAAAATTGTATGCCATTTTATTGACAAAGGCAACATCCGCGTAGTGCTCGTCTTTAAAGTATGCTTGCGGGATAAACATATCCTATGTCCTTCCTCGTAGCTCAAACTCTCTCCATACCTAATTTCATCCCTATTGGTTCAGCGATTTAACGTGAAGAGGTAACATTTATAATCTTAGTATGGATACCGCCACTGAGCCCCATGGTAAGCTCAAGTAGGCTTTGTATTGTGAGAACACAGTCAACGAAATATATAATATCAGGGATTGAATGCCGGTATTATTTTCATACAAATTAACCGGTATTCAATTTCGGTATCTCAGTTGTTAGGGCACAATTTTACATTTTAACCAACTAATCAGATAATGTGTTCTCTCTACCTAAATACCATGTAAGAAGCTTGAAAGAAAAATTAAGAATTAACGGCAAAATTTAGATTTTTCGTAATACCGGTAACGATCCATGTATAATATACAAATACTTAAATACATAGAAAACATCCATTAAATGTTTAACCGTATTTAATCGTTGGTTACCGCTGTACAAACATACGAGAACGGTTAACCGACCCTTCGTATGTTATCTTATCTTATTTATATTAGTCAGAGTTATTCCGGAAATAGAACAAGATTTACACCTGGGTAAAAAAAATGTGTAGCGGTCCCAACAGACGTTGTCGTGTTAATGAATATTAATTTCGTATTATAAAGTTTAAACTGTCAAAAGCGTTTTACAAATAATTTTATATGTTGGTCAAGTGTCCGTACATTCTCCAATTTCCCGCGCATTGAGGATTGTAACTTGCGGTGGTTTTAAAAATTGTTTATTGTTCTACAACGTTACTTAAGTTAACTCTAAAATGTTAATGTTAAATAAATGTTAATATAATAGTTATTTGTTTTAAATCCACCCGGTCTCTAAGAATCCGAAAAGTACTGATTTGTACAGCCGGTCGCATCGCCATACTAAACTGGGTCGCGGGCAGCTGTCACGTGTTCGGTGCATGTGCACTGAACATCTCTTGTTTTTTTTCATAAGAACCTTCTCCTGGCAAAAATAACACAACAAAAAAAATAGGAGAATACAGATTCATTTCTATATGTACATATATACATTTCACGGTTATTAAACAAGAGGGTATCATAAGTACATATACATAACATACTAATAACCCAGTTTCGCGTTCCGGCGGGATCTAACGCAGACGATGTTTCAAACTAACGTGTAAACCTAATAGAATGACTACTAATGTAGTTCTCTAAAGTCACTAACCTCTCACCTCGACACAAATCAATAAACTCCAATTATATTATATTGCATTGATAAACTTTACAGTTCACACAACAAAAGGTCCTAAAATCACGTTACTTGATAAAACATACTCCCTTTGAACATGGAATAGGTCTGGCTGGTAATATGTACATTTATGTTAACGAAGTTAGTTCATTGTGTTAATGTAGTGATAATTTAAGTTAATTATAACAAATGTTGTATAAAAAGTAACATTATTTAGATTCTGGTTGATAAAAGGCGGTTAAGCGGTAATAAATGAATGTATAATAAATGATATAATAAATATTAAATAAATAAATGTTTATTTATTGTTATAGAACCTCTATATGGCATTACACAAAATTGTATACTATTATACATATTTGTGTAATGCCATGTAAGTCGCCATCAGATATATCGGAGCTGCGGAGGTGGTCACAAATATCTGAACATGCACTTTATCGCTTTGACGATAGAGGCGTTGTTCAGATATTTGTAACCACCTCCACAGCTCCGATATATCTGATGGCCACTGTATTAGTTTTGTCAGACTAATGGAAATTTTAACAATGTATCTTCCTCACTAGCACACTAACTAGTTTCTTTTAACGTGGGTTAAAAGAAACTAGTAGGTGGACAATGGTAAGGACTTGGGTCCTTAGCATTGTAAGACACGCTTTTTACCACTAAACCCTACCCACGGAAGTCCACTGCTGGACTCAATGCCATAAACTCCACGCTTGACAGGCGGGTTGGCGTTTCCACCGCACCTAGAGATGCTGCTGCCCTTCCGGTGGTATGACCTCATGCTCTGATTAATTCTTCATATCACTAACTTAGCCATCTTGACAATCACAACTACAACTTGACTTGAGCGTAATTCCGTAATTTCTGATTCGATCAGTTCTACAAACATTTAGAATAGTAGGTACTCTACATCGCTCACTGGCAAACCTTGAGTTGTGTCTTCGTATAGATAATTCAGCATAAAACATATCCAGCAAAATATATTCCTAATCTTATGTAACATTAAGGACACCTTATATTTAACCCGTAATACGTGTAAATTTGGGTGAGAAAGGGCCTTAATCCCTTCTCTCATCTCATCCCCTCCTGTTACCTCTTCACAACCTCTCTAACTTTACATTAATTACCTGAAGTTGTCACTTTGAACCCCCACTTTAGCTTTCGGAGGCTAATATACTTCATTAATTAAATATGCAAATATTGCAAATGGACCGCCTATATTGAGATGATAATATATACCTATGTATGTACTTGTATATGACGCGATTTATGATAGCTAGCTTTTCCTCGCAACTTCGTCGGCCGCGCCGAATAAAAATTATCCTATGTCCTTTCTCGTAGCTTAAACTCTGGCATACCAAATTTCATCCCAATTATTTCAGCGGTTTATGCGTGAAGATGAAGAGGGAACAGACAGACAGACATTCGTATTTATAATATAAGTATAATGACGTGATTTACGATAGACAAGCTTTTCCTCGCGACTTCGTCGGCCAGCTATGCCCGTCTTTAAAGTATGGTTGCGGGATAAAAATCCTCTCCATACCAGATTGCATGCCAATTGGTTCAGCGGTTTATACGTGAAGAGGTAACAGACAGAGATTTACTTTCACATTTATAATATTAGTATGGAAGTATGGATAAACATTGATAGGTATAAGATTAAGGTAGCCCTACCTCATGAAAAGTCTTCCAAAGTGCATTCTCAATAATATAATCAGCAGGAATTGCTAAACAGGCGAAGCGTTCAAAATTAGCTTGACTTTTTTGCTAACATACGGAATCCAGCTGTGAGGATCAGCCAGTGACTCCAACTTGGAAATATTGCAAAGATTCCAAAATAAAATACTAAGGCAAATCACTTGTGCCCCATGGTTTACAAGAAATAATGAGCTACACGACTACACTGAACTACCTACCATAAAACAAGAAGTGAATAAATAATGCAGTGATTACAAGAACAGGCTAAGAAATCACACCAACGAACTGGCCAAGGACCTGTTAAGAGAAAGTGAACACACCGAGACTAAAAAGATGGCAGATTTTGGAGCTGGACCAGAGAAACCAACCCCCCCCCCACATAAGATGGTGATGGTGTTCAATGGAACCCACGCATAATTTTTCTTAAAATTCTCTGCCACCATCCTGAATGGCCGATTGCAGATTAAAAAAAGTAAAAAATAACAACTTTTTTGCTAAGAAACTCAAGATTATTATAAACACCCGGCCCGCTAATTTACAACTTCTGTTGCTAAAAGCATTATTTTAAGAAATCCATAGAAATTTCACCTTTAACTTTGTAATAATAAGGTTGTATTTACAGAAACTAGATGAGGTCCGGATAGCGTTGGAAGTGTGCGCGGAGCCCCGCGTCGTGAACCCGGCCGCCGCGGGCGCCATGCCGGCCGCCGGCAAGTACAGCTACATTCATAAGGTGAGCTGGATTATGGACCTTCTGTACTGTAGATAAACTTCATATTCCATTGTATGTGTAGGGCCACGGCGTCTGTATGGTATATTCGGGAATGTTTAGTATTTCCGGACCGATATGACATCCAAACCTTCAAGAAAAGTATAGGGATCTTAAAGGCCGGCAACGTACTTGTGACTCCTCTGGTGTTGCGAGTGTTCATGGGCGGCGGTAGTTGCTTACCATCAGGCAATCCGTCTGCTCGTTTGTCCTATATCATAAAAAAAAGGAGCGGTCGTGCTAGCCGCCGCGTCTTGAATTATTTTGAAGCATTGGCGGCGGGTGGACGCTGGCTTAATATGGACAATTTAATGACATAGAAAAAGACAGAAAATTCTTTGATTGAATTAGTCAAACCCTCGGAAATGGCCGCGGCTAGGTTCTCAAAACGACCAAACAACCGCTGTCGGCAAGACGCTACACGCCGCGGGCGGCGGATTAATACGACCGTGGCCTAAAACAGACGTCGACTGCCCACGGAGGCATGAGTATACGGAGCGGAGCGTACGGCGGGCAGCGTTGTGTTGCTACTTAATGCAAGACTTGAGTGGAAGCTCTAGTTGGGAATGAGAAACACTCATCATCATCATCTGAGCTATAAGACATCCACTGCTGAATATAGGCCTCCCCTTGGACCTCTACATGTACTGGTTAGAGCGGCCTACAGCGTCTTCCGGCGACTTTAATGAGGTCGTCTGTCTATCTTGTGAGTGCACGTCCTACGCTGCGCTTGCTAGTCCGTGCTCTCCACTCGAGCACTTTTCGACCCCATCGGCCATCTTTTTTGCGTGCAATGTGGCCTGCTTCAGCTTGTTAACCGGTGGGCTATGTCCGCGACTTTAGTTCGTCTACGGATCTCCTCATTTCTGATTCGATTAGAGAAACTACGAGCATAGTCCGAGAAATAATGTTCTTGTTAATATTTAAGTGACGGAAATGACGTTGTATAAAAAAAATTCAAAGACTCATGAATGGTTTTATAAATTGTTTATAAGCTATATGTGTTGTTTAGTTATTGGTCAATTGTAAAAGTAAATCGTAATATTTATTTGCAGGTTATAGACGGAATCTCCGTAGTTGTGAATCAAGTGCACATAGACTTTGCGTGTGAAGCGTTCACGAGTAACGTACAGGTAAACAGACAGACAAAACCTATCCATTATTTATTTGTGACATTATCTATGAAAAGGGACCTTATTGTCGATGGCGCTTATGTCGTTGTTCAAGACGATACAATACAAACGCAACGCGATTCGACGTAAGTGCCATCGACAATAAGGTCCCTTTTCATAGACCCATTTGATGTCTCGCGGATCGACCTGTACAGAAGGTCAGAAATATCGATATGAAAGCACATAATTTTTCACCTCACTAGTTCGGAAAGAACTATTTTATTATTTAAAAACAGATAGCAAAGTTACATTTTATTCACAAGAGTGCAAAGTAAATTCATACAAATTGTTCATTACTAATCGAGTGTTTTTATGACGTTAGCTGGTTGGATGTTCTTTTATTTAATGTTATTGGATGATAAATGATGGATGCCAATATTTTGATTCCATTTTAAAGTTATAGAGCAATTTTTTATCTCACGGTAGCGAGGTGAAAATTGTGTGTTTCACTCGGTAGCAAAGTGTGTTCACCTCCCCTGCTTTGAAACCCTCCCAATGCTCAAGATCCACTCTTTGAATCACTCGCTATGCTCGTGGTTCAACTTTGGAATCTTTCGCTAGCTCGGGGTTCAATATAAGCACGAGAAGGTAAACACTAACTTTGTCCCCTTGTATAACAAATAACTATTAATTGCACCATTTAATTCCGCCATCTCCGTTCCACCACCAGTCGAGGGGAGTGGTTTCATCCTTACGTTGTGAATATTCCATACATTCGCACGAAGCGATTCGCTCCTACCTTCCTAATGCGGACTGCTAAGGAATGCAATTCGCGAAGAGATTCGTTTGTATTCCCGGAGATATATTTGGGTCTTTTCAAGGCAAGAGTGAATAGGCTGTTACTGAACCAGCGTGCTACACCCTCGACCTCGTCGACACTTACCATCAGGTGTGACTGAGGTCAAACGCTGGTCAGTCGTGTACAAAAAATGTGCCAAAATGTATACATGCTTTTGACATTATCCGTATTGATATTTTTTACCTTGACTGTACTTGTTATTCGGACAAGTCTTAACTTGATCATGATTATTCTAGATATCCAGGGTGACAGTAGAATCGCGGACACCGGAAGGCCGGCGGGGGGACTTAAGGCTGACTAGAATCAAAAACACCGACACGGGCCAGTTGCTCATATTTAAGGTAAACAAACACCATTGACTATTTTGTAAACAATGGGAAGTATTGGCCAAGGACAGACCCATGTGGCGACGAATTGTCCATGATGGTCAATCTAAGCACGACGATGCCTGGTTTAAGTTATTAAAAAGATAAACGCATGAGGCGCCACGAGCAGGCCTCGAACCCCCGCCCACCTGGGGGCGCATACACCTGCGTGTGCAGACGAGGGATCCTCTCTCGCACAGGGCTATACAGCCACGAACGGAGGTGTCATTTACAGGATGCTGCTTAATACATCTGTTACAGATGAATAAGGCCTGTTATTATTATATTATCTTTATATAAGAGTATAAACGTGAAAGTCCTGACATACTGACTGAATGATCAACGCCCAGCCTAAACCGCTTAATCTAGATGGCTATTTTTTTCAAAATAGGTAGTTTATATACCGTAAGTACCCATCAAGAAAGGATTTTTGGAACTCACCATTTAGGAAGTAAAAAGGGGGTTGAAAGTTTGTATGAGGATAGTGTAAAATTGAAAGCGATAGATTTGAAATTTTGTGTAATGTTCTTATTCGAATAAAAGAAAAGTAATTTCAGCGTTTTTTTTTTTAATTCATTCTATAAGGGGTCAAAGAGGGGGTTCTTTTGCGTATGCACAGCCGCGGGCAATGCTTGATTTATAAGTGACGTTTCAGGAGCTGGAATGGCAGAGCGCCAGGATCGAGGCGAAGGCGCACGGCGCGTCGGCCAGCCTGCCGCCGCTGCGGCTGCTGCTCAACAACACGCACTGCCGGATCGTCATCAAGAAGAGGCTGGCCGGTCAGTCACCCCGCGGATACCATACCTGCTGGCATAATATTCAATAACCTTTGCACCTGACATGCTCGTAAAGTTCCGATCGATGCTTATATTATGCTCTAGTGCATAAACTAAAATTTTCTTCTAAGACTAAGATCATCAGTAGAACAAAATATTGCCGCCGGAATGAAAGCATCTTTATCTTACGCATATGAAAATCTCATGATTTTATTTTCTTACAATTGAAATTTTCCTCGCAACGGAAGTGAAAAGCAGAGTGTATAATTCAGGCATATATGTCCATTTTTATCCAAGGCAATTAATTGGCCCGAGCGTAGCGTGGAGGATCGCGTTATGTCCTTGTTGTACAATCTACTATTTCACACCACCAGCTCATCCGAGGAACTTTTCTTTCGATTTCGATTTAAATATCTAAGATATTCGCTAGCAGACATTTCTTCATAATAAAAAATAATTTAGAAAAGGGTAACACATTGTTATCGATGAATTTTCAATATGAATTGAGACTTCGATACTGTTAAGTGTTCAGTACGCTTGCGGTAAATGTGTTTACGTCACACTGGGCGGTAAGAGACTCACTTTACACCCAGATGAAGACGTAAAACTATGTACGCACCACAGGCGGTAATAAAGAAGGCCTCAGATCGCTTGTTTATGGCCCTCACCACCGGTTCGGGCCACAAATATCCGCAATCTGAGTCATTTTTTGTTTTTCCGCCCTAAGTACGTAATATACTAATACACGTCACACATAATGACGTAAACGACGAGGGATAAATAGAAAAAAAAAATTACAAGTCTAAGCGGTACTCGTATACCACAATTGGTAGTGCACTGAGTTAGTGATCCAGTGATTATGGGTTCGAGTCCCGCTGCGAATAATTTTTTTTTTTCTATTTTTCTTTCGATTTAAATATCGAAGACTTAGATTATCGTAACTGCCCGTAACGTGAGTATAAGATAACGGGTTGTACGAATACCTTATCCGTACCGGGTACCCGGGGAGCATGAACACACAGCAACACTCTAAAGGCGCGTACAAATTATGCGAGGCTGCCGCGCGAGCCAGTGTTCGCGTGAACATTGGCTCACGCGGCAAATGTTCGACGGAAGTTAGGTAGACCGCGGCTAGCGATCCAACTCGATCATCGGGCAAACGTTCATTCGTCGTGCACAAACAACCGTCCAAATTGCGCGCGCGGCGGCTGAAGCTCCTTTGATGCGGGCTAAAACCGACAGCGCTCGGATCACCCCGCGGCAACGTTCGAGCTGCCGCGCGCGACAACCCCGTCTACATTATGCGCGGCCGCCGCGCGAGCCAATGTTCGAGTGTTTGCCGCGCATAATCTGGACGCGCCTTTAGCTGTACATTGGTGGACCTTATTATATAAGGCCAGTCCACCGTTGCACAGCTAAGAGTGTCGCTGTGTGTACCCGCTGACGAGCGGCGCCGGTGTGTACACTCGTGCAGACTGCGCCGTGCTGGGCTGCCGGCTGGCGCTGCGGCCGGAGCCGCTGGCGTGGGCGCTGACGGACGGGCAGCTGCGCGCGGCGCTGGCGTGCGGCGCCGCGCTGGCCGCGCCCGTGCGCCGCGCCACCGCCGCCGCCACGCGCGCCAAGGCCGCCCACAAGGTGACTACTGACTGGGTCTGCCGGGGAGTAAGGGATCGCAGGACGAGTTTGCGGGTGAAGCGAAGCCGGCAATCCCTGTTAAGAGCTTATCTCAAATGATGTTAGAAAAGATTTAAATAGATGACATATTCTCGTAACGCCCACCGTACTAAAATATTTAATATGCAGTGAATTGGGTTGAATTTTGTTTTGTACGAAAAACAATAAAACAAAAGAAATTCTACTCTATTTCTTTAAAAAAAAGATTTAAATTTCAATGAAAGGGAGTGTACATTACACTGCACACTGGATCTTACGAAGATATACTTAAGAATTAATAAAATAAATATTGCGGGACAATATTATACAAATCGACCTAATCCTACGGTAAGCTCAGTAAAGCTTGTTTCGTAAGTACCAGACGACGATGATTCGTCCGATAGATATATAGGAATACTTAAATAACACCCATGACTCAGAAACAAATATCTGTGCTCATCACACAAATAAATTCCCTGACAGGGATTTGAACCCAAGACCATTGGCTTCATAGGCAGGGTGACTACTCATTAGGCCAGGCGATCGTCAATATTTATTCATGAATGTTTCTAATACTTTGGATAAAAGTCAGTTAAACAAATCTTATAATATAATATTCGACGTATAAAACGTGAGTTACCCGCTTCTATACAATTAATATGTTTGTATTTAAACAAATCCTATTTTTCAGGTAGAGGAACCGTTAGAACAAATTCACAGCCGCTCGTCGTCGACCGACCACGACATACTGGCGCGAATGTTCGCGAAGCACGATGTTCGCGAGACCTCGTACCATCTGCTCGCGCCGAGAATAGACCTCCATTTGTGTGACGACCCTGGCTGTAAGTACTTGTATCATAATATTAAATTGAATTGAATAATTGTTTATTCGTTGACAACACAAAGGTAACTAAAATACAATAAACATAGAACGTACACACAGCAACACTCTTAGCTGTACATTGGTGGACCTTATTATATAAGGCATAAGGTCCTCCAATGTACAGCTAGGAGTGTTGCTGTGTGTACAAAGAAGAAAGTGCCACGAAATGGCCTCATCTCAGCGTAATGCTGGCGACATCCAGCGCTGATCTTCCGATGAGACAATCAAGTGAAAAAGTATCACAGCCGGTAACACATAAACTAAACTTAAGAACAAAAGCATAAGGCGCGCAATGGCGCTTGCGTATGCACGGCTTGATACAAGCCAATTAAAAAGCCCACAAATACCTGTTCGCATTGTTCGTATATGCAAGTCCACTTATACAATTAACAATGCGAATGTAATTGTAAAAGTATACAAGTCCACTTATACAATTAACAATGCGAATGTAATTGTATATGTATACAAGTCCACTTATACAATTGACAATGCGAATGTAATTGTATATGTGTACAAGTCCACTTATACAATTAACAATGCGAATGTAATTGTATAAGTATATAAGTCCACTTATACAATTAACAATGCGAATGTAATTGTATATGTATACAAGTCCACTTATACAATTGACAATGCGAATGTAATTGTATATGTATACAAGTCCACTTATACAATTAACAATGCGAATGTAATTGTATATGTATACAAGTCCACTTATACAATTAACAATGCGAATGTAATTGTAAAAGTATACAAGTCCACTTATACAATTAACAATGCGAATGTAATTGTATATGTATACAAGTCCACTTATACAATTGACAATGCGAATGTAATTGTATATGTGTACAAGTCCACTTATACAATTAACAATGCGAATGTAATTGTATAAGTATACAAGTCCACTTATACAATTGACAATGCGAATGTAATTGTATATGTATACAAGTCCACTTATACAATTAACAATGCGAATGTAATTGTATATGTATACAAGTCCACTTATACAATTAACAATGCGAATGTAATTGTATAAGTATACAAGTCCACTTATACAATTGACAATGCGAATGTAATTGTATATGTATACAAGTCCACTTATACAATTAACAATGCGAACAGGTATTTGTGGGCTTTTTAATTGGCTGATAGAAGATGATACAAGTCATATTTGTGGGAGGCCTATGTCCAGCAGTGGACTGCATACGGATGAAATGTAGTAAAAGTGTAACTACGCGATAATATTTAAATAACAACAAGAGAATCTATAGCTGTTCCCCTCTCTCCAGTGGGCCGGTCAGAACATCCGTCCCTCTCCAACGGCGGCGCGCTGCAAGTGACCCTCGTGAGCATGCAAGCCGACCTGTTTCCATACCACAGAGCTTCCAATGACAGGAGACACTGGCGGGGCTACCGGTAAGAATGTTAAGACTTATACATCGATGTATAATAAATATACCTAGATATTTTTCTAGCATGAACGAAATTTGTTTAGTGTTTGCCACAATAAAAATATCGACAATCCTGTTATCGATAAGTTCATACTACTTCAGGACGTACACACAGTCTTATATCGGCTACCTACCTAGACGCCGCGTGCCACCGATCTTGAACAAATTAAACGTAATCCGTACACTTTTGATCCAATTTATGTTTATAATTTACAATGAATTGTTCCAAATTGTTTTCTAATATAAATAAATTGAGTTTTATTATTGTTAGTTATTTTTAACCCTATTACCCTATTTGTCTTTGTATTACTTGTATGGAAATTGAAGGGGTACTTATCGATAACAGGACTGTCGATGTTTTTATTTTGTCAATCACTTACAAGAAATCGTTCGTGCTAGAAAAATATCTAGCTATAATAATAAACGTAGATTCACAATCACCCCCAAAAAAATGGCTCTGAAAAACAGCCGCTAGAACAACTTGGGCGGCACATTTAGTTAGTCTTCTTTAAACCGCTGTCAGTACAAGTGTCAACAGTGACTGAAAAGTTATTACTTTAACAATAGTGAAGTTTGATACCTAATAATTAGACCACTGAGCTCTTTTTTGTTTGTTTATATTATCTAAAAGAAGATTATAAATTAGCATTATTAGCATAAACTGGTATGAGATAGAAATGTCATTTAGTACCATATTTTTGAACATAATATGTTCGCGTGTAGGAGTGTATTTCTTATACAAATACATACCTACTTCATCATCATTCATTTTCATATTGTCAAAATATGATTATATTCATACATATTAATTGCATAGAAGCGGGCATCTCACGATTTTTTTTAAATACTAAGTCGGTGGCAAACAAGTATTCGGCCTGATGGTAAGCAGTTACCGCAGCCTATAAACGCCTGCACCTCCAAATGTGTTACATGCGCGTTGCGTGCCCTTTGTAAATCTGTACACTCCTTTTTTGAAGAATTTATTTTTGTGTTTCAAATTACCTTCATACATTGCAGGGAAGCGGCCACTCCTCACAGTCAATGGTTGTCTCAAGCCTTATCTTCGTTTTGTGGCTCACTGCTGGAAGTTCTGGACCCGAGGCCCTTAACGCCGAGTAGTAAGGTATATTTTCGTTTATCAATTTTTATATCCATTCTCATCTGACGTCGACGTAATAGGTTCTCTGTTTTTATTTGTGGTATTAATTGATTCGTTTTTTAGTAAGGATCGAATGTATATATAATGCCAAGTGTTTTAAAGCTACACATAGTCAAACTCACTGTCTACTCAAAACTTACAAATTAATACGAGCTATACAGACTGGGTGAAATCTGGGTCGTGATCCAAAATGTCAAAAAGTGAAACAAATAACTATTTCTCAAACATGCAATTAAATATTGTCTTTACATTCATTTGACGACCGGTCTGGCCTAGTGGATAGTGACCCTGCCTATGAAGCCGATGGTTCTGGGTTCAAATCCCAGCGAGGGCATTTATTTGTGTGATGAGCACAGATATTTTATCCTAAGTTATGGGTGTTTTCTTTGTATTTAAGTATTTATGTCGCACTCGTATTTATATATACTAGGCCAGACCGGTCGTGACTTCTAACATTGTTATTAAATTCTAACAATGGCGCGTGCAGCCCAGAGAGGAGAAGAAACCTGAGGAGCCAGTCTCCAACGGCATCAGCCACAAGCCAGCGTCCGCCAGTTCCAGTGCTTCCGCCACTCCGTCCGCCAACACTACCTCACAAGGTACTCTTTTATACCGCGGTGGCAAACAAGCAGACGGCCCGGCTGTAAGCAGTTAGTAAATACAACATTATTCTTAGTTCTTTATTTTTTTATTTTCACTAAAAAAACGGTATATTCATGACAATTTAGTATAAAAACAACATAAGTTTGACATTTTGATAAAGGTAAAAACATTTTTTTACAAGGAAATAGTTAAAAATTGCATTGAAATTGAAACATTTATTGCGATGTTTTAGTAACTACGATAGTAACAAAAAGTTAAAATATACTTGAAATCAACAATAACAATGTTAGTTAATGAAAAAAATGCTTTGTAAAATATTATTTCATTCACCACCTTCTTCTACACTTTTTTAACTATTTCCTTGTAAATAGTGTTTTTATCTTTATCAAAATGTCAAACTTATGTTGTTTTTATACTAAATTGTCATGAATATACCGTTTTTTTAGTGAAAATAAAAAAATAAAGAACTAAGAAAAATTTTGTATTTACTGACTTTCGACTGGACTATAAAAAAAAACGGGCACCTACTGAGATAAACTGTTTACTATTTTCCACTGACCTAAAGTAGGACAATGATATTCTAAAGGTTTCAAAGCTGGATCGGTTTCGGTTTTCTTACAATAAGATATCTATTTTTCAGTTTCATATAAAAAAAAAAACACATTTCATTTTTTTCTGCTTAAAATAAGCCTTATTTTGAAAAATTTTATATAACATTTTTTATTCCTTACATCATTTCCAACCGAAAAACAATTTTTTAAATAAGATTTTTGGAAAAAAATGCGAATGTCCATTTTTTCTTCATTTCGATCTACTGTGAGCCGGAGCGTTCGCGGGGGAAATTCCTCTTAACCCTTTATAAGGCCGCAGTTATACAGATATGCTACGTGAAAGTTAAATACACTCCCATGTTTGTAATGCACTGGGGAACACATCTACGGCAAAAAAAAACCGAAATCATTAATAAAAACATGTGGTCATTATATGCACTCAGCCCGTTAGTGCACTCGAGTTTTCAGATGATCTGTTTCCAATACACCTATTCATTGACAGATACGTGACAGGCAATACTCAATACTTCTTCATTTGTCATAACTGCCATGTACGTAATACTATGCAAATACATAGTTACATATTACTATATTAATTATCGATATAGCATGTAACCTTTTATAATTATATTAATCTTAAGTGGCAAATGATACACTTTCCTGATACTACAAACAATGTAGTTCAGTTATTGCAAATATTGCAATTCACGATGGAGAGTGGATTTATCAAAATTAGACCTTATTATCATACCAATAACAGTCTCGCCACTCGCCATCGTGAATTACAAGAGCTATAATTGAAATGATTAGATATAGCGACTTGTGTATTTTTAATAGTATAATGGAAACAGTGACAAATGCTTGCTCCCCTTAACGGGCACAGTGCATTAATTGACCACAAACTTTAGATTAATTAATTACACTAAAATTAAATGATGACCGAAAAAGTATAAATAAGAAAAGAAAGCCTGATATATTTGCTATATAATACCATTATAGTTAAATAAAAAAGAGGATGTTCTTTCTTTGTAAATGTTTATTAACTAAGTGGTTTCCAAATCGTCTCTGCCTTATAAAGGGTTAAACCGCTTAGTGCGCGACTCTTTAGGAACTATAGTAGTAATAATGTCTATGTAGTATAGTTAATACTTACTACTAAATAAAAAAATAAAAAATAGGTGACATATACAGCTATCGCTGGAGATGCGGGTTCGAACCCCGTCTCGAACGCCGGAGGTTCTCGTCAAATTCGTCAAATCAAAATATTTCATAAAAATAATTTGATTTCTTCTTAGTTTCAAAAATTGCTACTTTTATGACATTCATGATCAGAGCCCGGAAAATCCATAGCAAAACAAAATACTGTCGCAATCAAACTAATGTTAGAAACATTTTTTTATCGATATCGAGTTTATCGATGTCTTATGGAATACCGATTCTCTCAGTCTATTATTTTTAATGAAATTGATTACCTCTTTGTCACCAGACTACGGCCAAGCCACAAGGTAAGGGTTATTACTTAATATGAAATATAAATAACGTTGATGATTACGTTGCGTTTTAGATAAAATAACAATAAAACAAACCCTAACTTTACCACTTCTTTTGCGTTTGGCGTGAATGATTAAAATGTACCTAAACATATCGGTATGATTATTTTTAGACAAAACTCACTCGATATCGATAAAAAAGTGTTTCTATCACTAGTTTGATTGCGACAGTCTTTTGTTTTGCTATAGATTTTCCGGGCTCTGTTCATGATATTCGTAAATACCCAACGGTACGCGACTCGAGAACCTTCACGCCCCAACGGTCGTTGGTTCTAAGTGCAATGTGTTTCTAAACTTATCCTAAATATGTTGTTCCAGGCTCTCCCACGAGAACGAAGATTCTGGAGCAGCTAGGCAAATTGATGACAACTTGCCTCGTACTCAGGATAGACGATTTTACTGTTTACAAGGTAAGCATGAGAGGTAGGGCACGGCGATGACCATCACGCTTGAATCTGGGGCTGCCCAACTGGGGAAGTACCTCCTCCTTACAGAAGACCACAGCCATAATAGCACTGCTACCTTTCAGGCGTGTAGTGTTGTGTTCCTGGTGGTGAGTAAGGTTCCCAGAGCTCCAACCCCCCTTAAAGGCCGGCAACGCGCTTGTGACTCCCTGGTGTTGCGGGTGCCCATGGGCGACGGTAATTGCTTACCACCAGGCAATCCGTCTGCTCGTTTGCCGCCTATGTCATAAAAATAGTCCAGGGTTCGAATCCTGGTTAGAACCTGGTGAGACTTGTTTGTGTGTTTATTGGTCATACAAATTAAAACAGAAATCGTTATTAGGCTTATATGATTACAAGTTATGTTTTTGTTGTATAGTGTGAAGTAAGAAGGGGACATTTTTAAATAAAAAAATTGGCTTTGAAACACTTAACTTTTTACTGATCTGTTTGACCGTCATGCAGCGGCCTCCTAGCCTAGTCGGTGACCCTACCTACGAAGCAGGAGGTCTCAGGTTCGAATCCTAACTTAAACGTAAACTTAAACTTTTATTCAGTAAAAATTTACTCGTCACAATTTATTTCTTCATGACTGTCCCATCTATTATTGTTAAAGTAAACCACCAGAACTTTTTCCATATTTTCGGGCGTTTAGCGTCTCCGTCTTGGCTGAAAAATCCATTTCAGGTGGCCAAAAGACTTTTCAATTTCTGTGGAAGTTATGGGAGCATAGCAAAATTTCATAAAGTGATCAATGGTATTTCGTTTATTTTTCGGTTGTAATGTAACTTCTTCACCTTTTAGTAACTAGTATCGATAAATGAGTTTATCGATATAGGAAGTCCCTAGCTGTCATGAAGTTTCGCCCCAGGGAATCCGATGTCTGGTTATGTATATATTTAGTTAATATGTGACATTATCTATGAAAAGGGACCTTATTGTCGATGGCGCTTATGTCATTGTTCAAGATGGCGCAATACAAATGCAACGCGGTACGACGTAAGTGCCATGACAATAAGGTCCCTTTTCATAGATAATGTCTCATATTAGTATTGAGTAGGATTATCTATCGACTCAGATAAAAGGGAGAGGAACCTCGCTATAGTCATTACTATAATTACGAGTATATGGTAAACGCTTGTCCTGGATTATTGTAATAATATTTGTCTGTTCAAAAGGTCGAACAAAAATGTACCTTAACCAACGAACTAGTAATACTATAGAAACCTGACTCGAGCTCAAAAATGACCCCACGGCTAGTGTGCTGCGAACGATCGACTGAGCCGATGCGGAGTCTGACCGCTTTAGTAGTACAGAAGCTTTCTATGACATAAGATGTCAGCTAATATAAAATTGTTAAAAGTTGAAATAGATAACATATACTAAAGAAACTACGGCTTATCAGCCGCGATAGCTGGAGATGCGGGTTCGAATCCCGTCTCGAACACCGGAGGTCCCCGTCGTTTTTTCTTTAGTATATGTTATCTATTTCAACTTTTAATTTATATAGTAGTATTACTACTTAAAAATCAAAGCAAATCAAAAATATTTCATAAAAAATAATTTGATTTGTTCTTAGTTTTAAAATTGTTAAATTAAAAAACCCTATAAAATGCCTTCTTGTGCGGTAAAATGGTCCCGAAACAACTGCATAAAAACGCAAGAAAAACGATGGGATCCATTGGTTTGTGTAAGTTTAACCCTAAATATGATAAACAATTATTTAAATTAACATATTGTTGTATAGTAGTCTATACGCTGAACCAAATGTCGTAACTCTATACTAGTTTTATAATGACTTATGCCTTTATGATACTGAGTGACAGAATGAGGATTAGGTTATGCATCATTTATACTCACAAGTAAATTATTCATGTTATTTTCAAGTAACAATCAATTCCTATTATATGCTTTTATCTCAAAAAACAAGTGCCAAAACAATGTGCCGCTGGTAAACTTTCCGACATAATTATTCTTGTTTCCGGAAGGCCCCGAAAATAATTTATTATTTAAAATAATTTTATAAAAATATTTACGTACAGTCATGGAATTTAATATCCTACCTATTTCATTTGAATATCATTAGACATATCGCAATGCCTTAAGGTAGAAAGTTGTATTTCAGTAATAGTATTGAAATGTCAAGACATATTATCTGTGATTGCTCTTATTCTGTTTGCGAAAAGTTATCTTCTTTTCTAACTCTGAAAGCGTGTATCTTCTTAGTGAGTATATATTCTTTGCGAATCTATCTACATTCTACTGCGTACCCCGAAATTAGAAATTTCGTTACTTGCTTCCCTACCTTTCGAAGATTGCAAGAACGAAAAAGATAAACAACTACTCAGAAGTCATCCGTTTTTACAAAATTTTCTCGACGTCCCAAAATTCAGTACTCCGATTCAGATTCAGATTCAGATATTTATTGATAAAAGGCAATATTTTTACAAGTCAATAATAACATACATAATAATTTCAAATGTCAAGTACAAATACTATTCTATAACTATAATTTTTTCTACATGTAAGGATGTCTGGTTAGTGATGATATTTTATGATACCAAAAAAATCATCAGTACTGTAAAAAGCCATGTTTAGTAGGTATTTTTTTATTTTTTTAAGAAAAATTGCATCACTTGGCGAGTTTTTTATATCTACTGGAAGAGCGTTATAGATTTTAACGGCAAATACAGGGAGCGACTTACGAGTCTTGGCTAGGCGCGCGCGCGGCACGAGCAGCAGGTGCGGGCGGCGCGCGGCGAGGCCGAGACGCTGCGCGTCGGTCATGTATGAGTCCAGGTTCCGTCTGACGTATTTGCAGGCCTCAAGGATGTATATGCTATGTACCGTTAAGATTTTGAGGTCCTTAAATAATTCTTGCGCCGGGTGATCAATAGGTTTTCCAACAATAAACCGAATAGCGCGTTTTTGAATTTTAAAAATCCTCCGCGTTAATTAAGTAAAGCTATTGCCTAATTATTAAAACAAAACAATGCATGCGATATATCAAAGTATCATCCTGTTCTAGCTTGTCCTTATGGTGACAGTTTGCTATACGATATAGAATTTAATTTGTAACCCACCTAGGTTAGAAAATAAATTACTTGACTGTACTCACACTATTACGATTAATCTAAAATACATATGCAGTACACGTTAATAATGTGTTTCAACTTTTGAATTTAACTATAAACGGGGCTCAGTCGCGCAAAAATGTACGAAATTTCATCTCCGATGTTCAAGAGCGACATAACCCACGTGGTACTTCAGTAGGTACCAGGCCTCAGCCTTTTCTTACTGGGCAATGTCCTAACGCAAAATCGTGGCAGTGTTTTTCAACACGTTATTAACGATATATATATCTTCTTATAAAGTATGGATAAGAGTAATCTTAATAACAAAATCGTGTGTAGAATAATATTAATATGAGTTGGTTCCATCTCGGTTAGTATCAACCCTGTAAGTTTGACAACGCCATAATATTGTAACACCGCGCATGAGGTTTGACACTTTAAACTTTTATGAACCAATCACAACTTTTTTTTAATAGCGCGAATTTGTCTATTGGATAAACTCCAAGCTGCTCTGACATATTTATGAAGAGGGGATAGCTGTCAGTGTCAGCGCGCCTGGGGTCATTTTTGGAAGGCATTTTTGTATGGAGAGCTGTGTCTATATATATTCAGTCACCGACCTTAACCACAAGAGATAACGGATGAAAATTGCTCGGCAGGTCTCTACAAAGTCCCGGGAAACGCCGCGCCCGCTGGTCTGTGCGGAAAAGTCCACGATGCCGGGCGACGCCGGCTTGCTTCACGCGGAGTTGACGCACTTTTACTACCCCGGGGACGTTAATTTTCCTGGTAAGTCGATTTATACTACGGTCTCACTAGGCCACAAAATGCCACCTTATAGTTAATAGTGGAAATAAAGAAGGATTTGCAATTAGGCAATAGTCCGTCCGAGAGCTAGTAAGCTATCAGCTATTTGAAGGGACAAAATATAATGGATCCCGTTTAAATAAAAGAGACATATATGTCATAGCCGGTCGATCGTAGTTCATCGCCAGGCGGTGAGCTATAAATACATATCTCTCTCTTTTATTTACAAGAGAGCGAATATCTTTTGTCCCTTGAAATAGCTGAAAGCTCATAGCTTATTTGCTGTTTTGGGCTATTCATCGACCATTTATGATCTATTGTGGCAGCTCTTTTTATAATTAATTACTGATTCCCGTTGAGCCCAGAAAGCTCCAGATTCTTTGGGCTGTAATGTTGTGTACCTCATAAGGTTTCAGTAGCCTGCCTAGGTGGATATTTCTGTTAAGCATTAGTGGCACGCAGGAGCAGAAAATGTGCATAACTCATAGCCTACTAGCTCGCGGCAGTGCCTTAGAAAGAAAAGGGGTTGCCGGCCATCGGGTCGCCACTTTCCCGAAGAAAGGTTGAGGGAGGCGATGGCTGAGATACGCATCATACTCGTGAACGGGTGCTGTTTGTGGAGACCGGTCTGTTTTGGCTATTTGGGGCTATGTTTTAGGTAGTTTTCTTCTTGTTTATTTACGTGATACACTTCATTCGGTGCTTGTTTATCTTTAAAAAACAAAAAGTGTTAGTATATTGAAATCATGACACCTGGAGACCTTATACATCTCTGAGGTTTATTTGTAATAAGCATGTATTTCTATTTTTGTGTATATTTTGAAAACAAAATAACTATACATATAATATTTTTTGAAACTTTTGATTACTAATAATGTAATTTCTAAATTAGAATAAAGGACACAATTCAGATAAGAAAGCATATCGAACATTTGGTAACTTCGTTCTTAGCAGTCAGATTTGGACTTTTAAGTAATTAATAATTATTTTTATTTTTCCTTTGGCAGATTTTTTTTGTAATTGTTGGATATGTTTTCTTAAAGAATAACGCATTTTTATGTAATTTGTATAAGATATCTTTTGTAATACTGTTTTGAAAAAATAAGTCCCGCCGAGTTTCTTACCGGTAATAAATGCTTCTCGGGGCAGAGGTGTAGTTTTTATTTTTCTCTTTTACTTTTGTATACTCGACGTGTAAAAGTGCTCTTGTGGCCTACTTACTGAATAAACGTTATAAATTTTAAAGAGTTTGAGTTTGAGTTCGGAACTATCTACATATACTAGGCCGTCAATCCCTTACTCCCCGGCCTCTGTAGTAATGTACTAATACCAACTAGTGTCTCGCTATCCAAGGGCTTTATAGCAAATGTTGTTTAAAGAATCGTTTTACCTGGAGCTAGAGGTTTAACACCAACGTGTATGACACCCAGTGCCGGCGCCGAAGCTGTACATCCAACTGAGTCCCATCAGGGTGAACCTGGATGTGTGCAGCGCGGTGTGGCTGGGCGCCTTCCTGCCGCACGTGGCGCGCGCCGCCGCCAGCGCTGCCGTCGGAGCCCCGGGGGACTCCGGCGCGGGCCTCGCCGCGTATTACGACGTGCGAGCTGAAGCCATCATGCCCAAGGTATGTACTATTTCGGATGTGACTGCTAAAATTAACTTAGTTTTGCTGCGAACGCTAACAGTGGTTTAGTTCAGAGCGGCCAAACTCTAGTGAAAGTTAGCCTTAAACTTAATGCATAGTTAAGTAGGCTGCCCGGGGTAAAACTGAACAGATATCTAAAGCTGGCTTTTTATAGACGAATTTGTAGTAACTCTCAGCATTTCTGCCGCATTTCATGTGTCATAAAGAAAGATTTTATATGGGAAATGGACTCTAGAGCGAGGCTGTAGTTGATTATTAAGAAGTTTTTTTTGACCCGGATATGTTCTTAAACTACGTCCAACAATGAGAGGTAGGGCACAGCCAAGTACCATCACGCTTGAGTCTGGAGAAGCCCAACTTGGGAAGTACCTCCTCCTTACAGAAGACCACGTCTATAATAGCACTGCTACCTTTCAGGTATGTAATGTTGTGTTCCTGATGGTGTAAGGTTCCCCGAACTGTTACCATCAGAAACACAAGGCAAGCTCCAACCCCCTTAAATGCCGGCTAAGTGCTTGTGACTCCCCTGGTGCCCATGGGCGATGGTAATTGCTTACCATCAGTCAATCCGACTGCTCGTTTGCTACCTTTGTCATAAAAAAGTCCACAGGTTTCTTAAGGTAACTTCGACAAAATAGACCAAATTGTAGTAATGCCCAGGGTTTGTATACCGAATTACATATGTCGTACAGAATGTGTTTAGTTTGACCACCGACACCGAGGGTCAATTACTTGGAGCCGAACTACACGTGGTAAATTGACTCCGGAGCGGGGCTGTTGTTAATTATTAAGAAGTCCGGACTAAAGGCATATGCATTCCATATTTCACGTGTCGTAAATGACAAGAGGAATGATATGCGCAGTATCCGGAGCTCTCGGACGTAGTTTAAGAACATAGTGTAGTTTTGTGTTCCTGATGGTGAGTAAGATTCCCAGAGCTCCAACCCCCCTTAAAGGCCGGCAACGCGCTTGTAACTTCCCTGGGTGCCCATGGGCGACGGTAATTGCCGCCTATGACATAAAAAAAAACAATGACATGAGCAGCGCCCGGAGCTCTCTCCGACGTAGTGTAGAACTGAGTGGTCTCGGCCGCAGCTGGTGCTGGAGGCGGGCGCGGAGCACGTGGGGCAGCAGCGCGACCGGCCGCGCGAGCTGCACGTGTGCACGGCGCGCGCCACGCTCACCAACGTGCCCGAGTCGCCGCGCGCCAGTGAGTCAAATACTATATCACTACACCCCGTTATCTTATGCTCAGTTTAGGGGCAAGCGATTGGGCAGTTACGATATTATAAGTCGATAAAAAATTAAGTTGACTTACTAACTCAATAACATGTCAAAAGATCTTGGGTCCGATTTTTAAAATAGTCATCAAGTGATTTCCATAGAGAATTAATGAGAATCTCTATCACGATTACTCGGTGACTATTTCAAAAATCGGACCCCAAATTGACGTATTCGATATTTATAATTGTCGCCCTCCGATTTGACTACAAAGAGGAATGAATGTGTCTCTATAGCTTTCACTAAAGAAGAATTTTAGTTTGACAAATAACTTTATAGATAAATATAAATCGACTAATTATATGAAGCAACATCACTATTTTAGATTGCCCCCAAAATGAGCATTAGATAACGGGGTGTATATATCACGTACCCAGGGTGGTATAACGAAGAATGGCTCAGACCGCGGGTATTAGTATAAACAAGCGATCTGAAGCCTTCTTTATTACCGCCCGTGGTGCGTACATAGTTTTACGTCTTCATCTGGATGTAAAGTGAGATTTTCCGTCGCGCCCTAGGGCGGTAAATCTCTCTTCCCGCCCAGTGTGACGTAAATACTTATTTGTTATACGAGGGAGCAAAGTCAGTGTGTTCCTCTCTCGTTCAATTTTAGAATCTTTCGCTAGCTTGGGTCTCAAACTTAGCACAAGAAGGTAAACACACTTTGCTACCGAGTTTTGAATTTGTTTGAATTGTAAATTTTTCACCTCACTACCGCGAGGAAAACTTAAAACTTTAAAAATGTAATCTAATTTATTGATATCCATCATTTATCATTCAAAAACATTAAATAAAAGAACCTCCAACTAGCTAAGTTCAAAAAAACACTTGATTAATTACTTGCACTCTTAAATTGTGAATAAAATGCAACTTTGCTATGTATTTTTAAAGAACTAAACAGGTTTTACCAAGCTAGTGAGGTGAAAAATATATTTGTATTTACTGTATACTCCTCGCGGCGAATCATGATTCCTATGACAGTTCATATTAGTGATGGGTCGTGTCGATGTAACTTAACTTTTTTATATGCAAAGGCGTCACTTGCATTCAGTCACGTTAGTAAACGTGATTTTAAAAATATAATCTGCATTTCATATGTTTGTTCTGTTGTTGTTCTAGTAATGATTTAAGTTTTTTGGCCGAGAAATGTAATTTTTTAACATTTACGAGTAGCATCTAGTATTTTACGACACGCTTGACGAATGTAAATATAAAATTCCATCTTAAATATAGTGCTATCGAAAAAAATAGCATAATATCAAAATAACCTTACTATATGTATAACTGAAAACGATTATAGGTACATCGGATACTGAAAATGTATTATTTATTTTGTACACTCGTTTCCATTATCGACATTTGTTTTTGACACTTTTTGCACTAGTCGATATCTTCCAAACGAAGTAAGTTTTGCAGGGCGTAAACGTAATATCTGATTGAGATAACTTCTTGTAAATGTTAAGAATTGTTACAATTCCAACGGAAAATCATTGTAATGGCATGATCTACCCTAAAATTAATAAACGTCATTTTTAAACGCCTCCAATTTGATTATAATGTAACGGTGACGCCACTACAAGTTTGTGTCGTAGGAACAACTGTCAGTGTCATAGGGATCATGATTCGCCGCGACGAGTACAAGTCATTGTAATGTTTTATAAATGAAAATAACGGCTTTACTCACGTTACGGCGGCTTTAGTCACAGTGTTTCGCAGAGCATAGGCCTCCATTTTCAAGTACTAAGAATGTTCCAGCTATCCGGCTACATCTAGCACGGCACACGCACAAGCGTGTTCAAATTTAATTACTTCTAGATAAAAAATTTGCCCGGATATTCGAATGTCCAAATATCCGATGGAATCATCAACTCCGCCGGATATTCGTTATCCGGTAACCGGCCTTGCCACTATTCGTTGCATCTTAAATTACAATTATGAATTTTCATAACGGGCAGGCGACGCGAGCGGCGACACGAACGGCCACTCAGCAGTGTCCGAATATAGCCGGTTAGCTGGATAACCAGCCATCGAATATCCGGGCAAAAGTTTTTTCTAGAATTTATTAAATTTGAACACGCCTGTACGTGTGCTGTGCTAGATGTAACTTGTTTTTTCCATGTAGGTAGTCATTGATAGAAATTTCGCTAAATCTGCAGGTAATGTGGAGTGAAATTCAAATGAATTTTTCGAGTCGTCGAGTTAATTCGAGTTTTAAGTTTAAACTGTTCTTAATATTTGATTACTTATGCCTTGTTAACTTTTCACTCTTGGTTGGCCGTTATGTCTTCATTAACGTATTATCCGCGGTATCCGGCCGAATACTAGGTCACTATCCGGTATTCAGCCGTCGCTGGTATATCTGGGAGTAGATAGTTTGGTGAATGATCTACAAAGTAAATTAATTATTAAATAAATTTAACTCATCATCAGTTCACTTTGTTGATCATTCACAAGTTGTCTGTCCGGGATTGAATCCCGCATATGCTTTATATGATATATATTTTATTTTAATTTTTGATAACTTTTTAGATTCTGCGGGTACCCGCGCCGATCTGGCCTCGATACTGGCAGCGTTACGGCGACTAGCGCCACCTGGCGGACAGTTTCCTTGTTCTTCATCAGACATGGATCCCATACACGAGCAGTTCGTCTTACACGCCGAAAGTAAGTTCATTTCGTACTATATTTATCCCGCTGATACATAAACGTATTTCACACCCATGTTAAAATGTTATTTGTTAAGATACTAATAGACTGTGATGTGGGGTGTTAAAGTAAACCACGTCGTGTGGAGTATAGGTTTATTCTGTTACATGATTCCTATGCTACGGTATATATAGGGTACATGTGAAAGAGTGTGTGTCGTATATGGCGCACACTACAAGACAGATCCTAGGGAAGAGTGTATGGATACATATACTTAGCGACAGCCAGGCAGTACTCATGGCACGAATGGTGCCAAAAGCGGATTCTAGGCTGATACCCTAATCACAAGTCCTAAACATACTTGGAAAATTTTAAGACTTTCACTACTGAATAAAATTCTCCCCCAAGATATTGTATGTTTTTGACGGAGTGCCGCGACCTTGGTCAGGTCGTAGGACCTTGTGGGAGGCCTACCCACACTGCGTCATCCCGTACGTGGGCGCCAGTCGGGTAGCTTCTGACAATGTACCCTGCCCAATACCACTTCATGTGGATGATATTTGTCTATACTACGACGGTGCCAAACAAGCATACGGAATGGTGTGTGTTGATTTTATTATACTTTATTCTTCTTCCCGCGGGGTGTTAATTGGGTGCAACCAAAACTTTCTTTTAGAAGCTTCTAAGTTCCATATAATTCTTCATCGGAAGATGTACAGTTGCCATCAGATATATCGGAGTTGTGGAGGTGGACACATATATCTGAACATGCAGTTTATCGCCCTTACAATAAAAGCGTTGTTCATATATTTGTGACCACCGCCACAGCGTTTTTTGGACCCGGGTTTTTGGATGTCCTTAAACTACGTCCAACAATGAGAGGTAGGGTACAGCGAAGTACCATCAACGCCTGAATCTTGGGCAGCCCAACTGGGGAAGTACCTCCTCCTTACAGAAGACCACAGCCATAATAGCACTGCTACCTTTCAGGTATGTAGTGTTGTGTTCCTGATGGTGAGTAAGGTTCCCAGAGCTCCAACCCCCCTTAAAGGCTGGCAACGCGCTTGTGACTCCCCTAGTGTTACAGGTGCCCATGGGCGACGGTAATTGCTTACCACCAGGCAATCCGTCTGCTCGTTTGCCACCTATGTCATAAAAAAAAGCTCCGTAGTATCTGATGGCGACTATACTCTCTAGTGACATGTTGCATGTACGAAGACTCAAACTCAAACTCAAACGTTTATTCAGTAAGTAGGCCACTAGGGCACTTTAAAGACACGAACGAAATTAGAACGCGA
This sequence comes from Grapholita molesta, assembly GCA_022674325.2. NCBI lineage: Eukaryota > Metazoa > Arthropoda > Insecta > Lepidoptera > Tortricidae > Grapholita > Grapholita molesta. The sequence continues at coordinate 745,842 of CP053133.2, read as the reverse complement.
GAATTTGTACGCCACTTGTGTGGGTCGGAACTCTTGAGCGGTCAATGGTCACCAGAACGCGTAACTCTGACCGCTCTCTGTGTACGCTCTTAAGACTCTGAGCCATCGATGTATAATAAACATAGATTCACAATCAGCCCCAAAAACATGGCTCTAAAAAACAGCCGCTCGAAGAACTTGGGCGGCGCATTTAGTTTGTCTACTTTGAGTTTGAACCGCTGTCAGTGCAAGTGTCAATAATGACTGAGCTCTTTCTTGTTTTTTTTATATTATCTAAAATAAGATTATAAATTAGCATTATTAGCATAAACTGGAACGTGATAGAATAGTACATTACATCAGAGGTCGGGATAATGAGGATTTCCTGCCAAGAGGGTATATATAGTAATACGAGGCCGAGAATCCGTTTTCATGGCGAGGCATGTATAGTGCTTTTCTCAAACATAGAATGAAATAAAAGATATGCTTCAAAAAATGAAATTTGCAAAATCACAACTAACAATGAAATCGAAATTTATTAAAAATTTACATCAGTTGTTTGCTATGACACCCGCCATCTTTGCCTCTGTATGGATAATCGTCGTAAAAAAAGTTACTTTGCAGGCCTAGGCCTTTTGTACACAATTTGTTCGCGTGTAGGAGTCTATTTATTTATGTGAGTGCTCTGAGCTCTCTGGCGCTCGGCTGTAGTATTGTACGTTGGGCTGCAGGCTTGGACGACGTGGCGCGCGGGCCGGGCATGTGCGCGGAGCTGCTGTGGCGCGAGGCGCGCGGCGTGTGGTGCGCGCGCGCCGAGCCGCTGTGGGCCGAGCTGTGCGGCGCGCGCGCAGCCGCCCGCCCCGCGCCGCTGCTGGACGCCTGCCCGCTCACGGCCTGGGTGAGCTTACATACATGTGCGCGGAGCTGTGTGTGGCGTGTGTGCGCGCGCGCCGAGCCGCTGTGGGCCGAGCTGTGCGCCGCCCGCCCCGCGCCGCTGCTGGACGCCTGCCCGCTCACGGCCTGGGTGAGCTTACATACATGTGCGCGGAGCTGTGTGTGGCGTGTGTGCGCGCGCGCCGAGCCGCTGTGGGCCGAGCTGTGCGCCGCCCGCCCCGCGCCGCTGCTGGACGCCTGCCCGCTCACGGCCTGGGTGAGCTTACATACATGTGCGCGGAGCTGTGTGTGGCGTGTGTGCGCGCGCGCCGAGCCGCTGTGGGCCGAGCTGTGCGCCGCCGCCCGCCCCGCGCCGCTGCTGGACGCCTGCCCGCTCACGGCCTGGGTGAGCTTACATACATGTGCGCGGAGCTGTGTGTGGCGTGTGTGCGCGCGCGCCGAGCCGCTGTGGGCCGAGCTGTGCGCCGCCCGCCCCGCGCCGCTGCTGGACGCCTGCCCGCTCACGGCCTGGGTGAGCTTACATACATGTGCGCGGAGCTGTGTGTGGCGTGTGTGCGCGCGCGCCGAGCCGCTGTGGGCCGAGCTGTGCGCCGCCCGCCCGCCCCGCGCCGCTGCTGGACGCCTGCCCGCTCACGGCCTGGGTGAGCTTACATACATGTGCGCGGAGCTGTGTGTGGCGTGTGTGCGCGCGCGCCGAGCCGCTGTGGGCCGAGCTGTGCGCCGCCCGCCCCGCGCCGCTGCTGGACGCCTGCCCGCTCACGGCCTGGGTGAGCTTACATACATGTGCGCGGAGCTGTGTGTGGCGTGTGTGCGCGCGCGCCGAGCCGCTGTGGGCCGAGCTGTGCGCCGCCGCCCGCCCCGCGCCGCTGCTGGACGCCTGCCCGCTCACGGCCTGGGTGAGCTTACATACATGTGCGCGGAGCTGTGTGTGGCGTGTGTGCGCGCGCGCCGAGCCGCTGTGGGCCGAGCTGTGCGCCGCCCGCCCCGCGCCGCTGCTGGACGCCTGCCCGCTCACGGCCTGGGTGAGCTTACATACATGTGCGCGGAGCTGTGTGTGGCGTGTGTGCGCGCGCGCCGAGCCGCTGTGGGCCGAGCTGTGCGCCGCCCGCCCCGCGCCGCTGCTGGACGCCTGCCCGCTCACGGCCTGGGTGAGCTTACATACATGTGCGCGGAGCTGTGTGTGGCGTGTGTGCGCGCGCGCCGAGCCGCTGTGGGCCGAGCTGTGCGCCGCCCGCCCGCCCCGCGCCGCTGCTGGACGCCTGCCCGCTCACGGCCTGGGTGAGCTTACATACATGTGCGCGGAGCTGTGTGTGGCGTGTGTGCGCGCGCGCCGAGCCGCTGTGGGCCGAGCTGTGCGCCGCCGCCCGCCCCGCGCCGCTGCTGGACGCCTGCCCGCTCACGGCCTGGGTGAGCTTACATACATGTGCGCGGAGCTGTGTGTGGCGTGTGTGCGCGCGCGCCGAGCCGCTGTGGGCCGAGCTGTGCGCCGCCCGCCCCGCGCCGCTGCTGGACGCCTGCCCGCTCACGGCCTGGGTGAGCTTACATACATGTGCGCGGAGCTGTGTGTGGCGTGTGTGCGCGCGCGCCGAGCCGCTGTGGGCCGAGCTGTGCGCCGCCCGCCCCGCGCCGCTGCTGGACGCCTGCCCGCTCACGGCCTGGGTGAGCTTACATACATGTGCGCGGAGCTGTGTGTGGCGTGTGTGCGCGCGCGCCGAGCCGCTGTGGGCCGAGCTGTGCGCCGCCCGCCCCGCGCCGCTGCTGGACGCCTGCCCGCTCACGGCCTGGGTGAGCTTACATACATGTGCGCGGAGCTGTGTGTGGCGTGTGTGCGCGCGCGCCGAGCCGCTGTGGGCCGAGCTGTGCGCCGCCCGCCCCGCGCCGCTGCTGGACGCCTGCCCGCTCACGGCCTGGGTGAGCTTACATACATGTGCGCGGAGCTGTGTGTGGCGTGTGTGCGCGCGCGCCGAGCCGCTGTGGGCCGAGCTGTGCGCCGCCCGCCCGCCCCGCGCCGCTGCTGGACGCCTGCCCGCTCACGGCCTGGGTGAGCTTACATACATGTGCGCGGAGCTGTGTGTGGCGTGTGTGCGCGCGCGCCGAGCCGCTGTGGGCCGAGCTGTGCGCCGCCGCCCGCCCCGCGCCGCTGCTGGACGCCTGCCCGCTCACGGCCTGGGTGAGCTTACATACATGTGCGCGGAGCTGTGTGTGGCGTGTGTGCGCGCGCGCCGAGCCGCTGTGGGCCGAGCTGTGCGCCGCCCGCCCCGCGCCGCTGCTGGACGCCTGCCCGCTCACGGCCTGGGTGAGCTTACATACATGTGCGCGGAGCTGTGTGTGGCGTGTGTGCGCGCGCGCCGAGCCGCTGTGGGCCGAGCTGTGCGCCGCCCGCCCCGCGCCGCTGCTGGACGCCTGCCCGCTCACGGCCTGGGTGAGCTTACATACATGTGCGCGGAGCTGTGTGTGGCGTGTGTGCGCGCGCGCCGAGCCGCTGTGGGCCGAGCTGTGCGCCGCCCGCCCGCCCCGCGCCGCTGCTGGACGCCTGCCCGCTCACGGCCTGGGTGAGCTTACATACATGTGCGCGGAGCTGTGTGTGGCGTGTGTGCGCGCGCGCCGAGCCGCTGTGGGCCGAGCTGTGCGCCGCCCGCCCCGCGCCGCTGCTGGACGCCTGCCCGCTCACGGCCTGGGTGAGCTTACATACATGTGCGCGGAGCTGTGTGTGGCGTGTGTGCGCGCGCGCCGAGCCGCTGTGGGCCGAGCTGTGCGCCGCCGCCCGCCCCGCGCCGCTGCTGGACGCCTGCCCGCTCACGGCCTGGGTGAGCTTACATACATGTGCGCGGAGCTGTGTGTGGCGTGTGTGCGCGCGCGCCGAGCCGCTGTGGGCCGAGCTGTGCGCCGCCGCCCGCCCCGCGCCGCTGCTGGACGCCTGCCCGCTCACGGCCTGGGTGAGCTTACATACATGTGCGCGGAGCTGTGTGTGGCGTGTGTGCGCGCGCGCCGAGCCGCTGTGGGCCGAGCTGTGCGCCGCGCCGCCCGCCCCGCGCCGCTGCTGGACGCCTGCCCGCTCACGGCCTGGGTGAGCTTACATACATGTGCGCGGAGCTGTGTGTGGCGTGTGTGCGCGCGCGCCGAGCCGCTGTGGGCCGAGCTGTGCGCCGCCCGCCCCGCGCCGCTGCTGGACGCCTGCCCGCTCACGGCCTGGGTGAGCTTACATACATGTGCGCGGAGCTGTGTGTGGCGTGTGTGCGCGCGCGCCGAGCCGCTGTGGGCCGAGCTGTGCGCCGCCGCCCGCCCCGCGCCGCTGCTGGACGCCTGCCCGCTCACGGCCTGGGTGAGCTTACATACATGTGCGCGGAGCTGTGTGTGGCGTGTGTGCGCGCGCGCCGAGCCGCTGTGGGCCGAGCTGTGCGCCGCCCGCCCCGCGCCGCTGCTGGACGCCTGCCCGCTCACGGCCTGGGTGAGCAATCCAACCCTCTTATACAACTATTGCATAATAGTACATTACTGCAGCCGCCGGGAAACAGGGGGTTGCAGGCTGAGTTATATAGGTATACGAAGCCTGCAACACTCTTTCACGGCTAGGCATGTATAGTGTTTTTCTCAAACTAATGCAATGAAATAAATAAAAAAATACCACTCAAAAAACAGCTTCACGACAAAAGTTTTTTAATTTTCCCTCCAATCCCGCTTTGTAGTATTTTTGCCTTCGATGTAATAATTAATGGCTATCACAAATAGTCTGGCTATAATTACTATATACAACATTTAAAAAACCACCAGAAAAGAATCCTCTTACCTTTTAAATGTTGGTGCTACGGCATCTGCCTTTGGCGGTACACAATAACAAAATATAGATACATAAAACTGGGCCCGGTTAGATTATTCAATTTTTATACTCCCGAAACCCTATATCTAAGCCACAAAAGCATTGTATCATACCATTTACCACTATTTAGTCTTAATAAACAGGGTTTTACACGCCGAGAAACTTATCCATACCGCCATTATTAAAACAAGTAAAACAACTGCTTGCTACTTTGTCCAAACTGCAGTCAACTTTACAACATTACATGCTTTGGATCTCATGTAAAAGGTAATATTCCCTTGTTCCTGACATGTGGCCATACTATATGCGAGACATGCGTTACAAGCATCATCCGGTTTGCGGAGCCCATAGATTGCAAGGTGTGCCACCAAAACTCAGAGATGACAATAAGTGACCCAGCAAAACTTATAAAAAACAGAAAGGCCTTTTATAAAATGTTTCCTGTCAACATGGCCATGCTTGGAGAAATTACAATGGAACTCATGATGGAAGCAGATTGTAAAAATGATGACAGTGATAATTATTTCGTGGATCTCAAATCTATTATACAGAATACTGACTACAGTACAGGACAGTGCATTGAATGTCACCAATCCACATCTAAAATGTGCCAACAGTGCCAAACAATCTTATGTGACAACTGCTTCAACAAAACGCACAAAAACTTTGTAGTCTTCAAATCCCATGTTCTTCAAAATATAGAACCCTTAATCCACGCTAATAAATGCAAAACTCACAGTGATAAGACACTTGATTATTACTGCAAGGATTGTCAGAAGTCTATTTGTATGGATTGCCTTATGGTGGGAGGTGAGAAATCCTGCAAAAACCACAATGTGGCGTCCATGCAAGAAGTGAATGAAGGTTTTCTAGAAGACCTAAATGGGTTATTTCCAAAAGTAGACGAAACCTTCAGGAGACTTACCAAAACTGCAGTGGATGTAGGGAACCTATTATATAACATTGAAAATGAGACTGGATCGGCTTCCGAGTTGACACAAATGATTGCCAAGGTTGAGCAACACTTTTCCAAGCTGAACTCAACAATACAAAAACACAAGACTGAAGTCACAGAAATGATTACTAAGTTAAAATGCTCAGAGAAAGAATCTCTGTATAAAGTAAAGGAATATATAACAAAAACAATAAAAAAGGCTAAGGAAGTGATTAATACAATGACACTCTCCTTGGATAAAAAGAAAATGAAACAATTAAATTTAGCCGTCTTGCTGGAAGATGCTAAGCTGATAGCTGAATCCCCGTGGTATTTGAACAAAACCAATCTCAAGAATGAAAATTTGAAAGTGGCAGTGAACGACGATGTTTGTAATCTAGTTAGCGATTACATACATTTAGAAGGGAATGTCAACTCCGGCTATAGTTTGATCCCGATCTCAGAATTGGAGGAGGGAACGGATATACCACCGGCGCCGGTCGCCCCGGTCTATCCACCTGAACTCCCTAAAGACGTGCGTCAAAAGAAAACCACGAAACAAAAACCGGAGAAGGTCCAACCGCCTAAAAAGTCGTTGCCGTTTTACCAACAAGCCCCGATGTTTCGTAGCAAGACCGGCTCGACGTCGTCCATCAACTCCGTCGGCACGGCCGGGAGCGACTCGTCGCACGTTAGCGGCGCGACTAGATTCAGTGAAGCTTTCAATAGGCCTGTCGTACAGCCAGTGTCCCCGTTTACTGAAAGCAGAGTTCCAAAACAACTTTATGAAGGTTCTCAAGAGATGATTTACATTACACATATTGTGGATCCTCACAATTTCTATGTTCAACGATCATGCCACCAAAGCGTGGTCAAGGAAATGCTGCGAGAGTTCAAAAACTCAGTTTCCTCGCCTAAACCATCGATATCGCATATTACGGACGGAAAGTTGTACCTGGCGTTCAACAAAACCGACAACATGTGGCAGCGCTGCCGTATTGTCAGCATCGACCGCAAGAACCCGGACAAGCCGATATGCACCGTGTTTTGTATCGATTTCGGAAGCACCGAAGTCGTACCTGCCGATAAGCTTCGTCTACTGCAACCAGGCAGAGTGCAGTCTCCGCCACCATTGGCCATCAATTGCTGCCTGGCCAACTGTGAGCCCAAATGTGGGAATTGGACCAGCGAGGACTCCTACCTTATACAGAATATTATAAATAACAAGCAGGCTGTGATTTACATCCGGCACATCAAGTCTACGTCGAACTTCGCCATGACTCTGGTGTGCGACGTGACTACGTTCGAGGACGGCGTGAGCCTGGCGCACGCGCTTGCATTCCACGAGCGCGCGCGCATCGTCAACCCCAAGCTGCACTACCCAAAAATATCCGGATTGAGAGAAAAACCAAAACTGTTTATGTTGAACAATAATTTAAAACTGAAATCAAAAGAAGAAGTATACATTACGCACATTTATAGCCCTGACAAGTTTTATGTGCGAGAGCGCCATTTGCAGAACTCTTATGATAAATTAAATGAAGATTTGGAACAGGAGTACAGTTTGGCTCTTAACAATGAGAACGTGCATCTCCCGGAAGTCGGCATGGTGTGCGTGGTGAGCACGGAGGCGGAGGCGGGCGCGGGCTGGGCGCGCGCGCTGGTGCTGGAGCTGCCGGGCCGCGAGCGCGTGCGCGTGCTGCTGGTGGACTCGGGCGCCGCGCTGCTCGTGCACTGGCGCGCGCTGCGGCCCGTGCGCGCGCACGTCACGCAGCTGCGCGCGCTGGCGACAGAATGCCATCTGGCCGGCGTGACACCCCTGAACAAAAAATGGAGTGCCGCCTCGGTGGCTCTCTTACATCGCTTCGTAGACCGTGTGTTGGAACTGCACGTGGAGGACAACCGCAACCGCGGCTCGCTCGGAGTCACTCTCTACGACAACTCCGACGAGGAAAAAGCTCATTCCTCGCTCGAAACCGGATCGGAACGGTCGCCTGCATTGTTTCTTATCGCAGTTAACGCGCGTCATAAGTATCGGGACTTGTTTACCAGTTTAACTAGCATCTGAGTGCATACGACTTATAGCCTTGTATGAACAGCATTAAGGCTGATATTACTGTGTGTTTGAAGTTAAACTTTATAGTTAACTACCCAATCATAAAATGAATTGTTATAAGTGTAGTGAACAATTAGCCACTGATTTTGCCGAATGTGGATTATGTCGCGGACGTTTACATTTCGATTGTGCAGGACTCACAGAGACTAATTATCGTAAAAAAGGATCGGCTGCAAAGGCGGCCTGGCGTTGCATAAATTGCCGAAATATGCCTTCAACGGACATCGGGTCTACAGCTGACGTGTTAAACGAAATAAGATCCTTTCGCAACGATTTAAAGTCAGATATTGACACAATTAAAAGTGACGTCCATGAAACCTCGCGGGGACTTAAGGAACTCAACGCTAAATGGAGTGAACTCGAATCCTGGCGCACTAACATGGACGAGCGTTTGGTTCAGGTAGAAGACAAAGTGGCGTCACTAGGGGGTTTGCCAAAAAGCTTACGCGAGGCCCACGAGACTATCGAGACCCTTAAAAGTGATTTAAACTCTCGTGATCAATTCTCTCGTTTAAATAATGCGGAAATATCGGGGCTCCCCTTTAAAAGCGGAGAAAATCTTATGTCGCTACTAACTGACATATCGAATAAACTGGGTGTTCACATACTGGACTCCGACGTCGACTCGATACATCGTGTGCGTCGCTTTGAGACCATCACCGCCACCGCCAGTGGCGGGCCCGCGCGCGCGGGCGCTGACCGACAGCCAGCCGTCATCGTGCGCTTCGTGCAACGGCGCCGTAAGGACGAGTTGCTCGCGGCCATGCGTACACGTCGGACACTAACTACTGCTGATATCGGGATGTCGGGGCCTCCACAAAACCTCTACATCAACGACCATCTCACCCGTGAAAATAAAGTTTTGCTAAAGCAAGCCCGCGCAGTTAAAACTGATTTAAATTATTCGTACTTATGGGTTAGAGATTGCAAGATTTTAATACGCAAAAATTATAAAACTAAGATCTTGTACATCTCTAAAGAATCCGACCTCACTAAACTAAAATGACTAGTAATTATGATGTTCTTAATATTACGCCCTTTATGCCTAACGTTTATGCTTATTAATAATTACATGTTACATCCACTTATTCTTATCGCTTTATGCATTCTAAATATCTTAAGAAATTTCACCAGCTTCGCTTATCAATATTCCTGTTTTAACTACGCTCAACTATTTTTTGTACAGCTCGTCATTGTTTATTGTAACAATAGACCCGCAATAAAAACTGAGTTATCTGTATTGCGTTATGCAACCCGTTTATTTTCTATAAATTATTATATAAACTATTTATTATCGCCGTTTTTAATGTACCGGAGTTAAACGTTTACTACCAAAACGTTAGGGGATTGCGAACCAAATCACATTCATTTTTAGCTAACGTTCTTAGAGCCGACTATGACGTCATTTGCCTCACCGAGACATGGCTGACGAGTGACTTTAATGATTCTGATTACTTTTGGAAAGACTGCTGTTTATCGCCTCGATCGATGCTCGGCACGGGGCGCGGCGGAGCGCGGGGGCGGCGTGCTGGTGGCCGTGCGGCGCGCGCGGGCTGTCTGTGCGCGAGTGCCCCGGGCTGCGCTCCGGCCCGCGCTCCGAGGAGCTGTGGCTGAGCGTCGAGCGCGCGCCCGCGGCTGCGTCTGCGCAGTGTGCGCCCGCGAGCCGTCGATAATGCACGACGGACTAAGTATTACATCTGTTGTTGTTATTTCCCGCACGGAAATGATCATTACGCAGCCCTGCAAACCTTTTTTGACTCCACCTCAAATTTTACGACCGATAATCCGAGCGACAGTTATATTATTGTGGGAGATTTCAATATTAGTCACGCCGTCTGGACTCTAACAAACGGTAGTTTAGAACTGGATACCAATAATAATACGACCGCAATTTTATTATCCGATTTTCTAAATTTCTCTGGTTTAAAACAGTTAAACGGGTGCTCTAATGCAAATGACCGAATATTAGATCTTGTGTTAAGTGACATGTGTGGATCGGTCACTCACTGTATTTTACCGCTCACTCCCGAGGACGCTCATCACAAGTCACTGGACATATGCTTTGAATTTCCTGTCCTTTCTGTCATACACGATCGTCCCAGAGAAAAAAATCTTTTTTATGCTGCCAATTATGCAAATATTAAAGAAGATTTAAGTTCAACAGACTGGACCCAAATGAATAACATGAATACTGAACAAGCAGCCTCCTATTTTTATTCAATTTTGAACTCAGTAATTAAAAAACACGTCCCTCTCAGTAGAAAAAAAATATCTGGTAATCGCCCTCCGTGGTTCACTCGAGCGTTAGTTATAGTAGGTCGTGAAAAACGTAAAATGCATACCAGGTGGAAAACTTACAAAAATCCACTCGACTATCTTTCTTTTAAGCGGCTGAGAACCAGAGAGCGTAAAATGGAACTAGATTGCTATAACTCGTACATATCTTTCACCGAAAATAACATACGTAATTGTCCTAAATACTTCTGGTCTTTCATTAAGTCAAAATTTTCTGCAAATCAAACACCAGACTGTATGAACTACGGAATTAACACGTCGACTGACTCTGAAACGATTGCAAATTACTTTAACGATTACTTTCATTCAGTCTTTGTTAGGAACATCGTTCAATATTTTCCCCCCACTATCGATTCATCTAATACCCCTATCGACATCGCTTCCATCAATATAAGTGGTGCTTTAGTCGAAAAACACCTGCATAATACTAACGTAAACAAAGGTGCGGGGGCAGACAAGATCCACCCACTCCTTATATCCCGATGTAGTAAGGAACTTTCCATACCCCTTTCTATTTTGTTCCGTAAATCGCTGACCGAGGGTTGTTTTCCGTCTATTTGGAAAACAGCACTAATTACACCAATACACAAAAGTGGGGACAAACATGACGTGACACAGTATAGGCCTATTTCCAAATTATGCATTTTCGGCAAAATACTGGAAAAAATTGTAACCACTGAACTGACTAATTGTGTAATTCGCATTATTTCCCCGGAGCAACACGGATTTCTCCGTGGTCGAAGTGTTGAAACAAATCTTGTCTTCTTCTCAGATTTTATTTTGAATACTCTAGACAATGGTTATCAAGTCGACGCCGTGTATACCGATTTCTCAAAAGCTTTTGATAAAATTAATCACACTGTACTACTACGAAAGTTATACGGTCTCGGTATACACGGCGATCTTCTCAGATGGCTAGAGTCCTACATACAAAATCGTAGTCAAGCAGTATCGCTTAGGGGCTACACTTCTAGATACCTGACTATTGATTCAGGCGTACCCCAGGGCTCTCATTTAGGACCACTCTTATTTATCCTTTACGTCAATGATATGGGTTCGTCACTTAGCGGATCGAGGCATCTTGTTTACGCCGACGACACCAAAATATTTAAAATTATAAAAACAAACAACGACTGCCTTGAACTACAACGCGATCTTGACCGTTTTGCTGCCTACTGTAACTCAAACCAACTTCTGTTGAACCCTGATAAATGCAAATGCATCACTTTCACTCACAAGCGCAAACCTCTTTTATTTAATTATAACTTTTTAGGCCAACAACTAATTAGAGTTTCCTCAGTCCGCGACCTGGGTATCATGTTAGATTCTAAACTCAATTTTATTTCACATATAGATCTTATTACTGCAAAAGCGTATAAACAGTTAGGCTTGATACTTCGCCTGTCTAAACCCTTTAAGGATGCGAACACTCTAAAGATACTTTATTCCTCATATGTCCGTAGTATTTTAGAGTTCGGTTGCATCGTTTGGACCCCTCAATACACGATTCACAAAACACGAATTGAAAGAATCCAAAACAAATTATTAAAGTCACTCAATTTCCGGCTTGGTCTGAATCATTCTGAAGGTACCAGCAGGCGTCATAGTCTCGCCCCGTTAGTTGAGCGCCGCGTATATATAGACCAAATGTTTTTATATAAACTTGTAAACAACTATATTGATTCTCCAAACCTTCTTGAAAATATTAACTTTAAATTGCCTCGATGTATTCCCCCTCGCCATCCCCAAACATTCCATATCAGTTACTGTGGGTCAAATTTTGCCAGACATACCTTTTTTAGACGAGCCTGTCAAGATTACAATACTAAATTCAAAAATTTCGATATTTTTTCTTTGTCACTTGGTAAATACAAAAGCGTGCTGCAAAACTCATTTTTTTCTTAAGAATAACCTAATTATTAATATATGTGACTTCCTGCGCATGTAATTAGTTTTTTTTTGCTTATTCTATTTTCTTTGCACCTAAACTTAAACCACTTAGCGATATTTACTGTTTGAACTGCTTTCATAGATTAAGTTAAAACTACCTCATATGTTATGCACTTGTTAACCTACCGATATGTTAAGTAGTCCTTGTAGATCTTTTCATAACAAGGTGCCAAACACCTTCCGTGCTCGATTTGTTAATGTTCATGAATTATTTTATTTTAAATGGAACTAAAGGTCTGTTTGTTATTACTTTAGTTTACATATGTATTTACGTGACTGTTTGTTTCCTAAATAAATGAAAAAAAAAAAAAAAAAAAAAAAACTGCTGTGATTGGTTGACTCAAACGTGCGTTCGAAAACGCGCATGCGTGGAGTAGTGTTTGGTGTTGCCAATATTTCGGCAATTGATTTTAAAATTGAGAGCATGTATAATAATGTAATAACCCGATGATATGAATCTTAATTTTTATGATAAATAAAATAAATCTCTTCTCTTCTCTTCTCCATTTCGTCTGAAATAGGCGAGATTATTTTTTAGCCCGCTAATCATTTAGTCACTAAAAATGATAAAAAAAATATAATTCAGCTGGTAGGACAGGCTTCATAAACACAGACGCCAGGTATACATAATTTTTTTTTAAATTACCTCCCGGCCTAGGCCTGCAACAACATATTTCCCGGCCGCGTATGATACACTTTAAGACGATATTTCATTGCATGTTTGAGAAAAATACTATTATGCAGTTGTATAAGAGGGTTCAAAAAAGGTTAGTGGCGTGTGTAACAATTTGAGGTCAAGCCGAAAATTGTTAATATAGACGCCATGAGCATTTTTCTACGACTAGGGATTACATAAAACGCAATATATAACTATTCCAAGAATGTTAACCAAACACTACAATACAGCATAAAAAAAGAGCGGGAATTGGATAGTGACAAATGACAGCCGACAGAACGTAGGTAATTACACGGTAATATATATTATTTTTTCAACTGTCATTTACTTACTTGTGTTTTTCCTTATGTTGGCAGCAATTATTTTAGTTCTGTTACTGCTTCAAACCATATAAATTCAGTTGTTTGTTAGGTTGGCAGTTTTGATTTTCGTTGTAAATTTAGTGTTTTCTTCTAATTTTTATCTATTATATTCACCGCTACCGCGAAAAACCATATTCGTAAATTTTGGACGATTGTTTCTGTCCCTCTCATGACGGCTTAATTGGAGTAAAAGAGATAGACGCTCGAAACATACGAGCTTCGATGTTCGCGGTACCGGGCCTAGACACCTCTGTTAGCAGTTGCATTATGTTACATAATCAATCTAGGGTCTTTATGAAGCCTAGACTAAATAGACTTTTGAGAAATTGCAATATTGATTTTGAGAATATAAAAGACATGCTTTTATATTCGTTCGAAGTTCAGAAAACAAGTTTAATTATTTTTTTCAGCTTACTCGCTCAGACATTTATCAAAGTTGCATTTTATTCACGAGAGTGCAAAGTGATTTCATATAATTGTGTATTACTAATCGAGTGTTTATTTTTATGTTAGATGGATGGATGTCCTATTATTTTATTTTTTAATAATAAATAATAAATGCATATAATTTTGTATACATTTTTAAAGTTTTAAAGTATTTTTTTCCTCGCGCTAGTGACGTGAAAAGTTGTGTGTTTCACTCGGTAGCAAAGTGTTCCCCTCTCTTGCCTTGAAAGCCTCCCAATGCTCAAGACTCCACTCTTTGAACCACTCTAGCTCAGGACTCAATATTAGCACGAGAAGGTAAACACTAACTTTGCTCCCTCGTATAACAAATAACTATTGTACACTGATATCTTACTACCCGTATATATTTGATCTTCCGACCACCTGACCCAGATGTCGTCATTTTTCTCCCGTCTTTTCCACAGTTATGCTTCAACGAGGACTTCTCCCGCATCTGGGCGGTGGCCCGAACCACGGGGCTGGCGGGGCTCCAGCTGAACCACTACCAGCTGCTGTTCCTGCTGCGTCAGCTGCAGCGGGTCTCCGAGCTGGCCTCCTGGCTCGCGCACGACGCGGCCCGCCAGCCGGACGCCAGCGAGGGGTAATGTGCCTTGTGTGCTCCAGATAAGGTTCACTTTTGGCTGACCAGCGTAGCTGCTGTTCCTCACACAAATCACACAATCCTACCTAGTGCTACATAAAGTCAATAACGCATGTTGTAGGTACTTGACGACGATATTTATAATAGAGAAATACTACATAGATAAGTCCAACGACAAATATTTATAAAAAGCACATAAATAAATGTACTGGCCAGAATTCAAACCCGCGACCTCCTAGGCTAGCACTACCGGATCCATTGTTAATTAACCCTTAACCCTTTGACCGCCAAAGACGGCTGTAGCCGTCTCAGGACAGTCATGTCATGGACGCCAACGAAGGCTACGGACGTCAGCTGTAGTAATGCAATAGGGACCTACGGGGGATTCCGTAAAGTTCATTTTCGCTCAACAAATTTCTTTGACGTCTGGCTCAAAGTAAAAAACTTAGCAGTGAACTAACCTAGTATTTTTTTATCTGCCAGGTCTATAGTGGTAGGGCTGGTGGTTCCAGCCGTGGAGTTGACGTTGGTCCTCCCCTCCAACTGCCCCGGCCAGGAGTCCTCGAGAGACCTGGACAGCGTGCCATTGGACTCCTCTAGTCTTCAGGACATGAAAATGGGTGAGTGTTTAGCAGAATTGGAGAAGTACAAGCAATCTGAACCAAATCTGAGTATTTATAGAAATTTAATGCTTAATTATCGTCACAAAACTGATATAGTTAACCTACAAGTCCCGCTAGTTGGGGATTTTTTTTCTCTGAAAACTCCCAGATATGTTTGACAGGGAGATTACTTAGGGTACAGATATATTTAGCCCTCTGTGGAGGCCATATCATCACCATACGTGTAGCTTAACTTCAGGCTTGGGTCCGGGGAAAATCCTTTCTGCTCTAAGGTTGATTAGCTTTCACATTATATTTTTTTATGTAATCAACCTTAGGTATGAACCATTGTCATCATTCATTACAGTTGCAGCCATCCACTATTGGACACAGGCCTATTGGATACAAGTCGTTCACTGTTGGACACAGGCCTTCCCCAAATATGACTTTGATCTTCTTGGGGGGTAGTTGCGAATAGATAGGTACAACCGGAGGAAAGTAAAGTTAAAATTTTTAAAGATAATATCCAGATGATAATACATTGCATCTGTGATGTGGGTGCTAGGTGTCAAACTATCAAATTAACTTATCGATAAACGGACTGTCGATGTTTTTATTTTGGCAATCACTTGCAACATGTCGTTCGTAAATCGTAATAGAAAAATTTCTAGGTATGGTTATGACACTCGTTATCACAAAATTTCCCGCGTCGCCCCAGGATCTGAAGCGACCATGGCGCCGTCCACGCTGGTGGCGGACAGCGGAGTCGCGAGCGGCATACAGCCCGTGGAGATATGCTCGGCGCAGCCGCTGCCGGCTGAAGAGATGCCGCCACCAAGCCCTGGACTCGGTTTCGGAGGTAATTCATGGATAGACGAATGTGAATGATGAAGCAATGGAACACATGAGTACGTCTTGAACAGAGCCCGGAAAATCCATAGCAAAACGAAAGACTGTCGCCATCAAACTAGTGTTAGAAACAATTTTTCATCGATTTTCCGAGCTCTGGTCATGGAGATAATTCGTTCACGGTTTGATTTCCACCTAGAAGGATGTTGAAGTAGTGAAATATTAATTAATATGAATTATAATTAGACCCCGTAGCCGGTAGCTGTCAAGTTCTTAGGGATGGGTAATCAACTAATTTATGATGTCGATATCGATACTCAATTTTTCAACACATTTTTTTTATGTACAAGTACCATTTGTACATAAAAAAAATGTGGGATCTGTAATAATCATTGATAACATTAAAAATATAAATCGTTATTAGTACAACAAAAAATAATAAGAAAAGAAACATTAAAAAATTAATAGCAACCATAGATTTTTTGAGAGGATTTTAGTTCTTAAAGACCTTCGTAAAATCAACGTTTACATAACTCCATACCCACCTTTATCTCGTGCCAACCTTTGTCCGCTCGCACCTGGGGCGCTATCCCGAAACACGATATTCGTAAATTTCGGACGATTGTCTCTGTCCCTCTCATGACGCCTTAATTGGAGTAAAAGAGATGAAAAGATGCTCGAAATATACGAACTTCGATGTTCGCGGTACCGGACCTGTTTCGTCCATAGAATGCTACAATGTAGTTACCGTTTGTCGGACAGGCTTATCGTCCATGCGGCGCGGGCTGACGTCGCTGGTGTCGTCGCTGGACGGCGCGTGGCGCGACGACGCGCGCAGCGACGCGGCCTCCACGGCCAGCTCGGACTCGGAGCGCTACGTGGTCGTGGGGCTGGCGTGCGAGTCGCCGCTCGACGCCGACCAGGCCTTCAGGTGGGTTACCCGTCTCTGCCGAGCTCTTTTTAACCTTTTGTCATGAGTCTAGGTATAGATATTTTTCTAGCAGGAACGGCATTTGCAAAGTGCTTGCCAAAATAAAAATATCGACAATCCTGTTATCGATTAGTACATACTATTTCAACGACAAGACGTACACACAGTCTTATATCGGCTACCTACCTAGACGCCGCGTGCCACCGATCTTGAACAAATTGAACGTAATCTGTACACTTTTGATCCAATTTACTTTCATTATTTGCAATGAATAGTTCGAAATTGTTTTCTGAAGTATGTAAAATATAAATAAATAGATAGTCTTGTTATTGTTATTTATTTTTAATCCATTACTCTATATTTGTCTTTGTATGACTTTGAGGTGGTACTTATCGATAACAGGACTGTCGATTTTTTTTATTTTGTCAATCACTTACAAGAATTCATTCCTACTAGAAAAATATCTAGCTATAGTCATGAGCATAGCTATTTCAAGGAACAAAAGATAATCGAACCCGTGTAAATGAAAGAGACATATATGTGGCCGTCATTGGAAAGTCGTGCCATTGACGCCAATTACGGCTATGGACGTCTGCTTTGTTAATGCAATAGGTATTTACGGAGGATTAGGTAAATTTAACTTCGCTCAGCTAAATAGTAGTGATAATATATAGTAGAGTTACTCCTTAAAACCCAAAGTGATTAAAATATTTAATCATTTGATTTGTTCCTAGGTACTATACATTTGTGAGCGTGCGACTTGCAATCCGGAGGCCGCAGTTTCAAGCGCCAGCTCGTACCAATGGGTTTTTCGGAATTTATTTACGAAATATCACATGATATTTACCAGTCGCATTTCGTTGAAGGAAAACATAGCGAGGAAACTGGGCTAATCCCAATAAGGTCTAGTTTACCCTGGGTTGAAATGAAAAATGTTTATTTGGCGAAAAATATTGAACTTAATCTAATTACATTTTGGGCCCATAAGGGTCTAATTTTTTAAATTTATTTTAGTCTTATATAGGTTTAATTTTTGTTTAGTTTCAATTGAATTATAGTAGTTAGTTTTAGATGTAATTTAAAATAAACAATAAATGTGAGTTAAAAAAAAATACATCTTATACTAAGGTCGATAACATCAAAATGGCTGCCGATCAGCAGATGCCGATGACTAAATAAGTTTTTAGCCATGGCGCTGATTTTCAGGGCAATCAGGGAGAAGAGAAGAGAAGAGAAGAATACACTTGAAAATAATAGCTTAGGCTAACGTGCAACAAGCTAGAGATCCGTATATATATAAAAAAAGAGAATAACAAAAATAAAATACGCGGTTGGAAGGTCAGATGGCAGTCGCTTTCGTAAAACAATAGTGTCTATGACAAATCCTGCTCCCATGAGCTGGGGCAAAATGCCGGGGCAACGCGAGGAAGATGATCACGATGTTAATTATTGTTGCAGAGAGTTTGAGCACGGGCGCATGTCGACCGCCGGAGTGGAAGTGGCCGCGGAGGTGATGGAGCGATCCTCGTCGCCGAGCGACCATTCTGTCACCAGCTCCTGTCGCCGGCGAGACGTGGTATGTACAGTCCCCGACTTTAATGGTTGAGCCACTTACGGTTCAAGCAATAGTCTTTTGTTTAGTACTAAATATGTGACATTATCTATGAAAAGGGACCTTATTATCGATGGCGCTTATGTCAATGTTCAAGACGATACAATACAAAAGCAACGCGATTCGACGTAAGTGCCATCTACAATAAGGTCCCTTTTCCTAGATAATGACACATATATGAAATGCCCAATGTAAAGTGAACCCTAAATGGCTCAAAAATTAAAATCCCTGACCTTACTAGACTGACTAGAATGAATGAATGAAAATTGATTTGGATTTAATAACAACAGTATGCATGATGTATCTTAAGACTAGTATATCATTAAATACAATTGGTTAATCCAAATAGGAGACCACTTAGCGTGTGCCGCGACACTTGGTGCCGGCGACGCTGATTTTCAGTGGATCCATTTACACACACACACACAAACACACACACACATAACCTAACACATAAAGACTATCCTAGGTGGATATAACCAATATGGAGTAGCCATTAACAGGCGTCCCCGTCTGCCAAAATTACTCGGCCGCCGGTCATAATTCTTGAACTTGTGTGAATATAGTTTATGCTAGTGTTTGATAATTTAGTCGTGTGCGTGTGTAGCGACGCACGTAAAAATGCATTAGTGTTAACATCATTTATGTGAGTTACCTCACCCCCCCCGCCGAAAACGGCAGAATTTTTCCGATAGTATTGGTTATATCCTCCTAGAGACTATCTATAGATCGAGCTGAAGACTAACTTTACAAATTAAATCGTCCACTGCTGGACATAGGCCTCCTCCAAATGTGGCTTGTACAGTCAGCAGCAGAAGTGACTAAGCGGTTGAGGTGTTCAAAATGAGGTCAACACATCTCTATCAAGAGAATAAGAAAGCGTGTAGGTAATTTTGAACACTTGACCCGCTCTTTTGCTTTGCTGCGTACTGTATTATATTGGGAGGTATTTGCCGGCGGGTTGGCGACCGAAGTAGCTGTAGATTGGGTTGCGACGGACGCTGCAGACCATCCGTTGTTTTTTTCCTTTGTCGCCTCTTACGACACCCGCGGGAGGAGATGGGATACTTCATCCTACCTTTGGGCTCTAATGCTATTACGTCTGTCTTCTGTAAGGAGGTACTTCCCCAGTCGGGCTTCTCCAGACTCAAGCGTGATGGTCATCGCTGTGCCCTACCTCTCATTGTTGGACGTAGTTTAAGGACATACCCGGATCCAAAAAAAAATCTTATTAATAAACTACAGCCTCGCTCCGGAGTCCATTTACCACACAAAACCTATTATAGCGCCAGTTGTGCTTTACCTACTTAAACTGTCGTCGAACTGATAATAAATGAACTATGAAATAATCCAGATATCGACGTGCACATGGCGTGTTCACGACATCCACATGGTCCACCAGAGTGCCGACGGCAAGTCGTGCCTCCGCCTCGCCGCCGACGACTTGCGGACCGACGAGTGCGCTGCCATACCCTGGGACGAGTTCCAGGTGAGTTGCGAACTAGCACCAGCGGGTTAAGGTTCAGTTTTGAATGGCAAAGTTTGTTGGGATAAGACGTTTTGATGATAAAGAAATAGGAACTATATGGATGAAAAATTTAACTATAAGTGCCAGTTAAAACGCAATCGAAACGAAAAATAATGTATTAGAATGACAAGACTATTGGGAAAAGGATCTATTACATAAAATAGAAAAAAAACCACAAAATTCTTTCTAGAGGGCACCACTGGCACAAGCATAACGTAATACCTTAACTTAAATAAAAGAGAGTAAAAAATAAGGAGTTTTGAATCGAGTAAAATAGGTAAAATAAATATTTTGCGTTTAAAATTGTAAATTAAATGAAGACTTCCGTTTGAGTCTTATGGCGAAGATGTCATGAGATTTTTTTTTTCTTTGACGTTGCCTAGTGTGTAATATCGATAGCTTATTACGCAGTATTGTGCAGCTACTTGAGAACTAATCTCAAATCGCGTTTCACCATTATTTGGTCAACACCCGGCAGACCCAGGGCCACGGCCGCCTCGTGTCTTTCTGTAAGGTCCTGCTACCACTTTACAGAACGCAATGCCTACTGGCAGGCTCTAAGAGCAAACTTGTTATTCGATTGATTTGCTACAATCACTTTGACACTGACGAAATCAGAATTGATGGAAGCCATTTTATTTTTTAACTATCGATCTAATTTGATGACAAATTCTCTCTCGCTTAAATAGTGTCAATTCAATAAATGTGTAGGTATTTGTCTTGTTACAGGCTTAAACCAAAGAGAATATAACACTACGTTAAGTTAAACTTATTGCTACTTGTGCTAGTGCTGCGCTCTAGCGGAATAACATTACACTAATACGATTTATTAAGGTTTTAAAAATTTACTCGTGGCCTTATAGTTAAGTTTTTCACCTATAATAATGAAAATATTGTTGATTCGTTGTGGTAATTATTTATTACCCTTACTATATCTTTTAAGTTAATTACCTACGAAAAAAATATATTAAGGTGTATTCTGATAATTTCATATGTGTAAAATTGGTGTATTATGTCTGTAATTATAATAGATAATCTTTCTATACACTCGAAATTACGCGAATACACATAATTAAGTTATCAAATATAAAAATGTATTTTGTTATAATAATATTTAAAAAACATGTTGCGAACTTGCAAAACATAACTTCTGTTTTAAATTATATAAAAACGACTCTATATTTTTTTTCTTTTTAAAATTTGCAAGTTGGCAGTACGCTACATGTGTCAAAGTACATTTACATTACAGTGTCACATCAATTCACTACATATCTTGTTCCGTCACTGTCTTACATATATATTAACATTAGAATTGATGTTTTCTCTCTCACACATATTTCAAACCTTTATTATCGATGTTCAACATGTTCCCGGCAGATAAAAGTATAATTTTGACACAAGACTTGTCATACAACAAAACTTGATATAACCTGAAACTAAGAACAAATCAAATTATTTTTTATGAAATATTTTTGATTTGCTATCTATTAAAAAAAAATTACCGTGTGTCGCCGTCATAGGAGCTTTAACTTTGAGGATCGCTTCTACACCACGAATGTAGCAACATTTGTTTTACAACTTTAAAAAAAATATTTAATTTTTACTTGTGATTTTTTCGAACAAACTAAATAGTATTTTCAATGAACAGCATTCAATAGTCTAGTTGACATTTACTGTCAGCCTACAAACTTCATAGTTTTCGCAGTACATTGCGTGCTTGAAAAATCTTCTTTTTTTAATATTAAGTAAACTATAAGTTATTTTCAAAAGTCGTAGAACAAATGTTGCTACGTTCGTGGTGCAGAAGCGATCCCCAAAGTTGAAGCTCCTATGACGGCGACACACGGTATAACCAATGCCGTGTTGTGCCGTTTGAGAATAACACCACCCTACCTCCTCCCACGGGTGTATAAAAGGCGACAAAGGCTACTACGGTCGCCAACCCGCCTGCCAATCGTGGCGACTATGGCAACTGGCACAAGTTATTTGGGGGAGGCCTATGTCCAGCAGTGGACATTTTTTTCTTCTTAATACAACGACGGTGGCAAACAGGCATACGGCCCGAATGACGTCCTTCGGCTGAAATGATGATATAGCCTTGGAGTAAATAGGTTGTAGGTTATATACTGTATTTTTATTGACAGATGTCATTATAACTGGACTATTTACTTTTATTTGCCGGGACCAAATAATAATTAACCATGTACAGTCTGCTGCAGAAATTACTAAGTGGACCACGTGTTCAGAATTATCTTGACACGCTTTTATTCCCTCTAAAGTTGTGTCAAGCTTATTTTGAACACATCGCCCGCTTAGAGACTATTGCTGCTGACTGTACATTCGGCAGTCCAAGTGGTCAAATATATCTAGACACAACCTTACTACCCCCAAATATGATATAAGTTATATTTGTTGGATGCTTATGTCCAATATGGACGATTCACGGTTGAAATGATGATGATGGATAACATCCTTACTGCTATACAAATAAAAATCTGTACGGATATATTTGGATACTTTGGTTGCTGCGAAATATCTGACGTGTCCTTTTATATTTGTGAAAATGTAAAAGTAATGTATTATTATAATTATAAACTTAATCTTGCAATTATTACTCGTATCAAAATATCCTGATAATATTAACTGTAATTAGCAGGGATAATTGAAATAAAATAACTAAAAACGGATTTTAATATTTATTTATTTAAAAAATAATATGAGCTTATATTTCAATAATATATCTACCAAAACCTTATTTCTTGCACTTTTACGGGCTTTGCCTCTCGTATTGATACATACTGTATAAGTAAACCAAAGAACCAGAGCTACTGATATCGCTCTGAGAATTGCTATGTATACTTAAGTGGCAGTGGACAGGGCACATTGCCAGAAGAACGAAAGGCTGATGTGACCAACAACTACTCGACTGGCGACTACGTACAGTCACCATCAGATATAACGGAGCTCTCGAGGTGGTCACAAATATCTGAACAACGCCTCTATTGTCGAGGCAATAAACTGATCAGATATTTGTAACTACTTCCACACCTCCGATATATCTGATGGCGACTGGATCAGAAGTCGCGGTGTGGGTAGACCTCCCACAAGGTTCAACGACAGGATCAAGGCAAACAGCCTAAGACTGGTCATCTCAGCGAGGAAAGACCAGTCATCGTCTTTTGGTCGAATAATCTGAAATAATCCGTTTTTAGTTATTTCAAATAAAATATATAATACAATCACTAAAAACATTTTACATTATTTTTGCATATGTAACATATATGTCAATCGATACATTTACAAATGTCATTGACGTCGTATATGTCATCTGTCTCTATCTGGCATGTAACATCCACCATTTTGTCCTTCTCTCTCAGAATATACCATTTCATGTGCAGCTTCTGTCATTGAATTGACATAAAACTAATTTGACATAATTTTCGATATTTAAATCGAAAGAAAAATTTAAAAATCTTGACTCGAAGCGGGACTCGAACCCACAATCACTGGATCACTAGCCCAGTGCACTACCAATTGTGCTATACGACTACCGCTTAGACTTGTCAATTTGTTTCTATTTTATCCCTCGTGGTATACGTCATCATGGGTGACGTGTAGACACATCTCTCGTCTCAATTTTCATTAATATAATTTTTTAGGGTTCCGTAGTCAACTAGGAACCGTTACAGTTTCGCCATGTCTGTCTGTGTACTATGATAAGTAATCCTAGAGAGCTGTCATTTAGTATTAATATGTAAATCGATCAAGCGAAAAGATGTCGAATGAAAAATAGAAAAAAAATTTTTTTAGGAACTTCCCCTACATTTGAAGTGGGAGGTAGTGTTTTCTTTTAATAAAGGGTAAGGTGTCGTTAGATTAGTATTAGAAATTTTTTAAATAAGGACATAAGTCAAGTCGTGTCTCCCAACAGTAAATTGTTAACATTTAATAAAAATAACTGCACTCAACGACAGAAGCTGTTTTTGTGCATGTCTGTTCCACTGTACTGTGCCATCCGAGAATCCATCGTATCTTGTGTACCGTAAGGTCTATATTCGCAGTTTACTTTGTTCTTACAGGTTATTTTATGGTCTGGATAAACTTGAACATATCTATTCTAATATCATTACTATAATTAGTATAAATCGCTTCTTTAAAACAAAAGTGACACTATACAAATAATTTAATATTGTATATGTGTCACTTTTGATCTAAAGGTGCGAAATATTTAAATTCAATTTAAATTTCATCAATTTATACAATTGAATGCAATTGTGTTGGCATTAAACGAATTTAACATTTTTATACACAATTATTTTGTTGTAATTGTCTTTTAAGAAATGCTAGTTTAAGTATTTGTGTTATTTCTTGAGAGTTTAGTGTTATTTATATTCAGAATCCTAAGCTCTTTTTATTCCAATAAGACTAACAAAAGTGTGTCAATTTTTTTTTTGTGTTTTCTGTACACAATAAATGAGAAATGATAACACAATAGAAAGGAAAACTTTAAAACATTCTTATTTCTTTTTATTATCAAATAAACTCATGATTCTGAGTAGAAATAACGTACCAAGGTCAAAGATATGTACACAAACAAACTGCAAAAATATGCATACGTGCACCTTTAGGCTGCATTTCCACCATAGATGAGCGAGGGATGTGTTTATTAACAACCAATAGAATTACTTAATTTCCCTGTCCTCAATAAATAATGTGATTCTATTGGTTCCTAAAAAACACATTCCTCGCTACAAATCCTCGCTCAATTGTGGTGGAAATGCATCCTAAAGCTGAGACAATATGGTGGATGTTATACATCTTTTGGCAATTTGCTCGTGTACATATCTTTTACCTTGACTGTACAAGTTCACAAGTAAACACAAACACATTTTTTTTTATACGGATAAAGTTTAACCAGACCCAAGAAGTAATGCATCCTCTAATTCTCTATAAACTATGTGTATACCTGTGTTTTTTCTCGCAACCCGCCCGCTCGGCTCCCAGAACCGACTAAAGGTACTTAGCGAATCTAAAAGTAGTGTATGTTAAGTATAGTGTAGAACCGGGGTTGACCGCCGGACCAGCGAAGGTGGAACCCCTGAGTAGTCGCGTGTAGCCAAGGGGGTCTGTACAGTCAACCAATTTGATTTACAGGCCACTTCGTACCTTGTTGCAGTGAAAATCTATATGAAAGACGAAAAAGATCTCTTATTAACGTCACTGTGACAAGGTTCGAAATGGCCTAGAAATCAAATTGGTTGACTGTACGTGTGAATGGATGAGAAAGATGTTTCCGTCACGCTCGTTTTTAAATTTTTAATGCATCGCTTGGGATTGAGAATTGTTTAGGACTAATGAAAAATAAATGTCGGTGCAGATATAGTGAGAAATTATTTTCCTTCGGGAAAACACGATGACACCCGAGCTGTCAGGAATGATTGTATTAAATGACATGACATGTTCATATCCATTAATATGCAACTTTATTGATTACTGTCAAACGTCAAAGTGAAAAATGATATTTAACATTAAACAATAAAGTCAATTATCCTTACGCTCATATAAAGCACAACATACTGGGACTTCATTTCGAGTTAATGTATGGAGCAGCTAATTTTTTTTCGCGATTTCAATATTGGTCTCATGGGAAAAGTTGTTATTAAGTATTTATCACTTTTTGACATTTTGGATCACGACCCAGATTTCATCCTGTATAATAAACAAATACCTGAATACATAGAAAACACCCATGACTCCGGAACAAATATCTGTGCTCATCATACAAATAAATGCTCTTACTGTAATTTGAACCCAGCGTCGGCTTCATAGGCAGGGTCACTACTCAGACCTCTCAAATTACAATGGTAACATCAATTGGATTGGTTAAATAATTAATATAAAGTGACCGGAAATATCTTTGCTGCTTTTTTTAAATCACAATCTATGTTTATTTCTAATCCGTTTCTAGCAACACAGACGCGTACTGAAGTCACAACAGGTACAGTGCACACTAACACGTCAACTAGCTTTACACCCTGTAT
This sequence comes from Grapholita molesta, assembly GCA_022674325.2. Classification (NCBI taxonomy): domain Eukaryota; kingdom Metazoa; phylum Arthropoda; class Insecta; order Lepidoptera; family Tortricidae; genus Grapholita; species Grapholita molesta. The sequence goes on along the minus strand of CP053133.2, from coordinate 720,208 downwards.
GCATGTTTCATGTACAGTCGCCATCAGATATATCGGAGCTGCGAAGGTGGTCACAAATACCGGAACAACGCCTCTATTGTCAAGGCGTTAAAGTGCATGTTCCGATATTTATGACCACCCCCACAGCTCCGAAATATCTGATGGCGACTGTACTGTATATATTTTGACACTTTAGACTTTACTTAAATGTACCTGCGCCAAAGATGACCCAGGTCCTAAGATAGCTATATTAATATATTAGATGATGCCTGCGGCTTCACCCGCATTGGTTAGAGGAAAATGTAACATATTGAATCTTCCCGTGGCAATGAGATGTTTTCCAGCTGGAAAAACTAGTATATGTCACTCTCCATCCCTTCAACTAACTCTACTTCAAAAATCACGTCAATTCGTCGCCCCGTTTTGCCGTGAAAGACGGACAAACAAACTTTTGCATTGATAATATTAGTATGGATTTTTATTTGCTTTGGGTTTGAATTCAATCCTGCCTCGGACACTAGGGATTGATAATTGTTTGTTAATTATATTCCATTTACTTAAGATACTAAATAAGTCAAAATGTTTGAATAATATAATTTGATTTGTCCCTATTAGCATAGATGGCACCACCATTTTTCTAACTATATCAAAATCCATGATTGATTCTCATAGTAGGTGCAAGCATGCACTGCTTTGCTTTAGAGATGTTCAAGGTAGTCTAAAACAGTTTTTGTTATACAAGACTGATCAGTGTTAGACCTCGTCACACCTGATGGTAAGTGACGAGGTCGAAGGTGTAGCACGCTGGCTCAGTAACAGCCTATTCACTCTTGCCTTGAAAAGATCCAAAATATATTTTTCCGGGAATACAGACGAAGGGAGCGAATTCTATTTCTTAGCAGTCCGAATTAGGAATGTAGAAGCGAATCACTTCGCATATACTAACAGCAACACTGGTGGACCTTATTGCATAAGGCATAAGGTCCACTAATGTACAGCTAAAAGTGTTGCTGTATGTACAAGAGAAACGGGTTCCGCTGTGTCCGGGTAGTCTAATTGTTCAAGGTGTGAGCCGCGAAAGTTGCAGTTAAGTATATGTCATCTATTTCAATTTATAGCCAACAAATATTTCTTTTTACTAATACTTTTTTGAATTTTTTCACATCCATGCTTGTTTTCCCATTTACAGAACGGGCGCGAAATTTAAATTCATTCGACCAGTTACTAGTATATAATTTTGTGGGCTATGTTAGGAACAGGGCTATCTTTGGTTCAGGTACAGTCAGCTGCAAAAGTTGCTATGCACACGAGGTGTTCATTATATTTGTGTAGTTTGTACCCAATTAAAGCCATATGAGGCATTTTATTGCTGCGATTGATAGTCTTAACCTCTAGCCGCCCAGGAGCGGTACCGCGAACATAGAAGTTCGTTTATTTCGGGCATCTTCTCTTTTACTCCAATTAAGGTGTCATGAGAGTGACAGAAACAATCGTCCGAAATTTACGAATATCGTTGTTCGCGGTAGCGCCGCTGAGATCACACTTGCCAGGCCAAATGCAACTATGGTTTGTCATAATTAAAATTCAAAATGGCATTCAATGGGAGACCTTTTTATAGGTCTCCGTGCGGCTAGAGATTAAGAAACTTTTTCGTACAAATGTTTAAGTAATTGTAACATGAAGGAATAAATTCATGAATGTTTATAGGGTTTGAATTCTGTACGAAATATTTGGAAATTCAACCTTAGCTTTTTAGAAATATGGATTTTAAAAGTAACAATATAATGATTCCTTTAACGAAACTTTTTTTTAAATGTAGATCCATTTGATTTGAACACTAACAAGACAACACTGCCCATCGCATGAGTTTATTTATGTTCGTCCAAATAAAGAAATAACGCTAATTTATGTGCATAATTTAACTAATGTTTAACCTTTCAAACGCCAGCGTCACGTATCGTCACTACTCTAAAAAATCCTAGGATCTTGTTCTGTTAATCAATAGAAAAACGACCTAACTATGTATGGGATGAGTACACGGTTACTGCGTTTGAAATTGAATGTAGGTGAAAAACTTGTCTATGTAGTTGTGTATTTGTGCTGAGAATTAATATCAAACGTACGTAAAAATTTGAATATAGAACGCCGACAAGCGTGTACACATACGTTACTACTACGTAGGTCAAGATGCTAAGTTTTTCACCTATATCTGTGCCAAATACGAGATTTTTAAGTCGAGAGAAGTGACAATCGAAATTACACCTTTGTAAACCATGGCAGATTTCAAAATGGCGACTTTTATTTTGACGTATGGCGATTGAAAGGTTAACACCAACTATAGAAGCAAGCAATGACGTATGTGACAATTCATACTTTATTTATTTGGACGGCATGTTTTTTGCCGATTTAAAGCCTCGGTTTTTTACATTATTACAACTAAACGGGACTTAACCGCTTATATTAACTTTAAAAAATACCAAAACCACATTACCCTCATGGTCCCAGGTGAGTCTTCATGATATTATTTAAAGTAATATACGCGGTTTTTCCCATTAAGTTGTAATAATGACATGTTTTATGTATTGAGTTCAGAGTGTTTAATACATAAAAGGAATATACATTATGCAATTGTTATGGTTTGTATATATTTACATTTATCATATACACGATAAATTTTGCACGATAACGCAATGAATTTGGGGCCTAAAGCGAAAAACTAAAGTTTTAAAATCAAGGTAAATTAAAATTCGTTTTTCGCGGTAGGCGTTTTGGTTGCCTAGTTGACTCTTAGAGGCATTGTGCACTAAGTTACGTTTGCAGTTAATCTATATGGCAACACCGACACCAGTTTCCATATGTGACGGTTATGGTGGTGTTGCCATATATTTCACTGTAAGTATATCTTACAGTTAAGTTTTATGACAGATTTATTTCGTTATGTAAACGAAAATATTATCATTCTTTTGGAAGATATAAGGCTATGGTATCTTTAAAACGCCGTCGGCCGCTTACAGCGTCTGCGTCACAATGCTGCCTATAGAGATGTACTCATGTGGTATCTCATACGTCGAAGTTGGCGTCTTTTTTGTTCAGAAGCGTTGACGCTGACGTCAGACGTCGCGTGTAGAACAAAATAGGAGATCAAAGCCTTAATTATAAACACTGGCATACTAAAGTTTGAGTTTTGACATTTTATTATCCCGTAACTCTTTAGATGCCACTTTGCGAAATTATTCCATACTGCAGTGTATATTTTGAATTGTATATTACTTTTATATTCTGTTCAACATCAACAAAACGATACAACTTACACAAAACAAACAGTCTGCGGCCAAAATTGCTAAACGGGCAAGGTGTCCAAAATAAACTTGAAACGACAGGATAGTTGCAAATCCTCTACTGTGCGTTTCTCTAGAAACTTCCTACCTCGCACATCAAAATTATGGAATGAACACTTAAGCCCCATTTAGACCATGCAAGAACTTGTATACGATTTTCATTACATTGCGTGGTTACATAAAGTGACCGAATTCGCTGTACGTCGATAGCCCGCAATGTAATGAAAATCGTATACAAGTTCTTGCCTGGTCTAAATGTGGCTTTAGAGTCCTTAATCGCGTTGCGATCTATTCTCTTGATCATAACGAATTCACACGGGCCGCGCTATTCGTAGTATGCTATGACAATACTTAAAAGCAGTGTTACTTTATTTTTGTATTGAAATTGTTGTTTTTGGACCCGGGTATGTCCTTAAACTGCGTCCAACAATGAGAGGTAGGGCACAGCGTTGACCATCACGCTTGAATCTGGGGCAGCCCAACTGGGGAAGTACCTCTTCCTTACAGAAGACCACAGCCATAATAGCACTGCCATCTTTCTGGTATGTAGTGTTGTGTTCCTGATGGTGTGTAAGGTTCCCAGAGCTCCAACCCCCCTTAAAGGCCGGCAACGCGCTTGTGACTCCCCTGGTGTTGCGAGTGCCCATGGGCGACGGTAATTGCTTAACACCAGGTAATCCGTCTGCTCGTTTGCCGCCTGTCATAAAAAAAAAAAAAAACCCAACTGTCGAAATAGGACAAGCCTTTAAGGATAGTTGTATGTTTTTATAATAAATAAATAAATAAAATAAAAAATGATTTGCCGTCAGCGGTATTTCCGGAGCGATACGACCCTTCAAGAAAAGAGCGTACGCTTATCTTAAAGGCCGGCAACGCGCTTGTTACGCGCGGTAATTGCTTGCCATCAGGCAATCCGACTGCTCATTTGCCACCTTTGTCATAAAAAAAGACTATTGTTAAGAGAATAAGAGCGTGACAAGATCATTCTGAGCACTTGACCCACTTAGTAACTTTTGCCGCTGACTGTACAATAACAAGGATTTGAATTAAATCTCTTTGATAAAATGGACGAACTCATGTTGGTATTATATTTACCTTAAAAATAACATTTTATCAGAGAATCGAAATTAAAATGTGGAAAAACGGAAAGTATTTAACGCTCTAAAAATCTTTAATTATGCATATTTAGTAAACGAATTGTTTATTGCAATAAGATAAATAGTATGTATAAAAATAACTTCACTGAAATTACACAAATTATTCAAGAAAAAAAAAGTAAACTATTCAAAGAGCCCACCCCGCGTCCACTCACTAAAAAATACTCAGTAATATTATTATATTAAAACAATTATAATACCACTAATGAGAAAACTTAAACGACATGTTTCGACTTATCTGACATATATATATGACACTAATATAACTTAATCTCTAGAGCAAATTCTCGATGCGAGCACGTGCTTGGACGGAACCCGCCGTTGATGAGTGCGACTTGAAGCCGAGGGATACCCCGAAGATAGCCGCCAGGATGACGAGGACGGAACTGCCCCGGGTTCCTGATGAAAACGTGAGTCTTCTAACTGGCCAGTACTCTTACCCTGAGTTGTGACCAAAGGTCGGAATTCTCGTAGCATTTTTTGGCTGTCATAGGGATTTCTCGATTATCGATTTTCATAATATACCTATATCGATAAATATACAGAATAAGATTACGAGTAGATGTAAACAACACGCAGTGTTATCGCAAGTAAGCGATCTCATCTCTAAGAAATTATAAATAGAAGTTAAAATAATATTTGATTGCTTCTTATAAGTCATTTGTGGATTTAACAATATCAGCCACTCAAAAGTTATGTAAAAGAGATCGCTCTACGGCGGTAAGACTGCCTGTTGTTTACCTCTACTTTTAATCTTGTCTAATATCTTCTCGAATCTTCAAACTAGAATTGCAGGTATAATACTATATGTATATATTTAATTATTTATATATGGCTATGTATATATTCTTGTATGTATAAATTTAATGTATTGTATTATATATGTGGATATATATTTATTTATTGTGTATGTAACCTATATATTTAGAATCATATTATATGTTAGTGTTTTTTTTTTGTTATTATCTCGATATTGGTATAATTTCTCGCACCTATTACCTTGTGTTTTTCTATTTGGCCTGACGGTTAACTGGTAGAGAATGCCATTTGGCATTAAGTTCGCCTTTGTACTTTTTGTTGTGCATTAAGATTAAATAAATAAATAAATAAATAAATAATATGTTGTGTTCTATAATTTATCGATATAATTATGAACATCGATAGTCCATAAACGAGAAGTCCCTATGACAGCTCAAAAATGCTACGAGAATTCCGCCCTCTACTTGTGACTTTGAGGTTTTCTATAACGAGTATCGATTTTACTATCTGTGCATCTCGTGCGCACTAAAATATGTAGTACAAGCGAAATGCACAGATAGTAAACTCGATACTCGTAATCGAAAACGTCAATGTCACAACTCATGGTAAGAGTACTGTACCCTTACCATCAATGGCGGATCCAGGGGGGGGGGGTCATGGGGGTCATGACCCCCCCCCTGGGCTGGTTCCAGGACTTAGGTGGACCGTGGACCACTAATTGAACATAATGATTTTATTCATATTTTTTGTCACCATACAGTTTTTACGTAACCTTCAATATTTAATTAATTTAATTTAATATAATAACTTTGTATGATGGCAAACGTTTGGGAACGAACGCATCGAAAATTTGAATTTTACCGCGCCACCGCCCGCCACGTCTCATCCGAGGTCACATGTGTGCCACCGTGCGACACTTGCGCTCGCATGTCCACTACGTATACTAGACCTAACCTCAATTGGAATCGGAAAGACTAAACTTCAACATCTCATAATTAATAATCAAGACATTGAAACTGTGAAACAACTAGCTACCGACTATACATTATTACTAGATAACACTCCAGTTTCTGTCATTGTAAATGAATATCGGCTGTGGATGGTGAAGTGGCAGCGAAGCCAGGACATACCGCAGTCGATTTCTGATATTATTTTAAATTGTGACATCGATTTGTATCCTAATATAAGAATTTTTTTATGTATTATGGCTACACTACCGGTCAGTGTAGCCATAAGAGTACTGTACCCTTACCAATCCATGAGTTGTCACATTGACGTTCTCGATAACGAGTGTCGAGTTTACTATCTGTGCATCTCGTTCGCACTAAAATAGTACAAGCGAGATGCACAGATAGTAAACTTGATACTCGTAATCAAAAAAGTCAATGTCACAACTCATGGTAAGGGTACTGAACACACAGCCTACGTGACAGTGGTTTATACAAGAAGCAATACATTTTTCCTGTTTCTTAATTGTATTTTTTATCATGGCGTAACGTAAATATGTAAATATTTTTCATGCGTAAGTCTATGCGGGTAAGACCGTCTACCTGGAAAGACCGTCTACCAACCAATTTCCTATATTATCTCATAGGTAATTAATTAGTGTCATATGACGGACTTCCCTTAAAAATATAGTATGCCGGTCTTACCCACATTTTCTTTTGTTTTTTCTCGAAGTAAGTCTTCGAATTACTTTTTTAGTGATAAATATTTAATGTAAATATTTTTCAGGGTGAAGTATCAGGGTTGGCGCCGTACGACGAGCTGCTAGAAGCCCGCGTTCGCGAGTTGAGTATAGCCCTCAACATGAGCACAGCCCTGGCGCTTGCCGAGTTTATTGAAGACGAAGTGGTAGCTCCACCTATGCCTTTAGAAGTACGTATACATACATACATTTCAGCCATATGCACATACTGCTGGACATAGGCCTCCCACAAATATGACTTGTATCAACTTGGGGGTAGTTCCCAGGTTGGCGACTGCAGTAACTGTATATTGGGTTTCGTCGGACCCTGCTGCCCGTCCGCAGTATTTTTCCCTTTGTCGTCTGTTACGACACCCGCGGGAGGATATGGAGTGGTGCTATTCTAGCCGGCATCACACGGCATCATGCGTATGCAAATATCATCATCATATCAGCCGAAAACGTCCACTGCTGGACATAGGCCTCACCCATCACTTTCTGGACCCGGGTATGTCCTTAAACTACGTCCAACAATGAGAGGTAGGGCACAGCGAAGTACCATCACGCTTGAATCTAGAGAGGCCCAACTGGGGAAGTACCTCCTCCTTACAGAAGACCACAGCCATAATAGCACTGCTACCTTTCAGGTATGTAGTGTTGTGTTCCTGATGGTGAATAAGGTTCCCAGAGCTCCAACCCACTTATAGGTTGGCAACGCGCTTGTGACTCCCTTGGTGTTGCGAGTGCCCATGGGCGACGGTAATTGCTTACCATCAGGCAATCCGTCTGCTCGTTTGCCACCTTTGTCATAAAAAAAAAACCCCAAAGAGACCGATTTTGCGCCACTCCAGTGGATTTTGGCGATTTTTACCATGTCGTCGGTCCACCTTGTTGGCCCACCGGTGGTCGCCACTCGAAAACCTTTGCGCCCCAAACGAAGTTCGGTTTGGCTTTTTCCTTTCGAGGTGCAGAACCCTAAAAACAAATTTCTTTATTAGTAACTAGCTTTTCCTCGCGACTTCGTCGGCCAGCTATGCCCGTCTTTAAAGTATGGTTGCGGTATAAAAAATATCCTATGCCCTTTCTCGTAGCTCAAACTCTTTCCACACCAAATTTTATCCCAATCGGTTAAGCAGTTTAAGCGTAAAGAGGTAACAGACAGACAGATTTACTTTCGCATTTATAATATTAAGTATGGATAATATGGATGAATTACCTACATACCTACTACATTTGTAAAAGTTACAATCTACAGTGTGTCTCCGAAATTGGGGCTTTAAATGTGTAAGGATCGATTTTGCTAATAAAACTGAGCTACTTTTAGTCTATAACTTTTGAAAATAACTGGATTGGTAAAAAAATAATACAGTTCAAAACTTATTAGAGCAATCAATGCATTGCAAAATCATCAGTTTTTGAAGTGTGACAGACGATGTCATTTGGTTCATTGGATGTCGTACATTGAAAATAGTATATAAATAATATCATTAAATAACCGTTACTTTACTAGTTGTAGACTTAAAGTACTTCAGTATTATGAGCAAAATTAATCCTTGCTTTTTAATTATTTTAATTAATCCTTGATCAAGATACCGATCACGTAATATTTTTTTCAGGTGTTAATAGAAAACGTGAAACTCCACCTAATCGAAGACCGTCCTATACGCTCCATTTCCTCGCCTCCCCCACAACCCCTCGACATAGATCTCACCAAACTCCGCATGACTCGGGACTCGACCGGCGTTCTTCGATTCGGACCCCCGTGCACTGACGCGTCCCCTTCTACACAACAGCAACCCGAATTAGAAGAAGCGAGAGGGAAAATAGATAGTTTGAATAGAGAAAATGAAGAGTTGAGGAAAAGGCTGATGACTTTAGCTAGGATTGCGGAGGACAATAGGGATTTGAGAGCGTAAGTATTTATTTTTATCTTACAACTCCGCCATTTTTTTTTAACGTGTCCTCTTCGTCAATACAGCATCAGGAATTGGAGGAAGCGAAAGGGATTACGTCCAACAATGAGAGGTAGGGCACAGCGAAGTACCATCACGCTTGAGCCTGGAGAAGCCCAACTGGGGAAGTACCTACTTACAGAAGACCACAGCCATAATAGCACTGCTACCTTTCAGGTATGTAGTGTTGTGTTCCTGATGGTAAGGCTCCCAGAGCTTCAGCAACTTTTAGGGTAGGCAACGCGCATGTGAATCCTCTGGAGTTGCAGGCGTCCGCGTAACTGCTTACCATCATGGAGGCCGTGTGCTTGTTTGCCAACGTCGTTGTATATGTTGCACTCAAAAGTGTGAACTGGTCAAAAGAACTTTTAACCGACAAAAACAGGCAAAACAACTATTGACCGAGCATGAGAACCTAACCTAACCTAATGGCATTCCATCCTAGGGCAGAATGCCATCCCCAGTCAAGTCGGGCATACCATCAGGAACGGCCTGATGGTATCCAACGAGGATTTCCTCCCCTTCCCAAAAAAAAAAACCTAACCTAATCTAACATGCTCAGTCAAAAGTAGTTTTGCCTGTTATTATCGGTTAAAACTTCTTTTGACTCTCACTTTTGTTTCGACATATACATATAAATAAAATGGGAACCTCTCACGTGTTCCAGGAAGGCGGAGGAGGTGTCGGTGCTGCGACAGTGCGTGCACACGGCGCAGCAGGAGGTGTCCAGCCTGCTGGCCGACAAGCACGAGCTGCTGGAGGCCGTGCGGGTGCTGCAGGTGAGGACCACACGGGCGTAATTTGTCTGCGAGTAGTATTGAATAATTTGTAATTTATACACATACGTCGGTCTCCAGCTGACATTTTCGTGGCATGACAGAATGATAGGTAAGGTTCGCGATCTAATTAATTCACTTTAGAGTATTTGGTATTTATAATTTGAAATTCCAAATATTATAGCAACTAACTACGTTATTTATAAACGTACTTATTTATAAACGTACTTAAACTACACATAAGTCAAAATAGCGTAAAAGTTCGTTTGGCTTTATCCGTCACTCAGACGATTGCAGCTGTGACAAAGGAATAAAACACAAATTCAAAGAGTATTTACACATTAAAGATGAATAAATGATAACGGGTAACTAATTTTATTAACTATGTTACAAATACATGGAGGCCTATGTTCTCCGAAACATGTCGCGCGAGTGACTAAATAAACGTGAGTAGAGCCGTGTTAATGTTAAATTTACCGATATTCATTCCATTTATTCACTCTTATGATTCTTATGATATGAGAGGTAGGGCACAGCGATGACCATCACGCTTGAATCTGGGGCAGCCCAACTGGGGAAGTACCTCCTCCTTACAGAAGACCACAGCCATAATAGCACTGCTACCTTTCAGGTATGTAGTGCCGTGTTCCTGATGGTGAGTAAGGTTCCCAGAGCTCCAACCCCCCTTAAAGGCCGGCAACGCGCTTGTGACTCATCTGGTGTTGCGGGTGCCTATGGGCGACGGTAATTGCTTACCACCAGGCAATCCGTCTGCTCGTTTGCCGCCTATGTCATAAAAAAAAAATCTTTTTCCAGTCAGTACTTCATGCATTGTGTGCGTAATCCTTTCTCAACTCTCATGGCATCTATACCTGATGGTAATTTTTTTGTTGCTTGGTCGTTTAGGAGCAGCTGGGCGTCCGCGGCAAGAGGTAGCGGTCCCGCGGCGCCGGGGAGCCGCGCTGCAGCCTGGACTGCTCGCACTGCTGCGGCGCCACCTAGCCGGCACCACATCGGGGTACACTCTCGGCGACACTTGCTCATTCGGTGATACTGTACAATACTCGCTAAACTTACGATGGAAATGAATTCTGGACCCTGTGTCACCAAAATAACACCTAGCCAATGTAGTAGTAACGTGAGTAGCTATAATATTTTTTTTATTTAAATTGAGTAAACTGGCAGCAGTTGTCATACATTTGACAGGTCGTTTGACAACTTTTGTTTACTCCATTTAATTAAAAAATTGTTTTTAGATCTGTACCCCAACCGCGTTAATTCCGCGTAGCATTATTTCCAGTCGCATTTTTCCCCACTCGAATTTCTACACAGTTTTGTATCAGTGTATCACATTATATTTCGTTCGAAGTCGACGGAGCCCCGTTTCTAAGTGATCTGCCCTTCGGGCATCAAGCTACCTAACAAACCTAACCTAATTAACGATTAACACGGTACTACTCACGTTTATTTAGTCACTCGCGCGAAATGTTTCGGAGAACATAGGACTCCATTTTCAAGCACTAAGAGTGCTGAGTGTCCGATCGGTTCGCCGCTCGCGTCACCGGCCCGTCGCGCAGGTTCAGGCCTATGTTCTCCGAAACATGTCGCGCGAGTGACTAAATAAACGTGAGTAGTACCGTGTTAATCGTTAATTATTAAACATGTCTCATGTAAGTTTAAATACAAAGACCTAACCTACCCATTGTTTAGCGATATATTACTTTATTTATTTATCAGTGACAACATCTGATAAAAAAACCCGAATGTGTAGAATTTCGGGTGGGGGGAAATGCGAGTGGTGACATGCATGAATGAAAACAATACCGAGTGGCGAAAAATGCGACTAGGAATTATGTTACGCGGAACTAACGCGGTTGGGGTACAGATCTAGCTCCTTAATAACGTGATTCAAATTTTTACTTAAATTCAGTGGAATTACCGAGTATCACCGATATACTTTTTAACCTGATCACAATGGCATAGAGTGAAAGTGCTTGTATATTTAAGCCCTCGGCTGTATCATAGCCACACTTAACTGACCAATTGTAAACTGTAATTCAACGGTATAAGGTCTACTAATGGTTAGTTGAAGCTGCTAGCGCTGCTGGGTACAAACAGCATGCATCGGCATACGGAAACAATCGATACAAAATCGGATTTGTCATAATAAATCGATACGAAAATCTGTTTTATTGTAAAGACCAGTGCAATATATCTATGATTAATCAATTAATTTTAATAAAAATATATAGGAGTTCAATCCATAAGCTGGTTGGGGATTATTAGAAAATACTATTGAAAACTGGGTCGCCATGTAAAGTACTTGTTTCCGTGAATTCTCGATATTTTTACACAGTTGCCTGCGTAACTATGACGAATCGTAGTGATATTATAAACGCGAAAGTTTGTGAGTATATACAGTCGCCATCAGATATATCGGACCTGTGGGGGTGGTCACAAATATCTGAACTTTCACCTTTACAATAGAGGCGTTATTCAAATATTTGTGACTACGTCCACAGCTCCGATATATCTGATGGTGACTGTATGTATGGGTGTTTATTATTCATACGCACTAAAACTACTGAATTGATTTTAATGATATTTTACAATTATAAACCAAAATATATAGCTTATACATCAAAATAACACACAAGCTATAATTTATAACGATATTGTGTAAATGTATCACATGAAAATATGATACTCGAAGTAATACAATTTGGCGCAGATAAAGTAGCGGGCAGAAGGTAGTTAAATATGCTAAATATCCCGTTTTTAATAGTATAGTTGTAATCTGACTGATAATTAGCTTAAAATGCTACTAAAGGAATAAAGTTTCCAAGGTTTGTGATGCAACAAAGCAGAATAAAATGTTATAATATCTATTACAGAGTAATAAAACATTCTAGAGCTGGCTCGCATGAATACACGGGAAAATAGTACACAGATTATGCTAGCTAATAAACTTCTTATAAGACCGAAGTATAAAATAAGGAAACCTACAAATACCTTATTCAACAACAACTGTACATAAAAATACAGAAACACTACACGTAAAAACAAACGCAGACGCGAAGAAGTTAATAATTTGACCCAAATGAGCCAAAAATAGAGAGATTAATAAATCCAAGTGAGATAAACGCTTATAAAAACGTATCACGTATATAAATGTCGTACAGTCATATAGTTAGTTACAGCCAGTATGGCCAAATATATCGATACACATTCTTACTGTTATATTATTAAAGATCTGAATCGATACATTTGGCCATACTCACTGGAACTAACTATATGACGCTTTATGTACAGTCACGTCTAATAATATGTATACATTTAGGAACGCATGTCTGAGGCATAAGGATCGAAATCGTGAACATATTTTTGGAGCCGACCGTACATAGAATAGGTTTATTCCGTGGGTTAGTGACTTGTGACATTCTGATTGTATTGACCCCCTAAGGACCAACAAGGAAAATGCCGTTTGCATTTGTGCTCTAAGTGTAAACAAAATAGAATGTGTTTTGTTTCTGCAACGGAACAACAGAAATGCCACTGTTCTATTATCGGGATCAGTAGAAAAGTAAAATAATGTAAACAAACATTTATCCTCATAGCTTTGCAATTACGCAATTTTAATAATCAAGAATGTTTTTATTTTCATTGTGTTCATATAGTCTTACTTACATTCCGGTTTAGTTCAAACATGCGATAATAACATACGTAGAAGTTTTGGTGGCAATAACGTCAATTAACTAGGGGCTTCCTTCCGATATAAAATGTATCGATACTTATTTCGAAGTGACATTTCATATTGGCTATGAAGTTCACTGGATAATTTAAAATTAAATCAAATTTGATGTTTACCACCCATCAATGTTATCTATATACATTTTAGGAGTTTTAAAATTCAAATATAAATCAACCTTTACAACTAAATATTTTTTTCATATTCAATCGTTTTCCATACAAAGTAAACTGAAAGAAACCAAGTAGTAATTTACATATTCATAATATACGTTATCTCATAGGCATAACATAAGTACTGTCTTAAGAAAGTGCATCTTATCGATAAAATAATATCGTGTGGAAGTCCCTAGCTAAATTTTATTCGAGACACGAAAAGTATGTCTGGATAATAATATTTTGTCATGTCCTAAAAATTTTTTTTTACTTATAAACTCGACTGTCAGTAAGCTATATTTGTTTGCGCTATTTTCGTATTTCTTTTGACGCCGAATATAATGAAGATTTGTTTTTAAAGTTGAAGTAATTGAATTTTCGATTTAAATTTTATAGTTATTATTTCGATAATACTTGGAATTGAATAATTACGAATACAATCTTCCTTTTTTAAACTAGTACTTAAGTACATTTTTCCTGAGTTATTCTAGGTCCACGGAATAAATAGCCACATAAACATGTGACATATATATGATTTTCAAAATATAATAATTTGAAAATGCATATGGACTAGCAAGTGTGATTCCCGATAATAGATTTTTTATAATTGCGTACTTATAGCGTGCATTTATTATAGAGAAGTATTTTTAATGTTATAATGCGAGAGTCTCAGAAATACTGAAACTGTACGGGATTCTTTAAACATGTAACTGGCAACTCTGTCACGTAAGTGTTGCTAGCTTTATTGTTTTTGTTTCTGAAACTTTCGCGATTTTTATAATGTATTTTTTTAATATATTGCTATCTGTATTCAAAATGTAACGTGGTTAAATATATACCAGCTCATTCATAAACTTCTAACAAACTTACTTTAAAAAAATATTTTTATGTACTTAACAAAAATAATTGTCAAAGTGATAGCTGACGAAAAAATATAATTTAATTAAACAGTTTGTATATGTCATGTAAGTCTGTGTCGTCATTAATATATATTTGTTATAGCTTCCCAAGCTATCCCTTGATAAACAAAAAAATACCACCGAACAGTCTTTCTATAGATATTTTCAAAAGCCTCCTGGACGTTGCTAAAATGGGCAAGTTGTAAAAGCCATTTAACGAATAAAAGCAAAAGTAGACGTTTATGAATAAGCGGGATAATTATGATCTTTTTCAAATAGCTTGAGTTCTGTGACTCCTGTCATTAACATACAATTTATAACCTCAAAACGTGATATAGGTTATAAATGACATGTGTCAGTGTAACCGTCCTATTTGAAACACACTATAAATATTCAGCCTTTTGGATATGGATAGTGACTAATAAGTATGTAATACTGATTTGTTTGTTACTTTATATTCTCATTATTTTTGTCCTACAATCCAAAATAAACGCAATGAAAGCTGCTAGGAGGCTCTATATAAGTAAGCTTGTTGTTTTTTTTTATTAACAAATATGTTCTGTTTATTTTTTTTTGTTCGTAACAGGTTTACGAGTTAAGACGTGTAGATTTTATTTGCAGAATTTTAGTGTCAAATAACAAATACTTAAAAGCAGCAAATTAATCAGTATTTCGATTGTAGGTTAATCTGTTTCAATACTTGTATTCCTTCGATATTTTTCTCTGATAAAGGTGACAAAGATTGACTTAAGAGCAGACCTAGAATTAATAAAACCTCTTTAGAACTTGTGACACCAAACTTTTCCTAGGCTAAGTTTTTAATTATAAGGGACAGGATATGGCCATATGCTTATAATATATTTATAGTATATACTATATATATGTATTGTCGTAAACATTTAATTAATACGGGGTATTTCTTAATTTTAAAATTGTATATAATATCTGTATAATGAAAAATAAAAGCAATTTTGGTGTTTACGTAAAGTGCGCTTAAAATTTCTAGACGTCTTTAGGAGAATTTTATTAAAATTTTATGTCCCTATTTGTTATTTTTGTCTTTTTTTTATAAAAGTGCCTATAAGTTTCGAATTTCATAACGATCCGGACGTCGAAAGAAGGATGCAAAATGTATATTTTGAATTGTGCAGCGGCGCCTTCCGCGACAAACGATATTCGTAAATTTCGGACGATTGTCTCTGTCACCCTCGTGACTCCTTATTTGGAGTAAAAGAGAAAGATTCTCGAAATATACGAACTTCGATGTTCGCGGTACCCCTGAAGTTGCTAAGCGGGCGAGATGTCCAAAATGACTTTAACAACTTAAGAGAGAAGAGCGTGTCAAGATTATTCTTAACACCAGGCCCGCTTAACAACTTGTTCTGCTGACTGTACTAATGTAGAACTATATTTTGACAATTCTTACACTCAGTGGCTTTGTAACAGAGTTACATGTATATTGAGTGAACGCCTCTTATGTGTCATCATTTTACACGAAATAAACATAATGTATTTACATGTATCTATTATACACAGTGTATATCGCCGTCTAGTACCTACAATACAAGCCTTACTGAGTAAGCTCAGACAAATCGACCTAGTCCTACGGTAAGCCGTAGGACTAGGTCGATTTGTGTAAGATTGTTCCGAAATATTTATTTAAATGAAATCGAATTGAATTGAATATGTTATGTTTTCTCTATTACAAGGTCAGGCTGAGTTTATGGTATTTCAAATAAATCTATTCGGAATTGACTTATGTATATTTAACATAGCATGGCACAATAGGGAATATGCGTGATATTTAATTAATTTTTTAGCTAAAAAAAACTAAAAAATTAAAAATAAGGAATACTATAATTTTGGGCAGTTGAAACGCTGCTATTTTGGCGCGCCCATCTGTGACGTCACCGCGCATTAAAACATTGACATTCAATGATGTGTGTTCACTGTTTAATTTAAAAAAAAAACTTGTAAGACCAACGTGTTGTTATGGTGTTTCCGTTTCTGCGCAAAAGTTTTTTTATCAAATAGTTTATTTTGTTTTGAAGCTTATTCCGACGTGAGTATTAAATCTGTATGTCATCAATCATCATCATTATTTCAATCGTAAGATGTTCATTGTTCACTCCTGGACATAGTTCTCCCCCAAACATGATTTGTATAATTTTTGTAATGTTAGTTGCCATAGTCGCCACTTATGACACCCGCGGGAGAAAATGGCCAGCACTACGCGGCTAAATACATATGTATCTAACACATTTCTAAATATCATGCATATTCCCTGTTATGAAATGCGTTTTGTACGTGCCAACAAAGCACAGGCTGTATTTTTTGTAAACCATGTTTGTATATAAGTTGTAAATCGAAAGAAAAAAATAGAAAAATTTTACTCGCAGCGGGACTTGAACCCACAACCACTGGATCACTAGCCCAGTGCACTACCAATTGTGCTATTAAACTTGGACTTGTCAAATGCTGCTGCTTGCTGCGAGTTAATGTTTTCTATTTTTTCTTTCTATTTAAATATCTATGATATGCTAGCAGACGTTTCTGCTTAATAAAAACAAATTTATAAGTTGTACGTTTAAAATTTTTTGTAGACTTTTTATTTGAATTGTATATATTTTCGGATCGGTAATAGTTATAGTTTTTCGTCTAACACTCATATTGATGAAGACTAACATATTTAAAAATAATAAAGTATATGAAATTTCACCACGATTACAAAGCTCCCTTGGTGTTACTAAAATGTACAGAACATCAATTAATATTCAGAATTAAAGCTGTAATACCTATTATATTATGTACATGCATGCAATAAAATCATTTGTATATGTTATTATAGGATTTGGTTATACATGTACATATTATACGTATATTTTTGTTTTTATCGTATCGTATAATCGTACGTATATTTTTGTATATATTATTGATGTGTTAGTTTTAAAAATCTTGTGCCTGTATGTGAAAAGTTATTTAGATATTCCATATATCGCTTTATACTTATTCTGCTCTGTATCTATGTTCTATATAATCACCCATATATCCTATTACATCACACCTATAATCAAATACCAATATGTTGTCCCAAACTGTTGTTTTGTCATAACTAAGGTTTTCTATATATTATTAGATATGATTTATACCTTATGGATAACTAAATTCCATTTTTGAACATTTTTAATGTATTAATAAGAAACTTAAACTGTTGTTGTGATCTATTTAGTTACAGAGGAATTGTTAAAATTAAACTGAATATCTACGTCCACTGGTTTTTAATTTTACTTTAACCTCTACTATATATAAAAGCATAAGCAGAAGAGAAGTAGCCTAAAATAGCTTAAATAATATACTATTGAAATGAATTAGACACAACTCAAGACTGAGATGTGTCGAAAACCTTACGGATTTAGTATTTTCTTTTCGCTAACCGTAAAATAGCAATTGGAGTTAGATTACACTAGAGAAACTTATAATCTAAATGAGAAACACCTTCACTATACTAGGTAGGTACGTTATTATTTTGGAAGTAAAACTATAAACTTGAAATGATTATAAAAATAAATACCTACAAAATAAGTATGCCTGATGTTATTACTGACTGGTTTTATCAGTCATTTGTTTTGGAACCCTACTGACAATATTTAAAAAAGATTGTAGTGCCATCGCCTCGTACATAATTTAAAAACATTATTATCATCATTTCCTTAAATATTCCGCAAAATATGTGTAAGAATATCAACGTGGCAACACTTATCAATCTTATAATATTGTTGGTGATACGGAAAAAAAACGTTGTAAACTTATCATAATGCTAATTCTATTTAGTGATGATGAGATATTATATTGTTAGCAATAGTAAATAAATGAAATGTCTATTTTTATATTATTAGCTCAAACCATAGACATACTATTTCATTAAATTATTCCTCCTAGGCTCAAACATACCTTTTGACACATAAATGACGTTTAGTGACACATACGATTGTTGCTACAACAAAAAAAACGGTTGTCAATGCGCATAATATTCTCAATTACTTTTAACTTATTATTGTTCTAAAAACTCATAAATATATCCTGAAATACAATTATTCTTTGTTTTGATTTATCGTGGACATTTTAAATTTAAACAAATATTTATAAATGACATAATAAGATGTGGCAACTGTACACGTGAGTGTGTAACGTGACTATCGTATAGCAACATTTTTAGTTATGGCCGATGGTTCATTTGGAAGGGATGCAAAAACGACCGTTGCCGAAATTCAGTGTTAATTTAATCACGTTTCCAATACGTCGGTGTTTAAAAGTGAATGAAATTAATCAGGAAAAACGTTTCCCGTGCAGTAGTGTTTTGCGTGTCAGTTAAATTGCTTGTGTAATACGGTGCTGAATGTTTGTTGTGTCGCTGTAATAATAGGATCAGTGAAAGATTCGTTATATTGGATTACGGATCGGTGTTTATTTAATTTTCAAGAAATAAAGGTGAGTTTTTTTATGGCTAATGGTACAGGTTTAGGGTGAGGGCAGTGCCACGAAAGCTGACGCGTGATCGTACAGTCTTGGCTCTCGGCCGGGCTTCAGATAACGGAAGATTAGAGATGGTGTGGTACTTGATAAGAATTTTTATATCGCAAAGTACTAGTTATTTGCTAAACGTCTAATCAGTTCTTATACATAATCGTTACATTTACTCGCAAACCAATTCACAATTCTTTATTTAAATATCTAAATCCAATAGATAATACGATTTTGTCTATCGTTAGGAGTTGGGATTGTTAAAAGTAAGATAATAAAACTCCGATAATTCAATAACATACTAATTGTTACAGACATAAGCCATCAGCTGATTGTGTAATGTATGTGTTTAAGTGCATAAGCACTTAAACACATACACATTTAAAGTCCTATTGAATTCCAATTAGATTACAATTTATCAAATTCAGTGTACACATTGTTTGAACCGGATTCCAATTAAATGGCTAGACAAAATTAAACGTAAAAAAGTCAATATTCATTTCCAAAACATTCAGTCAACTTTGTATAAGATACCTACTTGTATAATATGATATTATGAAAGTTATGAAAATTTAGCTACTGATTTTTTTGCCTCTACAATATTACAAACAGAGAAAGAGAGGGAGAGACATTCTTTAGATCTTTTCTATAATAAAATAACTTCCAACTATTAGAATATTGCCCTTTATTTTCAGACAAACATTATTTTAATATATTAAAGTCAATGTTGGACGACCCGGCATACTTTATTTTTAAGGGATGTCCGTCATATGACACTAAATACCTATAAGATTATGTAGGAAATTGGTTGGCAGATGGTCTTTCCTGATAAAGTCTTACCCGCATTGATGATAACATTTAGTATTATTTTTATTTCATCTATTTTGCAGTCTGCCTTGTCAAATGCCTCAGCTTTCTGCATAAATCTCTATACTGTGCTGTCTCAATCCATTTTACTCCAGCATGTTTTTTGTGTTCATCATGTGTCCCTTAATTATGGTATTATATAATATTTTTATTGAAGTAAAATATAAAAATAAATAAATAATAAATAAATATGTCAGGACAATCTTATACAAATTGACCTAGCCTTATGGTAATCTCAATAAGATAGATGTATAACATATCAAAACAATAAAATCATAATAAAAAACCTTATCTAGTGTGCTGCCAGCAACAGGGCCAGGCCCAGGCTGCTGGTTTAGGGCTGCAGAGAGAGGAACCGCTCAACTATATGCGCTACATTCAGGATTACTGTCTTACTCATACCATGCTCTTTATAGATATATCTTAAGTTAGGTTTATATTACTTTTTTATAAAAGTAAAATATAAAAATACAAAACATTATTATAATATTTTTACTCTTACTTCTCTTTATTAATTTTATATCTTAGGCTAGGTTTTTATAACTTTTTTATAAAAGTAACTTATATCTCTTACTTATTATTAAATAAACTCAATTGCTGTAGCAGTGTAAAAGGTTTATAATTACCTGTGAACATCAGGTGTCACTTCAATGTCATAATAGTAAACATTAACATTGTGTAAGTCAAAGGGGCCTTTTACAGTGAAATATTCATTTGTTATGTTTTGAATAACATAAAGTAAAAATACTTTTAGGTATTTAACTACAAGCCAATGTGTGGAATAACAAATTGATAATGCTTTTGTTTGATATTCTTTAGATTCTCATTTAGGACATTTGGGAAGGGAGTATCAGAAAAAAAGGCCCCCAATTAATGGGACATGAAAAACATTAAATTGTGACAGTTTTGACAGTTAAATTATGATAATTAAGCATGAACTCTGCTTGGAAATTACTGTTTAAGTTTATGAAATGAGTGCCAAATCTTAATATTCATGTATATGTACATTTTTGTAAACATAGTATAGGGTAGGACACTTGTGTTAGATTTCACATAATACACACTAGTGCCATCTATATAGTCTCATTTATATACACTTTGTTTGGAAATTTCACCATGTTAAAATAATATTTGGGTAGGTATAATTTTCGGCCCTATTAAAATACTCACCTATACTCATTATACCTAATATTAATAGGATTGGAAGTGAGCAGTGACCTTAAGAGACTAGGGTCAAAATGAACCACCAGCCATGTAAGGGATGGCACTGCACTATACTGACCAGAGGAAGCCTGAATTTCGAAGGAACACAATTTCGTAGAACAACATCATAGTATAGTTGAAAAAATTTACTGAAGGACCATGTGTATGTAGTTGTGCTGAGAATTAATATTAAATTTACGTCAAATTTTGAATATAGAACGCCGACATGCGTGTACACACACATTACTTCTACAGAGGCCAGGTGCTTAATTAGCTAAGTTTTTCACCTATAACAGTTAAAGTAGCCTCAAATATTGAGACACATCCTTAATGCTATACAAATAAAGATCTAGTTATTAGTGGCGTACTAGAAGAGAGGCCTATGCTCAGCAGTGGGCGATAAAGGGCTGATATGATGATCATGATGAAATAAAGATCTGTGCGAATATAATTAGTTACTTATTTTATTATGTATTAAAAATACAGGCCCATGCACTTTATTGCTTTGATAATAGAGGCGTTGTTCCGATATTTGTGACCACATTGGTCGCTCGGATACACCTGATGGCGACTGTACTGTTCGATGCTGGAAGCTGACTGTACTAGCCTAGTCATCGACGAATACCTACAAACTGCATAGCCTAGGTATCTGCACAGGTATTATCGGAATTTGGCTAGAGCATAACCAAGGCCGCCTGTCACTTGTCCGAGCTACTGAATAACCTTACCTGGATATAGTTGAATAATGCCTAGATCGGAACACCCAACCTTATATTCGGTTAGAGCTCAAAGTCACCCAAATGGCCATGGAGAGGGTTATGCTGGTAGTGTCTATGCACATCAGAAATGATGCCATTTGCAGCAGAATCAAAGTAACCGTAGTGTTGTGTTCCTGATGGTTAGTAAGGTTCCCAGAGCTCCAACCCTCCTTAAAGGCCGGCAACGCGCTTGTGACACCCCTGGTGTTGCGGGTGCCCATGGGCGACGATAATTGCTTACCACCATGCAATCCGTCTGCTCGTTTGCCGCCTATTCCATAAAAAAAACCGATAGCTATATCCCTCAGGATCGCTAATCTTAAGTGGCAGCTGGCGGCACATTGTACGAAGAACCGACATCAGTTGACGCGAAGGTTCTCGAGTGGCGACCATGAAGCGTGAAAAATATCGATACGGAAACAGATCCAAAATATGTATACATGTACTTTAACTTTGAGACAATAAGGTGCATGTATACATATTTTGACACTTTGCTCGCATCGATATCTCTGACCCTGACTGTAGGCTAAGCTTTACAAAATAAATATCAACCAGTATTAATAAAAACTAGACAAGCTATGATATTAATAGAACAAACCGGTTCTGTACAATCGTAATGTGTAAAATAATTTTATTCTGAACCTTATGTCCTTGGAATAAGTGTAATTGTATATAAATCTTTGCTTATCTAATTTACATGTTATCAAAGTTACTGAGGAATTGAAGAACACCGGATAACTGACAAAAAGGACAGATTACAGGGATAAATATTCTGTATGGTCTCATTCATAGTGCACGTAAACTAACAATACGTTAATATCATAGTTCATTCATAGTATACACAGAAATTAACACCTAATATGTTGTTATGTATGACCAGTTGCAGTTTTTCTTGTCCCTAAAATCCATGATATGGTTTTTCAAGTCAGCAAGTCTTTGTGCCTTATAGTTACAGACTTGCCTAATCGAATTGGCCACCCTGTACCAACACTTAGGAAAATCAACCAAATAATCACAAAAAAACTGTTTTAAATAATATTTTTAATAACAATTAAAGTAAATGTCAATAGATCCGTCTCACGCTGAAGAGTGGCATACAACTTGTGATATATTTATTATTCCAAAGTTACTCTTTAGCTGAAGGAAAATACTGCGAGGAAAACAATATTTTCTAGATTCTCCTTAAGTTATAAGGTAAGATTGTAGTATTATTAAACCAGTACTGTACCTTAGCATTACATCTTCTCTAATTACTATGTACAAACCTAGATCTAGGTAGATCTCAGTACGTATTTTCTTTATCAACTTTACTACGGATGAGTTCGATTCGGCCTCATGAATCGGCCTCGTGAAGGTGTTGCGAACTGCGACCAGAGACGGGCAGCTAGCAGTGCCAACCCCACCCATGTGGGCAAGCAGTGCTGGAGAATACTCCCTGTGACGATGTAGGGTGGCCATATCCTGTGGGCCTTGCACATGAAGGTCGCGACTGTATCTCGAGCCGAGATAGACTACCCGTCTCTTTAATTAATACGGCCAAAAACGACGGGTAGTCTATCTCGCCGAGAAATTGCGCCCTCTATGTGCTAAGCCTACTGCAGTGTCCGTGGTCCGTGGCTGATAGCTAGCTTAAGGACCTGCGGCGCTACCGCGAAAATTATTCGTAAATTTCGGACGATTGTCTCTGTCACTATCATGACACCTTAATTGGAGTACAAGTGAAAGATGCTCGAAATATACGATCTTCCATGTTCGCGATAACAGGCCTGGTACAGCAGTACTCTAGAGTCTCAAATGACAAGTACTCAGCTTTTATAAGGTAGTCACAATACGCAATAATTATTGATTGCCAAGGCAAACATGGCGGGTCTTTTTACATTATTGCATGAATCACGACACACGTGCCATGTGAGGCATAATAGCGCTGTCATCGCATGTCTTGCCTTCGTCACTAACATATTATTTAAAAAAAAACCCGGCTTAGGCAGAGTTATATACCGCAATCGAATGTAAAACCATTGAAGGCTTAAGGTGCATACGTCGGGGGCCGGTTGTAAAACCCGGATTGGATCGTAACATTCCTGTGAAATCATTTGATGGTATTCGAGTTAAACTAATATATAGGTAGGTTCGTTAGGTTGCTTCGGATGCTCGAAGGGCAAACTGACCAGAAATAGGAGCCCCGGTTGGTGAGGAAACACAGCTTATCATGATTGCATAAGCAACAATTATTTCTTAGAGAGCAATAAAAAAAAAAACAATGTTGCTTTTTTGCATTACTTTATGGAATCATCTTCCTCGCGTTGCACGTTGTCTCGACATTTGCCGCGGCTCATGAGAGCCTGGATCTCAGGATTTGGCGTAGGCACTAGTTTTAAGAAAGCTATTGCCACCTGGCCTTCGAACCCAGAGGGTAAACTAGGCCTTATTGGGATTAGTCCAGTTTCCTCACGATGTCTTCCTTCACCGAAAAGCGACTGGTAAATATCAAATGATATTTCGCACATTTCGAAAAACTCATTGGTACTAACGGGGGTTCGAACCTACGAGCTCCGGATTGCAAGTCGCACTTCACTTTTATCCATACATTACTTTATATTCAATAGAATATTAATTATTAATAGCCTTCGTAGGTCGTCCACTCTGTTTTCTCAGCGCGGACTAATTAAATATTGTCTAACATGTTTTTGTTCACTTTAGTTATGGCTATCTATTATCATTTTTTATTCAGCCCCTGGCCCGGTAACGCGAACGTCGAAGTTCGTATATTGCGGGCATCTGTCTCTTTTACTCCAATCAAGGGTGTCATGAGAGTGACAGAGACAATCGTCCGAAATTCACGAATATCGTTGTTCGCGGTAGCGCCGCTGTTATCTTAATATACGCCTCTGCTGTGTTTTTGCCCATCAATTCAACATTATGAGGATTCATCAATCAATGATAGCTTGACGCATAAATTAGTTAACTGAGTAATTATTATTTGAGACAGATGACATGTGACATGTGCTTAAGAAAAAGTTTTTTTTACGACAAAGCTGGCAAACGAGCTGACGGATTGCCTGATAGTAAGCAATTACCGTCGCCCATGGGCACCCGTAACACCAGGGAAGTCACAGGCGCTGCCGGTCTTTAAGGGGGGTTGGAGTTCTGGGAACCTTACCATCAGGAACACAATACTAACCTGAAAGGTGTTATTATGGCTGTGGTCTTCTGTAAGGAGGAGCTACTTCCTCAGTTGGGCTTCTCCAGACTCAAGCGTGATGGTACTTCGCTGTGCCCTACTTCTCATTGTTAGACGTAGTTTAAGGACATACCCGGGTCCAAAAACTGCGACCAGAGACGGGCAGCTAACAGTGCCAACACCACCCATGCTGAAGATGTTATCGTAGGGAGTGACCGTGTAGTCTAGTCAGTGTTCAGTCTGGTTCTTCGCCTTAGGCACCGGTGGATTGATCACTTTTTCATAAGTAAATAGGTACATAGGACGACCGGTCTGGCCTAGTGGGTAGTGACCCTGCCCATGAAGCCGATGGTCCTGGGTTCGATTCCCAGTCAGGGCACTTATTTGTGTGATGAGCACAGATATTTGTTCCTGAGTCATGGGTGTTTTCTATGTATTTAAGTATTTATATGTATCTATTTATTATCTAAATATCGTCGTCTAGTACCTGCAACACATGCCTTACTGAGCTTACCTTAGGACTAGGTCGATTTGTGTAAGAATGTCAAAAAAAAAATGGCATTGCCATATATCTCAATTTATATAGTAGTGTAGTCACACTAATAAGGAAGGCAAGCTTCGTAACGCAGGTGCTTTAAGTAGTGACTTCCAAACCAACTGAAATCGAAATGATTAAAAATTTCTACCTAATAACTTCATGTATTCTTAATAAAAGTAATTATAACTTATAGTTTTTCACTTGGCTTCCAAATTAAAAAAGTTTATTGAAAAATTTATCGACATAAATTATTATCAGTGATCGGCACTATGGGTGCAAAACTTTAACAAAACTCGTTAACCGGACATAAAAGAGTGTGTAGAGCCATAAAAACAATTATGTTCTTCCACCCAAATATTCGCCGATCGGGATTCCGATATGCAATTAAATTGCACACTAATTTGACAAAGTTCTTTGTATTTTTCTTGATGGTAAGTATTACTATACCTCAGTTCAACAAGTTTTGTTAAAGTTTTGCACCGTTAGTGCCGATCACTGATTATTATTCATTAAGGAGTTTGTAAATAAATAAATAATACATATGTCAGTGCCTTTTACCCGCAAGTTTCTTACATTCAGCAAACTATTTTACACGATATCTTTGTAAATAGCCTTTGTGTCATTCAGATGTATTAGCTACTATACTGTAAATAAATAAATATTACGAGACAAATATTTCTTACACAAATCGACCTAGTCGTAGGACTAAGGTAAGCTCAGTAAGGCTTGTGTTGTAGGTACTAGACGACTACATATAAATACTTAAATACATAGAAAACACCCATGACTCAGGAACAAATATGTGTGCTGATCACACAAATAATAGCCCCGACTGGTATTCGAACCCAGGACCATCGGCTTCATAGGCAGGGTCTGGGTAGTGACCCTGCCTATGAAGCCGATGGTCCTAAAAACCTAAGCCAGACCGGTCGTAAAATTTCATTAATATCCCTTCAGTAGATTTGGCACAAAAGAGTAACAAACATCCATACAAACTTCGCGTTTATAATATTAATAAGATATAATGACATTCGTTAGGAGTTCAGCCATCACTATTTTTGGCTTGCATGTCGCATGCGCATGCGGCATATAGTCTCCTGGCCTGGTATCGCGAACATCGAAGTTCGTATATTTCGAGCATCTTCCTCTTTTACTCCAATTAAGGCGTCATGAGAGTTACAGAGACAATCGTCCGAAATTTAGAAAATATCGTTCTTCGCGGTAGCTCTGACCAGTCAATTTATATCACCAATTCTTACGTTTTGCCTAGTTGGCCACACTGATAGGCCTCGGTCAGCGTTAAATACATGATAACCTCGACATTTCGCAACACACTTTCCAACGCCAGTTCCTAGCTCCACGTTCAACAAACCTAATGATTGTGGAAGCACGCTCCAGTGCCCGTTGCAACACGTTTCCGGAAACTAGAAAACACACGCGCCCATCCGACATCGCAATGTTGGCAAACGCTACGTTTTTGGCAATCAATTAATAGAAATTCATCCGGACATTCGTTTCGTGAGTTTCCTAACACTAAGGATATTCGCAATTGAATTTACCGGCGCTTTCGTCGGGATATTGCGGGTTTACAGTCAAATTTAATTTACTGTACAATTATTCCAGTCAGAGCGTAACGGCTATCAATGCAGCTCAAGTTTAATTGTCTGGTTTTAAACCGAGGCAATGGCCTCCGTAATAAGGATTGGCAAGGCCGGTTGGACGAAAGAATTATCTACTTCAATTATATATTAAGGGGTAATAGAGTCAGCGGCGCTACCGCGAAACACGATATTCGTAAATTTCGGACGATTCTCTCTGTCACTCTTATGATGCCGTAATTGGAGTAAAAGAGAAAGATGCTCGAAATATACGAACTTCGATGTTCGCGGTACCGGGCCAGAATGACGCGGAATCTAATTATGTTACTGCAGGGTATTAACTATTCTAAAGTAGCTACTCTGATCTGCGTGGTACTTCGACATTTGAACTCCAGCCTCTATCATGACGAGCGATCTGGCTTAGTGGGTAGTGACCCTGCTTATGAAGCCGATGGTCCTGGGTTCAAATCCCAGTCAGGGCATTTATTTGTGTGATTTGTTCCTGATTTGTGTTTTGTATGTATTAAAATATTTATATGTATCTATCTATTATATCATCGTCTAGTACCTACAACATAAGCCTTACTGAGCTTACCGTAGGACTAGGTCGGTTTGTGTAAGATTGTCCCAAAATACCCATTTTATTATCATAAACACCCACGATTAGTGAATCCAATAACGCTTGATACCACCTGTATTCGAGTTGATTTTTTGTTATGTAAATAGTAATTTCTCCCGAGCGTGGGCCGTGGTATTTTAATGGGCCTGCCGGCGCGGACGAGTTTCGATCTACCTGCCCGGTCAGACCTAGCCGTATGACCGCGCGAGTCTGCTGTGAATGTAAGATCCGCATATTTTAAATATTTGCATTAGTATCGCAGAACGCTCGTAACTTCAAAAGGCAATGGCCTACGGTTGTCACCGTACGCTGCGTTTCTACGCAATGTCAAGCTCATCATCATCATCATGTTCAACCATATATTGCCGCTAGCATAGGCCTTCGTGTACTCCACTTATTCCGATTCTGGGGTGGTACCGCGAACAACGTCATCAGAGCATCTTTCTCTTTTACTCTCACCGAGGCGCCATAAGAGTGACAGAGACAATCGTCCGAAATTTACGAACATCGTCTTTCGCGGTTGCACCTCTGGTCGAATCTCATCTAGTCATGTTCAAATATATCTACCTATCCCTTAGCCACGGACGGCATCTGCTATATATACGTTTCCCCCATTGGTTTATGCTTCCTCCTAGCCAGCTAACTTCTGCAGAGAGCGATCTCCGCTCCGGCTGTGGAATGAACTCCCTGCCGAGGTTTTCCTTAGGGACTACAGTATGAGGTTCTTAAAAAAAGGAGTGTATAGGTTCTTAAAGCCCGTTTCACATCAAGCGCGGGCGCGTGTCAACGCGGGCCCGCGACGCGATTGTTCAGCTAGTTTTAAATGAACAGCTTCACACAGCGGCGGGCGCGGGCGGGTGCGTGTGGCGCGGCGGACACGCGCCCGCGCTTGATGTGAAACGGGCTTAAAGGGCAGGCGCATGTGAATCCTCTGGAGTTGCAGGCGTCCATAGGCTACGGTAACTGCTTACCATCAGGCGGCCGTTATGCTTGTTTGCCACCGTCGTTGTATTAAAAGAAAACACAGCCGCCACCCCAAGCGTTCTGTACGAGGTCATATCTAGTTGAAATCGACCGGAGTTCAAGATCTTAGCGTCCGACTGCGCTCAATGAAAGCAGGCCCGGTACCGCGAACGTCGAAGTTCGTATATTGCGGGCATCTGTCTCTTTTACTCCAATTAAGGGTGTCATGAGAGTAACAGAGACAATCGTCCGAAATTCACGAATATCGTTGTTCACGAGTAGCGCCGCAGAATACTTGACCAGGCGTATTACAGAAGCACGATGACTTTTAACTAATGTTTTTTTTTACGGAGATTTAAACCAGACAAGCTGTGACCTGATTCGTAACATCCTATGCGTGATTAGAGTTCACGTTTATACTGGTCGTGAACCGAGCGACTGAAGCTTAAGGGCTACCGGGGATGTCTTATCATTCTTATCTTCTAAAAGGGATCTCATGTTGCAATTAATTAGCATTTCACTGAGATCGTTTTTAAAAGTAGATATGCGTGCTTTTATGTTGCTAATTAACAGAGAGTACCTAGATACTCCTATCAATATGATTACACCGTAGGACTGTTGATAAAACACGCACGGGCACGTATGATGACATGGATACATTAATGCTCAATTCACACACAGCGCGGGCGCGGGTCGGGCGCGTGACAACACGGGCATATGTAGGTATGCATATGGAAGGTACAATGCCAGTCAGAATCAGAGTCAGTGTATATAAGAACAAATCATTTTGACCAAAGCAACAAATCGAACCTAATCGACTTCTTAATAACTTAATAAGTTTTAGGAAGAACTTGGTAATATCGTCGGAGATAGTGCAATACCGCGTAACCAACTAATGCAATAAGATACAATTACTTTGTACATTGTTTGAATTTTGAACTCTACCTATATTTGTAGTTACGCGGTATTGCACTATTCCGACTATATGTCAGTGTTATATGTTAAACTGTTTAAGAAAACATATTTTTTTAAAGCAAACTATCGTCAGACTCGAAACATTATTTAATTAAAACGGGTAACACGCGTTGGTAGACCGACGAAGACTAGGTATTCGATGGTCAGCCAACGGCTCATGATTGAGCCCAACGTGCCGAGCAATATTCGACTTAATAAACGTGAGTTACCCGATTTAATATATTTTATAATACTTTAAACTCACGAATTTCACACATAATTACAAAGTTGGAGCCCGAGTGAAACGAGGGTGACAATCACCAGAGTCTTAAGTAAGTTTTTACACGTGTATCGAACCCAATTTTTCATAAAAAATGAAATTTACGCGTGCGTAAAGTGCGCACTAGGTAGGATTTTTTTTTTTCATCCTTTGTCTGGTGCCGACTTATCGCTCAGTTTTGGACAGGTTGTATGTTGAAGATTACTAAACACACGAATCTGGATCAAATGATCATACAATTTTAATTGTTTATGACTTGGAAAATGAGCGATTTGCGCCTAACATGGCAAATTAATCGGAATCGTGTAAAACATTTTTCATTACTTCGGCAAACTATGCTGTCTTTATAAACTTAAATAAAACCTTATATCAAGCTAATTAGAGTACTATATCCGTTGTAAAACAGTATTTGTTTGATGTGTATCTGTGAGATCAAGATAAGTTGCAACCATTTCACATTTACTGGAATCGTTGCGAACGCTGCTAGCCGGTCAGCGACCTAACCTGGTTTTATAATAGTTACTTTTTTGTCATTATGATGTCATTGGTATAGCTTGCCGAGTGTCCGTTTTATAAGTTTAACAACACCGTTTTGGTATAAAAAGGTTATCTAAGATGCCGTATGTGGGTGTTTGTCTTAAGTTTTTTGAGAGCTTGTTTGGGTATCTTATTATTTTGGAACTGCAGTAGCAAAAGGACGTAACGTTTTTGTGTTGCGATTGAAGTTACGGCATTACACTTTAGTGCACTTAAAGTTATTTTAGACTGTTTTGTTCATGTTTATTTGTTTGCCAAAGCACTAAGTAGGCGTACTCAATAGTATTTTAACAAATGCCGCCAGTACATTGTAAACTATTATTGTAGTACGTTTCATTTATATCAGCACTTCTGCAAAAAGGGCATAATGTATTACGGAGACATTTAGAAAAAAAACATTCATAATGTGTCTATCATGTCCCTAAATAAGAATAATATAATAATATTGCTATTCTGCTGTTTAATTCCGTGCTAGCTGATTAATGCCAAGTCGCCAACCCGTTTAACCTACTTGCGATAAAGTTAGCATACTAAAATTAGACCTTTTTCAACTCTATACGAGGCATCCTCAGAACTCATTGAAAATTATGTCAGTCACGGCTAGCATATACAGTCTCCATCAGATATATCGGAGCTGTGGAGGTGGTCACAAATATCGGAACATGCACTTTATTGCATTGACGATAGAAACGTTCCGATATTTGTGACCACCTCCACAGCTCCGAGATATCTGATGGCGACTGTACTTATTTCGTTTGAAAATTTAAATTGTATATAATATTTGATGACTTGAAATCATTAACAATAGCCACAAAATAGGAGACTCATATCATACACCATTATTGTCGCATCGTAATTTGTATAAATGGAACTATTGCATATAAATTAAATCTGCTACAAGAACCTAATGTTATGCATACATGATCGAATATTACCAGTTCTCTATTGCTTTTGCAATCTCGATGCAAACGCACGAACGGACGGGCACAACATTATCATATGACTAGCCCCATGATACAGAAACAAATATCGAATCAACGCCTCTATTGTCAAGGCGATAAAGTGCATGTCCAGATGATGTGACCACCTCCACAGCTCTGATATATCTTTAGGCGACTGTACCTAGCACCAAATCATCCGCACGATGTAACTTATGTTACGATTTGAATACATTTGAATACAGATACATTGTAACAAATGGGCATACCGCCATCGAATACAGGAGTGGCTAAACTTTTAAGTACCGTTAGTTCGGGGCGGTGCCGTAACTAGCCTTTTATACGCCCGGTGCGAGCTTTGAAAACTGCGCCCCTGAAAAATAAAACTACTGAAAGATACTGGTCTGGTCATTTCTGCGCCCCTCCAGGATCTGCGCCCTGTGCCTGGGCACTGCTGGCACCGCCCTAGTTACGGCACTGGTTC
Organism: Grapholita molesta; assembly: GCA_022674325.2. NCBI lineage: Eukaryota > Metazoa > Arthropoda > Insecta > Lepidoptera > Tortricidae > Grapholita > Grapholita molesta. Next base: position 688,317 of record CP053133.2, on the reverse strand, counting down.
GGGTTACTTTTAGCCCTACAGGGTTACTTTTGTCCACCCATTTAAACCCGGTTATAGAACTTATACATTCTTAATAATAACACTAAACGCTTACACAAAAACAGGTTAATAACATAATGTAGTTTTTAGTAATTTATCTCATGGGTGTAATAGACGACCCGTCCTTTTACAACTAAATTAATTAAAGGGGACGATTAGTCTATCTCGGCGCGAGATACTTTCGCGTCAATAATGTACCAATTGTAAGTCTTTTAGTCGACATCAGATATATCGAAGTTGTGGCGTTGTGAGTTGTGGTCTGTTATTAAGGCGATAAAGTGCATATTTATTATTGACCTCCTCAATGGCGCAAATATATCTAATGGCGACTGTACTAACACCGCAGTAACCTTGTAGGACTAAAGTACCTACCCCAATTTCACGGTATTTGAAGTTGTGGTAACACTAACGCCTTTGATACAAGTGTGTTTTCCGTTATTTATGAGGCTAGTCTGCACGTGAAGCTAAGCTAAGTTTTTTTTATGACATAGGCGGCAAACGAGCAGACGGATTGCCTGGTGGTCAGCAATTACCGTCGCCTATAGGCGCAACACCAGGGGAAGCACTAGCGCGTTGCCGACCTTTAGGGGGGGTTGGAGCTCTGCGGACCTTCTCTGCTTACTCACCATCAGGAACACAACACCACCAACCTGAAAGATAGCAGTGCTATTATGGCTGTGGTCTTCTGTAAGGAGGAGGTACTTTCCCAGTTGGGCTGACCCAGATTAAAGCGTGATGGTCATCGCTGTGCCCTACCTCTCGTTGTTGGACGTAGTTTAAGGACATACCCGGGTCCATATTTAACATATAAAGCTAACACTTCAGTGACAGAAGCCTATTACCAACATTCCATTGTAGATATGCATCTTTCCATTGACCACGTTGCCCTTTAGTGCAGAGGTCAAAGTTGGCCCCGTTAGACCATATAAATTCACAAAGTGACATTATCCAAACAATCTCATTGGCTCTTGTTACCTTTTGTGAACCCTGATTTGTATCTGTGGCCGTGTATCTGTAACTGCTCGCTATAATTGTTTTGCTACGTGTTTGCGATAAGAAAAACCTTCATTTTTTTAATTAGCAACCGTAATGTTATACAAAGTCAATTTTACAAATCGTAGAAATAAAGAATTAAGGTATTTGCATATATAGTTTTACAAACGAGTAAATAACGCAATGTAACGTAAAATTGATAGAAAATATATATTACGATTATAGCAACTTGCGGACCAAAATTATACAACTCATATTTTGTCCTATGTCCAGCAGTGGACGGATTACGGCTGAAATGAAAAAAGAAAATTCGCGAGCGAGTGAATTCCATACGTAACAGTCCGCATTAGGAAGGTAGAAGCGAATCGCTTCGTACGAATGAATGAAATATTATATGAGTTAAATTGGTTAACGATCATATTGATCATATTACCTCAATGTTAAGTATTTTCTTAAGTCCATGCAAACATTGTATTTGTATTTCAATTTAAATGTCCACAATAATTCCCGCCTATAAATCTAGTCCGCTTTCTATATCTTTCAGTGTTACATACAATCTAACACAGTCGTATGTACAAAGAACAATCGCATATGTACTCGTAGTATCTTACTTCGAAAATACATAAACATAGTACGTTCCCTTACGTACTTAAGTCCTTTAAATATTAACAGTCACAGACGCGGAGACCAGTAATTTGCTCTCGAATGATGAATGGCAAGCTCCCCAGCTTGTTTTGGGAGTAATTGTTAGAACTCTAGTTAAACCAAATGTAACCTCACATTACATTTATACAGTGAACACAATTAGCAACTTAACTATACCACATTTAAGGTTATTTTTGCAATGACACATTACGATGAGATACGATGAAACAGAAGCAGTGTAAATGGTCATTGCTCCAAAGCACGCGATACAGTTAAGTTTGTATTGAAATTAAATGTTTTTTGCCTTGTTTGGGAGCGAAGTGACCAGTCGGTACGAATTGTTTTGGCCCGCTATTCGATTCAGTTAAACGTTTGAAGTTTTTGCTGTTGTAACTAGAAATAATAATTACAGCGGCTCTTTAGTAATATTTATGTGTCATGTCTTTGAAAAAGGCTATAGGTACGAATAGCATACAAGCGTATTACCATGTTAAGGCAAAGATGTCATTTTTGGTACAAGCTTTTATTGCTTACTAGGTACTTTTTTGTGTATTTTAGAAGCAGTTTTGGCTACCTTCTGGCTCCAGCATCAAATCCGATCATTGGTACAACAATATTGCATTGTAACAGACCTTACATAAGTGTGCTTTACAGCTGGATCGGTTAAAGATATCTGCTACAAAATTGAGTTTCTAGATTCCACGGCGGCGACGGCACTTTGTTTAGGCAAGAGACAGGCCATATGGCTGTGCCTTTTCCTCATCCCCATGGAAAACTCTTGAACTGAACCTGGCGAGAGTCAGCTTATGCAGTATGAACACGCCGCCCGCCGCCGCTGCCATTATTTGACGGCCCGGCCACGACATTGCGCGAATCGCGGCGCGGCAAGCGTTTTATCTGTTCATTGCGTGTGATCCCAGCTAACCGCAATGCATTGCGTGTCCTGACCGCGCAGCGTACAAATAAAACGCTTGCCGCGCCGCAAGTCGCGCATTATCGTGGCCGGGCCTTAACAGCCACGCCTCAAACTTTCGCCTCGTCCTTAAAGGCCAATTCACATCAAGCGCGGGCGCGTGTCAACGCGGGCCCGCGGCGGGCCCGCGGCGGGCCCGCGACGGGCCTCAAGCTTCCACACAGAGCGCGGGTCGGGCCTGCGGCGGGCCCGCGGCAGACCCGCGGCGGGCCCGCGGCGGGCCCGCGCTTGCCCGCAAACAGCGCCGCGGCTGTACCTATCTACTTATGTTGAGAAATCGAGTTCGAAAAAGAAAAAGAGAGTGGTTTCACGATATTAATAATAAAGAAATGGTACAGGGCTTACCGAGTAATTAGGTACCTACCTAGTAGGTAGCCTACTACCTACCTACTCAATGTTAAAAATGGAATGAAAGCAGGTTTTCTAACAAAAGAGACATGAAATAATATAATAATGTTAATGGCACTTTTTTCGTATACAGGTAAGACAAGTTTCGTCTAAGACCCAAATGACGAAGATGTTAGCAGTTTAGTAGTTTTTTAGGACACTCGCACTACAGACAAATTGGTCGACCGAAGGACCAAGAGACATAAAAAATATAAAAATTGAATTTTTAAAGGATTATTTTGCAAACTAGACGATTAAATGATCTTCCCTTGTTGGTTACCTCTTGTATTAGCGTACACATTCCATAATTTTTTTCTGTAATTCGTATTTTGTGTGAATATTCTTGCATTCAATGTATCATCTAATTCTTCAAAGTTTGCCTTTTGACATATGAAAGTATTTGAAAAACTTAACTTACTTCATATGATTCCAATTCCTTACACAGTCCAGAGTACTCTCCAAATTCTAACCTCCAAATTTTATTAATATCGTGAACCCACTGTCATTTTTTTTCGTACTCTATTTCTCAAAATAAGTAGATATGACAATTCTTCGTTTTTGTCCGTATCCTCCGACATCTTGGTACAAACTACCGGCACAGGCGCTGCGATGAAGGCAAGCGCGGGCTCGCCGCGGGCCCGCCGCGGGTCCGATTCGCGCTCTTTGTATGAAGAACGAGGCCCGCGCTCGCCGGAAATCGCGCACGCCCGCGCCCGCCCGCGCCCGCTCGCCACACCATTTCACACAGAGCGCGGGTATCGCGGGTGGCGAGCGGGAGCTTTTTGTCTCACGTACATTCGTGAACAACCTTTCACACAGCGAGCGGGTGCGGGTCGGGCGGGCGCGTTTGTTTCATTTACGTTGTATTTTATTACAAAATAATATGGACTCCAACGAAAGAATGATCGAATGTGACAAATGTGTACGCCAATACAAGAGGTAAACAACACGGAAAGACCATTTAATCGTCGAGTTTACAAAAGTATCCTTTAAAAATTCAATGTTCATGTCTCTTGGTCCTTCGATCGACCAATTTGTCTGTAGTACGAGTGTCCTAAATTCTGTTGAAACTACTAACATCTTCGTCATTTGGGTCAAGTGAAAATTGTAGGTTTACAGGTAATAATCTATTTCGTATATAGGTAATAATCTATTTCGTATATAGGTAATACCTATATTATTATTACCTATATACGAAAATAGTGCCATTACTATATTATTACATGTCTATTCTGTTAGAAAACTCGCTTTCATTTCATTTTTAACCTTGAGTAGGTAGGTAGTAGGCTACCTACTAGGTACCTAATTATTCGGATATTTATAAGCCCTGTCATATACCGGTATAACGTTTTATGAGCCTAAGTATATTTTTCCTAACTATAGTGCCTAATTAGTATATTATAACTATTAGTATATTTGTTAGTGATGTGGCGACTCTTGGGGGAGGCCCATGTTCAGCGTTCAGCAGTGAAAGTCTTTCGGCGTAATTATAATTATGATAATGATGATGATGAATCAAAATAGAGGCGTACCTGCCTAAGCTAAGTTTATTTATCTGTGATTGTTGATCTCAATAATAAATATAATAAGATTGAAAGTTAGTGTAAACATTCCATTTATTTAAAATGGTAAAATGTGACAATATTATTATTGCTCTATTAGTATATTTGTTAAAATTCTCTGAAACATAATAATACTACTTTTCATAATATACAAATTAATATTTCATGATATCGCTTCATCTTGATTGATGGAAAGTAATTAACGCTACAAATGATGCTAAAATTTAGAAGCTAAGTTGATTTTTCGGTGCTTGTCGATTTCATTAAAAAATTACCAAGATTAAACTACATATAGCTGTACATAATTATACTTTGTTTTATTTATTATATTTGAACGAAAATTCACGAGATCGCCCCACCACCATAGTAATATCTATATGCTTCAAATTATGTCTATGTTTAGAATTTAGTAAAAATACCTACTCGATATTTCACAACTCACATAGACAATTTATAGAGACCAAAAAATACACAAAAAGTTCAATAACAATTCAGGGGAAAAAGAAAGATTGAATCTAAATAAATAAATACCTACCTTAAACAAACTGCAAGTTTTTCTTTTGTCGAGATCGCTGGTCTCCAATTCGTATCTTGTGTGAATATTCTTGCACTCAGTGTGTCATGTAATTCTTCAAAGCTTGCCTTTGACATATGAAAATATTTGTAAAACTTATCTTCATATGATTCCAATTCCTTACATAGTCGAGAGTACTCTCCAAATTCTAACCTTATTTTATTAATATCGTGAACCCACTGTCTTTTTCTTTTTCGTACTCTATTTCTCAAAATAAGTAGATATAACAATTCTTCGTCTGTGTCCGTATCCTCCGACATCTTGGTACAGACTACCGGCCGCGGCGCTGTGATGCGGGCAAGCGCGGGCCCGCCGCGGGCCCGCCGCGGGCCCGCCGCGATTGCCGGCGAGCGCGGGCGCGGGCGGGTGCGTGTGGCGCGGGCCCGCCGCGGGCCCGCCGCGGGCCCGCGCACGCCGCTGTGTGAAGGTGTTCATTTAAAACTAGCTGAACAATCGCGCCGCGGGCCGCCGCGGGCCCGCCGCGGGCCCGCGCCGCGATTGTTCAGCTAGTTTTAAATGAACGCCTTCACACAGCGGCGGGCGCGGGCGGGTGCGTGTGGCGCGGACCCGCGCACGCCCGCGCCCGCCGCTGTGTGAAGGCGTTCATTTAAAACTAGCTGAATAATCGCGGCGCGGGCCGCCGCGGGTCCGCCGCGGGCCCGCGTTGACACGCGCCCGCGCTTGATGTGAAACGGGCTTAACCCTCGACAGTCTCCGTACCATCCCTCCTCGTCGGCGCAATCCACTTATTCCATTAGTATTACTCGACCGCTCACATCCCTCGGTACCTTTAGTGCACTTTCAATTATTGTTTTAAAGAAAACTTTTCAAGGAACTATTGGAACTGCTTATTATAAATATAAATTGATTGGATAATCAAAGTTACGATGTGAATAGATATAATTATTTGGTGTACTGTGCAACAAATTGTTATATTCTCAAACTACAGATAAGACACAATATTACCGCGTTTAGTTATAACAATACTAACCTTATTAAAACTCTTCCCTTGATAAGTTTTCTTCGTTATTAATCGTTTGTTTATACAAGTTTAATACAAACATTTGTCTTCTTAGTAAGTGTTATTTAAAATTCTGTTTTTAACTTTACTTAGCGTAGCTCAAGTGATTTGTGAAGTGGAGTGAAGATGTCTCGTGACATTATTTGCTTTCTTTAGAAGTGCGAGGTTATTACATTGGAATAAGGAAGCTACTTCTAAGGTACCTTTCAATTAAAGTATTGTCATTTTTTGTGTAAAACATACTGTCGAGAATTATTTTAATCATATTGGATTTCTGCTTAAACTGATCACTGTATCGAAAATTGATTGTTTATCACTATCGCTCTGGCATATTCGTGTGATAGGGAAAGAGATAATGAAGTTTCGATTCACGATGTTCGCTTGATGGGTAGTCGGTACATACTAAATGCACTTTGAATACTTGCGCGTAAAAATGCATTCAGACTGCAAAAAAGTAATTTCCTGCTATACTATTATTCTATTATTATACCGCAGCCACGGAGATGAATTCTCGAAGTGAGGCTTTTTTCGCATAATCATCAATGGCCTCTTCTTGTATAATCTACCATTTGAAAGTAAGTCGTACGGCTAGGTTGTAGAGTTGAGTTTGGAGTGTCGCAGTCGTGAGGTGTGTTGGTATGAGGGTCGGCCAAGGACGGCCATTGTGGGTACACTGGAAATCCGGCTGCTCTGCCGGGCGAAGTGTGCCCACATACATATAGCTAGGAACAGAAGTGCATTATATCATACCAGTTGGAATTTGTACATATATGCAACATAAATACAAGCTGAATTATATATTACAACTAGCTGTCCCGGCGAAATACTATTTTGTTATAATAGTAGTTTATGTATCTGTGCATAATGAAGGGCATTATAACAAGAGTGGGTTTGTTGTTGTTGTCATTGTTGTAATGCCTAATTATGTATAGTTGCATACACTACTTTATCTACACACATATCATAAGTGTATTAAGACGGGTTCAGGAACCGTAGGGACATGACCTGCATTATTACTAGTGTTACTTGAAACATTAAAAAGTCAACGAACAAAACAAATGACAGCTTGAAATGGCGGCGTTGCGTATTTCGTATCAATCGTATCTCAGTCAAATATTTTTTAAACCATAGACAAGCGAATGAACTCCCTATTCTATTGTCACTCGAGTTCAAATGTCGTTCGATTTATATTTAAAAAACATAACGAATTGGCGTTTCGTATCAATGACTGTTTTAATATCTATAGATACTAGAATAGAAACCCCACTTAAATTTGACAGCTGTTCCAAATTTAAACTCATAACCTACTGATTTCAGTAGGTAATGTTAACATTACATCTCCATTCATTTCTGATGGTTGGTAATGCTGGTCATTGCCTACGGTTTCTGGACGCATTTTGGAGCACTTATGATATGTACGCAGATAAAGTACTATTGTGTTTGTTTGACTATTGCCGATGATTTCAGGATTTTATAACAGCTTATTAAGGTATTTAAATTAGTACACTGAATTTCAACTGTCATTACAAAAGTGTTATTACTTATTAATCTCAGTTAAGTTTCAAAATTTACTTATTTTTACATCTTAAAAATCTTATAAAGCTTTTTAATATCATAATATCACCTTTAAAAGTAAAATAAAATACATTTAAATGTTTTTAATGAGAGCTACTAGGGCATAGAGTTAGAAAAACATATTTCTATATGCCTATCACAAGATACCGCGTCAGTATTTCGAGACGAGGTAGACTACGTCCCTTTTTAAATAATATAGTTAAAAAGCGACGGGAAGCCTATCTTAACGCGACTGTCGTGCTAGGATCTTGTTCACGGTTTATGTTGCATTCTGTATATAGATCGTTCGTCTGAATGTATGTTTGTTTGTCCGCAGATAGTGTTGTGCTCGTGTCGGTGAAGTGCATCGATGATACTCTAGGACCTTCGCGACGGGGGGCGCCAAGCTGCTCGAATTTATCATATGTAAGTCAATATTTTATACCGGCCATACCGCGATGCGAGTTGTATAGTATGCATCATCATAAACCACGTCACATTAAAGCGGATTTTTTTATATTTCATGTGTGCTATTAATACAAAACAATTTAATGTGTAAATTAAAAAAAATGGAATAGTTCAGTTAAAAAATAGTTCAGGATTACTGCTTAGCTAAATATAAAGTGAAGGAACTACGGTTTAGAGGTATGTATTAATTTCACATATAAAATAAAATAAAAAAAATATTAAATAAAATATTATTAAAAGTGTTAAAATATGACTATGTCTTATCTATACTAAATTATTAGTTTAATTAATGCTGTAGTTTCAGTCTAATAGATAAATTAATTTCAACAATACTTATAAGTTATAACTCAATTTCAAAACAGGTCATACTATTTTTAGTTTGTTTAAACTTTATTTGAGTTGTGGTACTACTGTATTACATGTTATCTCCTACATTCGTGATTCTTAAGACTTGTGAAGCCGGCTCAATTGGCCCAGGTACCCCTATACAACCGGTCCTCTGGTTTTGTGACGGCACCCCACATCAAACCCTTTTTTAGTCTCCTATGCTCTTCCCCGACCTATAACCCTTGGGCAAATAATCATTCTAACTGACATACTGGTACCAACAATATTTTAATTTAAAAGCGAAAGATATCACAATAGTTATATACTCCTAAAAGCCCACCAACACCATACAAGTAAAATGCTACTCGAATTCGTTCTTTATATTGTAGGAAATAAAGTATAATCTCTTTTGTGTCAAAATGGAAGGAAACAAATAAAACTCAACTCTTCAAATTCTAAATTCTATTAAAACAATTATTACCTACTACATGTAGGTCCGTGGGCCTTAGTATATGAAACGAAGTATATTCAAGTCAAATGGAAAAATAAAATGAGATAAATATGACTGACTGGCAACTGAATTTCTCAGCAAAAACAGAATATTATTATAGAAATTTGTTTGCACTGAATATACGTCATTATCGCATATTTGAACTAAACAAGAATGTAACTATATTTGTAATGTGTAAACAATAACGCTATGTTTTTTTTTTAACTGCATAATTCCTACGCTATTAGGGTAAAGGGTTTGTTTACATAATTTTTGCGAGTTGCCACAGTTGTATATCTTTGGCGTAAAATACACACAAGCGACGTAAGGCATGCCTAAGGCGTAAGGCATGCCTGCGTCACGCCGCTTGAGTGTAATTTACAGTAACGTCGTCTTCGAACATTTTGTATGAAAACGTTTTGAAGCGACATCGCAGGCAGGCAAGAATATCAAAATACGTCTCCTTAGTACATTTTGTATACAAATGATTTGAAGCGGCATCGTGCCTTATGCCTTATGCCTTACGTCGCTTGTGTGTATTTCACGCCTTACGTTTTTACGTCGTTCATAGGCTCAATTATTGTAGAGGCACTGTGAAATACGATTGAAAACGGTATTACACGACATAATTGTTAGTCCAAGTGTGAAAGTTAAGGTTAAACGAAAATGCTAACAAAACTGAAAGGATCTGACTCATATACAAATTAAATAATATAGCGGTGTCGCACAAGTGTTCCTTACCCGGTGAATCATACAGCCTTGTAGCGAGTCTTAGTCTATTAGTAAATGTTATCGAATTCTGTACCGAATCAAAATATTAATCATCGTGTTACTGTTACATAATCTGCCCGCTATACTATGCGTAAAATTAAGTATGAGTAGTATATAGGCCTGCGCAAACCGGGGGAGCGCAGCGCAGATCATTATGTTATTAATGTATATTATTTTCTATTTTAATCACATCACTACATAGTATAAAACAAAGTCAATTTCTCTGTCCCTATATCCCTATGTATGCTTAAATCTTTAAAACTACGCAACGGATTTTGATGCGTATTTTTAATAGATAGACTGATTGGAGAGGAAGGTTTATATGTATAATAACATCCAATATCAGCATTGTACCCGTGCGAAGCCGGGGCGGGTCGCTACTGTCGCTACTTTAGGTATACATTTGATCCTCGGAGTCGGAACTCGGAGCATCACGGGGGATTTCCAATCTGCGGCATCGAGGAGCATGTAAAAGGATTCTGCGGCGGTAAGCGGCGGCATGCCGCCGTATCCCCCACGATGCCCCGTAGTGCTCCTAGGTGCGCTGGCAGCCGGCGCTGCGCTGGCGGGCGCTCGCGGTATTGCGGAGCATTTCCCTCGTCGTTTGTGCTCTGCGCAGAGTGAAGATACGGCGGCGGTAGGCGACGGCATGCCGCCGCATTCCCCGCGATGCGCCGAAGGCGCCGCTAGATATAAATAATCGGAATCATGTCTTTCGCACCTGTGCGGCCGCGCTATAACAGTGCAGGTAACGGTAGGTACAAAAAGGATGGTTACTGATGTTTATTGCCCGACTTGCCAGTTCATTTTGCGCAGAGTATAGACCGGTGATATTGAACGTTGCAAAAGGGTTCGAAATTTTCCATATGTAACTGGCCCTTATTCTCCAATGTTAGGCAATTATTTATAATTACACCATGCAAAAATTGCATTTATTGCAACACGTGTCAACTGAGTGAATAAACGAGTACATGTTTACACTTACGAAATGTCTCATTCAATTCAATTTCAATTATTATTTCAATTTTTTTTTTTTTTTATTCAAGTACGCCTAGCAAAAAGCACTTTTGTCAAATACTAATATAATCTTAATCTAATAATTAATTAATTTAGATCAATTCTTTGGTAAAATTATACCACTACCCGATCTTACCTTCAAACAGTACAGTAGCCCATAGATATGCAATCTTAAACACAAAACTATATCGCGATATCCAAACATATTAATTGTACAGAAGCGGGTAACTCACGTTTTATAAGTCGAATATTGCTCGACATGTTTCACTCCGTAACGGGAAGCTAAATAAAGAGCCGTTCGAGTAACACCCGTATATGTTCGTTACCTTTATTAAAACAATAAATATATTTAAATCTCTACATAGTATTTATTCTACATAGCAAAACTCTGGAATAAATTGTCGTGTGCAGTATTTCCGGACCGATATGACATCCAAACCTTCAAGAAAAGAGCGTATAGGGATCTTAAAAGCCGGCAACGTACTTGTGACTCCTCTGGTGTTGCGAGTGTCCATGGGCGGCGGTAGTTGCTTACCATCAGGCAATCCGTCTGTTCGTTTGCCTCCTATATCATAAAAAAACAACCTTTTACGCAATACGCTCGCGAATCCATGATTAAACAGTTTTAGAGAATACCGATTGCGCTACAGACCGGCCGGAGCGGAAAGCGTCCAAATCGGGCGACGGAACCGTTACGTGAACGCTGCGGGGCAAGGAATCTGTCGTGTGTCGACAGTGCCTGGGTCTGGACAAAGCTTAGCTCCCTATAGTTTCTAGTAAATAAAGCCTAGCTCACTATTTCACGGACAACGGTGTCCCCAAATAATTCCACGCGGAATAAATAAATAATTACTACAAACGTAATACAAACTAAGAACAAGTCAAATTATTTTTTTATGAAATATTTTTGATCTGCTTTGATTTTTAAGTAGTAATACTACAATATAAATTAAAAGTTGAAATGGGTAACATAGTAGGTATACTTAAGAAAAAACGACGAGGCCCTCCGGCGTTCGAGACGGAATTTGAACCCGCATCTCCAGCTATCTCAATTTTTTTATTTATATAGTATATTTATATTTACTACTTAAAAACAAAGTAAATAGAAATATTTCATATAAAATAATTTCATTTGTTATTAGTTGCATTGATGTTTAGATATAACATATTCTCGGATTGTGTTCTCCAAGGTTATAGATTATGTAATTCTTTATAGTCTACTGTGAAGTGACTTTTTTCAATTTCAAATCATAATTCCAAGGTTGCATAGTAAAAACAATATTTATTCTATAATTTTCCTGCCACGGTATAAGTTTATGAGTATTCGCTTGTCGTAAATATTTTATGTGTTTATAATTTACACACAATACATAAACATTCGTGTAGAGATAGTGTTTTTTTACTTATTTTTATGAAGAAATGGATTATTTCTACTTAGAATCACAACGATTCATTAATAAAAGTGTCCGCAGTTTTCCAGACCAACTACCGCTGAAAACGATATTCGCAATTGTCGGACGATTGTCCCTGTCACTCACATGACGCCTTAATTGGAGTAAAAGAGAAAGATGCTCGAAATATACGAACTTCGATGTTCGCGGTGCCAGGTAAGATTAATGAGTTTTTAGATAGTCTTCGCAGTCCATACAAAATAAGTTGGTATGTAAAAAACTGACGTAATATTTTGTACACAGGTCCGGGGTTCAAATTCTAGCAATGGAATTTGTGTAATATTCCAATGTACTCACGTAATTTCTTAAGTTTAAGAAATGAAGTAAATATTAATCTTTTTATATTTTCACTTAAATGATTGGGTTTATCCAGTCAAGGTCAAAAATATCAACTCAAAAAAGGGCCAAAATATGTTTACATGTACAGTCACCGACTTTAATTGTTGAGCCACTTACGGTTCAAGTTATTTTCTTTTGTTTAATACTTTCTCTACGAAATGCCCAACGTAAAGTGAACCCTAAATGGCTCATCAATTAAAGCCCCTGACCGTACCATAATAGTAAGACCTAAGTGATTGAAACATGTATACACATTTTGGCACTCTTGACAGCATCTACACCTTGACGTACAAAGTATTCATACATTCAATACAGCGGCGCTACTGCGAAAAACCTCTTCGTAAATTTCGAACTATTCTCTCTATCACTCTCATGACTCATTAGAGTCATTAGGGTAAAAGAGAAAAATGCTCGTTTGCGCCGCTGATCCCGAAACTAAACCCAGTCAATATTACATCGGTGTTTACAATATTGTCGTTTTTATCTTATCATTATCACGTTGTAATCTTGCTTTACGCGTGCAAACGAAGCCGGAGAGATTAATTCTCCGCGGACAGGTCGTAATCGCTTATTACGTAAATGTATCGCGGTCGGACTCGTAGTATTAATGTGATTACAACTGTAGCAGCGTGCGGCCATGCGACGCACGCGACGATTATAGGCGGATACTGTGTAAGCAATATTGTCTCTGTCACTCTTGTGACATCTAAATTGGAATAAAAAGAAAGATGCTCGAAATTTACCATCGATGTTCGCGGTACCAGGACAGACTAGCCTTCGTAGTGCTCAGTTTCATTGGTATCTGTTTGACGTTTCAGTTGTGGGTACAGTCGACGTCAAAGATATGTTTACACTTTTTCACCTTAATTCTTAATAAGGTGCAAAAATGTAAACATAAATCTTTGATATCGACTGTACCTACATTAGTTGTCTTCATCGAAGTACAATGACATATCTGTTATTATTATGCTAAATTTAGACTGTAGGTAGCGAAATTATTAAACAACTAGCTGTGTCCCGCGGTGTCACCCGCGGTTTATTAGGGAACAAAAGGTGGCCTATGTGTTAAGGGTGTCAGCTAACGCCATACCACATTTTATTAAAAGCGCTCCAGCCGTTTAGGCGTGAAGAAGTAACACACATACATACTCATACACTCACAAACTTTCGCCTTTATAATATTAGTGTAGATGAAAACGTAACGATCGAGCAAAATACGTTGGCTTGGCATGCTAGGCGATTGCTGACTAACTGAGTAATTACCCAACCCGCGACAATTTCCATAATTTCCATATATTTTTTGTCATATACTTTAACCGCATCGAAGTCATCATCATCATCATCATGTCAGCCGCAAGACGTCCACTGCTGGACATAGGCCTCCCCCAGAACGACCCAAGATGACCGATCCTGCGCCTTCCACATCCAGCGGTATCCCACGACTCTAACTAGGTCGTCGGTCCACCTTGTGGGAGGCCTACCTACGCTGCGTCTTCCAGTTCGTGGTCGCCATTCCAGAACCTTTCCGCCCCACCGGCCATCGGTTCTGCGCGCAATGTGCCCTGCCCACTGCCACTTAAGTTTGGCGATTCGGAGGGCTATATCGGTGACTTTGGTTCTACTGCGGATGAAATCATTCCTGATGTGATCACGCAGAGACACTCCCAACATAGCCCTCTCCATTGCTCTTTGGGTGACTTTGAGCCTTCTTATGAGGCCCATAGTAAGCGACCACGTTTCAGCACCATAAGTCATCACTGGCAACACACACTGGTCGAGACCTTCGTTTTGAGACACTGCGGGATATTGGAAGCAAAGATGTGTTGTAGCTTCCCGAACGCTGCCCAGCCGAGTCGGATTCGACGATTGATCTCTTTCTCGAAGTTGGATCTTCCTAGCTGGATAGTTTGTCCTAGGTATATATACTCATCTACAACTACATCTACATCGAAGTCATATTACGTAATTATCGACGATACAAATCGATCATCGAACAAAACTGAAACACTGATTTGTACACTGTTTTCTGATAACTCTCATGTGTACCATATATTACTAAATCTGTACATATTTTTACGCTCAACTGTAGTCACTTATTTCACTATATGTACGCTCGATATCAATTATTTACACTTTCATACGCTTGTATTCACATGATTTGAATTAAAACGTTGATTCAGACAACCATTGATCTACTTTCCGATGTAATCGTAATCATCGGTTGCGGAATATATTGCACCGAATTATATGTTACCCAGTCATGTGCAACCAAATTACGTATTATTGGTAGCCCCAGGGCGGACTGATTATTGCTGTACGGTAATTGGAAGAAAGATTCAAAACAATGCCAAAAAAACTTACACTAGTTCTGTGCACTGACTGCTTCTTTGTATTTGTTTCAAATATGATATAAGAATGAGAATATATTTATACAGGACACATATAAAACTTAGATATCATCACAAAACTGGCGTTACTTAACTTTAATACTATTTAAATCGAAAGAAAAATAGATCTTTTTTCTATTATTCTGGTATACGTCATTACGGGTGACGTGTAGCGACATCTCCCGTCACCCCTAATGACGTATACCAGGAGGGATAAGATAGAAAAATTGACACTTCTAAGCGGTACTCGTATAGCACAATTGGTAGTGCACTAGGCTAGTGATCCAGTGGTTGTGGGTTCGAGTCCCGCTGTGAGTCAGATTTTTCTATTTTTCTTTCGATTTAAATATCTTTGATATGCTAGCAGACGTTTCTGCTTAATATAAAAACAATTTTAATACTATTGCCTTAAAACGGGATAGTTACCATGTAAGTTACTTCAAATGAGTTTCCGATAATTCAGCACTGGTGCAAGCGGCATCCTCACAGAATAACATAGTCATTCATTCAAATTAACATACATGAAAACTATCTCGTTTAAGTAATAGTTATAATGTGAACCATGACCCGACTATGTTAGCTTAAAATCGTATTATTCTACTGATCTACAGACAGCGTCATATAGTTAGTTAGTTACATTAGCGTGACTTGTACAGTCAGTCATATTGTTAGATACAGTCACAATGGCCAAATATATAGATACAGATCTTTATCTATATAGCAGTAAGTAGGTAGGTAGTTCAGGTATGTAGTGTTGTGTTCCTGATGGTGAGTAAGGTTCCCAGAGCTCCAACCCCCCTTAAAGGTCGGCAACGCGCTTGTGACTCCCCTGGTGTTGCGGGTGCCCATGGGCGACGGTAATTGCTTACCATCAGGCAATCCGTCTGCTCGTTTGCCACCTTATTTCATAAAAAAAAAAAGTAAGGATGTGTATCGATATATTTGGCCATACTGACTGTATCTAACAATATAACCCTGACTGTACAAGTCACGCTAATTGAATACATATTTTTAAACTAGGTTGTCTTAATCCTATCTCAAAATAAAATTACTTATCTCGAAATAATTAGTCTTGTTAATCGTGATTGCCCACTTATTTATCAATCGGCAATTGAATTTATTTCCAACACTACTAACTGACTTTTACAGACGTTTCAAAAGCTTAATCTAGTCTAGATTATCTACACTGAATAAGTAATTGAATCTTAAAATAGATCGTCTAAATTGTCCCTGTTAGCACTATATAGTCTAGCGTACTTAATTGTCTGATCCCATCTTTAATTGCTTCAAGGCACGCAATAATTTAACTTTGCGGTGTGTACGCCTAGTTAGCTGTTATTAACTGTTTTATTATGTTGTTAAACATTCAATTTTGACGTAATGTATAAAAATGTGTGTGTTAATACAATAGTGACACGAACGTATGGAGAGATTATTAATTAAAGAATAGGTGCTGATGAATGATGTACACACATCCACACTCTTGTACATCGGTGTACCTTATGCCTTATATAATAAGGTCCACTAATGTACAGAGTGTTGCTGTTAGTACGCGGTTATGGATAAAACGTAACCAAAATGCAACTGACAATTTTACATCAAATTGACATCTGCTGCAGAAGCAACATATAAAAACACTAAATTAATAGTCAGAGTCACGGGGTTCATTAACGGCCTAGTCCGTAGTCACCCTGCGAAGCTGGGCGTTTAGTCATTATACTATCATCTTCATCTCAGAAGTCATCCACTGCTAAATATAGGCCTGATCATCATCTTGGAGGGTAGCTACTATCGTCGCCACGCTTGGTAACCAGGCTGGCGACCGCAGTAGCTGTAGATTGGGTTTCGAGGGTCGTTGCTGCCCATCTGTTGGTTTTTGCCCATTGTTTTACGAAAGCGACTGCCATCTGACCTTCCAACCCAGAGGGTAAAACATGGCCTTTTATGAATACTGGACTAACACCTAACTATGTACTAACTCACGATGTTTTATTTCACGGAAAAGCGACTGGTAAATATTAAATGATATTTCTTACGTAGGTTCCGAGAAACACCAGGTGTGATTGTGCTCAAATGCATAACTTTTTCTAAATTATAGATAAATACATAGTACTTCACCCGTCTTGCAACAAATGTGGTCAGAAAAAAAAAACAGAAATATCTGTCACTCGATATGTACATTGATAATCAAATACCATGTAAAAATAATACAAGTGAAATTGGCTGTTAATAGTTTAGGATATAGTTTCAGATGATCTCATCTTTTGTTCCGAAATCGAATGCAACGAAGGAAATGCTACTCCGTTGTTCGCATTTATGTTTCAAAAAATTGTTGTACAGATATGTCCTGTAGACTTTAATTCCACCCATTAATAGTTATCAGAATGCGTAATTAATTCGCGCAACTCTTATCTCTAAAGGGGCTATTAATGGAAACAGCGAATTCCGATCAATTAACAATCCCATCGGCGCAATCAAAGTTAAACACGATGATTCAACTGTACTATCAACAACACTCAATGCTATTGGACCTTATTTATATGCATATAAGGTTTATAAACAACCAGTCGCATATGTGGAACGATTGTAGTGTATTCAGAAATCAATAAGTCCTATCGTGCCACTTAGTTTGATTCCATTGACCATTTCTAAACCTTATTGCAAGGTGATACGCTTCAATTAAGGTCAATTTGTGACATACGGCTTTTAGATTTTGTTTCTACGAAGTGATAATTCGCAATCGGATCGCTGTTACTCACCGATGATGCTACAAGTACGTTGCCGATAGTTCGTCGGTAAGTGGGGTCATGTCATATTATTTGTAGCAAATATTTATCGATCCGCATCTCGTTTGGTTTGGAAAACGCACCTAAATTAATTGAGTAACACACGTTGTAATTTGATAAGCGTGTTTTAGCGACTTTTATTAAATAATGTGTGTTTTGAAGTGTACAGGAAAATTCAGGTTGGATATAATATTATAGAAATTTATATACCACCTAAGAATGATGAAGTTTTATAGATGAGAAAATTTTGTTAACCGACTTCAAAAAAAGGAGGAGGTTATCAATTCGAACTAATGTTTTTTTTTTTTGTATGTATGTTACTCGATATCTCCGAGATCCGTGAACCGATTTTAAATATTTTTTTTTTAATCGAAAGGGTATAACTCCGAATTGGTCCCGTTGGCACTAAGTCGGGATCTGATGATGGGATCCTGAGGAATCGAGGGAACTCCTCAAATCTTAAAGGCACACATATGGTGATTTTTGTGTTTTTATCAACAACTCAAGCATTTCCATTCAGAACAGTGACATTTGATGAGGTGGAACTGCTAACGATGTCCAGAACGGGACTCTTCAACAAATCATAGTACACATTTGGCGATTTCGCCTCTTGGATATTTTCGTTAAGTATTAAAGATTTCTAAGATGAATCTTTGTCAAGCTCGAGTCCTGATGATGGGATCCTGAGGAATCGACGGAACTCCTCAAATCTTAAAGGCACACATTTGGTGATTTTTGTGTTTTTATCAACAACTCAAGCATTTCCATTCAGAATTGTGACTCAAACTCAAACTCAAACTCAAACGTTTATTCAGTAAGTAGGCCACAAGGGCACTTTTACACGTCGAGTATACAAAAGTAAAAGAGAAAAATAAAAACTACACCGGTTCTAACCCTACACCTCTGACCCGAGAAGTATTTTGACTTTTATGACCGGCAAGAAACTCGGCGGGACTTATTTTTTCAAAACAGTATTACAAAAGATATCTTATACAAATTACATAAAAATGCGTTATTCTTTAAGAAAACATATCCAACAATTACAAAAAAAAATCTGCCAAAGGAAAAATAAAAATAATTATTAATTACTTAAAAGTCCAAATCTGACTGCTAAGAACGAAGTTAACAAAACGTTCGATATGCTTTCTTATCTGAATTGTGTCCTTTATTCTAATTTAGAAATTACAAAATTAGTAATCAAAAGTTTCAAAAAAGATTATATGTATAGTTATTTTGTTTTCAAAATATACACAAAAATAAAAATATTACAAATAAACCTCAGAGATGTATAAGGTCTCCAGGTGTCATGATTTCAATATACTAACACTTTTTGTTTTTTAAAGATAAACAAGCACCGAATGAAGTGTATCACGTAAATAAACAAGAAGAAAACTACCTAAAACATAGCCCCAAATAGCCAGAACAGACCGGTCTCCACAAACAGCACCCGTTCACGAGTATGACGCGTATCTCAGCCATCGCCTCCCTCAACCTTTCTTCGGGAAAGTGGCGACCCGATCAACGACGCCACCATAAGCAAAGACTTTTAAGTGAGCATGACATGTTCAGGCTGGCAGGCTCTATCAATTAACAAATTTAGTCACATGTACATCCTGGTGAGAAGCCACATTCTGTGCTTGTCCATTACATACTTAAATAACACTTTAGTTATGAAAGGCATATAGAGAAATGTCTCTATGCGTCAGAAGCTATAAATATTTATTTATGCAAATAAATATTCATGAATAATAATATAAATACAATAATTAGGGATGTATAATGTCCCTAAGTGTCTAAAGAGTAAAATAAAACATTATAACAAATAAAATAAAAAAGAAGAGAACAACATGTCTCGTGTCAAACAAACTGGACACTAGTAGGTAAAGACCATATAGTAATGGAATAATCTGTACTACAGTATCAAGCTACAGGCTTAAAGGCATCCTTATCCTCAATGAAATCTTTCAGAGTATAGTATTCCTTACTTAACAAACAGTGTTTGACGTATGACTTGAATTTATTTTGTGGCAAATTAACTACATCAGCAGGAACTTTATTATAAAAGCGTTTCTTTATTATAAAACAGTTTCCAGCGAAAGATGAACGAACCTTGGCGAGGCGGTGGCCGGGCACAGCAATTTGATTTTTATTTCTAGTGTTAAAGCTATGGATATCACGGTTAAGTTTGAATTCTTGGATGTTATTCCGCACATACATAATGTTTTCTAGTATGTATTGAGACGCTACAGTGAGAATATTTGCTTGCTTAAATTTTTCTCTTACGGATGCTCGACCGCGCATTTTATAAATGCCGCGGACAGCTCGCTTCTGTAGCACAAATATGGTCTCAATATCAGCCGCTTTACCCCATAACAGAATTCCATACGACATAACACTGTGAAAGTAACTGAAGTATACCAGCCTGGCAGTCTCAATGTTCGTTAAATGGCTGATCCGCCTCACTGCATAGGCTGCTGAACTAAGTTTCCCTGCTAGGGTGGCTATATGTGGATGCCATTGCAATTTCGCGTCCAGAGTGACTCCCAGGAAAACAGTTTGATTTTCAAATTCCATTGTATCACCGTTTATTGCAATCTTGCTGTTGTTAATCTGCTTGACGTTGGGAAGAGTAAATTTGATGCATTTCGTTTTCTTGGCGTTCAAAAGAAGGTTATTTGCCGTAAACCAGTTCTCTACTGTGGAGATAGCATTGTTAATGCTCTCGAAGTTACTTTCCCTTCTGTCCACTTCAAAAATCAGCGATGTGTCGTCTGCAAACAGCACTATGTCATGTTTATCTTTCACAAGTTTCGGTAGGTCATTAATGTATACCAAAAACAGAAACGGGCCAAGAATAGAGCCCTGAGGCACGCCAAGTGCTATAGCGGAGCCGGAAGATTGAGCTCCATTAATAATCACTCGTTGTGTTCTGTTCGAAAGATAAGACGAAACGAGATCAAGGGCCCTAGTTTTTATCCCATAATGGCACAGTTTTCTCTTTAAATTTTCATGATCAACGCAGTCAAACGCCTTCGAAAGATCGCAGAATATTCCAACAGCGTCTTGTTTTTTTCCCATGCGGCAAATATATGATTGAGAAGGACAGCACCTGCATCAGTGGTCGAGCGACCTTTAGTAAAACCAAATTGATTTCTATCGAGCAATTTGTTTCGGTCGAAATGTGTCAAGAGTTGATTTAGAATTAGCTTCTCGAAAACTTTGCTCAAAGCCGGCAGTATTGAAATTGGCCTGAAATTGGTTGGTTCTAATCTCGATCCTGATTTAAACAGGGGGATAACTTTGCTGTGCTTCATTATATCCGGAAATACTCCTGATTCAATACATCTGTTGAAAATATCAGCTAAGTGTGGTGCAATCGATTCAACAATGGAGTGTAGTACTTTGATAGATAAGCCCCAAAGATCTTCAGTTTTTTTTTAAATTTAGTGATCTAAAAGTTTTAATAACTATATTTGGAGAGATATAAGAAAATGTGAAAAGTTCTGTACACTCCACTACATTCGTTTTCAATATTACCTCAGCGACGTCAGGCGACGATTGAAGAGACTTTGTTGTTTCTACCGGTATATTAGAGAAAAACTGCTCAAAATGATCCGCTACTTCCTGGTCAGAACTTACCAAAGTATTATCAATACGAAGGTTATAGTGTGGATCTTTGATCTTACGTTTCCCAGTTTCGTCATTGATTACTTGCCATACCGTTTTAACTTTGTCCTTGGAATTCTGGATCTTTTTGGACAAATAATCAGCTTTAGCAGCGGCACACAACATCTTGAAAGATTTGGAGAAGTTCTTGACATATTCCAGAAATTCCGGATTTTTATTAATACTTCTCAAATCATATAGATCATAGAGCTGGCGTCTTTTTTCATGGATATCCGGCGTAGCCCAGTCGCTAAATTTAGTCTTGAGCTTGCCCTTCACCTTCCTCTGAATAAAACAGGCATCAAATTCCCTTTTAATACAGTTAAACAACTCGACACTCATACGGTTAGGGTTTTCCTGGGTAAATGGAAGACAACATAATCGTTTCTTCATATTGCGACTGAATAAATCTAATCTCTTTTCTGAAATTGGTCTGCACGTTTTGTGGAATAACCTCAGTTTTACCTCTAAAAGAGGCTTTTTGTCCACAGTGGTCAGAGCTCAAATTGTTTATTATGGATTTACTAGTCGCGTCCTTGTTACTGAAAATGTTATCTATACATGTAGCACTGGTCGCTGTAATACGAGTAGGCTCACAAAATAAATTTACTAGATTATAGCATTTAAATGTACTAAGTAACCTCACAGACATGGATGATGATTCAAGTAAGTTAATATTAAAATCACCACACACAATTACACATTTATTACAACTAAACACACTAGTAAGAACTTCGTCAATCACTGATTCGAATAAGTTAAAGTTTGCCAATGGAGGCCTGTACACGCATATAATTATAAACTGTTCTAGCTCTACACAAGAAAGTTCAATATGGCGTTCCACAGACAAGTCAACAATGTCTCTACGCTCTTTACTTTTTATATTATTGTTGACCATGATTAATGACCCGCCGCGAATGGAGGATTTTCTAAAAAAAGAACTTACTATACTATGATTGTTGAAATTAAACATAAATTCATGACCTTTAAGCCAGTGCTCCGTTATACAAAGTACGTCAATGTTCGAGTGTTGTATGAACAAATCAATTTCGAGTTGTTTACTGGTGACATTTGATGAGGTGGAACTGCTAATGATGTCCAGAACGGGACTCGTCAACAAAGCATATTACACATTTGGCGATTTCGCCTTTACCTGTAGGCAACAGAACTCAGATATAAAAAAAGTGTAGAGTGGCCGTGTTTGGACTTAATGGAGTTGTCTTGAGATGCAATCTAATCACTAATGTTTTAACCGACTTTAAAAAAGGAGGATATTGTCAATTCGACTGTATGTTCATTTTTTGCGTGTTACCTTATACCTCCGTCATTTATGAACGGATTTGGTAAATTATTTCGTAGTTTGATTGCATATACTACAAAGTTGGTTCCGTTGTTAGTGTTGTTAAAGTGGGCAACGGAACTCCATGATAAAATAGTGTAGCTGGGTCCTGTTTGGGCTTAATGGAATCGTCATGAGATGAACTTTGGTTATCGTGCACGTATTTTTAACCAACTTTAAAATAGAAAGAGGTTCTGAATTCGGTTGCATGTTCTTTTTTAGTGAATTATCCCCGAACTCCGTCATTCGGGACTCACTTATGCAGTAAAAACGTATAATTTATGACAGATCAACCATTTATGTTCAGTAAATACCACCTTCTGGCAACGGAACCAAGTGATATAAAAGTGTAAAGTAACCGTTTTTGGGCTTAATGGGGTTGCAATGTGATGCTCTCTGGTAACGTCTTTCTCATCATCATCATCATAATCACCATCATTACAACCAAAGAACGCTGAACATAGATCCCCGCTTCACACACCTAGCTGACTCAGTTGATACACTGGCGTCTATAGTAAAATGGGTATCGGAGGCCGCTGAGAACTCGAGGCCATGGCTTTCCTGTGCCTTGCATGGGGCTAAATGTCATAATCGCCACGCTTGGCAAGCGGGTTGACGATCGTAGTGTTCACCGCATTCCAGATCGCAGTGTTGCCTGTGTCAGGCGTTGCATTACTTATGTGTCAAGATAAGTAAGCAGATGACGATTTCGAGTCTCATCATACCCGCTAAGTTAACGATCTGTAGTCAAGTGTTCGCGTTGACAGTTTGTTATCATCCAAATCATGATATCCGTATCAGCTATTATCTAACCTAAACTTCGAACACGACTCAATTCGACATACCTACATTTTGTCTCTTTGCAAAGTTTATATATTATAATATTCCTTTTTTAAACTTAACATTTCCTCGTTTGGCACAAAGAACACTGTCTCATACAAGCTGCGCGATTACTCGAATTATTAAAAATCAGTGACAAAAGGGAAACTAAAAAGTTAAAAATACATAAACTTTTAACAAAAAATAAACCCGACTTCAAATATGAACTAAAAAGCAACAAATAATTGTTTTCTTTATTACTTGATAAGTACATACTGGCACAGACACCAAAACCAAAAATAATTGTATATAGGTAATTGTCCTAAGAAATGTAATTGTTCTAAATAGTCCCAAAGTACTTATCAAGTAATAAAGAAAACAATTATTTGTTGCTTTTTAGTTCATATTTAAAGTCGGGTTTATTTTTTGTTAAAAGTTTATTTATTTTGTTTAAAAAGGGTCGCTAAGTCGCGATAAGCTTACTTTCGTGGCACATATGAATTGATCTGTGTGCTCTTTGGACTTAAAATTGCTCCGTGCATTTTTTTGTTTTGTTTTGAAAGACATTGCAATTCTTTCGCCGTAAACAAGCGTTTCACCAAGCTGTTGTCGAGATAATGAGACGAGACTGCTCCCAAAGTTTCCAATAATCCTGTCCCGTGTGACAGATTGTTTTCCTTTGTGCCTTTGTGCATACGTTCGTCATGACTAATTCTCGAATTAAAGCAGTCTGCCCATCCGTCTGTTATACGGTCTGTTGAACACAAATGGTGCCTTGCCTAGGTATATGTGTATTGTAAGGAACCTGATCGCCAAGCGTATAGCAGACGCTTTAAGTTTAACTATCTTAGACCAATAGGTCTTCTAACTTTTTAACTGTGGTAACGGTTTGGCCTCTGTTTGCGGAGTTAGGATGTCTGTTCCTACCTGATGGTCAGGTTTGCAAACCGAGTCTTGTACATATGGGTAAATGGGAGTTTTCAGAAAAAAATGTCCACAATGAACGTGTCTTGTACAAAAATTGAATTATGTCACTTTTGTGATGAAATTAAGCATTAAATTTCCATAAATACTTAGATTTGGTGCTCGTTTCGTAAACTATAAGCAATATTACAATGCAAAATTTCATGCTTAATTATCATCACAAAACTGACATAATTTATCTTTTCTACAAGTCACGTTAATTGATGGCAGTTTTTTCAGAAAACTTCCAAATATAACAAATGTGAGCATTTCAACTTTTATTGATAATTATTATAGAAGAGTCACCAATAACGTACTTAATACTAGACGAGGAAGCACCTTGAGGCGATATTAATTTTTACATTATCTTTGATAATATTGGATTCAAAATTATTATCTTCGACCCGTCCCCAAACGAGGCTTTCATAAGGCCAAAAATAAAGATGTTAACTTTACTAATTAAGTTTCAGGATCTCAAAAGTTTCCATTCTTAAACTGAAAAAGAGGCCATCTCCATCCAATTCATAGATGTGTTTCATTCCTCGTCGGATCCGACCAATTTTCGAATTAAAGCAGTCTGCTTGGCCGTCTGTGGCTTTACGCTCGAACGCGTACGCCGGGTCACCGTGGTCCCGTGTCGCCGTATCAATAGAATCGAATATAACTAACTCGATATTCCAGTTTTAAGACCAAGATATCGTAAGTACTTATATCAGAAAACATACCTTCTGCCCAGTCACATATTTAAACAGTGCTACTTATGTATAATTTGACCTCAAAATGTATCGCCAAAATGGCCGCCTGACAAAATTTACAGTCGCGGAAGATTAATTGTAGGATTCGAATTTAGACGCTTAACAGGATATTTTTGTAAAAATATAAGTTGATGAGTATTTTTATCAAGTTAACAATAGATGTAGAAATACATGATGGTTCTGACCTAAAATGTTTTATGAATTTTCTGATTGCCAACTAACTTATGCGAGATCACGTCGGATCATAAAATCTAAGAACTTCTGACCAAGTGAGTAATACCGTCAAACAATGAAACAAAGTTTTGTATTCTGACTTCTGAGGGCCTAGCGCGAACATCGAAGTTCGAAAATGGTGTTTCTCCTTTCCACCAATTAAGAGAGTGACAGAGACCGCTCTCGAAATTCGCGAAATTCGATTTTTACGGTAGGCCTTCTAGTTATTTTATTTTAAATTTATGGTTAAAACATCGTTTAAGCCTCCTTCAGTTCAGATATCATCAAAGCCAGTAACTGCAAATATTCTGGCCGACTTCGCGCTCTTCTGAACACCTCATCTTCTAGTAACGCAGCCTGTGTTTCCACTTCCTCTTCAGCCCCTCCAGATCCCAGTGCAGCATTCTTCCTGAAAATGAAGAATAAAATATGATTTTCGTGCGGTGCCGGCTGGGTAGATAGCACCACCTCGGGAGATGACTCCCGCAGCTGTTTATTTAAATAAATATAAGACACCTGATTTTATGAAACTCGAAACAGAAACGAAAAATGGGCTTTGTCAAGTCCTCAGTGCACTTATGCCACCTATGGTCACACTGGTCAGAGTCGCAAGACTGGTTGTCTTGCGTTCTTTGGGAGATTTATGGTCAACAGTGGACGTTATTTGACTGAAATTATGATGACGCATAGGCTTGTGGGTAACAGAGGAAAATTTGTAGAAACCCAATCTACAGCTACTGCGTTCACACCCGCCTACCGAGCGTGGCGAGTATGCCAACGACCCCCCAAGATAATAGATAGATGCGGCCTATTTACTCCTCCCGCGGGTGTCGTAGATTACGACAAAGTGAAAAAGACGACGGATGGACCCGGGTATGTCCTTAAACTACGTCCAACAATGACAGGTAGGGCACAGCGATGACCATCACGCTTGAATCTGGGGCAGCCCAACTGGGGAAGTACCTCCTTACAGAAGACCACAGCCATAATAGCACTGCTACCTTTCTGTACTGTAGTGTTGTGTTCCTGATGGTGAGTAAGGTTCTCAGAGCTCCAACCCCCCTTAAAGGCCGGCAACGCGCTTGTGACTCCCCTGGTGTTGCGGGTGCCCATGGGCGACGGTAATTGCTTACCACCAGGCAATCCGTCTGCTCGTTTGCCGCCTATGTCATAAAAAAAAAAATGGGCAGCAGGGTCGAAACCTCATCTACAGCTCCTGCGGTCGCCAACCCGCCTACCAAGCGAGTAACCCCCGAGATGATGCAGTAACTGCACATATTCTGGCCGACTTCGCGCTTTTCGAAATACCTAACCAGTCTCATTCGGTTAGACGTATGGCTGAAGTAGTATTCTGAGAGGAGATGTAGGTGTCAAATGCCGAACTAGGACGGCGGTGGACTGCTGTTTAAAAGATAAAAGATCTTTATTTTTCAATTTAGGCACATTACATGCACTTATGAACGTCAAAAAAAAAATCTACACCGGTTCAAACCCTACACCTCTGACCCGTGAAGATACCGGCAAGAAACGACGGCGGGACTTATTTTTTCAATACAGTGATACATCAAATCTTAAAGTACTTACATAATTATGCGTAGTCCGATAAGAAAACATATCAAACAGTTTATTACAAGATATGAAAATACAAAAATATAAAAGTAAAAATAATAATGTATAAACAAATTCGACTTCGTTTGATGTGTATAATGGAACTAGAATAGAACAAATCAATTTATTTTTTATTTAATATTTTGTTTTGCTTTGATTTTAAGTTGTTACTGCTGTATTCGGATGTTCGGATTAGTTAGAACGTCGGCCGCGAAGCTGGAGATGCGGGTTCAAATCTTACCTAGGACGCCAGAGAATCTGGTATTTGTGACATTATCAATGAAAAGGGACCTTATTGTCGATGGCGCTTATGTCGTTGTTCAAAACGACGCGATACAAACGCAACGCGGTTGGACGTAAGCGCCATCGACAATAAGGTCCCTTTTTATAGATAATGCCACATTTTTTTCTTAATTGTATGTAAAGAAGTGTAAAATCTAATAAGCATAAAACTTACAAGGCTAATATGAACTGGTTTCTTGCATCACTGGGCACTAACAACCGCCAATCATTCGCAGTCGCGCGCGCATCACCCATCTTAAGCACTATAGTATATCCACAAATAAAATACCCGAAAAAAATTGTACCAATGACTTAAAGCTTACCAGCGCACCATACGTCCGCTTTGACGTAGCAAACTACTTTCACTGGAGAAAAATATTTTACTTAGATGATTATTGCTATACACAATACACAATGTCGTTCTTATCACTTCACTGTCTTTAGACGGAATGATAATGTCTAGGTGATTGCAATAGTGCATTGATTAGATAAGTAGTGACCTTTTGACTTTGAACCAAAGTAGTGCAACTGCCCGCAACTACGTCTGCGCTATACTAATACAATACTACTAATAATATTATAAACACGATAGTAACCATCTCTGTCTGTCTGTTACCTCTTCACGCTTAAACCGCTGTACCAATTGGGATGAAATATGGTATGGGAGAGTTTGAGCTACGAGAAAGGTCAATTTTTATCCTGCAACTATGATTTAAAGACTGGCATGGCTAAGCTAGTATCTTTTAAATTAGGAAAAGCTAGTATCTTATAAAGCCTCGGTCAAACCAGCGGGCGTGACGCCACACCGCGGTCGCGGCGACCGCGGCGGCTTTAAACACATGCTAACAGGTTAGCGACGTCAAACAGACTGCGTCCCGCTGCCATTGCGCCCCGCTTCTGTCGCGCCCCGCGCCGCGCGGCCCCTGCGTCCAGACGGCGCGGGCGCAGCGCTGCGCAGCGCGGACGCTGGGTCTCCTCAGTCGGACGTTAAGTGGCGCGCGGTGCGTAGTGCGAGAGTGACGCCCGCATCGCGCTGCGTCCACGCCGCGTTCGCGCGCGTGATGAGGGCGTGTTGAAAGCGCGAGGCCGGCGCGGTCCGCGCGCGCCCTGTTTGACAGTCATCACGTCGGCATCACGCGACGCGGACGTCGCGCCGAGCCACGCTTTTTGATTTGACCGAGCCTTTAATTATAGGCTTTATGTTATTCTGATAGCTATGACATTGTAAAGTTTCCTTAAAATCCGTACTTGTAGGTTTCGCGTGAAATAGCAACAATATAACCATTGGACATACCCGGGGATATGTCCTTAAACTACGTCCAACAATAAGATGTAGGGCACAGCTATGACCATCACGCTTGAATCTGGAGCAGCCCAACTGGGGAAGTACCTCCTCCTTACAGAAGACCACAGCCATGATAGCACTGTTACCTTTCAGGTATATAGTGTTGTGTTCCGGATGGTGAGTAAGGTTCCCAGAGCTCCAACCCCCCTTAAAGGCCTCTGTGCTTGTGACTCCCCTGGTGTTGCGGGTGCCCATGGGTGAAGGTAATTGCTTACCACCAGGCAATCCGTCTGCTCGTTTGCCGCCTATGAAATAAAAAAAAACCATACATACAAACTTTCGCGTTTATAATATTAGTAAGTACCTACATTACACTCGGGTAACGGCTGACCCTGAACTGCGCCCAGGCACGGCCGAAGGATGGGCAGCGTCCCTTAAAGCGGTGGAAAATACTACAATCGCCAACCTGTCTGGCATTACACCGTCCATAATGCTTATCGCAGTCTATGGGGGAGGCCCATGTCCAGTACTGGACGTCCGTAGCTGAAATAATAGTAGTGGTAGTAGTAGTATAAATGGCCATATTCTTATGTGATTATGTCTATTTGGGAGTTTTCAAAATTTGGTACACCCAATTACCGAAAGATATAAAAAAAAGTTAAATCACTGTCAGTTTCGTGACGACAATTAAGCATTCAATCTTTATGAAGATCGACTTTTTGCCTTTTATTATGTTGTAATATCGATTGAAGTTTATAAATCGAACATCAAAACCAAGCTTTTATCGATATTTAATGCTTAATTGTCGTCACGAAACTGACAGTGATTTAACTTTTCTTAACAACTTTCACTAATTCGGTGCACAATTTTTTGAAAACGCAATTTACAATGTTATGAAAACTACGAGTACTTAACTAGTTACTGAATTAAATCTAAAAAAGGCCAATGAGGCACCAAGGATGCTAGCGTGATTTCCTCGTCGTATCGCAATGCTGATACGTTGTGCGAGGAAACCTCCAGCTATTCGGTCAATGTAATGATTAATGAAGTTATAATTGTTAGCATATGTGATTATGACTAATTATTAATAACTCATTGCAAATCATAACTGCCGTAATGACTCCGTATGAAGTAAATGTTTAATGTCATAACATCCGCATTCCAGTTTCATAATACAGGATAATATTTTTCATATTTTCTATTACATAATAATTACCCCTTTATTCATGTTAGTGTCAATACAACTTTATAAGAACTTAACAACTATTACTTAAAGCGGGATAGTTACCATGTATATTTTTGAATGAATTTCCGATATTGCGGCACTGTAGCTAACGCCACGCCATCCTCGCGGATTATTAGGAACTGTTTATAATGTATTTTTATATTAAACATTAGATAATTGCTCGTGTTTTTTGAATGCACTCACGTTTATTTAGTCACTCGCGCGATATTTTTCGGAGAGCATAGGTATCCATTTGCTCATATTCAAATTTTCATTGTAAAACCATTACCTTATATTATTATCGGCATCAACACTCAACAGCAACAAGTTATACAAAACTTATGACTACAACACTGAACTAGACCTTAAATCTGGCCTGGTACCGCGAACATCGAAGTTCGTATATTGAGCATCTTTCTATTTTACTCCAAATTGAGGCGGCTTTGGAGGTAAACATCGCAGTACTGGTCGTCTTGGCGATCCTTTCGGAAGGCTCGGCCCGGCCACGACAATGCGCGACTTGCGGCGCGGCAAGCGTTTTATCTGTTCGTGGCGCGGTCAAGACGCGCAATGCACTGCGTTTAGTTGGGATCTCACGCAGTGAACAGATAAAACGCTTGCCGCGCCGCAAGTCGCGCAATGATAACGGTGAAGCAAGAACAGATGAAAAACTGGTGACCATGCTTTCTAACATGTTATTTAAATAAATTAATTTGACCTTGGCAATGATTTGACAAAGATCTTTCAAAGAATTTCCCACATCTCAACAAGTCACACTGATATCTTCGATCACAAGATGCATAATTGCTTGTACTTTTCTATGATTCAGAGAAATCTTTGTACCGATAGACCGGTTCAAAAGGCAGATTGATAAGAGAGATTCGTTTAAATTATGGTGTTAACAAGAAGGTCGAAAGTCTAGACATCGGAGACTGTGTAACCATGAAAGTGCAACTCACCTAAATGAGGGTTTATAGAAAACTATGAAAGTGGAAACTAGTTATATTAGAGGCCGCGGCCGACTGCATGAGATTATTGACGCCATGGTCCCTAGGAGTATAAGGTACGTATTAATATGTGAAGCTAAATGTAGATACCCCTTTTTGTGGGTGTACAGCAGCAAAAGTGGCTGAGCGGGTGAAGTGTGCAAAATGACTTTCACGCGCTCTTATTCTCTTGACAATAGAGATGTGTTGACCTCATTTTGTAGCCACTTCTGCTGCTGACACATGCCCTTCTGAACCGGGGCAGGACCATTGTGGGGGATATGACATTCCCCTCCAGCCTCGTCTCCCAGCAGAGTGGGGGGAGGCATCCCAGTAAAAAAACTCCGGCGTTGCCCTCACTGCCGTCATGGTATTCGTTTTCGACGTCCCACGAATACGTTCTCATTTGGAACGCTACCGCGTAAAACGAAATTCGTAATTTTCGAATGATTGTCCCAAAGTGAAAGAGAAATATGCTCGATATTATCGAACTTCGATGTTAGCAGTAAGTAGGCTTGCTATCTTTGAAACCTTGTGTTGGCTGCGTACTCCGCGATTTTTTTTTGCGAAGTCTCAATACTAAAATGCAGCGTGAAAACTAATTTATTTCCAGATCAATCGCGACTTTGCGAATTGTGTGGAAATATACGAAACAACGACACGATGTTTGTATAGTTTTTGTATGTCCGTCCGTCTCGGATGGTCGGCGGCTAAACAGCGGAAGTGTGGCGTTTGTAACAGTTTGTCCATTGACCGTACTCAATCAACTCGTACATAAATATATTTAGGTTATATACATAATATGTATTGCATAATATGTATTTACAACAAACGTTGAATTTAAATAACTTTTAAACAGCTTATTATACAAAAAAATTACAAAAGTTTTTTAGAGGACATGCCTTGAAATTTTAACCTCTAGCCGCCCAGAGACCAGGCCAAATGCACATATGGTTTGTCATAAATAAAGTTCGAAATGGCATTAAATGGGAGAACGTTTTATAGGTCGCCGGGCGGCTAGAGGTTAAGCATAGTAAATATATGATTTAAAAAAAAGTAGAAGCGTCAAGCAGTGAGTGATACACCCTCACCCCGAGCGGTGTGTCCTGACTCTGGTGTGGCTTGAAGATGGGTACCAGAGCTTACCCAAAACATGTCGCCCAGTGCGATATAATTATACGTGAGTTTATTAATTACTACATATAATATTGTAATTCATTTTCAGGGCTTGTTTGAGCTATGTGCATGACTTTCGTGTCTGTTTCACGCTGGAATCAAAGTTTTATAGACATTTTACATTAACGTTAAAATAGTTAAATCTACATCTGTTATCAAACATATCATAAATAATGCATTTACTTCCGTAACCTTTTTAAAACAAATCTATCTACACTATAGCCGTCCATACTTAAATACACTATTACTTTCCATTGTGTCGTTTCGAAATGTTTTTTATTCATATGCATTTGAATAATGACGATAGCCACAGAGATTACTGCAGAATGTCAATTCTTAACCTGACCACTGATGAGCTTTATGCCCTCGTATTAAGGTTCACAATAGTGTCTGCTATTTTTAATGGAATCCCCAATTTCCATACAGGCGGAAAAGCTTATAAATTACGTATAATTATTTTAATGACGTTCGTGGGAGGATTCTACGATAGTAATATGCTTATATGTTTTCAGTTTTTATAAGATATAGTATTAAAAGATCTCGTACTGAGAGTTAACGGCATTAAGCCCCATTTAAGCCCGTTTCACATCAAGCGCGGGCGCGTGTCAACGCGGACCCGTGCGCGGGTCCGCGCCACACGCACCCGCCCGCGCCCGCCGCTGTGTGAAGGTGTTCATTTAAAACTAGCTGAACAATCGCGGCGCGGGCCCGCCGCGGGCCCGCGTTGACACGCGCCCGCGCTTGATGTGAAACGGGCTTTAGACCAGGCAAGAACTTGTATACGATTTTCATTACATTGCGGGGTTATATAAAGCGACCAAACTCGCCGTACGCCGATATCCCGCAATTTAATGAAAATCGTATACAATTTCTTGCATGGTCTAAATGGGGCTTTAGATGGTGGTGATAAACTGTACTTTTTCTTGTATATGTCAATCTATATAAAGAAAAAGTGAACAGGTCTTCCGGCGTCCGAGCTAGGATTTGAACCCGCATCTGTAGCTTTCCCAGGTGAAGGTCTAACCACTTTTTTATAAGAAACATTTTAATCTCATCAATTCGAAGCGTACTTATTACATAATACAATCTTAAGTTGGCTGCGTAGGTGCCTAAAGGTCCCTATTATAACTATTATACATCTTTTATAGGCCCTTATTCTACACGTGTGACGCAAACTTGTCATATAAGCCCATAATGACCGCTTATTTGCTAACCACACCTCGAACTTTCACTGACATTTTTTCCTTACGTTTTAATAAAGTTATTGTGCAATTTGCATTGACACGAGTCGTTATCTGAGACACAACAAGTTGCTTGTGATAGATTGCGACCAACATGTCTGTGTTACAAAATGTGTTGCTTACATTTTTATGAATGAGATGTATTGTTCGGTATCGACATTTGTAAAGCGTTGTAGGGAGATAAGAGTTACTAGAAGTTGTTAAGCAAAGAACAAATATAAAGATGTAAGATCTGATTGTTTGTTTTTTTTTTATGTCATAGGCGGCAAACGAGCAGACGGATTGCCTGATGGTAAGCAATTACCGTCGCCCATGGGCACCCGCAACACCAGGGGAGTCACAAGCGCGTTGCCGGCCTTTAAGGGGGGTTAGAGCTCTGGGAACCTTACTCACCATCAGGAACACAACACTACATACCTGAAAGGTAGCAGTGCTATTATGGCTGTGGTCTTCTGTAAGGAGGAGGTACTTCCCCAGTTGGGCTGCCCCAGATTCAAGCGTGATGGTCATCGCTGTGCCCTACCTCTCATTGTTGGACGTAGTTTAAGGACATACCCGGGTCCACAAACTGTTTATTTGTTTGAAATGAACGATTTATAATATACATACGTGAGTAGATAACAAATTAAGTCTGCATAATTATAATGACCCCATAAAAAAGATAGTAGTTCAATCGCGCATGGCGTATGACATTTTAATGTAGTGGTACAGTCAGCAGCAGAAGTAGCTAAGCGGTTGAGGTGTTCAAAGTATGTACGTCATTTTGAACACTTCACCCTCTCAGCCACTTTTGCTGCTGTTTGTACCTAATAATGGTGTATCGTCATTTTTTGACCTCCGGTGGAGTCTTAAAATTGTGAAGATGTATTTTTTTTTTGTTGTTTGTTCTTTAAAGTTGTTTAGTGTGTAATATTGATTAACGCAGTGATTTAACGTACTATGAGTATTGTGCAGTTAATGAAGAATTGATCTCAAAACGCGTTTCACCACTATTTGGTTAACCGATTCGTTGCGTGTTCCATTTTCGACAACTTTAGTCTGCGGCGGCGAACAATTTTTTCATGACACGACAGGCGTGCCTTACGCCATGGAATATGATGGCACGCCTATCGTGTCATCCGCCATGTGTATAAAATTCGGAATTAATTTCGTTTTTTTCATTGATTTTGACTTGATTGAGTTCAGTTGACATCTAACCAAGGAAGTGAACTGATCAAAAGATTGTTTTAAACTGTTAGTAGCTTTTAAACTACGAGTTTTACTCGAAATGGATGGTAAGTGACTTTCAAAATTCAGATATCACAAACATTTTCTACTAAGTATAATGTTTATACTTTCCTAATTATCAGAGCCCGGAAAATCTATAGCAAAACAAAAGACTGTCGTAATCAAACTAGTGATAGAAACATTTTTTATCGATATCGAGTTAGTTTCGTCTAAAAATCATACCGATATGTTTAGGTACATTACTTATTTTATAATCATTCACGCCAAACGCAAAAGAAGTGGTAAAGTTAGGGTTTGTTTTATTGTTATTTCATCTAAAACGCAACGTAATCATAAACATTATTTATATTTAATATTAAGTAATAACCCTTCCCTTTTGGCTTGGCCGTAGTCTGGTGACAAAGAGGTAATCAATCTCATTAAAAATAATAAACTTCAGAGAATCAGTATTCCATAAGACATCAATAAACTCGATATAGATAAAAAAATGTTTCTAACACTAGTTTGATTACGACAGTGTTTTATTTTGCTATGGATTTTCCGGGCTCTGCTAATTATGTATAGTGGGGTAACGGAATGGGTAATTATTTTTATAGTGCGACGTATTTAAACCTATGCATTTACTATCTTCGACATTTCTCCTTGAACTATTCATTTGAGTCTTATAGGTAACAAACTTAGAGGATTTAAGTAGTAACTGGAGACGCCTTGGCTGTCATTTTTCGTACAAAATAGACTGACGGTTTTTGCGGGCAAGGGAAGTGTCAAATGCATTGCTAAAACGTCAGTCTATACATATATCTAATATCTCTCTATAATCTGCACAATTGTGCAAGTTTTTTGGCAGAAGGGTAAACTTATAAAGACGTCTCCAGTCATTAAATGCTCTAAGGTAACAAATCATTTATCTGGAATTACAAAAAATAATATAGGTATTCATTCTATAATACGATGACACGCCTGTAGTGTTATCCGCACTGAAATGCTAAGTAGTAAAATTAGTGCTGCATGAAAAGGTTGTTAACAACTGAATTTGAAAAAAAATCTTAAAATTTTGAATATTTCAGAAACGAAGGCTACTAGCTTGTTCTACACGACAAACAATAATAGTTTTGTTCGGGGTGAACCTTTCTGAAACTTAATTTGGTGAAGTTTTAATCGATTTTAAAATGACACTCCTCTCGTGTCATACGCCATTCGTTAAAAACATTGATGACACGCCTGTCGTGTCATCCGCACTGAAACGGTTAACACGCCGTAGTCCCAGGGCCGCGGCCGCCTCGTGGTTTTCTGTAAAGTCCAGCTACCACTTTACAGAAAGCAAGGCCTGCTAGCGTACTATCGAACAAAGTGATTCATGACCCACCTAGCTGACGAACGGTTTGAAAGTGTCATTAAATTGATTTGACACTTTCAACCATTTGCGATCTAGGTGGGTCATGATTCACTTTGTTCGATAGTACACTGGCATGCTCTAGGAGCAAACTTGTTATTCGATTGATTTGCTACAATCACTATGACACTGGCGAAATCATCAGAATTGATGGAAGCCATTTTGTATGAACTATCTATCTATATAATTTTTAAACATTTTTGCCACCGCCAGGAACCGATTCAAAACTATGTGGCATGGGAACGTGATTTTTCTGGTTCTAAATATCATCAGCTGATAGCAGTCAACAATATTGTAGTTTACATATGTCGTGTCTCCGTCAGCGCGAGTGAGGCGGAACCGGCCGACATCGACATGGATGTATGTCCGCGTCGAGAAATGACTGTCCAATCATCTAATATACACGGTCACTCGCGTGTGGCACGAACGTGACGTTTGATAACACATAACATGTTCATTGTATAGAAGCCGAATATTGTTGGACATGTTTTGTTCAGAGCCCTGAGTGTAAGTGTTTAACGTAACTTTACGTCACGAACGCGTTTGCGTTTCCCATATAAATAACATGATCACTTACGCGTTCGTAAACGTTTTTTTAAGTCAAAAGAAACTTACACTAGAGTATCTGTAACAGACGAGCTTAGTCATGACATGAGAGAGCCGTTCGCATTGGCTGATCGAAGAAGACTGCGGGCCGCAGTACCCTTACCATGAATTGTGACATTACGGTTTTCGATAACGAGTATCGAGTTTACTATCTGTATCGCACTAAAATAGTACAAGCGAGATGCACAGATAGTAAACTCGATACTCGTTATCGAAAACCGTAATGTCACAACTCATGGTGAGGGTACAGCTCTCCGCGACCGGGTACTCGACGCCGGCAATATTCGACTTGTATAACGTGATTTACCCGCTTCTATGGTCTGACGACCGGTCTGGTGTAGTGGGTGGGTGTAGTGACCCTGCCTATGAAGCCGATGGTCCTGGGTTCGAATCGCAGTCAGGGCATTTATTTCTGTGATGAGCACAGATATTTTTTTCCTGAATCATGGGTGTTTTCAATGTATTTAAGTATCTATGTGTATCGTATTATATACTATTATATACTCGTATATCGTCGTCTAGTACCTACAATACAGGCCTTACTGAACTTACCGTAAGACTAGGTCGTTTTGTGTAATATTGTCCCGAAATATTTATTATTTATTATTACGCAATTAAGGCGCTCTAGATAGTGAAAACACCAATTTTAGAAAATATTAATAAAATACTTTCACACTACTTACAACTGCAATTTTTTTATATGTATAATTTCAGTCTATTCTCTAGTTTTTGGCTTCATCAGAAACACGATTGCTGATAAAAACCTCGATAGATTTTTTTTTTTGAAAATAACTCGTTTTTTACACCTTAAACCAAATATTTCGATAACTATTATGAATATCAACACAAAATTTGCTTTAAATAATAGTTTTTA
Source organism: Grapholita molesta (assembly GCA_022674325.2). NCBI lineage: Eukaryota > Metazoa > Arthropoda > Insecta > Lepidoptera > Tortricidae > Grapholita > Grapholita molesta. The sequence continues at coordinate 650,875 of CP053133.2, read as the reverse complement.
AGTAGATTTCGATTTGTACTTCTTAGATTTTTAATAAGTTGTGTACATCAATAATACCAATTGATTTCGTTATTGGCAAAATAAAATGGTTCAGCGCGCGGCGGCGGCCGACTATTGCCCAGTCGCCAGTACGCTCGTGACCGCTGTCAACGTAGGACGTGTGCACATTTTCCTAACGCGGTAATATTACTTTAGACAGGAAGCAATACGGGTAATCGCAGTGTAAATAAAGTTAAGCGAAAGAGGAAACGATTAAGTGAACTAAGAGGACATATGACAAAGATTAGTGTGAATATTAGAATGCCTAAACGGTAACCTACGTACCAGAACATTCAACCGGCCGCGTCGTAGCGGATTTCACATGCGTTTTTACGTAGTTAGTTTGCAGGTCTGGTGCAGTTTTAGTAATTGTGTGTTGTACAGTTTTATATTCTATCTTCTTTTCAAGTCAGTAAAGTTACTAGTACAGTCGCCATCAGATATATCGGAGCGGCCGAGGTACTCAAATATTTCTGAGCAGCAATAAATTTCAATAAATTCTTTACAGTAAATGAGGTCAATAACATCTGAACATCCATTTCGCCATAAATATGTGAGCAGTGGTTTTTCAATTAAATCTGAACACACAACTCGTCAAAGTTATCTGCACAGACAGGGTGATCATAAATATCTGAACATTTAGGGAAAATATACCTTAAGTCACTTCGCATACGATTTAATAGTTATTTGTTATACAAGGGTGCAAAATTGTATTTTAACTGTGAGTGTGGGATTTAAACTCGAGCAAGCGAATGGATTCTATAGTTTAACCACGAGCAAAGCGAGTGGTTTAAAAATAGAATCCTGAGCGTAGCGAGTGGTTTTAAAATAGAATCCTGAGCGTAGCGAGTGTTTCAATACACGAGAATTAAATTACAATTGCACCCGTGTGTAACACAAAATTTTTCCCCTCACTACAGCGAGGAAAGTGAAACATGAAAAAAAAACGTTTTGAAATCGCATTGACATTTGACTTTGCGTTTAGATACATTCAACATTTTTACAAAAGGTGCCTTTAGCTTGGTTAGCTTGTGGTGGCCAGTACGATTTTCGAATGTTCTAATTCGATTTTCAAGTCGGTGCGTGTGCGAGTTACCGCCGCCGCCGCGGCGGCAAGTGAGCTGTACTTCGCGAATTTAGACTTTAAAACCATAGTAATAAGACCTATGAGAAGTCAACTTACTTTAATCACTAGTGGATAAAATGCGTTTTATCGTCTCGTATTAAAGGATAAACAAGCGCTTTACGAGCTAGTGAGGGAAAAATTCTTTAACGTAGGTACTACTACGCTCGAATACATTTTCAACACAACCAGTAACCACCATTCGGTTTTGTCAATGTCAAAACTAAAAAGAGATTGCTGGATGTAGGGTGTATACATACACTGCCTGAGGTAGAGCGTGACGTCATCGTGATACTAATGGCGTCCTTATCTTACTCTTATTGTGCGAAACGTGCGGCATGCATGAGTCGCCCGGACTCAGTGACTCTTTCAGATATGGCCTTTTTGTACACATTTATGTTTTTGTTGGGATCTAGTTTACATAACAATGATAATTTTAATTCCGTTTAATACCGCTGAACACATGCGTCTTGCGTGCGGATTTGTGCAGGGCCGCAACCTTGGTCGTGAATCGAACACCCTCTTATAGGCAAATCGAAAACGCAAATTAAAAGTTCTCGAAGGGCCGCCGCCAACGACGGTGCGGCACGGAGCTCATGATTATGGTTCACGAATTGGACCGAAACATATGTCGAGCGGTTTTCGACCTTAAGATACGTGAGTGACCCGTTGATATATATTTCTAGTAAATCGAAAATGCTATCAGAACACATTAGCTTTACTCTGCTCGCTACGGTATTGGCGGTACGGAGGCTTGAACTCACTATGTTTTTTTTGTGGTTTTGAAAAGTAACGAGTTTCTATAAATTTTGATGTTAGGATTATGATTTCTTATAACTAAACCGCTAGGCCATGGTGACTGACGCAATAGTAGATAAAATATTGAAAAGCATTCGTACCTATTTTAATTTGGCAGCTTCAATATTAAATATATACATTTGATACTTGCACGGAATGAATGACGTAGTGACAGATCAAAACGTGAGACACTCATAAATAAGTGCATGGTTACCAAAGTGCATCTCATGACGATTTCATAAAGCCCAAATAGGATCCCCCTACATTATTTGATCATGAAGTTCCGTTACCTATTCCGGCTACAAACATCAAATCAGGTTACTCGTAATATTTCATCAGAAATCCTTAAATTAAAAGTTGAAATAGATAACAAATATACCTTAAGAAAAAACGACGAGGACCTCCGGTGTTCGAGACGGGATTCGAACCCGCATCTCCAGCTATCGCGGCTGACGCTTTAACCAATTCGGCCACCCGTACACAGCGGAACCCGTCGAAATTAATCAAGTATATGTGATCTTGTTTATTTTAACGGTTTTTTTGCATACATGTACCTTTAAAATTTGAAAAGTTCTCTTAATTCCTCGTGGATCCCATCATGATATCTGAGTTCTGGTAACAATGGGACTAACCTTGAAGTATATGCTTCCAAACAACGAAAGTATTTTTGAAATCGGTCCATAAACGACGGAGTTCTGAGGTAACACACATACAAACAAAAACAACATACAACCGAATTGATTATCTCCTCCTTTTTTTGAAGTCGGTTAAAAACCCCGAAACGGCACTTACAACCCCGACACCGAGAGACAGTGCGTCACTTCCAAACTCAACGGATACCGAAGCCCCTAATCCTTCTTGTAATAATGTTATAAATTAAGTTTCATTACTAGGGAGGGCAGTTGCCCCAAAAGGTGACCGGCACCCAAAAGGTGACCGGCACCCAAAAGATGAACGAAACGTCTTATAATCTAAATAATTAAATCGTGTATTTTTCCGTAACGTGGCAACACTTCGCCGGCGTTTTCATTTAAGTAACGTGACTAAAAAGAGATATGAGTATCTCTTTCATTCACGTTAATAAAAATTACGTTTTTATTATTATTTAATGATATATTTGCTGTTCAAGTTATGTTTTCAATATTGTGACTAATTTCCAATAGATTGCCGGAGGTCAACTTGTGGGCATAGGCAACATTTTTCAAATGCTTGTATAATGACCAAAGTTGAACAGCACTTTCTTTCGCTAACACCTTTATTTTGGGGTTTATTTTAGTATGAAAACGTTGAACAATCAACCGATGTTTCTATTCCCAAAAGATGAACTGAAAAAGTTCATCTTTTGAGTTGGATTAATGGATTCCAATAAATGAATTTGGCCTCAAATTTGTTCGTTCATTTTATCAATATCGTGTCCAAAACTTGAATTAAAAAAATGTATTATTTCATGATTTGGCAAGCAGTTCTAAGCGAAACAAATTTAATGGCGATGGTTTAATAAAATGATATACAACCTAGTGACAACCTAGGACGGACATCGAAGTTTTAGTAGTGGGGTTCCCTTTACGGATCTCTAAAAACAAATAGCATTGTATAATTTCCGGAACGCTCTGGAATTTGCTTCACCCAGAATACGGTTACGAACAGAATAAGGCCATCAACTGTCTACGCGAGCGACGCGCGTGGCGTGGTGCGGGGCGCCCCGCATGCGCCTCCACCGCGTTCTGCTTCACCCCCGCAAATACCTAAAATACGTCTATAAGAGCGCCTTAATATGAATAATTAAATATTACAAAACATCCTTTGACATCCACAACTTGACAGAGCCTAAAAAGGCTTGTGTTGTGGGTATATATACATATACGAGTATATATATATATATATATATATATATATATATATACAAATACGGAAATATATAAAAACACCCGAGACTCATGAACAAATATCTGTGATCATCACACAAATTAATGCCCTTAATGAAATTTGAACCCAGGACCGTCGGCTTCATAGGCAGGGTCACTACTTACGCACTAGGCCAAACCTGTCCTCTATGTATTAGTACAGGCATTGACCTATTAATACTATCGTAAATAATAATTTCTCAAACGAACTCAATCTGCGAAATCGCTTACTCAATATCAGCAAGGTTGAGCGGTAATGTAGGATATTAGATAAGGCTATATTTAATGAAAATGTAGGGCTTGGTCTTTGACCGTAGTTAGCTAATGGATAATGATTTCCATGCCGAAATAATAGACGCTATAATAAATGTTTTCTTTTCTTAAAATAAATGCAGTACTTGGGCATAAGTTTGGCACAAGTGTTTATCACGATATATCGTAAGCAATCACGTCGGCGGCGTTAATTGCCAATTAAGTAATGACCATATTTTGAGATAATCAATTTCCAATAAAAGATGTAAATTGTTTTAGTATTTCGGAAACTAGCAAAACCATGGTATTAATATTAATGAGAGATATATTTAATCTGGAATAGGTTTATCTGGAAGGGGCGAGTGACCTCTTAATATTAGTTGTCATGTCGATGATGCAGGTTAGCTTCCTTCAAATCTTAAATTGTTTAGGTAAGAAACCAATAATATCGAAGCATCAGTATCTATCTGAATGTCAGTCGCGAGTCGCGAATGTCGTTCACTCGTCTAGTATCGATAGTCTCGATGGAGATAATTTTCAATTTTCGCTTTTTGCTGTAGGCCTTTCTGTCTAGGCCTCATACGTAGTTTATGGCATTTATGAGTATGGCATTTTCGTTTACCAGCGAATGCGCACGAGTTGTTCTGAAAAATAAAACTTTTTTATTATGAACCATAACTTGTCAACCAATATTTGACTGTTTTAATATATTCTTTATGACAGAGTACCAGAAATCCTTAAAATCCCTGTGTGGTTTACGTTGTGCAATGGATGTCAATGGCCGTTAGATAATTGCCTAATCATTTTCCTCGGAAGGAATTTTTTTTTAAAGAAGCTCACGGCCTATAACTGGGAACTGTGGTTCCGTTTTTAGGAAAAAACAATGCCATGAAAAATATGACGTAAAGTGACGTAAAGACCTTGGCCGACTGGCCAGTGACGCAAAACAATAGGAGCCGACAATGGAGTAACCGATAAACAATTTTACACCAAATTGAAATGTTGACATTGATAAATCTGCTTCCGATTTGTTACGTCGTCTGGTTTGAAGGGCGCCTTATGCTAGAAAAGCGTGGCGTTTGCATAGGACTATCTTTGGCAGAAATACTGGTACAAGTATTGTGAGTCAACGCATAATATAAAAAAACTGCTTGCGGATAACATACAAAAGTATAGTCGGACTTCGCGGTGTTTTATTTCAAAAATACTTCTTGCAATAATAGTTAGGCCACAGTTTCTCTCTCTCTCTCTCTCTCTCTCGCAATTCAATTCCATACTGTATTTAAACCATCGGACTAGAGAAACTAGTCTTTTTAAAGTCCAAAACAATAATTGTGCCATGAAAAAGTACGGACTGAAATATTTATAATACTTAGTCAAATTATGCTTTTAAATAGACATCACCATTTCAGCCATAAGACGTAACTGCTGGTCGTAGGCCCCCTAAATATTTGGTACTTGTATCAATTTGGAAGGAGTGTCGCCATAGTCGCCACGCCTGGCAGGTGGATTGCTGACCGCAGTAGCTGTTGCTTCGGTTTCGGCGGACGTTACTGCCCATTCGTCGGTTTTTTCCCTTTGTCGCCTCTTACGACACCTGCGGGAGGAGATGGGATGCTGCTATTCTCAGCCGGCACCACGCGACCTTATCTCAAATACTTAATTCGAAGTACTGAAAATGGAATGCATTTGTTGACACAAGAATGAACCATTAAGAGTATCTGATGAATGATCCTTTAAAAGGAAGACTGAACATTTAGGATCATTTAGAATGACAGTCAAAAACCCATCTCACGTAGTAATACTTAACATTCTCGGCAAAGACGTGACGAATGTGCTAACGTGGCCACAAATGTATAAGCGAATAATTCTGCTATTGTTTTTGGGTATCGCTTTTTCACGCTTAGTGGAGTCATCGATTTTTTGTAGTTTTTACGCTCCAACTCCAATCAACGTCTACATCGAATGTTCGGCGCTAAATGCTCATCGCACGGGAATTCTTTCCCTTCTCAGTGAGGACACTAGCTCTTATGTATATGCGAACAGTATTATTATTATTACAAGTACGTACCCAATGAGAGGTAGGGTACAGCGAAGTGCCTTCACGCTTGAGTCTGGAGAAGCCCAACTGGGAAAGTACCTCCTTCTTACAGTAGACCACAGCCATAATAGCACTGCTACCATTCAGGTATGTAGTTTTGTGTTCCTGATGGTGAGTAAGGTTCCCAGATGTTGCGGGTGCCCATGGGCGACGGTAATTGCTTACCATCAGGCAATGCGTCTGCTCGTTTGCCACCTTTTTCATAAACAAAAACCGCGTACCATGACTTTAAAAATTACCTCCGTCGTTTCGAGAACGACATTGTCCTCGTGGTCTCGGATGAAGACTGGCTAAAGTTGACATCAACATCTAGCCGCGAGTTTTTTGAAATACCCGCACTTGATCGATTGACCTTGGACAATCAGCGTCAAATAGTTAGTTAGAACCAAAATGCCCAATTATATCGATACAGATCTTTATTTATATAGCAGGAAGGATTTTACGATATTTGGTCATACAGGCTGCTACTGCTTGCTGACTGATCAACTTCCCAAATCTCTTCTTGATCAAATTTTTTTAAAGTTAATCAGTATTACCCGAACAGTATTCCCATTATGTAACCAGCGCATCGACTTGGATACGGAATCCTGTTACCTCGAGTAGCTATTTGAATAACACTGCAAGTTCCCGACTGTCGCGGTGGTTTCCTTGTCGTGATGTCACATTTGCATTTAAATTGATTCCATTACGTCGCAGTTGATCGGTAGAGTGACGGGTGAGAAAAGGACACAGTCATAAAGTTTGTCGGATATGCCGTTTATGTCAGACTTCAATTATTTATGGATCAGAATAAGCTTCGTTAATCCTGAAGTAGCTAAGTTGAAAATATTTATAAGTGTGTATTACCGGTAAATTAAACCAGTTTGCATCACATTCAACACCAAGAGAGTCACAAGCGCGTTACCTATAATATCAAATTTATTAATACCTCATGAAGGTATCTAGAATTGATTTATTAACTAGCTGATTCCGCGAACTTCAAACCCTTACGCTGCGTGGTCCGATTTGATTTTAGTCACTCAGTCAAAACTTATAAGATCGTATAATATGCAATAGTTTGACTATAAACTCAAACATATGACATAGGCGGCAAACGAGCAGATGGATTGCCGAAACGAAACGAGCAGTGGTAAGCAATCACCGTCGCCCATGGGCACCCGCAACACCAGGGGTGTCACAAGCGCGTTGCCGGCCTTTAGAGGGGTTGGAGCTCTGGGAACCTTACCATCAGGAACGCAACACTACATACCTCAAAGGTAGCAGTGCTATTATGGCTGTGGTCTTCTGTAAGACTCCAGATTCAAGCGTGATGGTCATCGCTGCGCCCTACCTCTCATAAAATTATTTTATTAATACAATAGTAACAAGGTTATGGTTTTAGTATATGCTATTGTAACTGTAGAACTGTACGGATATACAGTTTTCCGTTTGCAGAGAAAGGCTCGCTATATGTATGTGCTAATGATTCCGAAGCTAAGGCCTTGGCGAAAGGCGTAATCTCGTTAAAAGGTAATTCTTTTAGCGGTGTGCTAGAGGGCCTTGTTAAGTCTGAGGCACTTGTGATGAGAGAATAGCGGTTGAGTACTCATTATTTCATAATATTAGCCATAAATAAGGGTGGCATCGCTATTTAGTGCGCAAAACGTTCATGTTGATAAACAAGATCATGTGCGGGTAGTTCGAGAAACTGGCGCGGCTTGATGATGTTAAGCTTTAGCCAGTCTGTACCCTTACCATGAGTTGTGACATTAACGTTTTCGATAACGAGTATCTAGTTTGCTATCTGTGCATCTCGTTCGAACTAAAATAGTACAAGCGAGATGCACCGATAGTAAACTCGATACTCGTTATCGAAAACGTTAAAGTCACAACTCATGGTGAGGGTACTGATCCGAGACCTGGAGGACTGTCGTTCTCGAAACGTCTGTGGTAATTTTAAGGTTAAGTCCCGTTTATTTGTGATAATGTCTAAAAATAGAGGACATTTAAATCATTATAATCATAGTTCCAACCTGGCTGCATCATATTCGTATAAACGGGGATTGGGTAACCTAGAGTTAAAGTTCTTTGAGAGATATTAAGATGTATGCCTCCCTCCTCTTGAGCTTGAAGGGTCAATGTCATAATCACCACGCTTGGTAGGCGGGTAAGCGATCGCTGTATGCTCCACCAACTGCCGCTCTCCTCGGTGGTTTCACGTCGCAATTTAGCTACAATACCAGTCCATCAGATATATCGGAGCTATGGAGGTAGTCACGAATATCGGAACATGCACTTTATTGCATTGACGATAGAGGCGTTGTTCCGATATTTGTGACCACCTCCACAGCTCCGATATATCTGATGGCGACTGTCCAAGTGAGAAGTGTTGTAGAATACCATTCGCCGACTCGCTGCATGCTCTGCCTTGCGCCCTCTGTAATTACATCGTAAACAATGGGCGTAGAGAACGCGCACGCGTGAGTAACAATACCATCACCGCAATATTTATGAACTCGTTGTCAAAATACTATACGAAGCTTGAAAGGAGTTTGTATTTGAAAATTATACTTAATCTTAATTTAATTTTGACGCTTTACGCTTCGCCGCGCTGTGATGTCGAAGCGAGGCGCCACTCTATGACTTTAACCCGAAATAGTTTTATTTATTTGATATACGAGGAAGCATACCGTGTTTTTTTATTCAAGCCTGACCAGCGTTTGACCTCAGTCGCACCTGATGATAAGTGTCGACGAGGTCGAGGGTGTAGCACGCTGTTTACCTTCTCGTGCTAATATTGAGACCCGATCTAGCGAAAGATTCCAAAATTTAACCACGAGTGGTAAAAAAAGTGGAATCTTGAGCGTGAGGAGGGTTTCTAGGCACGAGAGGGGAACTTTACTGCCCAGCGAAACACTTTTTTTTTTAAGTAATGACTGAGGAATTACGAAATGCAGTATTTGCAATCTGTCATTTACAGAATAGAAACCGGACTTTTCGAGCTAGCGAGGTGAAAAAAATATTACCGCCTTAGAAATTGGCCGGACTTATTTTTTTCAAGATGGTACAAATTAAAACTACCATGCATTTTAGGTAGTATCTTAAACTTAACAAATTGCACTTTATTAGTCCCTAGATGACTAATGTACTAATGTGTGTTTTTCTCTTGCAGGTAAGCATCCCGCCCAATCGACTGTGAAATGATTATTTAAGTAAGGTTAATTTTAATATAAGTAGATAACCACCCGCGTATATAAGATATTCCGACGTTTTGAGAACGTTGTCTTCTTAGTCCCGGCTTATGACTGGTTTAGTTTAGAACCGGGAAAGTTTAAATTAGCATTTAGTAGAGAATAGGCGAGACGAATATTTTATATATTATCTGTTGTGGTGATGAACTATCGCTATGGGATCAATTGCGTAAAAGGTAAACAAAAGTCAGAAATTAGACTTAAAGTCTGAATCTCGCATTGAACGCTCAAAACGCTCCTAATAAAATGATGCTTAACTATGACGTCACGCCTAGGTTTTCGCCCATGCACTCTAACGCATGGAAAAATAATGCAATTTTTATTTTGATCGATTTTAGTTAGAGCCTACTGAATATCATTATTTATCTTAATTTCTAAATTTTTTTAGACTTTAATGTTTGTCAATTATCTATGAAACATTCCAGTAATTTTATTTAATATCGTCGTTATTAAGATGAATTGCTCATAAATATCTATTTAACTTATTTGGTTAGAATTTGTAACATGTGTAAACATGCCTATCTATTAATTTAAATAGCGCAGCCTTTGCTGGGCAGACCAGAGTTTATGACTTCGTGTTTGTTTTTAAACGTACATGAGACATATTTAATAATTAACGATTAAGACGGTACTACTCACGTTTATTTAGTCACTCGCGCGACATGTTTCGGAGAACATAGGCCTCCATTTTCAAGCACTAAGAGTGCTGAGTGTCCGATCGGTTCGCCGCTCGCGTCACCGGCCCGTCGCGCGACGGTCGGAGGCCTATGTTCTCCGAAACATGTCGCGCGAGTGACTAAATAAACGTGAGTAGTACCGTATTAATCGTTGACTTCGTGTTTGTTGTGAACGGAATGCACCAAACCGTAAATGACCCACAGCTTAGTTAAACTGTTTCTAAAATAAAAACCTACGAAACCTGATCACTATTATTTCTGGCTATAGAATGTAGACCTACAGGTTGAGGTTAGTACCGTTACTTTCAATATTGGTATATTTTGGAATTTTAATGTAATTTGCAAGTACGCAAAGTCGTTAGTAACCCGTAGCACTTCTGCTATGTAATTATTGATAATATTAAGATAATTGAACACGTTTTCCCACCAATATCTAGTAAAATTACATTATATTAAAATATATTTTTGTAGTCGCTATTAGATATATCGGAGCTGTGGAGGTGGTCACTAATATCTGACCATATTAGTATTGTCAAAGCGATAAAGTGCACGTTCAAAGTGACTGTACGCAGGGCACATTTTCTATATTTTCGATAACTTGATTAACTTTGTTCCGATGTGTTGATAATAGTAGTTTATGTATCTGTGCATAATGAAGGGCATTACAACAAGAGTGTGGGTTTATGAAACGAGCCGAAGGCGAGTTTCATAATAATATCACACGATTGTTGTAATGCCTAATTATGTATAGTTACATACACTACTTTATCTACACACATATCATTAAGTGTTTTAAGATGAGTTCAGAAACCATAGGAAAATGACTTATAACTAGGGTTACTTGTAGGGCATGCAATATCGGACCATTTTCAATTCCGGTATTGAAATCCGATATTACGTCTCAATACCGGGATCCCGGGATTAATACCGGGATTAAGAATCATATAAAAAACAGCTTTTTGTTGGCCAATCAGTTTCATTATTTCAATTTTTTTTTTCAAACAAAAAAAAAACAGATATCCTATTAAAAAAAATTGTCATCAACTTAGCTAAAAAAGTATTTATTTGTTTTAAATCATTGTTTCTTCTTGAAAATGCGTTCTTAAATATATAATTTATAATATTTTGCACAGAAGTACTCCGCAGAAGAAAAAAAAATGTTTCACTTTCAACGCTAGTCGGTAATTGCGTCGAAAGGTGCTGATAAGCTTTCGTTAGATAAACGCCTCGTTCGCCATTATTATCGTCCATGGCTTTTTCGGTCATCACGAATCCTCGGAGGTCAAAACCAGGCGTGCCTGAAGTTGGTTTAATCAGTATACATTTTTCGAGCTGCTACTTCAGCCTGATGTTGCTTCCAAGTTAGCGTAAGTGCTTGGTTCTTCTATGGGCACAGTAAGTCGTAGATTAAGAATATGGACCAATCCATGGCCAAAACCGTTTACCTGTGGCGACCCGCTCGCTTATCACACGGAAAATCCCGTGCTTTTGTCTTATGCTTGCCGGTTGGTTTCAATTTCAACTGGCAAGTGTTCGATGGACACGTGTTATTTTATATGATCAAAACAGGCAATCATTCAAAGTTTTAAATAAAACGATGTCAAAACTGTTACATTTCCAATTTAGCTTTTGACAGCGATCTGGGCCAAATTTTTGACCTTTTGGTTTAATTCAATTAATTATACCATTATTACTATTTTGCTTCACGACAAATAAAGAAATCTCGATAAAATATTCATTGTAATGATAACATATATTCCTCAAACTAACCTAAGAAAATTAAATTCCGGGATCCCGATATTTCGATATTGGTCCTTTGAAATACCGGTATTGAAATATCGAAAAATCGGCCCGTGATCCCGGGATTTCGGGATCCCGGAATCCCGGTTTGCATGCCCTAGTTACTTGTAAACATTAAAAGTCAACGAACAAAACAAATGACAGCTTGGAACGGCGGCGTTGCGTATTTCGTATCTCAGTCGATTTTTTTTTAAACCATAGACAAGCGAATGTACTCCCTATTCTCCTGTCACTCGAGTTCAAATGTCGTTCGATATATATTAAAAAAACATAACGAATTGGCGTTTCGTATCAATGGCTGTTTTAATATCTATAGATACTAGATTAGACACCCACTTGAATTTGACAGCTGTTCCAAATTTAAATTCATAACCTACTGATTTCAGTAGGTAATGTTAACATTACCTACTGAAATCTTTCTGATGGTTGGTAATGCTGGTCATTGCCTACGGTTTCTGAACGCATTTTAGAGCACTTATGACATGTACGTAGATAAAATAGTTTAAGTGTGTGTTTTGTGTGTACACTTTAGAGAATTTACTTTGGATATATCACAGTTTCTATGTCCGAAGCAAAATGTAAATCATAAATATTTTCTTTGAAGTAATTTCTAGATGATCCCCGCATCAAACTGAATTAACTCTGAGCTCCGTCCGGCCGTGTTCATTTTCATAAAATTTTATGTAAATTTCAATTAATTCCCCTCTGATTGAATTTTATTTGCCATTCGTTGCTCAAGCTAGAGCTTATAAGTAACTCTATTACACTAGAAATTTTTGCGTTTATTTCTGTTGTTATTTGTAAAATCTGAGAATTAAAGTTTTTGAATTTCGATTGTGTCTGTTTCTCTATTTACGCCTTAAGTAAAAGAGAAAGATGTCCGCAATTACGAACTTTGATTTTTGCGGTTGGCCCTCGGATAACAAACATATACGGCCAGAATATACATAATCTGAAAGCCCTTTAAATAAGGCGCTAGGATGATAAGTTTTTATCATTTATGTTATCGCTTAATGCGCCTCTCACCCTTACATATATTAAATCACTAATTTAGAGCGTTGATTCGCGATAAACGCTTGAACAAAGACAATGATAAACAAAAACAAATGACAAGTCATTTGTATTTAAAATTTCGTGAGTCATTGTAATATTTCATTAAAGAAAATGACGGCTTTACTCATGTTTGCTTAGTCACTCGCGCGACATGTTTCGGACAGCATTGGTCTCCATTTTCAAGCACTAAGAGTGCCGAGTGTCCGTTTGCCTCGCCGCTCGCGCCGCTAACACGTCACGCATATTATTAGAAATCGTTTTTTTTATAAATGTTGTAAATTCCTGTTCATCATTTAATTTAAACTTAATACATTATTAATGCATATAAACACTTGTAAATAGTAATGATTCAAGTGTAACGGATTCCCTGACGCCCTGTATAAATGTCCGGCAAGCTGTTAATAAATCCACTCCCGCGCACGCTGTCTGTCGTCGCGTAAATCTCTGTTCGTACTTCATTCAACATGGCGGACTGTAATAATGGCGGATAAGTTTTAAGTACACCTACTTAATTAAGTAAGGATTAATTGACATTTCTTAAACCATATCTAATTCGGTCATGTTAATATATTACAAATTTCAAATATTGCATCTTTCATTCATTATCTTTTCTTTTAATTGCGTTTCTGCAATCGATTGGCATCTTGGCTACAGCCCGAGTAATAAAAATCTGATGTCAAACTTGCGATTTGCGAGCGATTTGTATGAAGGCTAACACGCGTAGCACCGCGTTTAGGCAGCGTACGAGTTTTATATAGAAACCGCTCAAGCGCGAGAACGCTCTAAGCCCGTCGTCCTTCGTACCGTCCTTGTAGATCGGAGTAGGGGTCGAATGCGTCGTGCCTTCCTTGAGGCAGGTCGGAGCGGCATTCCGCTCGGCCGCGGAGTATAACGTCCCGGGGCGACAGACCGGCATGGGTGTTAACTAATTCTACGCGTATGGATTGTTTTTTTAAAGATATTTGTACAAGACTGACCAGCGTTTGACCTCAGTCACATTTGATGGTAAATGTCGACGAGGTCGAGGGCGTAGCACGCTGGTTCAGTCTTTCCTGGAATACAGACGAAGGGAGCAAATTGCACATACAGTGTGTATTTTTCGTACGGGCGTGTAAGTTGCCCACATACAGTATCCAGTAATACGACTCGTATTATGTTAATAATTTTGTTAAATAGTGTTATAACATTGATGTAACGATTTTTTAAAGTCTGACCGGGCAGCAATGCACGCAGTCCAACTTATTTTGACATGACGAGTAATACTGACATAACATGACGCATCGGTACGTTAATTACTATGGATGTAATACATTGCGTGCTTAATTTTTAAGTATGAAATAAAAATAACCTAATTTTTTTAACAAAATGAATGCAAATAGGTTCCTGAGGTCCAATACTAATCGCCACTATAATATACGCCCGTATGATAAATACACACTGTATATGTAAGAGCGATAGAAATGGAAAAAGACAATTTTCGACGTAGACGTAATCGTGTGTATCACAAATATAAATAAATCTGCCTAGAATCAATTTAGTCATTAAAAAAAATTTTTTTTTTGATCTGTAACTATGTTAAAGGTGCAGAGCTGCTACTACAAGTTGAAACGCAATATTTCAACTTGTAGTAGCAAGGCGACATATGTTTTTTTTTTCATTATTGTGACGTTATTTATCTTTTTAAGAAATCTGTTACTTAATTCTTTACCTACAAAGTTTTTTCCGAGATGTGATTTAACACGGAAGTAGTACAATAGTTGTAGAAACCTTTATCCTTCATAGCGAAAAGTAGAATCCCCACTATATTAGGAATTTGCATGGTAACATACTTAACCTTACTACCTCTGGACAAGAACTGTGTTCAGTTCAACAAAAATATTTACATTCTAAACTACTTAGCAGTCTGTTAGACTAATCTTTGGCGCATGCGCCGCAATAAACCCGGTTTAGAATCCACAATAGTTGCAACATTGCAGTTTTATGCACTGTGCAGTTGGCACGACACAAGGCAGGTGGTCAAATTCTTAGGAAGTTAAAACTAAGAGAACAAATCAAACTATTTTTTTAAGAAATATTTTTATTTTCTTTGATTTTTAAGTAGTAATACTACTATATAAATTATAAATCGAAATAGATGAGATATACTTATGAAAAAGCGATGAGGACCTCCTGCGTTGAAATATATGTCATTGACGACCGGTCTGGCCTAGTGGGTAGTGACCCTGCCTATGCAGCCGATGGTCCTGGGTTCGATTCCCAGTCAGGGCATTTATTTGTGATGAGCACAGATATCTGTTACTGAGTCATGGGTGTTTTCTATGTATTTAAGTATTTATACTTATGTATCTATCTATTATATATATCGTCGTCTAGTACCTACAACACAAGCCTACCTACAAAGGATTAAGCTTACCTACCGCTACCGTAGGACTAGGTCGATTTGTGTAAGATTGTCCCGAAATATTTATTTATTTATTATTTATCTATTTCATCTCTCAGTAAGTTGATTGTGAGCTCAGATTAAGATAATAATCCATTTTCCAGGCTTCACCAATCCGAATGGTTTTCCCAGAAATCCCAAATATATTATAAATATAGTAAATTGTTGTGATAGTCCAGTCTAGTCCCCACGGTCTTGGGTTCAAATACATGGATGTTTTGTAATTGTATATATCCTACAACACAAGCCTTCTTGAGCTTACCGTGGGGCTCAGTCAATTTTTCTAAGAATGTCATGTAACATTTATTTAATACGATATTTAAATAGAAAGAAAAATAGAAACAAATATTGACTCGCAACGGGACTCGAACCCACAACCACTAGACGATGATGACCTATACGACGAGGGATAGATAGAAAAAATTGACAAGTCTCAGCGGTACTCGTATAGCACAATTGGTAGTGCACTGGGCTAGTTCGGGGGGGTTGTGGGTTCGAGTCCCGCTGCGAATCAAAAATTTTCTATTTTTCTTTCTATTTAAATATCGAAAGATATTCGCTAGCAGACGTTTCTGCATACTAAAAAATAATTTATGAATTAATCTATGAGGCAGTAGATACTCCTAGAATATCTTTCTTACAGCAATAGCAACATCCTTTGTCTAAAGAAAACTAGAGCATCCTTTTGCTCACTGCAACAATACTGTAATCAGGAACAAGCAAAATATGCCGGTTGCGTACCTACAATATTGTGCGGGTTGTTTTCCATTTTACTTTCCTGCAATTGTTTGTACGGTCGGCTCCAAAATTATGTTAACGATTTCGATTCTTATGCCTCAGACATACGTTCTCAAATGTATACATATTATTACACGTGACTGTACTATTAGTATAGTATGGATTGTGATATTTGTGTTGCTCACTTTGTGTGATACATTCGTTCCCGTATTTGCACTTAATTCTTTATCTGCATTGAAGTTAAAATAAATAAAATCGTCATCTCTTAAGAGACTACACAAAGAGATTGTGACATTTAAATGTGTCCTGTTTTGAAGCATATAAATGTACAGTTTTGGCCATAAGTATCGAGCACCAATGTTTTTTAAGAAAAGTTAAATTACTTCACTAGTAACGATAGTTAAGAATTATAATTTTGTAAATACTTATATTTGGCGATCGTTCCTCAAAATACTAGTAATTTTAATTTTAATAAATGCAAAAAAAAGAAACAAAAACCCTACAAATTACATGCTTAATTATCGTCACAAAACTGACATATTTTAACTTGTTACTTGTCACGGTAATTGGGTACACTTTTTTTTATAAAAACTCCCATATAAGATTAGGAGCATTAAGTAGAAAAGAAAATATAATATGTATGAATTGTTTCTCGTGGCGTTAGCTTAACTTAGGTATATTTCAGCGTTTTAGTATTTAGAACCTCCGTTTATTTTATTGAAAGTTCAAAACTCGGTTTGAATTTTTAATTGTACAATCACCGGCAATAATGTCGATAGGCATCAACTCGTCACACCAAAATTTTGTTCTAACCGGTCATACTGCCGAAAGCAATAATATTTGTATCAAGCTGTCAGAAGTAAATTTAGTTCTATTAAGTCACATAGTACTTTTGTAGCTATTGGTCAGACTGACAATCTGTTCCTTATCATGTCAAGGGCGCAAAAAAATCTGACAGCACCGTAAGGCTAACGTAGGTCTTGACGTAAGATGCGATCAGATATTTTTGCGGGCTTAATATCAAAAGATACTATTGCCGCTGTAACAAGTACACAGGCACTTACGACGATAAGTTTCGTTGTAGTTATTTAAACCTAAACACAAGTATACAAAGTAACAAGTTTGATTTCACGCTCTCGCACCTCTAAGACGTAATAGTTAATAATGCATTTAATTATACATTGGCGTGTTCCGTCAGATGCATATAAGCGCAAAACCTATCTATGTAATCTCTCGCTGACTCAACATTTAATAACTTCATTGTCTACATTATTACGACTCGAGAGTTTAAGATTGTATTTACCTGTATAGTTAAAATAAGTTGAGAGTCGCAATAAAATTCTAAAGCGTCAAAGAAATGGCACTAAATGTTAATTACTGTGTTAGCAGTACCTCATGAGCCGTGTGGTGCCGGTTGAGTAGAATAGCAACCACTCCATCTCCCGCAGGTGTCGTAAGAGTCGACAAAGAGAGAAAAGTTGAAAAAATAACCGACGGATAGCCGCCACCGTCCGCCCCAATCAGTTACTGCAGTCTCCAACCAAGCGTGGCGACTATGGCAACTAACCCCCAAGATGATACAAGTCATATTTGGGGGAGGCCTATGTTCAGCAATGGACACGTACAGCAATGTTAATGATTACTGCGTTGCAGCTAAACTCGATCATTTGACGTTAACGGGAGTTTTCAAAACATAATGCACCCATAGTGAAAGTTGTTAAGAAAAGTTAAATCACTGTCAGTTTCGTGACGACAATTATACGTTAAATTTGGATAAAAAGTTGGTTCTGATGTTCATTTTAGACACTAATCGATATTACAAAATATTTAAAGGCAAAACGTCGAAGATTTCATGCCTAATTGTCGTCACATGTGTCGTCAATGACAGTGATTTAACTTTTCTTAACAATTGAGTATACCAAATTTTGAAAATTCCCTAACCTCGAGCATTTATTTCATTTCAAAGATACATAATTGTTTCTCATTGCAAGTGTTAACCTGTCATCATCAACGCCGGATGAGTCCAGCTTTCGGAATGCGGTCTGCGGTCAGAGTAATACCACATTAATCAGCACCGTCTGACCCCTGGTGAACCTAATCACGGTGCAATAAGATGCATAATTGATCAGATTCGTCGAAAGCATAGCAGAGAACCGGTGCACGCAAATGTTTGGCCTTGGACGCTTAAGGAATTGATTGAGAGTGCAATTAACTTGACAAATGTCAATCGTTGCGAAATTGCAAACAGGTTGGCTGACTTTGTTTTGCTAGAAGCCGATACGAGGCAACGCAAATCAGGTGATACATTTTGATGTATAGAAATGTGTTGTATAGAAAGCTGGCACGAACATCAGAATATAGCGACACAGCTGTCATCCCAATAAAAATGATCTAACATTTCATACAAGAACATTTCACTCACAGCGGTACTCGAACCCACAACCACTGGATCACTAGCCCAGTGCACTACCAATTGTACTTACTATACGAGTACCGCTTGGACTTGTCAATAGAGAGATAGACAGATAATATAAAAACAATTTAGAATAAGGGGTGGCACATTGTTATTGATGAATTCTCTATCAAATTTAAAACTTCGATGCCGTAAAAGGGTTCAATACTCTTTTGGTAAATCTCGCTACACGTCACCCGTAATGATGTATACCAGGAAGGATAAAGTAGAAAAAAATGACAAGTCCAAGTCTCGTATAGCACAATTGGTAGTGCACTGGGCTAGTGATCTAGTCAAGTCCTGCTGCGAGTAAAATTTTTATTTTTTTTCTTTCTATTTTTTTTTCTAATACTACGTCGGTGGCAAACAAGCATACGGCCTGCCTGATGGTAAGCAGTTAACGCAGCCTATGGACGCCTGTAACTCCAGAGGTGTCACGTGCGCGTTGCCGAACCTTTATAAATCTGCACACTTCTTTTGTGAAGAACCCCATACTGTACTGTACTGTCCTTAGGGAAAACCGTAGCAGAAAACCATGCTCTCAGACGTTTCTGCTTAATATAAAAACAAAAACATTTCAATTATTACGGTAACGAACAGGCAGATTGGTGCCAAGCGACGCGAGGCGACCCTTAAACACACACATTAATTTTGAAGTCGCCGCACGTCCCAAGGTCATATTGACATTACCCTCGTGTCGACTGGTCTGAGACATGTCTCATAATGGACGGACGCAAACATCGGGACCAGAATAGAAAAGACCACAATGTGCATTATGAACGAGGCAAACATTTTGGTAGGAAATGTCAATGTTGGGAAATTAATATGAGATTCTGTTTGTACAGTCGACCAATTCGATTTCCAGTCTTCGTAGAATTGATATTAAAGTCGTTAGGGATATCATATTATATTAAAGACACTGTAACGAGGGTACGAAGTAGTTGGTATAGGTAGGTAGTGTTCTATCAATTTGTTGTAAGTATTAATTTTATATAATTATTCTAAGATTTTACCACATTGTCTCGGCCACTCTCATAACGCCTTAATTGGAGTAAAATATAAAGATACTCGAAATGTTCGATGTTCGCGGTACCAGTACCCTTACCATGTGTTGTGACATTGACTTTTTCGATAACGAGTTTCAAGTTTACTATCTGTGCATCTCGCTTGTACTATTTTAGTGCGAACGAGATGCACAGATAGTAAACTCGATACTCGTTATCGAAAACGTCAATGTCACAACTCATGGTAAGGGTACAGGCCTAATGTCCTCATACTTTCTCACTTACTCCCTGGTTACTACCGCTCCCGACTATCTTGGCTTGCAGTTCATGTAATATTTAACTACGTCAATAAAACGTCTAAACGTAGGGTGAGCGTGAAGTTGGGCAAAAGCGTGCGGTTAATGTCGGGTCAAAGGAACCATAAAGGCCACGAGATGTGGAGCATGCACGGTATGCGCTTCATACGTGCACTTGCTTTAAACCTAAACTAGCTGTGCCCGCGGTGTTACCCGGGGCTTATTAGGGAAAAACCGTAGCCTATGTGTTAATCCAGGGTGTCATCTAACTCCATAACAAATTTTATTAAAATCGCTCCTTTAGACGTGAAGAAGTAACAAACATACACTCACAAACTTTCGCTTTTATAATATGTATTAGTGTAGATAAGAGAGTGACGCGACCCACTCATGCATGTTGTACATAGACGTACTCGTACATGAATTGTTGAGTCACTTACCTACGTTTTTTTATACAAGACTGACCAGCGTTTGGTCTCAGTCACACCTGATGGTAAGTGTCGACGGTTCGAGGGAGCACGTTGGTTCGGTAACAGCCTATTCACACTTGCCTTGTAAAGACCCAAATTATATCTTTCCGCGAATACAGACGAAGTGACCGACCGTTCCTTAGCAGTCCGGAATAAATTATAAATTAGCAGTGTAGCGATATTCGAACGTGATACTACATTGAGAGACAAGGTTTATTTTATAAACTACGGTTACTCGCATAGTTAGAATATGTCGATGCCAACTTTAACCAGTCTTCATCGAAGTTTCGAGAAAGACATTCTCCTCATGGTCTAGAGGAAAAGAATATGTCGTTCTCGAAACTTTAGATGTAATTTTTAAAGTTAATATACGCCGGTTAATAATAAATAGACGACCAGACCTAGAGGCCTGGCCTAGTGGGAAGTGACCCTGCCTATGAAGCCGATGGTCCTGGGTTCAAATCCCAGTCAGGGCATTTATTTGTGTGATGAGCACAGATATTTGTTCCTGAGTCATGGGTGTTTTCTATTTATTTAAGTATTCGTATGTATCTATCTGTTATATATTATATCGTCGCTTAGTACCTACAACACAAGCCTTACTAAGCTTACCGTAGGACTAGGTCGATTTGTGTAAGATTGTCCCGAGATATTTCATTCCCGTTTATTGGTAATAAACAATAAGGATGTGTTACGATGTATTTGACCACTTTTGACTGCTACCTAATATGATGCTAAGTAGGTATAGGTACATAGTTTGCGCTTGACATTGGCTTAACCGGACCCCTTTTCATTAGATAATCACTTCCCCACTTGAATGGCGGAAGCTGGTGTGCTGTCGGAATGTTGTTGATTTGTTTTAAATTATTGATTTAAAGAATCCGATTTAATTGAATAGATGTAATATCAATCAGAATAGAACTCAAAGGAATACGATACAATAATCGTTATTGAATGCCTCTAAAAGAAAGCAGATGATCTTATATCACCAGTAATCTATACATATATGTACTTGTTTTTATTACAAGATATTTTATGTTATTCTTTTGTTATTGCGAGTTTTCCTTAGGAAACGATAGATAAGATTAGATAATTTTATTCTACGAAGGAAAATTACATTATTTTGCGATATTTCCAAAGTCACTTCTATCATTGATTGTCACATAAAATAAATAAATTATAGTGTACAATAATCATATTAGTGTTTTACAATAAGAATAGTTAATGAGAGTTTTCAAAATTTGGTACACCCAATTAGCGAAAGTTGTTAAAAAAAATATTTTACCAAATTTTGAAAACTCCCTAATATACAATAAAAAGGAGTAAGTATCTAGTCGCTTTTTTTAAGTATTTCAATAATAAATAGGGTCCATTACTAATAATCAAATGATAAAATAATAACTTTTTTCATTTAAAAAACTTGGAATTGATCGTTGATACCAAAGCTTGTCTTAAATTAAACATTGTAAAAGAAAACATATACCTAAGAAAAAGCGACGAGGACCGCCGGCATCGACAGGATCTATTTCAATTTTTAATTTATATAGTAGTATTATTAAAATCAAAGCAAATCAAAACATTAAAAAAAATGATTTGTTCTTAGTTGCTTGTATTAAGTTGTAATAAATTATAGCTATGATAATTGAAAAGTATAGGCCACTACGAAGGCGAGTAAATTTATCCATATGACCATAATGTCTAAAATATGTAGATTTATCCACCTTCGTGAATTGCAAGATCTATAAAAACTCGTCGAATGCTATTTGCTTGTAACATAAAAGCTTGTAAATATATTAAATGATGTTTTAAAAATCACACATTTATGATAAACTTCGTGTTCATACGAATAACTTTCTTCATCTCGTGGGAATATTTACAGGTTTAACACATGTTAGCCTTAAACACATATCTTTTTCCCTTGTAATAAAGGCTATTTTCCTTTGAAATACGTTATAAATGTATTATAAATACTTTGATTTCCCAGCTGCGTGAACTCACAACTATCTATTAAATATGTAAGGTTTTATTATATGTATTTCAGCGAAATTACTAGTGCATCGTACATTGAATTTCCTGTACATAAGTTATTCTATAAATAATGAAGTTGGCAGTCTGACATTTGTAATATAGTAGCATCAATAAGATGCCTTACTTTCCCTTACCTTCATAGGCGTACCTTCGACCATATGTACTTTCTACAGGTAATCAAATTAGTTTAAATTTTCAGCCATGGGAGCCTTGGGCCTTGGCTACGCTATAGATATCTATAAACCTAATATACATAAATCTTCATACCATTTATGTCTATAGCAGCTACATAGCTCATACAGTAGCAGAGATATCAAACATAACAATACTCTTCGTGCGAACTAACTTAAGTATGAGGACTATGCTAAGAATCGACTAACATTCATTACAAGGCCGACCGGTTTCCACGGTGCTATTCTCAAAAAAAAACTATGAATTCCTTCCAATATACAATGACATAAAGTTGAGAATTTTAGTTTAGCCTTATCCTTTACTATCCAGTTACTATCTTTCGGCGTTCGCGCGCGGACGCTGTACAGAAATCAAGCTTTAGAATTTTAAAACGTGGCAGTTTTGTTATTTGTCTAGAAATTTCCATGCGTTCGATATTCAATTCCCCGCTGAATTGATACTATTCTGTTCCAAAATATCGATAACTGATTATATCGCTTAAAAGTAACTTGTATTGGTTATATTACATCGTAACGTATTGAAAACTGCAGCGTTCTTGATCTACGGTTTGACTACTATTCGATTTTAATGTATAATAAATCGAAATCGAGTATTTTTGTTGTTCAGTGTTTTTTGTACGGGCTGAGTTTTAATCGAATTCCTATCGTGATAACAGTTCGATGATGTAATCAACGCCAAGTTTGATAACGCAGTGACATCACTATGAATCATCTGCATGTAGAATCTGATTGTGTCTTTTGTGTTTTCATATGCAGCCTTGAGTTTTATTCCTAACTTACAATGAAGCATTTAGTTGAACGGAGTTGGTAAATCTTCAAGTGTTATAGGTGAAAAACTTAGCTAAAACATCTGATACAGTAACGTGTGCACGCATATCGGAGTTCTATATTCAAGTTTTGACATAAGTTTCATATTAATTTTCTGCACAACTACATAGACATGAAGTTACATAAACACAGTTTTTCACCTATACCATTTTCCCGAATTGATCTAGCTTTGGTAGTTTAAGGTTACGTTAAGAATTAAGTTTGTCAAATGGAAGTCTGAGTTTAATACATTCACTATTGTTAGTGTTTTATGAAGAGCGATGTAATTTAAAACTAGACTTTCGTGTTTATTACACACATTCGCTGTTTAGCAAAAGCTGCTAAAGATTTTAACTTAAAATATTTAGATATATAGAGAAACCATTGTAATGAGTTTGTGATATTTTCGAGAAACCTGTAAAAAATTTCAACTAGGTACTAAAATATAATTATTTTCTATAAAACGGACACGGCTCAGCATAGTGCTACCTGGGAAGGATAGCGTTGGTCCTCGAACGAGGGCACACTAGCGTTTCTGTCCCACAGTAGCACGCTGCAGATACGCTTCGTTCACGCAGCGTGCCGAAAACGACGAGCAGCCGCTAGTATGCTCGGGCATTCCTCTTACCCTTCCTCGGTAATTTAGTAACACAACATGAATTTTAGCGTTGACGTAACATCCGCGTTTTCTTTGGTAACATGTTTTGCAGCAGTAAATAATAAGTATTCTAGCGTGACGTCAGACTGCATCGCATGAGTCCGCAAATAGATATGCGTTTGTTTATACGCGACTCGTTATCACACTGTAACCGTGGGAGTCTAGCCACTCGCCGCTTCCATTACTCGCCGAGTCTGGGCGAGGGTCCAATACAATTCGAACCACGGCCTAAGGTTACAGATGATATTGCAAAGAACTAAACTGTTATTAATAACCTATAACCCCCAATGTACGGGGTTATTAACGATGTTTATTTGTGTATTGAGCCATCGAATTATCAGCACAGTTCTAGAATTCGAAAACAAAAATAGTGTCTGCGTCCATGCTATCTGAAAATTATAAATTAAACATGACAAAGTTTGAAACTTAAGCAGGAACAAAATATATATTAAGCACACAATAAAATAAGTCTATCTGAAGAAAATACATCCAATGTAGGAGGTAATGTAAAGTCATAAAAAAAAGTTTCTTATAGAAATATAAATTATTTATTCCAGACATACACAGAAATAACAGATGACAGAAAGATACATAGTTAAAAGATGTATGTCACTAAATGGTCCCCACTCAGCATGAAGCTGGTGTGGTAACCAGCGCTGGTCTTCCGTAGGAGCCATTAAAGTGATTTCACGGCAGACAACATTAACAATTAAAATTCTTAATTCTTATAAAATTTCTTAATTCTTATAAATTACTCAACATTTCCGCAGTCCGATCGTACTTCTACCAAGTATACTATTTAACGTATGCGGAGTGAAATTTGAACAAAGTTTGAATATATAAAATGTAAAAAACAAAAATCTAAAAAAAATATGTGTGTATGTCAATATCAAGTCTATATATCTGTCAATCAATCTGGTAAGTTTCATAAGGATTGGATGTTTGATTTTGTAATTATGGTAAATAACCAAGAACGCCGTCGCAAAACTGTATGTAATTTCTACAGTATACATCCCCTATGGCCGAAATCGAAGGTGGTGGAACATTTTGTACAAATGGGTGAGAGTCGAAGCATCATTTATAATATTTTAGCGTCTTTTACCTTAAAAAACAACCACTGCTAGAAAGCCTGGTTCTGGAAATTATCCCAACTTGAGCAAGTTTTCTGAGAGAGCTCGACTAAAGAAAATTACCGCCGGCCGTATTGCTAAATCTTACAGAGAGCTCGGAAGAAAATTTAAATGTGACGGAAAAACTGTCAAAAAATATCTTGATGACATGGGCATCGATAAGCGGTGTAGAAAATTTAAATCCACCGTCTTTGAAAATCAAAAATCCACTCAGAAAATACGGCTGCGTAAATTGGTCAAAGAAATATTTTACGCCAAAAACAATGTGAGTTGCGTCATGGATGACGAGTCATATTTCACGTTAGATGGAAACTAGTGGCAAAGCAATTACTATTTTGAGAAGACCAATGGTCCAACTGATGAGAACGTGAAATATGTTGAGCATACCAAGTTTCCTAAAAAAGTTTTGCTATGGCTTGCCATCAGGAACGCGGAATGTCCAAGGCGGTGTTCTTTGAATCAGGTTTAACTGTGAACGCCGATCGCTACATAGAGCGTTGTTTGCCATTAGTGCGAGATTTCATAAATACGAGTCATAGAGGAGAAAATGCTGTGTTTTGGCCAGACTTAGCCTCAAGCTATTATTCCAAAAAAACACTTAGCAAAATGGCGGAGCTAAACACCCCATAGGTAACGAAGACATCAAATCTACCTAATGTTCCGCAACTTCGCCCTATTGAAGATTTTTGGGCAAATCTGAAGAGGCGAGTATATTGCGATAATTTTCGGTCCAAAAATGTGCAAAGCTTGATTCGTAAAATAAAATTGGAGTTGAATAAAATGCCCACATCTATGTTTTCGACAGCGATGAACAAAGTTCCTCAGAACTACCGTAAAGCATCTCGCATGGGAGTAAACTTTTTTTTACATTAATCAATATTAGGTACTTTATTATAAAAACATAACTATTTAAAAAAATAATGGTGTTTTTTTTATTTAAAACAACATTGCATTTTGTCCAAATTTCACTCCGCATACGTTAACCAGAACTCCTGGCCCGGTACCGCAAACATCGAAGTTCGTATATTTCGAGCATCATTCTCTTTTACTCCAATTACGGCGTCATGACAGTGACAAAGACAATCGTCCGAAATTTACTAATATCGTTTTGTCCGGTAGCGCCGCTGTTATAAAAAATCCGTATGATAGCCAGTAACAGCTGTGCTCATTCAAAGAGCGGCATTACTGGCTCCCCATGTTCGTGAAGATGGCCGCCCCATTTTTTTTTTCCAAAAAAGGCATAGCTATATCGTTAGTTCATCGTTAGTTCACGTTAGTTCAGTATATTAAATCGTAAGGACCCGACTCTGAGTTAGATTTTTTTTAAAAACAAAATGGGGCGGCCATCTTCACGCTACCGCCCCAAAATGAATTTTACGTAATCCATTGATGGCAATCGATAGATATTCGTTAGTTCACGCTAATTCACTAAGAAATTTCGTTAGGACCCGATTGGAAGTATGTTTTTTTTTTACTTGAAGCGGGGCGGCCATCTTCACGCTACCGCCCCAAAATGAATTTTACGTAATCCATTGATGGCAATCGATAGATATTCGTTAGTTCACGCTAATTCACTAAGAAATTTCGTTAGGACCCGATTGGAAGTGTGTTTTTTTTTTTACTTGAAGTGGGGCGGCCATCTTCACGCTACCGCCCCAAAATGAATTTTACGTAATCCATTGATGGCAATCGATAGATATTCGTTAGTTCACGCTAATTCACTAAGAAGTTTCGTAAGGACCCGACTGGAAGTATTTTTTTTTTAAATTAAAGTGGGGCGGTCAACTTCACGCTACCCGCCCATAATGTCTGAAACGGTTTGCATTGATTGTAATCGGTAAGTATTCGTTAGTTCATGCGTTTTAACTAAAAGTTTTCGTTAGGACCCGATTACAAGTTTTTTTTTTTCACATTAAAAATGGGGGGGTCAACTTCCCGCTACTGCCCCAAAATGACTTTCTCGAAATCCATCGATGGTAATCGATAGGTATTCGTTAGTTCACGCTAATTCACTAAGAAATTTCGTTAGGACCCGATTGAAAGTATCTTTTTTTTTTACTTGAAGTGGGGTGGCCAACTTCACGGTTACCGGCCCAAAATGACTTTTACGGGTTCCATTACTCGCAATAGGTGGATGTTCGTTAGTTCACGCTAATTTGCGAAGAAATTTCGTTAGGACCCAACTTGAAGTATCTTTTTTTTAAATAATTGAAGTGGCGAGGTAAACTCCACGCTCCCGTCTCAAAACAAACTTTAGGGATTTGTTCGATCGCAATAGGTAGGCACGTATTTACTGATTCACGATCACATTTTCTAGAGATCCTTAATACAACATTTCAATAGAAGTTTTATGGTTTCCATCTTCACGCACATCGCTCAGGCAAAACAAAAACTACTCGTATCACTCGGTTACTTTCATTGGACAGACAAACCCCTAAAGCAATGCGAGTTCGTTTGTACGAACGAATTGTTCATTTTGGACGAAAGGGCTTAATACTGTGCATGGAAATACTTAAGGACTTCGATAATACCGAACTGCTGTTGAAACTTTCAGGTCGAACATCGTAGTTTGTGTTCTTTTTACCCTAACGCATATAATGCATTAACTATCCTCTATGGAGCGTGCTGAATAGGTAAAATTGAAATAAAATAAATTACAATTACAATCCATGTCAGCCTATTTATCCTTTATTTTACATCAAAAATGAGAGCCCTCTCGCTTTTGTGCACAGAGTTCCAGTGCCTCATCGCAGGGCAATCAAATTTGTCCAGCATTACATACACTAAAACGTAAAACTAGTGCCTACGCCAAATCCTGGGATTAGGTGCCAAGCGGACCCCAGGCTCCCATGAGCCGTGGCAAAATGCCGGGCCAACGCGAGGAAGATGATGATGACATATATATGAATACCAATTCACCAAAAACTATATTTTTATCCCATTACTTATTTTATAGCTGCATTACTAAGTTTTGTCCCGAAAATCCCGAAAGAATCGGGAATCCCGGTTCCTCTTTTTGGCGACTCCCGAATTTCCCGGTTCTTGCAGACAGAATCGGTTCTGCATTCAGACTTAATACTGTGCATGGAAATACCTACTTAATGACTTCGGTAATACGTAACTGTTCTTTTATAAATATGTTTCTTGCGGGCAATTGCTGGCATATATCTCAACAACAGACTTTACTGAATGACTTAAACTGGATTGGATGGACAAACCCTTTAGGTCCCTCAGAAACTGATTCTTCGTTACAAGAGTCACTTTGGATGTATGTATGAACCCAAGTACAGTACCCGTACCATGAGTTGTGACATTACGGTTTTCGATAACGAGTATCGAGTATACTATCTGTGCATCTCGTTCGCACTAAAATAGTACAAGCGAGATGCACAGAGAGTAAACTCGATACTCGTTATCGAAGACCGTAATGTCACAACTCATGGTACGGGTACTGTGCCTAGAAAACAATGATTTCGAAAATACCTAACGGCCGTTTAAGATACATATTCAGGTCGAGCGCCATAGTTTATGTTCATTTTGCGTGCTAAGATATGTCTCATGGGGGCAAAGGGCTAGTAATCCATATTTCTTTATAAGAGGTATGTATGGAGTGGTTTTCTTTCTACACATTGTTTTAGCCTAACCGATAGGTTTCTAAAAACATACATACAAACGTACTCATAAATTAAATTTATTTGGGCTTAGCTCCCATAACTGTTCGTAAAAACCTAGAATAAGTCAGCACCGTAAACCTACCCGATGCGCTGCAGACAGGATGCATGAGGATGCAGACTGCATGTATTTGCTCCGCCTGAGGCCAGTTTTCCGCCAGACAGTATCGCACCTCCGAGATTCAAAGGACCCCACGGGTGTCTCCGGGTCGGTCCACGTCCGATTACGTTGCTCTAGCCAATAAAGTTACCTAACTACCATAACTTTTTGCGAACACCGTGCGAACCTGCGACCCAAAATATTGCATCGGACTGCCAGCGGTCTGTGTTCTATTTAGCGTCGTCTTTCTATTTAATGTTGCTTTTCAATTCAATTAGCCGTCATGACGTTTATGACGGCTTATGAAATTATCAAAATTCATTGAAATCTTCAATTCTCGTTTGTTTGGCCGCGTGTTACTGCACTGTTTTGGGTTAATGGTTGCCTGTAGACGATTGTTCTGGCCCAATAATCGTCAGGACCCAATTCTATTACTTTTTCTATCACCCTACATGCATGTACGCCCTAGCCATATATGAAAATTTCAAAACTGGAAATTTTCAATTCTCGTCTGCTTGACAAATAATGTTATATTCGGTAATACCGTCAACATCCTATTGTAGTATACTTAATAAAACGTTGTTATACCTATACTGGGGCAATCTTATACAAACCGACTTAAACCTATAGAGTGAGCTTAATAAAGATTGTATTATAGGTATTATACGCACGCAACCGTACGTACTTGAAACGATATATTATAATATACGTATAAAATCTTAATACATAGATAACTAGACTCCATATAGTAGTCTGTAGTCCACCCAGGACTGATGACCTCGTAATGGTCGCTAGAAATGGCTACTTGCGTAACGCTGAAAATGTCCAGCATTGGGCGTCCGCGGCTGACAGATAGACATAGATAATATTTATATTTACTACCAAGGAAAACATACTCTTGATTGCACACAATTTACAAATGAATTTCAACACCTAGCCAGGTTTGCACCTGTGAACTACTGCTTCATAGGCATATCTATCAACTAGTATAGTACGTAAGTACACTCTTACTCTTACTAATCTTATGAATCTACTGAAAATATTTATTTAGTACTACTGTAAAATCTACTTTTTCTCTAATAGACAATATTGTTTAAATGAATGTATGTGTGAGCGCGTAGACAAATTAACATTGTATTTCAATTTCATTTATTCATGGACCAACTTGCATCATTGTTGTTAGTAAATGTTAGTATTATTTTTGATATAGGCCGACCGGTCTGGCCTAGTGGGTAGTGATCCTGCCTATGAAACCGATGGTCCTGGGTTCAAATCCTAGTCAGATCGTTTATTTGTGTGATGAGCACAGATATTTGTTCCTGAATCATGAGTGTTTTCTATATATTTAAGTATTTATATGTATCTATCTATTATACATATCGTCGTCAACACAAGCCTTACTGAGGTTACCGTAGGACTTGGTCGATTTGAGTAAGAAAGGTCCCGAAATATTTATTTATTTATTGGCAATTACAATTAGATGCTATTATGTCAATGACGTTTTATCAAAATATCCAACTTGGCGAGTAGTTCCTCTCCTTTAAATCAGGATAACACACATCACCATAGTCATGTATGTATAAGAATCACGGTGTTGTTCACAAACCATACATTAATTATTTAAAAACGCAAGAAATCTTAGTTACAAAATAAAAAATCTTATAATTAATTCTAACAGAATACTGTTCGCTAGTTTCCGTTAGGTACAGCGACATCTAGTGATAAATTGGTTCAACAGACATTTATCAGTCATTTACAAAACATGTCGTTGTTTAGTTTGCGATGGGAACAGCGACATCTAGCGGCAAATCTCTTAACTAACTATTGAGCTCAATACTTTAACACTAATATAATCGATAATGGATAATATTAAGGAGTTATATCGTATGAAAATTGTGTAAATTACAAAACAACAGATTGAGACATCTTAAAACACTTATGATATGTGTGTACATAAAGTAGTGTATACCACTATACATAATTAGGCATTACAAGTATTACAACACTCGTGTGATATCATTATGAAACTCGCCTTCGGCCCGTGTCATAAACCCACACTCTTCTAGTAATGCCCTTCATTATGCACAGATACATAAACTATTTACTATTTATCAAAATATCCAATTTGTCGAGTAGTTCCTTCTGTTGAACCAATTAAAGGATTAAATCCGGATTACACACATCACCATAATCATGTATAAGAACCACGGTGTTGTTCACAAATCATACTTTAATTATTTAAAACGAAGAAAATTTTAGCTACAAAATACAAAATGTTATAATTAATCCTAACAGAATACTATTCGCTAGTTTCCGTTAGATACAGCGACATCTACTGATGAATTGGTACAAGAGATATTTACAAAACATGGCGTTGTTTAGTTTGCAATGGGAACAGCGACATCTAGCGGCAAATTGGTTACTTAAATAATCATTGAGCTCAATACTTTAACACTATAATTGATAATGGGTAATATTAAGGAGTTATTTTGTATGAAAATTGTGTAAATTGCAAAACAACAGATTGCAAAGTTAAATCGTGACGATTTATCATGACAATTTATCGTGGTAGTGTATAACGGGCTTACCGTATTCTTTAAAAAACTTGATAAAATGAAGAGTTACAAATATGGTCATAATTTGCAAAAAAAAGTTACTTAATTACTTTGTTTTTGTAAAGAACGTTACTTAATTACATAATAATTAACAATAAGGAACATCATTACCCTACGATCGGGAAATTTCCCTATTCGTCTGCCTGGCAATACAGATGGCGTGAAGTATGGTGTTATGAGAGGTAGGGCACAGCGGGGGACTCCTCCTTACAGAAGACCACAGCCATAATAGCACTGCTACCTTTCAGGTATGTAGTGTTGTGTTCCTGATGGTGAGTAAGGTTCTCAAAACTCCAACCCCTCTAACTAACCTAACTTAGGCCGGCAACGCGCCTGTGACTCCCCTGGTGTTGCGGGTGCCCACAGGCGACGGAACTTGCTTACCATCAGGCAATCCGTCTCCTCGTTTGCCACCTTTGTCATAAAAAAAGTAATAATCTAGCGAATTCACGAATTTTTAGTATAATTATTAATTACGTACGGTAAATTGTTTGACCGGTAGCATTTTTACAGGATTTTACAACGCACGACGGCATCTTTAGATTTTTGTTGCTCCTGAGGCATGCATTGACGCTCGGAGGCTACTGTGGAGAGGGCGGCGCTGCGGCGCATCATAGCTTGGCGTCTGTGTGTGAAACGCGTAATGGTGCTCCCATACTGAGGCGCTAAACGCCAAAAACCATATTCTGAATTCGGTAAATTTAGGGCATTTTGCTCTTTTACCTAAATAAAGGCGTCATGAGATTGACAGAGACAATCGTCCGAAATTTAAGAATATCGTTTCTGGCGGTTTGTCGAGCAGTGTACGACTTACGGTTGAAATTATGATGATGATGACGATCTCAAACAAACTATAGGTTCCCAGCACTTCATCGAAACTCATCTTTAGGACCATCCTACAAATGTTAACTTGGACCTTAGACTCCTGTTTTATTTGTTTTTTCAACTCGTGTACTTTTATCTGTAATTTACATAGTCACGAACGTACATATAAGGACATACATTATTTACTGCTTATAAAAGTCTATAGTCTATTGCGCAAAATAGGACTTGTATCGTTTGGGAGATCTTACGACACGGTAAGCTGGTGCGGAGCAGCAGGTACCATATACCGTTACAATGCTACCAACTTGACAAACGATTGAATGCATACGGTTTAAAAAAAAAAAACAATTTGTATCAACTTCATTGCTACCAACATAATAAAAAAAACTTTTGGTATCATCACTATTCATCACAGGAAGGTGGACGTTGAAAAAACATAACCATAGACATCACTCGATTATTTTTACGTTTTCCCGCCTTTCCCGGGAATTTGTTGTTCGTAGTTTGAGTCACTATTAATTTTAATATTTTATTTAATATTGCCCTCTCATAGAAAAAGCATTGTATGCAACGTTGTATAAGTAGTCAAAAACTGCTCATGGCGTATTTATTACCCACTCCACTCGCATTTTTTGACCCCTCTTATGCAACTGTTGCATAAAATACTATTTTATAAGCCTTATAAAAAAACCAATAAAACTCGGAATTCTTTGATTGCACTTTGCATTACAAGTTCGAGAAATAAAAAAAATATTAAAACTCTCTTTACAAACATACAAAAATTGAATCAAGAATGAAAATAAAACAATATAGGTACTTAATCTACTTTTTCAGTCTTTTTAACCAGACATAAAACTAAAAGCTTACACAAAATCAACACTTATACTACGTCCGAGTGAGAAGTCCGCTGCACGCGTTATGGTGCGCGGGCGGCGTTATCATTGTTAGAATTAGAAGTCAAAAAATGGCGAGCCTGACTATTTCGTTTTCGCCGGAACTCGAGAGTCAGCTATTTATTTCTCGCCTCGAATAGAGGTGAAACTCTCGAGTTGTCTCGTGTTCGAGAAGTCTCAAGCAGAAACCCTATACGTAACGGAAGACAGGAATAGCACATTGCATTTTTAACGTGATAAAAAGGGACGGATAATACTACTACCTTTGATTGTCAGTATAAAATGAACCCAAATAAGTTAAATCTTACAATTACTTTGACTTATGCGAACGACTTGCGCTCACCAGTCAGGCAGTCACCTTGTATAGCCTATCTAGAGGTTTCTTTATCTGTGTTCCTGCTAGATACATATACATGTATATGCGTGAGTATATCTATCATATAAACCTGAATGTCCTGACTGACTGACTGATCAACGCACACAGTATGGGAGCACCATTACGCGTTTCACACACAGACGCCAAGCTATGATGCGCCGCAGCGCCGCCCTCTCCACAGTAGCCTCCGAGCGTCAATGCATGCCTTCAGGAGCAACAAAAATCTAAAGATGCCGTCGTGCGTTGTAAAACCCTGTAAAAATACTACCGGTCAAACAATTTCCCGTACGTAATTAATAATTATACTAAAAATTCGTGAACTCGCTAGATTGTTACTTTTTTTTATGACAAAGGTGGCAATCGAGCAGACGGATTGCCTGATGGTAAGCAACTATCGTCGCCCATGGGAGTCACAGGCGCGTTGCCGGCCTCAGTTAAAAGGGGTTGGAGCTCTGGGAACCTTACTCACTATCAGGAACACAACACTACATGCCTGAAAGGTAGCAGTGCTATTATGGCTGTGGTCTTCTGTAAGGAGGAGTTACTTCCCCCGTTGAGCTTCAAGCGTGATGGTACTTCGCTGTGCCCTACCTCTCATATCACCATACTTCACGCCGTCTGTATTGCCAGGCAGACGAATAGGGAAATTTCCCGATCGTAGGGTAATTGATGTTCCTTATTGTTAATTATTATGTAATGCAAACTAAACAACGCCATGTTTTGTAAATGACTGATAAAATGTCTGTTGTACCAATTCATCAGTAGATGTCGCTGTATCTAACGGAAACTAGCGAACAGTATTCTGTTAGGATTAATTATAAGATTTTGTATTTTGTAACTAAAATTTCTTGCGTTTTTAAATAATTGGATATTTTGATAAATAGTAAGTAGTTTATGTATCTGTGCATAATGAAGGGTATTACAACAAGAGTGTGGGTTTAATATTATAACATAATAATATCACACGAGTTTCTATTGTCACTCGAGTTCAAATGTCGTTCGATTTATTTAAAAATAAACAACGAATCGGCGTTTCGTATCAATTACTGTTTTAATATCTGTAGATACTAGAATGTACACCCCACTTGAATTTGACAGCTGTTCCAAATTTAAACTCATAACCTACTGTTTTCACGAGGTAATGTTAATTTTACATCTCCATTAATTTCTGATGGTTGGTAATGCTGGTCATTCATCATGGACTTTTTAACTAATTGATTATTATTATAATATATATATTTTGTTGTTAAGTATTGACGATTCTTATTGGGAGATACAATTTATTTAAGAAATATGTTTTATTCAAAATATTGGATTGTACACAATCCTGAACTTCCAAATATTGTTTTTTAAGTATGTACATACACGCTTTATCCTGTATTTAAATTTTGTTTGACGATCCTTATTGGGAGACACGTATTTATTATTGTACAATATTATAACTGTTATTTCCATTGTGAATATGAAATTTTGACGATCATGATTGAAATTATTATAACTTTGCAAATAAGTCAAACTTATAATGTAATCTTTCCTGAAATAAAATAAACTAACTAACTAAAACATTGCCTACGGATTCTGGATATGTACGTAGATAAACGTCATTGACATAATAGAATGTAATTGTAATTACCCATAAATAAATAAATATTCCGGGACCTTTCTTACACAAATCGACCAAGTCCTACGGTAAGCTCAGTCAGGCTTGTGTTGTAGGTACTAGACGACGATATGTATAATAGATAGATATATATAAATACTTAAATATATAGAAAACACCCATGATTCAGGAACAACTATCTGTGCTCATCACACAAATAAACGATCTGACTAGGATTTGAACCCAGGACCATCGGTTTCATAGGCAGGATCACTACCCACTAGGCCAGACCGGTCGGCCCATATCAAAAATAATACTAACATTTACTAACAACAATGATGCAAGTTGGTCCATGAATAAATGAAATTGAAATACAATGTTAATTTGTCTACGCGCTCACACATACATTCATTTAAATAATATTGTCTATTAGAAGTAGAGTAGCAAAAAGTAGATTTTACAGTAGTACTACATAAATATTTTCAGTAGATTTATAAGATTAGTAAGAGTAAGAGTGTACTTTCGTACTGTACTAGTTGATAGATATGCCTAAAAAAGAAAGCTAAGCAGGCAATAATCATTTATATATTGTGCCAAATGTGATGAGTCTAGTAGAATATTGTATTTGTTTATATCCCTACAATTTTGACAGTTCTGAAGGGTTCAGTTTGAAGGGGAACAAAAATATGTGAGACTGTCAAGGACGGACGAAGTTGACATGGAAAGTTACATAAGACCATCCCTTTTGATCGTGGTATTATTATTAGCACGCTCCGTCAAGTTCAATGGTATTTCTATATGTAAGGTATTATTGGTACAGTCGACTACAAAGATATGTATACATTTTTTCACCTTAATCCTTTGTAATATGGTGCAAAAGTGTATACATAACTTTGTAGTATACATATCTTTGTAGTCGACTGTACATGGCTCAGTCAACGCGAACATCGAAGTACGTATAATCCAATTAAATCGTTCTGAGCGTCACAGAGACAATCCGAAATTTACGAATATCGTTTTTCGCGGTAGAGTCGCAGTGCCCAGGCACTACCGGTATATGTTAACCCTTTATAAGGCCGCAGTTATACAGATATGCTACGTGAAAGTTAAATACACTCCCATGTTTGTAATGCACTGGGGAACACATCTACGGCAAAAAAAACCGAAATCATTAATAAAAACATGTGGTCATTATATGCACTCAGCCCGTTAGTGCACTCGAGTTTTCAGATGATCTGTTTCCAATACACCTCTTCATTGACAGATACGTGACAGGCAATACTCAATACTTCTTCATTTGTCATATCATAACTGCCATGTACGTAATACTATGCAAATAGTTACATATTACAATATTTATGCAGAGCAATATTAGCATGTAACCTTTTATAATTTTGTTAATCTTAAGTGGCAAATGATACACTTTCCTGATACTACAAACAACGTAGTTCAGTTATTGCAAATATTGCAATTCACGATGGAGAGTGGATTTATCAAAATTAGACCTTATTATCATACCAATAACAGTCTCGCCACTCGCCATCGTGAATTACAAGAGCTATAACTAATTGAA
Source organism: Grapholita molesta (assembly GCA_022674325.2). Lineage (NCBI taxonomy): Eukaryota > Metazoa > Arthropoda > Insecta > Lepidoptera > Tortricidae > Grapholita > Grapholita molesta. The sequence continues at coordinate 614,031 of CP053133.2, read as the reverse complement.
ATTATTAGATACAACGACTAACGTTCCCTTAACGGGCACAGTGCATTAATTGACCACAAACTTTAGATTAATTAATTACACTAAAATTAAATTATGACCGAAAAAGTATAAATAAGAAAAGAAAGCCTGATATATTTGCTATATAATACCATTATAGTTAAATAAAAAAGAGGATGTTCTTTCTTTGTAAATGTTTATTAACTAAGTGGTTTCCAAATCGTCTCTGCCTTATAAAGGGTTAAAACGGATTCCGTGACCCGTGACATGCTGAACATAATTTTACTTATTCATGTTAATAGTTATCACATGAGTATTTTAATGCCTAATTATGTACAGTCACATACATAACTTTATCTTCATTCATATCATAATATGGCTACAGTTACCAACATAATCTGTATGTAAAAGTTAATACTTAGTCCAAAATCATGTCCTAATTTGTAGGTTGGTTTGAATAAAATACAAATAAGAAGTTAAAGTTTTATTTGTAATAATAATTATTTACAACATTTTGTATTGTGAGAAAACTGCACTTTTTCTGCAGTAGCTGGGATTTCATTTGAAGTCACTGTACTGCTAGGCATAGTTATGTTAATTACTTCATTTTTATTAATGGAGTTATGTATCTTATTAGATATTTCCACTTTGCACAGAGTTGTCTATGTAGCCTTCAGCAACAGTTGTCGACTTCCACCCCCCATGTCGCTTTAAGGTTATGTCTACCCCAGAATCTATAACTAATGTCGCAGATGTTCTATGAAAGCAGTGCCCGGTGTACAGTTGGGGATTGGGGAGTTCTAAACATGTCGCTATTGTTTTGCCCAGTGATCCAAACTTGGTTAAACCTATTTTTTGGTTGAAGCATTTACCTCCGATGTATTGTACAAAAAAATTTGGAATTAGACAGGGTTTGGGGCGTAGTTCAATGTATTTTTTTACAAATTTCTGTATAATATTCTGTTACAGTAAAAGTACGACCTGTTTTATTTTTGGTGTTATGAACAGTTATTATTATGGTATTTTCAAAAATGTTTACATCCTCATATTCTAATAATAAATATATTTTTATAATTCTTGTCTGCGGCATGCCCCCATAATGCCAAATATTAGTACAACCTGAAACAATTAGAGACACAGTAACATTAGAATGAGTAAGTTCCAACAGAAAATCAACAATGGAATGCATCTGAAACATATTTTAAGCTAATTTTAACCCTTAATGTGCTAAAAATCTGAGAGCGGACAGCTGTCACAAATTAATAACAATCTTAATTATTTACATATTGAACTTATATATCTTAACTTTCTTTTGAAATTCCACAAAATGTCTAGTGCCCTTAAGGAGCAAAAATGTAATGTTTAGTAATTCACTACTCACTTTTTGCATAAGATACAGTTTGTCAGGTGCTTCATTTAAGAATTTCTTGATTTCTTCAGGTTAGAATGTTTTTGATTTTTTTCCTGTATATGTAAATGCAATCCGTTTGCAGTATTTCGAAATGTCCACTTCATGTTTGATATTCAATGTACTTTTAAGCATTGAATATATTGTCCACAAAGTACAGGGCTTAATTTTAGTGGATATTTCTTGGAAATATACCAATAACACGTTTTCAGAGACTGATGTTGCTTTTTTCACCGTTCCAATCCATGAAATCTTTGTAGGATTTTTCGTATTGTTTCCGCGACTTTTCCGGCAGCAAATTGTCGGCAACTGTTGTTGCGGCGTCCCTGATATCAGGCGGTGTCTCGCACATTTCCACGTCGTCATTTTCAGAACTCATGCTCACGACGCTGTCAACTGCAATTCACTCTCACAAGTCTCACAAAACTTATTTTCCGTTTTCCGTAAACAAAAAAACAAAACACTGGAAACAAATGACTGACGTTTGTAGTTTTTAAAATCCATAAACAATCTAGACTCGAGTTGATTTCGATTCTCAAATCGATTGTTATAATTTCAGCATCGAATGAAATGTATGGGAATGGAACATAAAATTACTAATCGACTAATTCGATAATCGAAAAAACCTACTAATTTTTACTTTTTAAGAAGATGTTCGTGAACGTAATTAAGGTATCGGTTACCGATACTAAAATGTAAACATTAAGATGCAGCCACAGATACTCATATATAATAGTAGTTTATGTATCTGTGCATAATGAAGGGCATTACAACAAGAGTGTGGGTTTATGAAACGAGCCGAAGGCGAGTTTCATAATAATATCACACGATTGTTGTAATGCCTAATTATGTATAGTTACATACACTACTTTATCTACACACATATCATTAAGTGTTTTAAGATGGGTTCAGAAACCGTAGGGAAATGACTTATTACTAGGGTTACTTTTAAACATTAAAAAGTCAACGAACAAAACAAATGACAGGTTGGAACGGCGGCGTTGCGTATTTCGTATCTCAGTCAATTTTTTTTAACCATAGACAAGCGAATGAACTCCCTATTCTACTGTCACTCGAGGTCAAATGTCGTTCGATTTATATTAAAAAAACAACGAATTGGCGTTTCGTATCAATGGCTGTTTTAATATCTATAGATACTAGATTAGACACCCCACTTGAATTTGACAGCTGTTCCAAATTTAAATTCATAACCTACTGATTTCAGTAGGTAATGTTAACATTACCTACTGAAATCTTTCTGATGGTTGGCAATGCTGGTCATTGCCTACGGTTTCTGGACACATTTTAGAGCACTTATGACATGTACGTAGATAAAATCAAATATAGGGCGTTTGCTCATCGATCCTGACCATAAAATAGACATATTAGGATATGGATGTAGATAAAGTTTATTTTATGTCAAAGCTGACTGAAATAGTTCTATTTTGTACTGAATACTGAGTGGCGGGAAGCAACATTTTTATTGGAGCATATTACCATATGCAGTTATAAATAAATTGGTACTTATTAAAAAAAAAAACAGCTTTGATTCCTGACGTACTAATCTTTTTTAACCGCCTTAAAAAAAGGAGGTTATCAATTCGAACAATTTTTTTTTGTATGTATGTTACTCGATATCTCCGAGAACCGTGACCGATTTTAATTTTTATTTTATCGAAAGGGTATAACTCCGACTTGGTCCCGTTGGTACTAAGTCGGGATCTGATAATGGGATCCTGAGGAAGCGAGGGAACTCTTCAAATCTTAAAGGCACACATATGGTGATTTTTGTGTTTTATCAACAACTCAAGTATTTTTCATTCAGAACAGTGACATTTGATGAGATGGAACTGCTGATGATGTCCAGAACGGGACTCTTCAACAAAGCATAGTACACATTTGGCGATTTCGCCTCTTGGATATGTTCGTTAAGTATTGAAGATTTCTAAGATGAATCTTTATCAAGCTCGAGTCCTGATGATGGGATCCTGAGAAATCGACGGAACTCCTCAAATCTTAAAGACACACATATGGTGATTTTGTGGTTTTATCAACAACTCAAGTAATTCCATTCAGGATAGTTATATTAGATGAGGTGGAACTGCTAATGATGTCAAGAACGGGAGTCTTCAACAAAGCATAGTACACATATGGCAATTTGGCCTTTACCTGTACCACAGCCTTTATGAACGGATTTGGCAAATTATTTCGTAGTTTGACTGCATATACTACAAGGTTGGTTCCGTTGTTAGCAGAATCTAGTCTCTTGGATGATGGGATCCACAAGGAATAAAGGGAAGTCTTCAAAATATGAAGGAAAACGTAAATTGGTTAAAATATTTTCTATATACGAATATTTAGAAAATAGGATTTCGTGATGAAAAACTAATGAAGAAGACCATAGGTGGCCCTACAAAACTCATAGTGTTTCCTGGGAGAGGCTATTTAGATTGACATACTGAAGTGACTACGACGAAGTTAATTTTGGGATTTCTGATGAAATATTAGCAGTAACCTGATCTGATGATTGTAGCCGGAAAGTGGGCAGCGGAACTCCATGATAAAATAGTGTAGCGGGGTCCTGTTCGGATTTAATGGAATCGTCATGAGGTGCACTTTGGTAATCAAAATCATGCACGTATTTTTTACCAACTTTAAAAAAGAAGGAGGTACTGAATTCGGTTGCATGTTCTTTTTTAGTGAATTATCCCCGAACTTCGTCATTCGGGACTCACTAATGCAGGACTATAAATGCAGTAAAAACGTATAATGAATTAAGTTTTTCGGCGACAGATCAAGCATTTTGGACCCGGGTATGTCCTTTAACTACGTCCAACAATGAGAGGTAGGGCACAGCGATGACCATCACGCTTGAATCTGGGGCAGCCCAACTGGGGAAGTACCTCCTCCTTACAGAAGACCACAGCCATAATAGCACTGCTACCTTTCAGGTATGCAGTGTTGTGTTCCTGATGGTGAGTAAGGTTCCCAGAGCTCCAACCCCCCCTTAAAGGCCGGCAACGCGCTTGTGACTCCTCTGGTGTTACGGGTGCCCATGGGCGACGGTAATTGCTTACCACCAGGCAATCCGACTGCTCGTTTGCCGCCTATAACATAAAAAAAAAATATATATGTTTAGAAAGTACCACCTTATGGCAACGGAACCAAGTGATATAAAAGTGTAAGGTAACCGTTTTTGGGCTTAATGGAGTTGCCATGTGATGCTCTCTGGTAACGACTTTCTCATCATCATCATCATCATCATCATCATAATCACCATCATAACAACCAAACAACGCTGAACATAGATTCCCCCTAAAGTGACCCACAATGTCCGGTTTTGCGTCATTCTTCGCACACCTGACCCCGTTGATACACTGGCATCTATAATAACAGTGGCTGGTACCGACACCAAAACCAAAAATAATTGTATATAATTGTCCTAAGAAAATTATTTGCTCTAAATAGTCCAAAAGTACTTATCAAGTAATAAAGAAAACAATTATTTGTTGCTTTTTAGTACAAATTTGAAGTCGGGTTATTTTTTTGTTAAAAGTTTATTCTTTCATCATCATTTACCATTTGCTTATGGTGACGACTTCAGTTTAGACTTCCGCTTCAGTCCGCAACACCAGGGGAGTCACAAGCGCGTTGTCGGCCTAAGTTAAGAGGGGTTGGAGCTCTGGGAACCTTACTCACCATCAGGAACACGACACTACATACCTGAAAGGTAGCAGTGTTATTATGGCTGTGGTCTTCTGTAAGGAGGTGTTCCTTCCCCCGTTGGGCTTCTCCAGATTTAAGCGTGAAGGTACTTCGCTGTGCCCTACCTCTCATACTATATTTCTACTATACTATACTATACTATACTCTATACTATAATTCACGCCATCTGTATTGCCAGGCAGACGAATAGGGAAATTTCCCGATCGTAGGGTAATTGATGTTCCTTATTGTTAATTATTATGTAATTAAGTAACGTTGTTTACAAATAAAAAGTAATTGAGTAACGTTCTTTTGCAAATTATGACCATATTTGTAACTATCTTTTCATTTTATTAAGTTTTTTAAAGAATACGGTAAGCCCGTTATACACTACCACGATAAAGTGACATGAAAAATCGTTACGATTTAACTTGTGGTTTTGTAATTTACACAATTTTCATACGAGATAACTCCTTATTATTACCCATTATCGATTATAGTGTTAAAGTATTGAGCTCAATAGTTAGTTAAGTAACCAGATTTGCCGCTAGATGTCGCTGTTCCCATCGCAAACTAAACAACGACATGTTTTGTAAAATAATGACTCATAAAATGTCTGTTGAACCAATTCATCACTAGATGTCGCTGTACCTAACGGAAACTAGCGAACAGTATTCTGTTAGGATTAATTATAAGATTTTGTATGTTATTACTAAAGTTTTTGCATTTTAAATAATTAAAGTATGGTTTGTGAACAACACCGTGGTTCTTACACATGACTATGGTGATGTGTGTTATCCTGATTTAAAGGAGTTGACAAGTTGGATACTTTTATAAAACGTCACTGACATAGTTATATGTAATTGTAATTGCCTGTGAATAAATAAATATTTCGGAACCTTCCTTACACAAATCAACCTAGTCCTACGGTAACCTCAGTAAGGCTTGTTTTGTAGGTACTAGACGACGATATGTATAATACATATGTATAAATACCTGTAATTACTTAAATATATAGAAAACACCCATGATTCAGGAACAAATATCTGTGCTCATCACACAAATAAAAGCCCTGACTGGGAGTTGAACCCAGGACCATCGGCTTCATAGGCAGGGTCACTACCCACTACGCCAGACCGGTCGACTTATATCAAAAATAATACTAACATTTACTAACAACAATGATCCAAGTTGGTCCATGAATAAATTAAATTGAAATACAATGTTTTATGCCTTTTATGTACAGTGAATGTTAGTGAATACCAAACGAACGTTTTCTGTGGCGCTATCATGAAACACGATATTCGTAAATTTCGGACGATTGTCTCTGTCACTCTTATGATGCCTTAATTGGAGTAAAGGAGAAAGGTGCTCGAAATATACGAACTTCGATGTTCACGGTAACGGGCCTGTATAGCCTAATGGTTGAATAGTAGATAATGTCTTTATGAGCTGTCTCTTTATGAAATGTCTGTTGAACAAATTTATCACTAGATGTCGCTGTACCTAACGGAAACTAGCGAACAGTATTCTGTTAGAATTAATTATAAGATTTTTTATTTTGTAACTAAAATTTCTTGCGTTTTTAAATAATTAATGTATGGTTTGTGAACAACACCGTGATTCTTATACATACATGACTATGGTGATGTGTGTTATCCTGATTTAAAGGAGAGGAACTACTCGCCAAGTTGGATATTTTGATAAAACGTCATTGACATAATAGTATCTAATTGCAATTGCCAATAAATAAATAAATATTTCGGGACCTTTATTACTCAAATCGACCAAGTCCTCCGGTAACCTCACTAAGGCTTGTGTTGCAGGTACTAGACGACGATATGTATAATAGATAGATACATACAAATACTTAAATATATAGAAAACACCCATGATTCAGGAACAAATATCTGTGCTCATCACATAAATAAACGATCTGACTAGGATTTAAACCCAGGACCATCGGTTTCATAGGCAGGATCACTACCCACTAGGCCAGACCGGTCGGCCTATATCAAAAATAATACTAATATTTACTAACAACAATGATGCAAGTTGGTCCATGAATAAATGAAATTGAAATACAATGTTAATTTGTCTACGCGCTCACACATACATTCATTTAAACAATATTGTCTATTAGAGAAAAAGTAGATTTTACAGTAGTACTAAATAAATATTTTCAGTAGATTCATAAGATTAGTAAGAGTAAGAGTGTACTTACGTACTATACTAGTTGATAGATATGCCTATGAAGCAGTAGTTCACAGGTGCAAACCTGGCTAGGGTGTTGAAATTCATTTGTAAATTGTGTGCAATCAAGAGTATGTTTTCCTTGGTAGTAAATATAAATATTATCTATGTCTATCTGTCAGCCGCGGACGCCCAATGCTGGACATTTTCAGCGTTACGCAAGTAGCCAATTCTAGCGACCATTACGAGGCCATCAGCCCTGGGTGGACTACAGACTACTATATGGAGTCTAGTTATCTATGTATTAAGATTTTATATGTATATTATAATATATCGTTTCAAGTACGTACGGTTGCGTGCGTATAATACCTATAATACAATCTTTATTAAGCTCACTCTATAGGTTTAAGTCGGTTTGTATAAGATTGCCCCAGTATAGGTATAACAACGTTTTATTAAGTATACTACAATAGGATGTTGACGGTATTACCGAATATAACATTATTTGTCAAGCAGACGAGAAATTTCCAGTTTTGAAATTTTCATATATGGCTAGGGCGTACATGCATGTAGGGTGATATAAAAACTAATAGAATTGGGTCCTGACGATTATTGGACCAGAACAAACTTCTACAGGCAACCATTAACCCAAAACAATGCAGTAACACGCGGGCAAACAAACGAGAATTGAAGATTTCAATGAATTTTGATAATTTCATAAGGCGTCATAAACGTCATGACGGCTAATTGAATTGAAAAGCAACATTAAATAGAAAGACGACGCTAAATAGAACACAGACCGCTGGCAGTCCGATGCAATATTTTGGGTCGCAGGTTCGCACGGTGTTCGCAAAAAGTTATGGTAGTTAGGTAACTTTATTGGCTAGAGCAACGTAATCGGACATGGACCGACCCGGAGGCACCCGTGGGGTCCTTTGAATCTCGGAGGTGCGATACTGTCTGGCGGAAAACTGGCCTCAGGCGGAGAAAATACATGCAGTCTGCATCCTCATGCATCCTGTCTGCAGCGCATCGAGTAGGTTTACGGTGCTGACTTATTCTAGGTTTTTACGAACGGTTATGGGAGCTAAGCCCAAATAAATTTAATTTATGAGTACGTTTGTATGTATGTTTTTAGAGACCTATCGGTTAGGCTAAAACAATGTGTAGAAAGAAAACCACTCCATACATACCTCTTATAAAGAAATATGGATTACTAGCATGTGCATGAGTTTGCCCCCATGAGACATATCTTAGCACGCAAAATGAACATAAACTATGGCGCTCGACCTGAATATGTATCTTAAACGGCCGTTAGGTATTTTCGAAATCATTGTTTTCTAGGCACAGTATCGAGTTTACTCTCTGTGCATCTCGCTTGTACTATTTTAGTGCGAACGAGATGCACAGATTCAGATAGTAAACTCGATACTCGCTATCGAAAACCGTAATGTCACAACTCATGGTACGGGTACTGTACTTGGGTTCATACATACATCCAAAGTGACTCTTGTAACGAAGAATCAGTTTCTGAGGGACCTAAAGGGTTTGTCCATCCAATCCAGTTTAAGTTATTTCTCTGTTGTTGAGATATATGCCAGCAATTGCCCGCAAGAAACATATTTATAAAAGAACAGTTACGTATTACCGAAGTCATTAAGTAGGTATTTCCATGCACAGTATTAAGTCTGAATGCAGAACCGGTTCTGTCTGCAAGAACCGGGAAATTCGGGAGTCACCAAAAAGAGGAACCGGGATTCCCGGTTCTTTCGGGATTTTCGGGACAAAACTTAGTAATGCAGCTATAAAATAAGTAATGGGATAAAAATATAGTTTTTCGTGATAAAATTGGTGGATTGGTATTCATATATATGTCATCATCATCTTCCTCGCTTTGTCCCGGCATTTTGCCACGGCTCATGGGAGCCTGGGGTCCGCTTGGCACCTAATCCCAGGATTTGGCGTAGGCACTAGTTTTACGTTTTAGTGTATGTAATGCTGGACAAATTTGATAGCCCTGCGATGAGGCACTGGAACTCTGTGCACAAAAGCGAGAGGGCTCTCATTTTTGATGTAAAATAAAGGATAAATAGGCTGACATGGATTGTAATTGTAATTTATTTTATTTCAATTTTACCTATTCAGCACGCTCCATAGAGGATAGTTAATGCATTATATGCGTTAGGGTAAAAAGAACACAAACTACGATGTTCGACCTGAAAGTTTCAACAGCAGTTCGGTATTATTGAAGTTCTCAAGTATTTCCATGCACAGTATTAAGCCCTTTCGTCCAAAATGAACAAACGAACTCACATTGCTTTAGGGGTTTGTCTGTCCAATGAAAGTAACCGAGTGATAAGAGTAGTTTTTGTTTTGCCTGAGCGATGTGCGTGAAGATGGAAACCCATAAAACTTCTATTGAAATGTTGTATTAAGGATCTCTAGAAAATGTGATCGTGAATCAACAAATACGTGCCTACCTATTGCGATCGAACAAATCCCTAAATTTTGTTTTGAGACGGGAGCGTGGAGTTTACCTCGCCACTTCAATTATTTAAATACTTCAAGTTGGGTCCTAACGAAATTTCTTCGCAAATTAGCGTGAACTAACGAACATCCACCTATTGCGAGTAATGGAACCCGTAAAAGTCATTTTGGGCCGGTAACCGTGAAGTTGGCCACCCCACTTCAAGTAAAAAAAAAGATACTTCCAATCGGGTCCTAACGAAATTTCTTAGTGAATTAGCGTGAACTAACGAATACCTATCGATTACCATCGATGGATTTCGAGAAAGTCATTTTGGGGCAGTAGCGGGAAGTTGACCCCCATTTTTAATGTGAAAAAAAAAATTACTTGTAATCGGGTCCTAACGAAAACTCTTAGTTAAAACGCATGAACTAACGAATACTTACCGATTACAATCAATGCAAACCGTTTAAGACATTATGGGCGGGTAGCGTGAAGTTGATCGCCCCACTTTAATTTAAAAAAAAAATACTTCCAGTCGGGTCCTTACGAAATTTCTTAGTGAATTAGCGTGAACTAACGAATATCTATCGATTGCCATCAATGGATTACGTAAAATTCATTTTGGGGCGGTAGCGTGAAGATGGCCGCCCCACTTCAAGTAAAAAAAAACATACTTCCAATCGGGTCCTAACGAAATTTCTTAGTGAATTAGCGTGAACTAACGAATATCTATCGATTGCCATCAATGGATTACGTAAAATTCATTTTGGGGCGGTAGCGTGAAGATGGCCGCCCCACTTCGAGTATTAAAACATACTTCCAATCGGGTCCTAACGAAATTTCTTAGTGAATTAGCGTGAACTAACGAATATCTATCGATTGCCATCAATGGATTACGTAAAATTCATTTTGGGGCGGTAGCGTGAAGATGGCCGCCCCATTTTGTTTTTTAAAAAAATCTAACTCAGAGTCGGGTCCTTACGATTTAATATACTGAACTAACGTGAACTAACGATGAACTAACGATATAGCTATGCCTTTTTTGGAAAAAAAAAATGGGGCGGCCATCTTCACGAACATTGGCTCCCCTCGGGATTTAAACTCGGCAACCAATTGGAACGGCACCTGCGCAGACGTCGACGTCCGTGCTGCTTCCATCACTTTCCTGTTACACCCATCAGACAGGGACAACCGGACTGGTTCCCCCATCGACTTAGTACTTAGTGTTTCCGCAATCTCACCCTGCGTGCACGTCTGAGGAGAGTGAGAAATCTTGAGTTAAATGATTCTTTGTAGTGAAGAAATTACTGTTTAGGCTTTTTTTAGTGTGTTTTGAGAAATGTTACTCGAGTTTTCACTTGTAGGGTGATTTTGTTGACGGTGAAGTTAGTTAAGACTTGGTTTTCTCGTTAAGTCTCGATTAAAGCCCATACGGTTATGAGTTTTATATATGAGTGTAAGAATTAAGGATTGCTGCCTGCCGGGTGTCATCAGTTCATCACTCTGCTATTTGTTTGTTTGTTTTGATGAATGGTTGATTATGATTTATGATATAAGTATTGATACTATTGTGACTTGCAGTGTTAAGAGGATTTTCATTACTCCGTTGGGATGAAAATAGTTTTAATTGATTAACTAAACAAGCTTCCTTCGTGGCAAACTATTTTAAAGTTTGTTACTTCAACAGACATTTTTAGTGATTCACTAAAATGAAAGTGAACTTTGACTTTGGTAAAGTGAAACTGTGAACATGTCAAAGTTATGTGATCTTGATAAGTGATGGCTTTACACATGAGCTACGGTCGCAGACACAAATGCAACGGGAAAATGCATCATGTCGTGCAGTATCTTAGGTGACGTATTAAATAATATTAATATTTTGTGTTTTAAACAAATCTGCCTAGGCTACGGTGAACTTATGACTTGTGTTGTAATCTCTATAAATGATATTGTCTTCAGTTGCCGCGATAATTATTTATGAAATAAAACAACTGAAACGGATTATATCGGGTGACTAGGTCCAACCGATGACCACGAATGTTCTTAAAGGGTTTGAAACGAAGAAGTTTAAATTAGTATACGCGATATAATCCATTTCAGTTGTTTTATTATATCTTATCTCAATAGGTGTTTACTATGACACAAAGTTCTAGAACCGATGTCTGTCGTGAAAAATTTGGGTCCATCATATGTAAACTTTTTCGATGAAAACAACTATTTTCTACCGGTTTTCATACGAACGTCTCGACATAAGTTACGCAGATAAAAAAAAAGATAAAGATCTTAATTTTTCAATTTAGGCATGATCGCAAAAAAGAAAGATAAAAGATCTTTATTTTTCAATTTAGGCATATTACATGCACTTATGAACCTCAAAGAAAAATCTACAATCTATACCGGTTCAAATCCTACACCTCTGACCCGAGAAGATATCGGCAAGAAATTACGGCGGGACTTTTTTTTTCAATACAGTGATACATCAAATCTTAAAGTAAGAAGTGTAGTGTATGCTAAATATACTAAAATATAGATAAAAACGGGTCACACACGTATCTTTAAGTCGAATAACGCTCGACATATGTTTCGGTCCAATTCGTGAACCATACTCGTTTTTATCAATATTTTAGTATGTCTGAGTCTCACGGGAGTTTTCTATTAAAAGTGACTACTAAATATATATTTTTTTAATACCACAAAGGTGGCAAACAAGCATGCGGCCCGCTTGATGGTAGGCGGTCACCGCAGCCTATGGACGTTTACAATACCGAGGCATCATTCACGCGTTGCCGACCCCGTAAAAAACTCTTTACACCCTTTTTGAAGAACTTATTTACTCCATGTAGGTACTAGGTGTCTGGCAGATATAGCCGAGCGCTACCTAAACAGGAGCAGCCTGCAACTTTATGCACCTATCCCGTCGTAAACCGCACTCTTGGCTGCATGCGCATCCTGCCATTACACAGGCATACAGGCTGCTTCACTATTGCTTTGAAACTACTGTTTACAAATGAACATTTGGGATCAGAAATTATAATATCAGTTTATCAGCTACTGACGTTCGCTACTGGAGAAAAATAATAAACGACCGACGTCCGATCTGGCCTAGTGGGTAGTGACCCTGCCTATGAAGCCGATAGTCCTGGGTTCAAATTCAAATCCCAGTCAGGACATTTATTTGTGTGATGAGCAACGGATATTTGTTCCTGAGTCATGGGTGTTTTCTATGTATTTAAGTATTTATATGTATCTATTATATATATCGTCATCTAGTACCTACAGCACAAGCTGCACAAGCCTTACTGAGCTTACCGTAGGACTAGGTCGATTTGTGGCAGATGGTCCCGATATGAAAAAAAAAAAAATATTTTTAATTAAATATTACAGGAAATCCTTATGCAAATTAACTGAGCCCCACGTTAAGCTCAATAAAGCTTGCATTGTGGGTGGTCAGCCAACGATATATTTAATAAATAAATACTTAAATACATAGTAAACACCCATGACTCGGGAAAAAATATCTGTTCTCATCACATAAATATATGCCCGTACCGGGATTTGAACCCTGGACCGTCGGCTTCACAGGCAGGATCACTAGCATATAATTAAAACTAATGTGAGCCATGTTAATACTACTTAGTTACAATCGGATAAACTCACATGTCCCATGTCGCCTAGTGCGATATAATTACTCGTGAGTTTATCCGTTTGTAACCAAGTAGTAGAATCGTAGATAAATCTAGAAACAATGGAATGATTGAATCCAAGTTTAATTAAGTGTTATCATTTTGTGCCGTATGGTGCCGGCTTAGAGTAGCACCACCTCATCTCTTCCCTCGGGTGTCGTGAGGAAAAACGATAAAGGAAACCGAATTAACAGCTACTGCGGTCGCTACTCTTGCCAAGCTTGGCAACTATGGCAACATCCCCTAAAAATGATACAAATAATGTTTGGCGGCTTCAGCTGTGGACTCCTTTCGGCTGAAATGATGATGATTAATCTTTTGCAACACCGCCTATACAGAGTCTTTGACGGGATTCCGCACGGAACGACCGTGGACCATCTCTGGAACTGGTTTCATGGCGCCTTCATCTTTTAAAGAGCCGTATTCACTATTCATGTATGGAACGAATATACATAAATTTGATTAAGCTCGTATCTTCATACTCTTGCCGTATACGTATCTGGCGACGAATCAATTTTTTTTATCAGACAAAATAGAGGCCATATGCCTTTGCTCCGCGAGCCCAAAGAAAAATGTGGCAAACTTAGTTACGCCGGCTGGTATTGGCTTGCATTGGCGCGCGATTGTTATCTTTTTCTAACGAATAGAAATTGCCATAAACCGGAAAGAAACAAAACGATCTTCAAAGGCATATTATATTAAAAAAAAAAGATAAAAGATCTTTACTTTTCAATTTAGGCACATTACATGCACTTATGAACGTCAAAAAAAAATTACACCGGTTCAAACCCTACACCTCTGACCCGAGAAGATACCGGCAAGAAACTACGGCGGGACTTATTTTTTCAATACAGTGATACATCAAATCTTAAAGTACTTACATAATTATGCGTAGTCCGATAAGAAGATTTGTCAAGCGTATATAAATTATATCACTACTATATTTTTCTAAGCAAGATTCTTTGGACCGCACAAACTATCCGCGTTTATATTTTGTTTACACAGCCATGTTAGTCTTTTCCGTGACCTTCGAGACGTAATGTGTACCCTTGAACCTCACCTTAACGCCAGCGTCGGTAATCATCTAATGATTACCTAGTAAGGTTGCTCTGAGCTAGACATTCTTGAATGAAATGTAATATTTATAAATTTTCATATCAGCGGCGAGTCCGTCTAAAGTCAGCGTCATATAGTTAGTTACTGTCAGTATGGCCAAATATATCGATACACATCCTTACTGATATATAAATAAGGATCTGTATCGATATATTTGGTCATACTAATTCCAACTATCTACATGACGCTGACTGTACAAGTTGACCCCAGTTCTCCCGCTGGCTTCACAAATTTTCCTACAAATCAGAAGTCTTCCTGGCTCACGAAAAAAAAGGAAAGCCTACCGCCGAAATACCGAAATATCTACCGCCGTTAAACACGCGGGATTCCTGTCTATGGAAGCAGTCTATGTCCAGCAGAGGACGCCATAGGCTAAAACAATAGGGTACCTATCAAATTTACCTTATCGTTAAACGACCATTTTAGTTAGATATAAAGACATAAAATTTAAATACACAGTCAGCACATAGTCAATTCAGCTGCGACGACATGAAAGTAGAATACTCAGTGAGCAAAAAGACAGTTTAGCTGAATGGCTAAGAAATAGTAGATATTTCAGTGCTAATTTTTTTTTTTTATGACATAGGCGGCAAACGAGCAGACGGATTGCCTGGTGGTCAGCAATTAGCGTCGCCCATGGGCACCCGTAACACCAGGGGAGTCACAAGCGCGTTGCCGGCCTTTAAGGGGGGGATGAAGCTCTGGGAACCTTACTCACCATCAGGAACACAACACTGCATACCTGAAAGGTGGCAGTGCTATTATGGCTGTGGTCTTCTGTAAGGAGGAGGTACTTCCCTAGTTGGGCTGCCCCAGATTCAAGCGTGATGGTCATCGCTGTGCTCTACCTCTCATCTAATTTTACATCTAATTATATTTTATGAAACATGACAGAGACATTTTGTCTGTTCGCGTCGCCGCTCGCGCTACGGTATACAAAAAGAGCCGTATTCCTACACGTTGACATTAAATAGAACCAATAAAGCCTTTGAATCAAATAGTGTGACAATGTCCACAAACAAAACGCGAACCTGAACCTCTTTAGGTATACCCTGTATTTTATAAAGTAATTATGACATCAGATGACCGCAATGCCAATGACATGACGTGATGTGGAATTGAAAATCATACGTGAACAGCAATATAATTAGTCTCGGAATATAATGGCTTCGGAGCTATAGATGGACATATCAAGGCTGAGAGGATATGTTTATTGTTATTTACTTGATATTTTTAGTTCTTTGATTGTAAAAATATACCTGGTCCTTTATATTGCAGATAAATAATTAAGTATAGTTCAGATGACGCTGTTTATTTTTCTTCGCTTCGTTTTTATTTATAGAACAACTGCGTCTTTACGAGTATTCTATTGATTTTTAATGACCAAGATCAACCTTCAATCGTATTTTCCAAGCATCGAACCTATTTATAAATCCTTATCAACCTCAGACGTGTCAACTGGATTTCAACCTAAGCCTATTTATATTCTCCCAAATTAAAAAAGAAATCGCGTTTGCCGATCGAACCAACTATTAGACACTAAAGTAGGATATGTGCCGTCATAATTCCCGTTTCAAATCATATTTTATTTAGTTTGACAACTGGTCTGGCCTAGTGTATAATGAGCCTGCCTATGAAGCCGATGGTCCTGGGTTCGAATCCCAGTCAGGACATTTATTTGTGTGATGAGCACAGATATTTGTTTCCGAGTCATGAGTGTTTTCTTTGTATTTAAGTATTTATATGTATCTATCTAATATATATATCGTCCTCTAGTACCTACGACACAAGCCTTACTGAGCATACCGTCGGACTAGGTCGATTTGTGTAAGATTGTCCCGAAATATTTATTATTTATTCTAAACATCCTTTTTTCTTTACAGAGGGGCGGTGTGTGAGTGTCGCACCGCCATGTCGCACCACAGCGACGAGCAGTCAATGCTCACAGTCACCTCCGACTCGTTCTGGGAGCCTGGTAACTACAAGCGGACGACAAGGCGCGTTGATGACGGCCACAGGCTTTGTGGAGAGCTCCAGGCCCTGGTCCAGGAGAGGGCTGATATTGAGAAGACTTATGCGAAGAGTTTGAGAGGCTGGGCGAAGAAATGGAACGACCTTATAGAGAAAGGTGAGGAAAGACTTTTTTATTATTGTTTCTTCTTCTGGATTTAAGGTGAAGGTCACTGTCATCACTGCGGCGCTACCGCGAACAACGATATTCGTACATTTCGAATGTTTGTCTCTGTCACTCTCATGACACCTTAATTGGTGTAAAAGAGAAATATACGAACTTCGATGCTTGCGGTACCGCTCCTGACTCCTCCTGGGAGCCTGGTGAAGCTGACGATGACCAATTACCGTCGCCTATTACCCGCAACACCAGGCGCAACAATCACAAGCGAGTTGCCGGTCTTTAAAACATTTAACTACTTAGATTTCCCGTTGTGGCATTGGATATCCGCTCATATATTAATGATTTCGTCTGTATGGTAATACCTTTTCCGTAGGATAGTTAACGGCTTATATGAATGCTGGGGTAATGTTCTTATCTGACCTCTGACCCGTAGCTAATCGCATCTGATTGAGGCTTCATCTTGTAGGTGCAACTACATCGAGATGCATCGATAGTGAAGATCTCAAACAATAGGTATGATCAATGATCAATTGATCTATAGCGCGGGACAACATAAAGTTTACGACTTATAATATTAAACAACTTACGTTTTTGTTGAATCATTATTTTCTTGGCTCATTTTTGTATTAATATAGTGATTAAAAAAAGAAGAATGGCAATGGAGAGGATTATGCTTTGAGTGTCTGCTCGATCGCGAAATGATGTCAGCAGAATCAAAGTACCAATATAGCCCTCCAGATCGCTAAACTTAAGTGGCAGTGGGAGGGGTACGTTGCAAGTGATCCGATGGCCGTTGGGGCGGCAAAAGTTCCCGCGGTGCGACCACGTACCCCCACAAGGTGGGCCGACGACATTGGTTTGGTAAAGAGAAATCCACTCGCAGGTGACGCAAGCCCGGTCACTATGGGTTGGTTTGGGTGAAGCCTATGTATGTCCAGCAGTGGACGGAACGTCTAAATCCAGTACGAGCAAGGAATTAACTACAATAAAACATTGCTATTAATTTAATGTACAAGTTCATAAAACTTATACGCACACGGATTTCGCAATTTATTCCATGAACAGTAGCCATGAAATTTATCGGAGCTGTAGAGGTGGTTACAAACATGTGAACATGCACTTTATCGTCTTGAAAATAGAGGTGTTGTTCAGATTTTTGTGACCACCTCCACAGCTCCGATATATATATATATATCTGATGGCGACTAAACAATCCACGATGCCTTTATCGACGAGATGAATCCATTAAAGTGACAAGCAAAGGGACGTTTAGCAATCACCGTAATTAAGTAATACGATAGTGCCCGCATGTGTATTTAATGATTCTTCCGTAATCGGTGAAAACGTCTATTGAAATGCCGCATAATATGTAATTACAGCAAAGCGCGAGAATATAATTGCCGGTCGGTTATGATAAAGATGATTCACATTCTCAAATGCGAAATGAAAATAATAATTAGGGCCCGGGTACACTCGACGTTTTCCTGGCTATTGCATAGTGATCACGTCGCACGAACGCGGCGTCCCCGCAGCGTTCGATTTTATATAGGAATGCCTGGAAAATGCGGGACAGAAACAATAGCTCTTGGTGCAATCAGTGTTATATAGAACGCAGGATTGTCTATATCTTTATTGTAACAAGCACTTTTTTTAATACTACGGCGGTGTCAAACACGCATACGGCCCGCCTGACGGTTACCGTAGCCTATGGACGCCTGTAACTCCAGAGGATTCATATGCGCGTTGCCTACCCTTTAAGAACTTACTCCTTTTTTGAAGAAATAGTTAGCTCATACTGTATTTGGCGTTACTTTCTGCTATTTACTGATTTCAAGGACGATATTTTCGCACGAGTTCAACTAGTTTTCTTTTACTATTTCTCTTCTGAGTACCTGAGCGACAATACCAATCCTCTTTCCAAATAACCCGACGCTGTCGCGATATTGAATACTTCGTGTCTAGTAAAATTCTACGTACGAATGAAACTCGCTTTGCAATCTTGACAGTTCAAATTCCAATACAAGTTCGATACTAGGAAATCGCGTTTGTGTGATGTAACGATGAGGTGCGATTACGCTGGAGTATCTTTATAACCGGTTGGATACTTGGATAGTCCAATCAAGCATTAATAACATACCTTTCTCGCACTAAAGGAGTAAAAGCTTGGGCAGATAGGCGCGTTTTGAGAGCGTGGCGTGACAGCGGTGTGGCTAATGTAACGAAATAAGGCACACATTCGGACGGCAGCGTCGCGCCCCGCTGCGCCACGCCACAAAACGCGCCCTATGTGACCAAGCCTTAAGGGTATTTTCATAAGAGCTGGCTCGGGACTTGTGCTTGACTGTGTGTAGCCACGGAAGTCCATTGCTGGACATAGGGCTCCCTAAACGCCGCAGAGCTGTCTCTGGCACACGACAGCCACCGACTCCTAGTGAATATATTTCAAACGCATAAAGAAGAAAAAACAGTGTATTGTCTTCGGTGGCCGCTATAATTGACCTACTCATGAAATAAAACAAATAAAACGGATTAAATCGCGTATACTAATTTAAACTTCATTTCGACGATTCGAACCCTTTAGCAGCGTTCGTGGTCATCGGGTGGACTCCACCTCTTTTATTTCAAGAAAAACAGTGCTTATGACATTTAAGTGAAAAACCAAGGTGAAGATTCTTTGCCCAAAATCTTGCTAACCTACTCTCCTAAGTTGAATTACTCAATTGAAGGGATGTTTCATGAAAACAATGTCAATTAACTGATGAATATTTTAATGTCAATTTACTGATTTCATTCATACCTTCCCTCAAGGTGGTCCGACCACATTGTCGCGGGATACCGTTGGATGTGGAAGGCGCAGTATCGGTCTTCTTGGGTCGTTCTGGGGGAGGCCTATGTCCAGCAGTGGACGTCTTTCGGCTGACATGATGATACCTTCGTGGCGAAATTCCGCTTAAACCACATCGAGTTAGATGAAAATAATATTGATAAATAGTAGAAATGATGTCATTCGTAACAGAACCAAAGTAACCGATACAGCCTCTCGGATCGCGAAACTTAAGTGGCAGTGAGCAACTTAAACGGCACGTAGAACTGCCGTTGGAGCGTAAAGATTATCGAGTGGCGACCACGGACCGGAAGCGTGGTTAGGCCCCCACAAGGTGGACCACCGAGATGGTAAAGATCGCGGGAACCCACTGGATGCGGGTGGCGCAAAACCGGTCACTGTGGGTCCCTATGATGATGATGTGAATATCAAATCTGATGATATTTGGATAGACGGTGTTGTTTATGGGCAATCTCTTACCCATCCGTTCCATCTAAGTTTATTAACGTTCGGCATTGCGGTTTCCTATTTTTAGTCACCACTCTTTGCTCCAACTACATAGAAGTTCCGCGCCAACTTTAATTTTTATCTGTAAGATTTGAAAATGTATATTGAATTAAATTATAAGTAAGTAAGTAAGCTTTATTTGTAAATATAAGGACCGTATCATTAATTATGGAAACAAGTTTGTAATGCTCCGAAAAAAAAAGTATAACTTTTTCCGTCATCTGTCGTATATCTATCTGTCAGGCATATAGTCTACTATTTAAAAACGAGATAAAAAATATTATAAACAGTTTAAATTTCAAGATGAAAGGCCTATCAGAAAAACAACGACTTGCAATTGTGTCCAAATATAGCAAAGTATCGGGAATGACTATGAGAAAAATTGCTGCAGAAGATGGAGTAAGTCTAAAGGCAGTTTACGCTACAATCAAACGGTTTGGCATGAACCATACTTTAAAAGATTTGCCTGGTCGCGGCAGGAAACGGGGCCCTTTAAACCCAAACTTGGAGAAGAAGATTTGTAAACAGTTTGCTGAAAAGAAAGAGATCTCAATTAGAGATTGTGCAAAAAAGTGTCATACATCTGTAGCAATGATTCAAAGAGCTAAGGAGCGAAACTCGCTGATAACATTTAAAAAACAAAAACAGCCAAAACGCAGCAAAACTCAGCAGTCTTCCGTCAAAACTCGGGCTCGGAAGCTGTACGACCAAATTTTAAGTAAAAATGTTCAATGTATTATTATGGACGATGAAACCTATGTCAAACTTGACTATAAAACACTGCCTGGGCCGCAATTCTATACCGTGTC
The DNA here is from genome assembly GCA_022674325.2 of Grapholita molesta. Taxonomy (NCBI): domain Eukaryota; kingdom Metazoa; phylum Arthropoda; class Insecta; order Lepidoptera; family Tortricidae; genus Grapholita; species Grapholita molesta. The sequence continues at coordinate 593,185 of CP053133.2, read as the reverse complement.
GAAAGGTACAGAGGTTTCCAAAAATGATAAATCTATTTTCTGCGAAAAATTCGGACAAAAAGTGATGGTGTGGCAAGCTATTTGTCAGTGTGGCATGAAATCATCTCCGTTCTTCGTAAAGGGTAACTTAAACTCCGAAGTTTACAAAAAAGAATGCCTTCAAAAGCGAGTACTGCCACTCATTCGAAAACACAGGGGTCGAACATTATTCTGGACCGATTTAGCCGCGTGCCACTATGCTAGACATGTATTGGACTGGTATAAAGACAATGATGTCGAATTTGTTGCAAAATTGTTAAATCCGCCGAATTGCCCTGAAATCAGACCCATTGAGCGATTTTGGGCTCTGATGAAGGCAAAACTCAGGAAACATGCTAAGCCAACAGACAACATTGAGCAATTTAAAAAAGACTGGATTCGTATCCAGAAAACCTTCACTACTGTTGCTGTCCAAAGGTTAATGAAAAACATTAAAAGCAAAGTCCGAAAACTGGCAAAGGGAACCAATAAATAAATAATAAGTAGCTCTATATGTTATGATTTAAGGTTCAGAAATCGCATGTTTTTATTTGTTTTGCTGTAATATATTTTGTTTTCACAAATTATATCATTTTATTTGTTTCCATAATTAACGATACGGTCCTTAGGTTGTTACAATGGTGGTAATTTTGAACATAGTTTCACTATATTTTGCCAACAGGCATACAAATATTATTAACCTTATTCCTAAAAAACTAAAGTATCATGCATGTGCTTATATATCTATCATGCTCACTCTATATAATTGCTTATTTACAGTTTAATATACAGCAATGCTATCAAATATATGAGAATTAAAAAAATCTGTGTGTCAATTTCAATAATTTCATGTATCAGTGTGTATATACAAAAATGTGTGCTATGAGTAGGCAGCCTAATAATAATAGTGTATTTTTCCTTTCTGAGTTTAATTTTTTTACACATTGAATAGCAAAGGTCCACACCCAATCGATTTTAAAGTAGGTACACAATGCCAATATTTTGTCTTAAATAGTGTCTGTAACATCACCAGTGATCACTATGGGTACGAAACTTGTTAAGCGTTAATAAATAAAGTTTATATAGACATAAAAACAATTATATTCTTAACTTGGCATATCGAGATTCCGATATACAATTAAATTGGACACTAATTTGTCAAATTTATTCGTGTTTTTCTTGATGGTACGTATTACTATACCTCAGTTCAACAAGTTTTGTTATTGTACCATTAGTGCCGATCACTGAACATCACTATCTATTATCCCAATAAACACGTCTTTTCTACCCGTATTCAAAGCCCGTGTACCGTGTTGCACAAATATCTCAGACAGCAACCCACAGCTCCGCAAACTATTAAAGCCTTTTACGACTAGCGACGAAGAGTCTGGAAGAACGCTTTGTCCCTTTGATGTCTTCGTGGAACGATGCCGGTATTCAATTTACTAGTATATGGTACGTATACAATATACATATCTCTTTCATACCGCTGTCGTATCGCGTTCTGTTCTGAGAATTGAAAATATTACAATTTACAACTTCCCCAAATTGTCACTCACATTCTTAAAACGTGTTTATAGATTTGCTTGTAAAGTACGTAATACCTATTGAGATAAATAAAGCGTATATTTTATCTCTCCGTAAGGTCAAAAGTATGTATTCGATTCGATAGCCCCACGCACTTGCGGCGAACGCACGCACTCACGAGCTCTCGTAAATTTTAATTTTAATTATTCGAGTTAATATGGCTAAAGTAAGTGTACAAACTATTGTAAACTACATACAGACGGCTATAGAACCCCTCGAATTAAAAATATCCGAATTGCACTTCAAACTAGACGCGATTTTGGCAAAATTAGAAACGACGAACATAAAAGCTCCAACGGTTAACGGCAAAGATGAAGACAAAACACCATTACAAGAACGCATACTTCGGGAGCCGAATATGGGCGGTCCGGCCCCTAAGCCAGCACCACCACAACAAGAATGCATACATCAGGAGCCGAAGATGGGCGGTCCGGCCCCGAAGCCAGCACCACGACGCCAACCAGCAGGTACACCAGCAAGCCGCGACAACATCAGCACATACTGCTGTACATCCATCTCGGAAGTCACTCCCACACCCTGCACCTGCCTCCGTTGCACCAGCGAGTAAGGATAGGTACAGCTGCACCACCTCCAAACCGACTCCGGCAGCTCTCCGTGATGAACAGTGATCGTACTTTTGTCAGTAGTGCCCAAAATCAAACTGTTTGAACCAAGAATCAGATAAAATCAAAAATCAAAATAAATAGCGTATTAAACAAATGTGAAATACAGACAATATTCTCAGAACATGTAAAGCCTAACCCAATATTCATAATGAAATGAAGGGTTAATTTACTACGAGTATATGAGATAATGTAACAGTTGCAATAAATACAAATAAAATACAAATACAAATGCGTTTATTTCATTACTTTTACAGTGCATGTTAGGTAAGTACTCGTAGGCAAAATACAAATTTTAAAATATTTCGCAATGAAAAAGGCGCGGGTATACGTACAGGTTGCTGGATTTAAACCCGCCCTTGGTCAGCTAATTGGAAAGTTATTATTATTAAGTTAACATGGTTATCCATACTCCTCCTTACTGAAGACCACAGCCATAATAGCACTGCTACCTTTCAGGTATGGATTCGGGTTCCTGATGGTGAGTAAGGTTCCCAGAGCTCCAACCCCCCTTAAGTCGGTAACGCGCTTGTGACTCCCCTGGTGTTGCGGGTGCCCATGGGCGACGGTAATTGCTTACCATCAGGCAATCCGTCTGCTAGTTTGCCACCTTATGTCATAAAAAAAAAAAAAGTACTCGTAGGCAAAATACAAATTAAAAATCTTTCGCAATGAAAAAGGCGCGGGTATACGTACAGGTTGCTGGATTTAAACCCGCCCTTGGTCAGCTAATTGGAAAGTTATTATTATTAAGTTAACATGGTTATCCATACTATAACATTATAAATGCGAAAGTGTGTCTGTTAGTTAGTCCGTCTTTCACGGCAAAACGGAGCGACGAAATGACGTGATTTTTTAAGTGGAGGTAGTTGAAGGGATGGAGAGTGACATTGGCTACTTTTTCCAGCGGGAAAACATCCCATTCCCACGGGCAGACTCAATAAGTATGTTACATTTTCCCCTAACCATGGGCATCAGTAGTTCATATTTATGATTACAAATTGATATACTAACTATATATTAGCATAGACAGTATAATGCGTAGGGAATAAATGTACAATTATAATAACTAATTCAGAAAAAAAATAGTGTTTCAAATAGTGTTTTGTGTGAATTAAGACAGAAAGGAATGCCTCGTTCTTAATTGGAATCCCCGTAATAATTATATAAGAGTCGCGGAGTGGAGAGGCCATCCCCGCGGCGCGTGGAGACACCGACGTCATCACTCCGGCTTCTGCGCCGGAGTGATGACGTCGGTGCCGCCTCTAGCCGGTGTCGGCAGCGTCTCTACCGACCGACGCTGTACACGAGGTCGGATGTCAGCAAAACATTTATATACATAACTGACCACCGTTTGACCACAGTCACATTTGATGGTAATTTTTTTTTTTACAACGACGGTGGCAAACTTTGTTGGCAAATTTTAAAAACGTAGTCAAATCTAACAAGAGTCAACACAGCTGATGTTCTCAACTATGAAATTTGTTTCCAGATTAAAACGATCACCAATAAAAAAAACTAATGGGTGACGAGCGATATTTACAACCTCTTAAATATATGAATCTTCATATACCTTAATGTACTGCCAGAGTTGTGAACAAAGATCAGGTAAACAATATAACAAATGATTATTAAATAGGTCCCGCTTAGTTCCTTTTCATGCTAGTAATATAATTTGATATAAACAATATGTAAGCACATTTACCATGGGGATTATGTTGTTTTTATGGCATACAGCTATATGATCTTATATCTTTACGAGTATCCATATACTACTGTTTTCTAAGCGTTTACAGTGACAGTAGAAACTTCCGATTTCCAATCTGCTTTCATAAACTACCCAGTCCAGTCATGTTCAGTCTAGACGGATCAAACCCTAGGCACGTGCTTCAGGTAATACATCCACTTAGAAGTTGTTTAATGTTTAATTTAGCACGTGTCTACTGTAAGTCACTGCCCATCCTACTAATATGGCTTAGTACTAACAACAACACTATTAGCCACTCAAGTGCTTTTGGTAGCTGTAGTTGCCAGCTGTCATCCTTACTTTATTATAATAATAGAAGTCACTGAGAAATTTCAAGCACGTGGGTTAGCTGTACATATTGGTGGACCTTATTATATAAGGCATAAGATCCACGTACGGCTACGAGTGTTGCTGTGTATACCAATGCCAATAGCATTCGGTAGCATATGGTCTCCTGAAACTCGCTTATTCTGAGTACACAAGTGCCTTACGGCTATGCTGTCTACCCATCTTTTTTTTATCTATTTTGTTTAGGACCTTTGTTTAGTAGATATAATTCAAATGATTATATTCGATTTTAAGCTAACATGGTCATTCACATTACAACTATTACTTAAAACGGGATAGTTACCATGTATATTAGTTATTCCGTGAGGATGGCGCTTGCAACAGTGCCGAAATATCGGAAACTCATTAAAACTAATATACATGGTAACTATCCCGTTAAGTTGTAAGGTGTGTAATATTACTAAAATATAGTTTAAATTAAACATAATAATTATGTAACCAAAAACACAATAGCAATATTTAGACATGTTGATTTTTAAATTCGATAAAAGGCGTGTATATGCAAATGGTGCATATAAAACGTTGCATTGCTTCTGGTCTTAGCACTCGTTAGATAACAACTTTAACGGCGCATGCGTTCCGAATTTAAACGCGCGAATGACACTTTCGATTTTCAAATCTGTCCAATCGAACGTGCAGAAACGGCCATCGAATCCTACGCAGGCTGAATTACAGATGGTCGGTTATTTCAACAGAGCACTGGCGACTTATAAATCGGGATACATCATTTGAAAATGAAACATAATACGATCAAATTCTCGCTTATAATATAATGATAATTTAATTGAAACTTTCTTGTTATTTGTCTGAAATAGTATAAGTACCTCTAGGTAACCTCTAGGTAATCTCTAGGTAATTAAAAATTAGAGGTATTCGTATGATGTTTGTCCCAAATGGTTACGTTTTGTCGATTTGACATAACTTGGAGAAGCTTTTAACGTAATATTATTTTACCATGGCATTAGTGTTTCCCATATAAATAACATTATCACTTACGAGTTTGAGACGTTTTTTTACGTCAAAAGAAACTTACACTAAATAGAGCCTCTGTTTATATACTTTTCATGTAGGTAGTATATATGCGTATCCATCGTTGGTAGTTTCGACATCTGAGCGATAGAGAGGCAAGCAGGCGAACTAATGAACGAATAAATTCCTACCAGAAATCGGTCTGTTTTCCATATAATACTTTTTTTTTTTGTTCTCTCTGTTACTATTCAATCGAAACGAAATCACAACTTTAAGACAAATTGGACGTGCAGCCTTATTCAAAATATTATCACAGTTGGAGGGTTTTCTTTCGGTAACGTGGTACGAGTAGGACAGTTTCTAGAACTTTCCATTTCGTTGCACATGTTTTATGCTCGTCGCATTCGGCGTTTGCGTAACGATGAAAAGCTTCGGTGAAAATCGAGTGTTTGCATTGACTGAGCCGCGAGTTACGAATGTCTCAATTGGCCAATCTCTACTTATTGGGATTTTCAATGCGTCGTCGTTAGCATAATCGTGAGGTGTGTTAGAGATTCGATTAATTGTAATTTATAAATGCGACAGTACACATGTATGTTGCATATTAGATTGTTTCTTAAATATGTAGGAACAATGCTTTAATCAACTATTGTTGTTATGGTCACCTATTCCGGTTTTGTACAATCAACCAATATGATTTCTGGGCATTCTTATATGAAGGGGAGGAGACTAACAATCTTTGTACTCGAATTATCATCATCATCATCATTAATCAGGATATACAGTAGTCCATAACCGCTAAAGAGCGCCATAGTGCCCTATCTTTCCGCATCCAGCATCTGCCTGCAATCAATCGCAGATCGTCATCCCACCTGGTCGGGAGGGCGTCCCACACTACGTTTTAGTACACATTTTACTCATTTGCAGTATTGAGTTGACATCCTACTCGATCTGTAGCCGGAGTCAGGTTCACACTGTTGTGCTATGTCGTTGTTCAGATTTTCGTGACCACCTCCACAGCTCTCGATATATCAAATAGCGACTGTACATCATGGTAGGCCTATATTAATATCTTCCACACTTTTGATTCCCGCGATAACTCGCTAACATGCACAATCTTTACCACCACAACTGACAAGGCATTTACCATTCCATACTGACTCGTATGGTTCAGTTTATAAAGTCCATTTCTCCATAATTTTCAGCGAAGTAATTATACCGAGTGGAGTTAACCGCGGAGGTGCAATTTGCGTTAATAGCTGGAAAATGCAGATTGATATAAGCGTAGTTAAAACATTGGCAAGCTCTTAAATCACGCCATATTTTATAAAATTCAACGCTACACTCCGGGAATAAGGTTTGTTTTCGAAGCAAACAGCTCCAAGATGTGATATTGCTAAAGTTATTGTGGAAACCTTCGTGATGATAAACAACCCTGGGTGCTTTTAACCGGTCGTTGGAATAATTTTAATTAATTTAAGCCCGAGGCTAAATATTAGGAGTAATGAGAGTTATGCTTGGATTATTGCGACATTTTAGCGAAACCTGTTAAGCCAGCAAGGCCAGACTTCAAGTGTAAGGTTCACACTGCGATTCAACTGTGAATTAAAGAAAAAACATGAAATCGAACTATATTTACGCAATCTGTTGTCGTTTGTAATGTTATAAAAAATAACACAATACAGTTGCAATACAGTCTTGAGTTTGTAACAGAAAAACACTAGACTCCGTACGTACTATAGACAAAAAACCACTCCGGAGAAACAAAAACTCCAACCTCGTTTCCCGACTCTAGCAACTGTCACTCTCTAAGGTACGTAGGTACAGTCAGCAGCAAAAGTTGCTAAGCGTTTGAAGTGTTCAAAATGACCTGCACGCGCTCTTATTCTCTTGACAATAGAGACGTGTTGACCTCATTTTGAACACCTCAAATGCTTAGCTACTTCTGCTGCTGACTGTACCATTGGAAGTAAAAGCTGGTATAATATACAATCATATTTAAACAATCTACACACACAGATTAACAGTTAACATATTTCTCCCTTCTATGGTATTGAGATTCGGACTTAAGCATTTTTGATATCATATCCATTTAACAAATTGTTATTGGCTAGTCTAGAAGACCGAGTATATTTTATGGTGAGCTTGTGAATGCGTGATATTTACTTTTGTACTAAAGTCTCTGTACTAAAAATAAAGATATTTACCGTCAAACTTTTACAAGAAACATTTAACTCGATCTCACCATAACCGTATTTCATTAAATCAGGTAGCTCAAGCTCAGTAAATCTTTTCTCCGAGCGGCGAAGACAAAATTAAACGACAGAGCGTCCACAACATTATGCTACGACCACATTATCGCACGAATATTTAACGAGACAAATTCGCTGCAACGCAAATGTTCCGATCTGAATCCACCGATTCCATGTCTTTTTTCTGAATAAGTGAATGCAAAGGGCTTCATTTCAAGTGAGTGTGTGTCTTCTCAGTTTCGTTTTTTGTTCATATTTCAAATACCTATGTATAAGCGTGGTCAATAGTTGTTTTCTGATACAGTACACAACACAAATGCGTTATCCATCTTACCACCTATTACGAACATCTAATTTCGAAAATTTTGTGCATATTTGTCGAGACAGAAACAATCGCTCGGTTGCGAATTTCTACTTTCGCGATAGGCCTTCAGACTATTATGAGGATAGTTGTAATTTTTCAGTTACATGTAGTAATTTGGAAATCATGGAAAGAATTGGAAATGAATGTTTACGCAGAGACACGAATATTCTACCGACAGTGTAACCGTAGCATTATTTGCTTTCATAGTCGTAAAGATACACGAAAAACGACCTTAAAGTACACAATATAGAATTTAATTTTACAAAAACGGCGAGGATAAGTAGTGAGGGGTAGAAAACCAGTCTCATCTTGCAAACCGCGTCAATATCGCAAGTGTTGACTTGCGTTTCATAACTGATTTACACACTGAGAACAGGTGATGTAATGAGGTACTAATTCGAAAAGACCGAAGAAGTCGTAAGCCAAGTCCTTGCACTGGAGAAGGCTTGTGGGCTACAATAGTAATTAAAACTTTATTTCACGGCATTTTAGCAAGTGTAGTGACTCTAATAACTGATAAACCAAAAATATATTATAAAATATATTCAAATTTTACGCTTAATCACTTAGTAATTGACTCGTTTCATCAGCAATAGTAGGAGGGCGTTACATGTCTTGATATTAAACAATATTGAACTGGGTAAATGTAATTCTAAAATTGCCCGACATGTTGTCCAACTCGTCGGCCAACCCGGTAAAATGTGTCCTTCAAATCGCTAATAAACTAAACCTTTCCTTTACCCTCAGGACCTGAATACGGCACGATGGAGGCGGCGTGGAAGGGCGGCATGGAGGAAGCTGAGAGGCTGTCCGATCTTCATATCACTGTACGCGACAGGCTTGTCAATGACGTCATAGCCCAGATCAAGAACTGGCAGAAAGATACCTACCACAAGGTTAGTGTCCTCACCTCTCTAGTCAAAACGAAAGTTTGTTCCATGACTTTGGATATTTAAAACTAAGGAATTAAAACCACATTTCTTGAGTGAACGGATATAATTAAACACACGTAGTTTTATGTGTTTACGTTAAAGAGGTTTTGAGTGATAGAAATGTTAAAAGTGGCACCAAGTGGTTCGTGTAATATTACACTCTGCGCTGGCTAGCCAGTTCCTTTGCTTGAACTTGGCTTGACACGCAGCCGCAAAAAATAAAACAATGTGTTTGGCGGTTTAAACTTGTTAAACTCATAAGCTAAGTGTCTTCGGTTTAATATTCCTCCTAGTTTCTGCAATATAGCAAGCGTAACGTTTGATTGGTAGGAGTGAATACATCTATATGGAGAAGCCCTAGAATCGCCACGGTCGTGCAATTTATAAGTTCCGATAATACTAATGATTCTGGTTAATAAAAACCATGTGAAAAGAAAAGATGTGTTCACTACTGCCTTGCACTTTTCAACTTTCTGTATATTTTTTTCTTTATGTACAATTCTGCACATTTTATTGTAGACTTTTTTTATAAATATCATTGTGTGCTCTGACAATTTAATGAGATGTTAAGGGTACACTAGGCAAATGTTGCCCCTGTCTGTGTCAAGGGACACGCACAGAGACAGCACCCGCCAAATTCCATATTATTTATATTATTCACAGTTTGACAGGGCGCTTATTCTTATTTTTATCCACAACAGTTACTATGACAGACATATACAGTAGCCTGATGCTATTTAAATCCGAGTTCCGCTTCTGATCATAAATCGAAATGATTCAAAGAAAGATAAACTTAGATGCGATTTACCAAAATAACCTTTATTGTATTTATGTTTCATCTCCGAATATATCCTTGTGAAGTCTTGCTGTATCTTTGTATTAAAAAAAAACGAATTTCGCTTAAAACTTTATGAGCATGTTATTTCAGAAACAAAGTGAACTAAAAATCTAATCTCGCTAAAGCATCACATTTTCTATTGTAACACGATAACTTTTAAGATAAAAATGTTTACTGAGAAAATTGAAAATCGATAACGGAATGCTTGTTGTGATCTCAAATGTTTCCTCTGGGTTGATAACCTGAAAACGTTCGTACTAGAAACGCATTGCGAATGCATACATTCTTGGGACTATTGCATAATAACGACTGTCAGACTTCAAAGACTCACAATATTTATGTATGTCACTTTGCACATAAAAATCGCGCAATATCCAAAACAGCGTTAAATAAAAAGCCAAAACGTTATAAGATGAAATGTAATATATTTTTGATGTGCTCGTGTGTCTTAGGGTAAAAACCAAAAACCCTCATGTTTCCCAAATAAGAGCAAAAAATGTTGACCGAGCCGATCCAAGCAAAATAAATAAATAAACACACACATCCTTACACAAAATGATTGAGCCCCACGGTATGCTTGAGAAGGCTTGTGTTATGGGTACTCGGCCAACGATAAACATAATATACAAATACTTAAATACTTAGAAAATACCCATAATCCAGAAACGAATGTATGTGCTTATCAAACAAATAAACGCCCTCACTGGGATTTGAACATAGAACCGTCGGCTTCATAGACAGGGTCACTTCACTAGGCCAGACTTGTCGTCAGTCAAATGTTTGTTTGCTTCTTACGTAGATATATTTGCTTAGAACATATGTTTTAAAAGAATCCCTGGGCTCTCTCTTTACAATTAAAAAAAAACCCTTGTACTACGAGAATCCGACCTCTAATGCCAATCTTTACTATGTACTTGTCTCTAAATACACTCACAGGCTTGGCAACCATCCAGGATTGCTATTATCCACTACCGAATACAGTAACAAGCTAGGCTAATATGATCCCCCGTAGGAACAGTTGTCTCAATCATGGAGCTCCAACTAGACTGGTCCTCAGAGACTTGAACCTCAGCAACAACAGTCCAGTTCTCTAGTATCATGTGTCAGATCCACAGACATGATGGTTGATAATCTTCCACATGCGGTCGTGATACTCGTCATCAACAAATTGTAATATAATTCTGGGCTCGAATTAATATTTGGCCGTGTGCTTTATCTGCCGTCTGGCTTTGTATACAGTTTAGTTTCTGGTTTTATAACTGTTGTGAATTATTATAATACAGATTTGCCAAAAGTATTGAGCACACCCTTTTCTTCTAACTCTAAATACCATCTCTATCTAAATGCAGTTCAATTTTCTGATAATTCAAACCTTAATATATGTACACCACAAGAGAACATCAGTTAAGAATACATAAAAGTACGTATTAACATAAAAGAAGAAACAAGGAAACATAAAAGGACCAAAAATTCTGCAAATTATCTATGCAATTATGCAACGACCAATATCTAATCAGTTTAAATTTCATTGATAATATGTCATCAGAAAAGATATATCATGTTTTCATATAAAAAACATAGGTGCTCAATATTTCTAGCCAAGGCTGTATAAGTGATTCAAAAGAATGGTTTAATTCTTTTGAATCACTTATCCATTGCCCAAAATCGCATTAAAATCTAGCGTGGCAGACATCGGAACGAGGCTTTTGTTTTCTGCTGTGTTTTGAAGCAGAAACACAACTTTTTGTGGAAAATTTATAGAAGCGGGACTTCTATTTGATAAAATACGCGAGAATTCCAATATCCATGTCATACAAATGGTGTTGACAGCTGAGAATATGAAAACTTTAAATCCCTTGTGCTCTGATTTTCACTTGCACAACAACACCGGCGACGACATATCTGATTGGCTGATTATTTCTGTTCCATTTCAAGCTACACTTTAATAACATTTTATTAGGGAATAACTCCATAGCAAATTTTATTAAAATCGCTCCAGCCGTTTAGACGTGAAGAACTAACAAAATAACAAACACTCAAGAATTTTCGCCTTTATAATGTTAGTTTAGGGAAAAAACGTAGCTTATGTGTTAATCCAGGGTAAAGAGGTAACAAACATACACACTCACAAACTTTCGCCTTTATAATATTAGTGTAGATTCATATAGAATTTACGGGATGAAAGGATATTTTTTGTGTGTAATGAAGGAAGCAAACTATGTTTCAAATTAAATTGTAAAACAATATCACCATCTGTATAGTCGGGGACGGGAGTCGACACTGTCAACTCGGCCATTTATCTTTACCATCTCACAAACTTCAAGATGACCTGGATAGGATAACTTGTGTTAGAATATGTTCTGTTAATTATATCTTCAACATTTTATTAAATAATTTCTAAAGCAAATTAAACTAAGTATTAGCCCTCGAAAAATTAAATCGTTTTTTACTTAACACAGTTATCTTATGTGGCCATTTGCATACATATAAAAAAGCAAGATTGACTGACAAAGGCGAGTTTGTTCTTAGTACCAATGTGCCGATTTATCCGGCATTAATGAAACAAATCTCATGATGGCGCCGTAATTACGAATCGGTAATCGAATGAATGTCACCTAATCTCGGATTACTGAGTCAAATTAGCTTTTAATTGGCAATCTGCCTTGACCTGTTGGCGTGACTGTGTAATGACAGATAATTTAACCCGAGAGTTTATTGACCTAAACATTGTAAACGGTATACATTCACGACTGGGTCGTAAAGTTGAGTGCTACGGTCAACAACGTAAATATTTGTGTTGAACTGTAATCACGCAGCGTTTCATAATGTACAACGCTTCTTGAGACGTGTTAACTGAATGGTTAAACTATGATGGAAAGATGGTGCTAATGTTATTTTTTTACAAGGCTGACCAACGTTTGACCTCAGTCACACCTGATGGTAAGTGTTGACGAGGTCGAGGGTGAAGCACGCTGGTTCAGCAACAGCCTATTCACTCTTATCTTGAAAAGATCCAAATTCTATCTTTTATCTTTTCTTTATATCTTTCTTACATTTGTATGTTGCCTTCATAAGCTAATAAGTAATATCTCGTAACACAAATGACTGAATAAGCATTTCAACTGCAATATGTGACAAGTCATTTGTCAAATAAATATGTTTTTTCTGATACTGCTGGTATACTGGTATCTCTTTGGAAGGTTTTAACTGTTAAACTCGGAGGTTGGAGAGAGAAATATTTTTCTCACTGTGGTATTATTACAGTGACAAGGACTTAAGTGCACAAACTAGATTAGAATTCCGATGTTTGTTTCCATTATTGATTCAATAAACAAGTATATACCATTCAGAAATCGCTCAATCAGCATTCGAATAATGCCAAGAATGATATTATAAAAGTGTCTTGAACGGATCTACTCTAAGTGGGCGATTACAGTAATGACCATAATTTGAATGGACTGATTATGGGCACGGATATGCTTAGAATACTGTAGGAGACAACATAAAGAGAGGATTATGGCACTGACCCCGCCTTATCCGGTGAAAATGATGATTCATCACTTAATACACGATCTCAAAATTTGTTGTTTATTAGTTCGGACTCTTTCGAGGTCAGCTATATCTCGCTTTTTATTAAGATCAGGAAAATAACGCTTACGAATAAATACGCTTTATGAATTATTTCAGTAATCTCGTAAATAAGATTCAAGATTCCATTGTTAACGTTATGGTGAATAACATAATACGCAAATATGATAGCTTTTAAATTAATTTCCTAAAAAACGCACGACGAAAATAGTACAATTCTTCTAATCCTAAACCAACGAGCTTTTGTGGAGTGGAGGCAGTGTATGTGCAAAAGTTGTTGAGTGTTTTAGATTTTTAATTCCAAGCAATATGGAAATATATTTAATATGGAATAAGTGCCCTCGTCTTGAAACGGCCAGGGTCAGAGCGATTGGTGTAATTGCATCAGACCTTACGAGTAGTTCCCATGCGGGTCCGCCAAATTGGTGCTTCAAGAGAATCATGGTCTCAACTCAACTGAGTCTCGGCTTGAGCGTACTCCAGCCGCGCCTATACCTGCATCCATTAGGTGACCGTCTTCGATCAAAATTTACGAATATCGAATGTCGCGGTAGCGCCATAGCAATGCGACATGTGTAAGTAACTGTATAGGTTCATTTAATTACTTTGCCAATCCGGTTTCTACGTTCTATCGCAATTTGTTTATTAGCACCCGAACAGCGAATCACATCCACGCTTGCGCATATTCGGTAGCATTAAGCCAATATGAACTGACGCACGTGGCTCGCATACCGTCGCGGTCACCGAGAACGCTGTCTACGGAACAGCGTATGTTCAGAAGATGAAACAGCGTTTGCTGACGTTTTGGAACTAGAAAGTGAACGTGCGGCCTTTTAGAGGACGCTGGGCACCGGAAACATTCGTACGTGCCTATGCGGTTAAACCGTATGCGATTTGATAACGAATATAGGTACATATATTTTTGTATGGTATTCTCATTTAGTACCCAAAAATAGACATAGAGCTACAGTTATGTTACAGAGCTTTGTTCAAAGAATGTTTTAAGTCATTGATTATTTAATTTTATCCTCTATAATGTATTTATATATGAAAAGTAATTATTCGTGTACTCACACGTCATTTGCTTGGTGATGTCAGCTACCAAGGATGCTTTATTAATATTGAAGACATGCACTTTGCATTCAATAAAGATTTGTTCCCGACCGCTTATTATACAGACGCCGCGTAAACGTATTGAAATGGAAAATTATCATATTGTATAAAGTTTTTATGGCAAAGCGACCTGGGGCAGAGTATTCTAGCGTTTGAGAACAAATGAAAACATCGTGAGGAAACTGGACTAACCCCAATAAGGCCTAGTTTACCCTCTGGGTTGGACGGACAGATGGCAGTCGCTTTCGTAAAACTAGTGCGTACGCCAAAACCTGGGATTAGTTGCCAAGCGGACCTTGGGATCCAATGAGCCGTGGCAAAATTATTATCATCATTCTTGTCGGTGTAGCTAGATGTAGTTGTCCCCATTTCTGCCGGTCCGAGGCGAGCATCTTGATGTCCTGGTACGACACGACGTTTACCTTCTTTATCTGGTTTATATAACTTTTTCTTGGTCTGCCTCTCCCTGTCCTTCCATTTATCTTCCCTTCTATTATGTTTCTAATGAAATCGTCGTGCCGTAGCAGGTGCCCTAGCATTTTTCCTCTCCTATCCCTGACAGTACTCATCAGGATTCTCCTTTCCTTCACTCTACCAAGTACGTCGTTGGTCACTCGCTCTGTCCAGCTTATTCCTTCCATCCTTCGCCACCACCACATCTCGAATGGTTCCAAGTATTCTTCATCTCTTACTTAAAATTATATGGGCATTTATTTTTGTATACACCTATATCTACTCGTACGAATCAGGGGCAGGCTATAGTGTTTAATATACTGGATGATCGTAGCTTATTATTCGGCAATGGGTCAAACTCTTGATTGACAATTGTATTATGACATACATTGCAAGCTTACAAGTGCATTGTTACGTAACACGCCGTCAAGATATTACAAAACGCTGCATTGCGATTAAATGGTCAAGTCAATACAATAATTGATGTGTACCTACTGTGCTTTTGTTCTGGACTGGACTATTTCGTCACCTTTTTTTCGGGAAATGACGAAATTTGATCTTATTTTGCCAAATGGATACTTAAGAAATATGATCGAATCAATGTATTTAGATTATGAGTGCTAGTTCAAACTTTATTGAATTCAGATTTAGTTAGCACACGGGTGTATGAAGCAGGATTTGAACCTGCTTCTTCAAAAGCGGCTGACGCTCTAAACTACACCACACACCCGTCAACGTACTTATGTGTAATCTTATTATTGTTTCTGACACTGTTGACTATCATTTTTTTTGTGATTCTTGCATGTTGGAAAATGGTCCAAAAAAATATTTTTCATTCGGACTACAATCCGGCTTGCCTGCTGCTTGCTATCTTAGTTGCGAAACAGCTATCAAAATTAGACATTTGCTTGTATTACATGCGACTTTCATATATACTTATATACATATTGCACCTTAGGCCTTGGTAATAAGGTGTAAATGTAAATATACCTCTGACGTACAAAACTTTTAAATTTTAACATCGATATAGCAAACAGCGTGACGATTGTAATAACGAGTCAGCGGCTATTGTTTTGTGAACAATCGATTCTCGTAATAGGACGTTGAGTATCTCATCTGTATGCTGAGTACAACGTCGTAAATAACTAATGGAGGATTTGAACTAACAAGTCGAATAAATTAACCAAATCATTTGTAGGTTAGCCCTTTGACCGCGCGAAATTCGAAGGTCGAAAATTGTTTCTCTTTTTATATCGTTTTGCGAAAGAAGAAGAGAGAAGAGACAAGTAGAGTGTAGTTGTTCGCGTTAGGTCCTCAGATTGTCGATGGAAAACTGTAGGTACTCCGGCCGCCTTGGTATGGTTCGTTAGTAAGACTTAGTAGACATCGGAATGTAGGGCTAAGTTTTATGACGGGCGGGGAATTCTTACATCGATAAAATGAATTATCGATTTTTTCCGGTTCACTAGTAATCTCTCAGCTCTCGCTTTATTAGGAAGTGTGTATTTTAAAAATCGGATGTCGAGGGACAGCTATCCACCGACGCGATTTAGAGATTTTAGCATTAAAAAGGTTAATAATACTTATTGGTAGTTCCACGAGAGTTGAGGCGAATGGATTACGCACACAACTATATGAAGTACTGATTGAATGAATGTAATGAATGAGTAATTTCAAAATATTCCTATCATTACATGAGATGTTGTTGTATGCGTGACTTCAACTTTCGTGAAACTAACTATATCAGCCCTGGCTTCTAAACTGGCAATATGCTGAGTTCAGTCGATTTTCCTTTCTCTGTCACTGTTTTTGTTTATGTGTGTTGTCGCAAATAAATATTTTTTATCTATATCTTTTATGTAATACGTATTGATTTTTAAATCGATAGCTTTGCAATCGTAGAACGGGCAGAATCTTCTTTCTCCGTTTCTTAATCCTTTGACTTCGCCATGATGACGTCAGCTCAAAAACGCCAATACATTGAAGACACGAAGGCTTCAGCGTAGCAATTGACATTGTATGACGCAAACTAGCCAGCGTCTATTAAGTTGTGCCGAAACATGGGCATGGGCCATGGGCAATGGTCGTCATAGTGGGACGTAGCTCGTAGGTGCGAATTTATTGAGTAATCTTCTAGCGCCATTACCGGACCTTATACGGATGGATGGTATTTTTTTATGTATTGCATGTCGAACAATCTATTACCATCTTTCAACACACTATCATGGGATTGTTTTCAGGCACCAGGCAGCTATATTTGCTTACATTATTTTCTTTTTCTATATATTCGGATATACAAAAAACCTGAGAAGATAGATTTGGATCGTAAAAGGAACTCTGGAATACTGATAAATGGAGATAATAATAACAGGCCTTATTCATCTGTAACGATGTATTAAGCAGCATCCTGTAAATGACACCTCCGTTCGTGGGTGTATAGCCCTGTGCCAGAGAGGATCCCTCGTCCACACACGCGGCAGGTGTATGCGCCCCCAGGTGGGTTGGAGGCCTGCTCGTGGCGCCTCATGCGTTTATTAAACCAGGCATCGTCGTGCTTAGATTGACCATCATGTCATGGATGGATAATTCGACGCCACATGGGTCGGTCCGTACAAAACACTATAAACAAGTGGCGATTTAATCATTAAGTCTAAAGTTATTTTTTAAAGTTATTAAAACAATCGTTGAGCTACAATGCCGGTAGTAAAGGGAGATAATTAATGATGAAAAAGCGTAAGAAAGACACCGATACAGTTTTGTAAGCTGAAAGGAGTTTGTCTAAACTGGCACGGGAACAAAAGATAGTCCAAATATTTAAACCATTTGAACGTTTTCCATGCCCGTTTACGAGGCTAGCTCTTAACAAGATGTTCGCGTTTACTAACCTCGTTTCCAACAATAACCTATTAATGTTATGGTTAAAATATAACTAACCAACATTATTTCACTTCCATAGAAAAGTTGGTGAAAGCCAGATAGTTACGTACAATAGTAATAACCTTATTATGGCCAAGTGCAAACGTGTTCAGTCAATGTGTCACTTAGGAATCTTAGGATGGTAATTGTACATTGTTTTAAAACAGTTCCCATTGTCGAGTTCATAAATATGTATACATAATTACCTTCGCCTTAGCTCATTGAGATGTGGAAATTCATATGTACTGACGAATGTTTACGCATAGCTTGCGATATGTCAGCTCTATAAATAAAGAACAGTTCCTATATGACAATATTATAAACCATTCATTCCACAATTTATTCAAATTTTAAGTTTTCTTATTGACACATCGCTTCTTTTTCCCTCCCGTTCTGAAAGACAGAACTAATACCAGTATGTTAGCATAATTTTGGCAACAGTGGCTCTAGTGTAAGTTTCTTTTGACGTAAAAAAACGTCTCGAACGCGTAAGTGATAATGTTATTTATATGGGAAACACTAACGCGACGGTAAAGTAATATTACGTTAAAAACTTACACTCAGGGTTCAAGTCTGGTACCGCGAACGTCGCGAAGTTCATTTATTTCGAGAATCTTTCTCTTTTACTCTAATCAAGGTGTCATGGAGTGACAAAGATAATCGGCCAAAATTTACAAATATCGTTTTTCGCGGTTGCGCCGCAGCTATATGGTTCAAAACTTGACGCTTCGTAGCTAATAGGAACCGTCAACACGTGGTGTTAGATCACCATTAGCACCGTGAGGAAATCTTTACCGTTAATGTGTCTTAGCTTATCTGACTGGTGTTTAGCAACTCGATTTGACAACACTTCATATTTTATTTTTATTATTATTTTTTTTTTTTTTTATTTTATTTAACTTTTTTTTATTATTTTAAGCGATTTCCGAGCGATTTTTAAACGGAGGCATCCACGCATGTATGCCTCATAGACATTTGGCATTATCTATGAAAAGGGACCTTATTGTCGATTGCACTTTCGTCTAACCGCGTTGCGTTTGTATCGCGTCATCTCGAAAAACGATAATCTATATATATGAACGTGAGTCCTGACTGACTGACTGATGAACGCCCAGCCCAAAAGGCAGTTTATATACCGTAAGGGCCCACTAAGAAAGGGTTTTTGGACATTTCATCATTAAGGGGGTAAAAACGGGGTTGAAAGTTTGTATGGGGATAGTGTAAAATTTAAAACTGTTTTTTTTGTAAACACTCCTTATTCGAATACAAGAAAAGTAATTTCAGCGTTTTTTGAAATTCATCCCCTAAGAGCTCGAAAAGCGGGTTCTTCCGCGCGTGCGAAGCTGCGGGCAAAAGCTAGTGTCACATATTTATAACTACTCGACGTTGAGTGTTAGTGCTTTCTTTTCCCTAAAATTGACGACAGAGCTGATCTTAGTATGTCTTATAGTTGCAGACTTGCCCTTACGGGCCGATGCAGTGAGTCTTACCCCTTAGAGGAGACTTAGGCAACTACAAAGCAGTTTAGTTTAGAACCATCGTTTGTTACTAATTACTAACATTGCGTTACATGCTAACTTCGGTTACTTCTTTAGCACTAATTAGTTGCATAGACGTAACATTACCGGCTCGGTTAACTAACCGTAAGTCTCGCGAGGAAACGACATTAGCTATAAGTTTACCGTTGTCCATTTATGTAAGACACGGTTTTGATGACAGGTCTCTCCTAGTAGGTAGTGACCCTGCCTATGAAGCCGACGGTTCTGGGTTCAAATCCCAGCATTTATTTTTATTTACTACTACTATTTGTACAGATCCTGTAGCCTTTTATGGGGGAAATCCAGCTGTGATATAGTTTAGTTATCTTCCTCGCGCTGTCTTTGCCACGGCTCATGGGAACCTGGGTTCCGCTTGATATCTAATCCCAGGATTTCACGCAAGCACTAGTTTTACGAATACGACTGCCATCTGACCTTCCAACTCGGAGGGTAATTAAAAGTTTATCATCATCATCATCATGTCAGCCGCAAGACGTCCACTGCTGGACATAGGCCTCCCCCAGATTCATAAGGGGGGTATATGCCATAATCGCCACGCTTTGCATGCGGGTTGGCGATCGCAGTGCTTCCGCCGCACTCTAGGGATGCTGCTGCTCACCCCCCGATGGGTAAAAGTCTATATCGACATCATAAATATTTTGAACCCTAAATAAGTCCAGTTACCAAATTAAAATACCAATTCTAGTAATAATAAGTGGTGGCGGCTAAAGCAAGTGCAACGAACTGCTGTAGTTTGGAAGATATTTTTGTTATTAAAATGTTTAATTTAAAACAACAAACAAATTAATCGCCTATACTATAACGAAATCTACACATGTGTAGCGTCAGAACTGGGGCACAGTTTTCCGTAGACGAGTCGGGCGGTTAGCCGGCTTGGCTGCGCGGGCGCAGGCACGCGGAAGCATGCGGTGCCGGCGCGTGCAAATATTGGTAATCCAGTGTTAAATGATTACGCACGATCTTTGCAGTCTGTGCACTCACGCTCCGATAATATCTCCACGTGATGTGGAGAGATTACGTTACCAATACTATATAATAGATTGGAATAGAAAAAGAGTTAGTGAGACTTATTTTATGTAAACAGTGACGGAAACATGCATTTTTGAACAATGCTATTTTTGAATGAGAAAACGAATGTGACTTAATATTTTCGGATAGGTATGTATTTACAGGGTGGGGCATTTATATCGATTAATATACCTGGAACCAGGAAGTATAAGATATACAACTGTTCTTAGGAACCATGTCATCGATTTTAATTGGGACAAGAAAAACTACATACATAATAAAACTTATTCTCGGTTAGAGAACAGAACCAGGTTGTTTAATAATAAATGTTTTAATTAAGACATACAAATAATAAAAGTTTTATTAATTCATTGCGCCACTCCGTACAGTCAGCAGCAGTAGTAGCTAAGCATTTGAGGTGTTCAAAATGAGGTCAACACGTCACTATTGTCAAGAGAATAAGAGCGCGTGTAGGTTATTTTGAACACTTCAAAAGCTTAGCAACTTTTGCTGCTGACTGTACATGTTTTGGCTATATATATTAATATCCTATAGACGCCGAAAAACGATTGTAAAATTTTTCTCGATAGAAAAAAAAATCATAGTTTGATCCTAGGGCTTTCTTTGACTATGCAATATGAAACAACAGAAATGAGTTAAAAAAAGTCTGACGAGAGAAATTAGGTTTATATGCAACTGAGATTCTAGAGATTAAAGTAAGATGAAGTTTCCAATTGAAACAAGGAATTCAAGTAAAATGTAATAAGACAACGAGTTCTTCGTACTAACAATTGTAGCGAAGCCCAGCTAAGTACATGGTATTATTTATGTTGAGCAAACTGCACTCTGGCCCTTGTTATTGGGTCAGTCGGTCGGATACTAAGGCTTCTCTGATGACCCCGCAACTGTACCGTCTTTATGGTATACTAGCTGTGCCCGCGGTGTTACCCGCGGTTTATTAGGGAAAAAACGTAGCCTATGTGTTAATCCAGGGTGTCAGCTAACTCCATACCAAATTTTATTAAAATCGCTCCAGCCGTTTAGACGTGAAGAAGTAACAAACATGCACACTCACAAACTTTCGCCTTTATAATATTAGTGTAGATAGTTTTCCCTCGCGACTTCGTTGGCCAGGCATGCTTGTCTTTGCCCGTGGTTGCGGGATAAAAATTATCCTATGTCATTCTCGTAGCTCAAACTCTCTCCACACCAAATTTCATCCCAGTTGATGCAGCGGTTTAATCGTGAAGAGGTAACAGACAGAGTTACTTTCGCATTTATAATATTAGTATGGATAGTGCCATGTGATGCCGTGCCGTGTGATGCCGGCTGACTAGAATAGCACCACCCCATCTCCTCCCGCGGGTGTCGTGCGAGGAGACAAAGGAAAAAATCCTACGGACGGGCAGCAGCGTCCGTCAAAACCCAATCTACAGCTACTGCGGTCGCCAACCCGCCTGCCAAGCGTGGCGACTATGGCAAATACCCCCAAGATGACACAAGTCATATTTGTGGGAGGCCTATGTCCAGCAGTGGACTGCATACGGCTGAAATGTATGGATGTCTCAATTAAAAAAAGTTAACTCACTAGTTATAACGGATGTTAAGATTCTATCAACGTTACTGGAAACCCTTAACAAGAAATAATAACTAGATGACTTAATAATGATGGCATTCCCATATCGGGAACCGCGGGCATGATGCCATTTGATGATATCACATCATCCGACTTTGCTGTTATCTGATGATGTGATAATGGTTATGGATTAACTGTGTAATTTAACTTGTTCTTAGAAAATTGCCTAAGTAATAAATAAACGCGCTTATAAGTAGGTATGCGATTCGGGACTTTCGGGTCTCGGTAGTTAATTAATAATTAGTTATGCCAAATAGACTAAACCTCTTTTACCCTGGTCTCTCTCTCTCTGCAACTCCAAAAAAAGGACCCTTAGACATATATAAAGTCGACAATCATATGACATATGTAACTCACAACCAGGGGCCTATTGCATAACAACTTGTAACTTATAATATTAGCGGCAGTCCCTTTGCAATTCCTTTTATTAGAAAGAGAGTTCAGCTAATATTATTAGTTGTAAATAATTATGCAATTGGCCCCAGATCTAATGCGCATATTTAAACAGCAACAACGCACACACGAGTATACATATAAGTATCCGATGCGATATACGTCGGGACGTCAAATTCCTCGCTGATCTTATCGCGTGATAGTTATCTTGATCGAGAGTCCGAGACGTGTCGTTATCGCGGCCTGTTCGGCACCTTGTTCTAGAATCATATCAAGTTTCGTGAAATACTGCGTTCTGACCTAAAAGAATTGTTGAACACATATTTTATTTTATTTATTTATACAACCATACGCGTCTACCTATGTAGCGTACGACCTAGTTAGAGTCGCGGAATGCCGCTGGATGTGGAAGGCGCAGGATCGGTCTTCTTGGGTCGTTCTGGGGAGGCCAGTGGACGTCTTTCGATGATGGTACGCGTCAGTTTACTACAGGATAATCCACAGATTTCTTAAACATTTAGGGTTGCCTTAGTGAGACTAGTTTTCAACCAAACCACATATGAATGAAAAACAGTAAATTACTAATAATTACTAATTTTCGGTTTACATACCAACGTTCCTTTCCTTTATATTCCGGCCGGTTTTAATAAAAAGTAATCAGTATATGTCTAAGGTGGCAAACGAGCAGACGGATTGCCTGATGGTAAGCAATTACCGTCGCCCATGGGCACCCTAACACCAGTTGAGTCACAGGCGCGTTGCCAGCCTTTAAGGGGGTTGGAGCTCTGGGAACCTATCTCCTCCTTACAGAAGATCACAGCCATAATATCACTGCTACAATTTTTTTTGTATACAGTGTTGTGTTCCTGGTGGTAAGGTTTCCAGAGCTCCAATTTATATTACATCCCGATTTCGCATTCCAGCGTTCGTCACCTGGTGGACCTATCAAAATCAGTATACGCGTACATATATTAATTTTATCGGTACTACAAATATTAAGTGTTCATGATACCAAAGGGTCCATAACCTTTCAATAGGCTGTCCCGCGCATGTAAACACTCGTAATGTATGCCCCGTCACGCCCTGTCGTGCCACGTTTGCTGTCATTACTACGTCATACGTCACGACAAGACTGTCAGAATTATACAGAACACTATTGTAAATTTATGTGGCTAAATATCGTGTAGAACCAAAACCAACTAGAGTTTTTCTTTACCTGTGTTACTCTATAAACCGTTTGGAATGTTAGAGCGAGTGTGTGAGGAGAAGGCAGCCTGGGGAAAATCCAAGAGCCTTTCAGAGAGGTTGGTTGAGGTGGTCTAAACTCAACCGAATCTGAGTGGTGTTTGGTGTCGACTTCATAGGAGTTTTGTCGCTAGTTCGTTAACATAATCTGCTGAGAAGAAAGTAGCAACTCAGCTAGGAAAGCAAGAAACTCAGCTAGGCCCTACTGTACTGTTGTCGGAGTGACTAAATCCGGTACGGTATAAACAGAGGCCAATAGACCAACGAAAGAAGTTTTACGGTAGGCCATCTGCCGTCTGTCAAGCGGTTGACAGTGTCTCTGCAGCCTATGCAAATGTGTTCAAAAATAAGTGGGCTTGATGTTATTGTTTAGAAGGGTTAAAATATTTTGTGACACATCAATATATCACCGACTTAACTTTCTCTGTTGCTAACTATGTATATGATGAAGGCATGAGGTTCCTACTCGAGACTATACCAAAACTATATCCTTTACGTCCTTTGGCATTAATAAAGACGAGATATTCAAAAATAAGTGGGCACCGCCCATAATTACGGAGAGCGTGTTAAAATCTTCCTCGTCAGGCCTTACGAGATTACAACTTAAAAAAGGAGGCTAGAATTATTGAGCCTTGAATTATGAGTTTTTAATTGAATTGAGCCTACTCAAAATCCGAACTTTTACGCCATTTTCCTTCAAACGACGTCAGACCTTTGCCTCTGAACTCAAAAGGATAAAGCAGTTATTTTCAAAGAATTTTGCCTAAAGCAATACCTTGTCAGTCTGCTAACTGTGTAAAACAACTTAGCAGACGATCACACTCTTCATCGCGTTTGTCAAGCGGCTAGGCTCACAACTCAACTAACCAAGGCAAGGCTATTTGTAGAACCTATCTAGAATTACAAGTGCATAATTCCGGTGTTTGCCAGTTAACTAAACAATGGAATATAATGACAACAAAATTAAAGAGACAGGAAATACGTCGAGAGGATGGAGGTGCCGAGTATCGATGTCATAGACCTTGACATGAATCGTTACGCGTTTGTAGTTATTATTATGGGAATTATGACAACTATCCTAGCATGTACTATCGAACAAAGTGATTCATGACCCACCTAGATTGCAAATGGTTGAAAATGTCAAATCAATTTAATGACACTTTCAAACCGTTTGTCGGCCAGGTGGGTTATGAATCAATTTGTTCGATAGTACACTGCACGTATAGCAGATAAGTGCATTAAATCTTGTTGTAAAAGTTGCTACGATTTGAAATCTCATCTCAGCCGCAAGTCCTCCATTGCTGGACATAGGCCTCCTAGGTAGATGTCATAGTCGCCACGCTTGGCAGGCGAGTTCCCGCAGTAGCTGTATTGAGTTTCGACGGACGCTGCTGCCCATCCGTCGGGTTTTTCCCATTGTCGTCTCTTACGAAACATACGGGAGGAGATGGGGTGGTGCTATTCTAATCAGCCGGCATTACACGGCACACACGGCAGGAGTACACTATTATTGTACAATAAATATTATTACTATTGTTTTCATTGTGAAACTCCAATAAGTCTGTAAATAAGGCAAACTTATATAATGTAATTATCTTTCGTGAAATAAAATATAATATAAACGTTAAAGTCCTGACTGACTGACTGATCAACGCCCAGACCAAACCGCTTAACCTATATAGCAGATTTTTTCACAATAGGTAGTTTATATACCGTAAGGACCCACTAAGAAGGCATTTTAGGAAATTCGCCCATTAAAGGGGTAATAAGGGGGTTGAAAAATTGTATGGCGATTGTGCAAAATTTAAAGCTAGGGACTTGAAATTTTGTGTAAACACTCCTTATTTGAATAGAAGAAAATTAATTTCAGCGTTTTTTGAAATTCATCCTCTAAGAGGTCAAAAAGAGGGTTCGTCTGCGCGTGCGAAGCCGGGGGCAAAAGCTAGTAAAAATACTAAGTTAAATACAAAACTATTATGTATAATATCACTTATACAATGCTTAAAGTATTCGTATTTTTTAATAAGAGTAATAAGGAAGCCTGCCTTTCAAAGTATTGCTCTCAGTTTTGCCCCTAATATGCAATCACATGATTTATATCAGATATTCTTAATTGAAGTAACATTAATCACTTAAAAAGTCATAATGAACTCGATTAAGAAACGACAAATGCTTAATGTATAAACTGTGTTTCATTAATCAAAACTTATCCGAATTTTATGTTAACAAAGAGACTTTAGCTATAAACATTTGTAGACCCGATTCCCAATATTGTGCAGGCCGCGGCGAACTTAAAGGAATTAATATTTTGTCATGGCACCCCGCCTAGCTATGCTATTTGAAATAGATGCAGCCAAAGAAATAGGGTGCCCATGGGCGACGGTAATTGCTTACGAACAGACAATCCGTCTGCTCGTTTGGCACCTTTATCATAAAAAAAAGAAATAGCTAGAGCGACACGACGTAAGTAGGTTGTTTTACGTATGCGAGTGCTCAAAATAGGTATTATTCATACTCGCAGGTACCCACGTATATTTGTGATTTCGCATAATGTTAGAAGATCGACTCTCGGCGACCCTTTTTCAGAGTGTATGCGTTTTCTCGGCGTTCCGCTCGCAGGCGCGCGTTCACGCGGTTACTATGGAGTCTTTACTAATAATAATGACTAGTCTTAGGTATTAGTCAATAAGTTAGCATAGTCACATTGAATTGCATACCTATCTTTATTTTCTCTTTTTCTGTATATTCGTTTTTATGTATTTCAAACACAATCTCTGTATTGTTTATGAATAAATACAAATACAAATACAAATCGCCTGGAAAACGATGAGTGAACTGCCGTGCCGGTGCGCACACGCTCTTTCCACGGCCCCGCGGCGCACACTTTGGGAACCCCTGGTGTAGACAAATACTCTGGAAAGTTCCTTATTCAACTTTGTTTGAATTTTGTTTCTCGAAACAAACATTAGACGTGCTAGAATTGTAAATAAGGTCTTATTTTGTTGACCTGTTGCGATCATTTTGTTGACCTTCAGCACTGTAATATTTATATTTCATCGCGAATATTATTAAACATATGCGTGTTTTAGTACAAAGCGATTGTTGTTATAAATTTCTAGTTTTTGTATTTAAACTTTCGTGAGACATAGTACAATAATTAACGATTAACACGGTTCTACTCACGTATATTTAGTCACTCGCGCGACATGTTCCGGAAAACATAGGCGTCCATTTTTAAGCATTAAAGCCCCATTTAGACCATGCAATCACTTGTATACGATTTTCATTACATTGCGGGGTTACATAAGGCGACCGAATTCGCCGTACGCCCATAACCGGCAATGTAATGAAAATCGTATGCAAGTTCTTGCCTGGTCTAAATGGGGCTTAAGAGTGCACTGTCCGCGACGGGCCGGCAACGCGATCGGCTAACCGAACGAACACTAAGCACTCTTAGTGCTTGAAAATGGAGGCCTATGTTCTCCGAAACATGTCGCGCGAGTGACTAAATACACGTTAGTAGAACCGTGTTAATCGTTGATAATTTTTATTCTATTAATAATTTACGTGGAATTACTTAATTAAGTTAGCTTAAATAACCATGTGTCCTACTGCTGTGCTTCGCTGGAATGCCATAATAACTGAGTTTATTCATACGGCCAGTTGACAAAGATGGCGTCTAAGTCATTCCGCTATCTTAAGTTATTACTTTGATTTATATTACTATTTTTGACAGTTTCTATTAGACATATCATTTTAAATAATATTTTTTGTATTTAATCTCAAGGCGATGTAATTACATAAGGTTATATATAAAATACTAGAATCATATAAGGTGATATACAAAATGAATGAGCAAAGGTTGCCCAGGAAGGTATTGTCATTCTCATTGTCGAGCGTGTTAATATGCTATTGTTTTAATGTCAATGTAGTTTTGCTTTATGACATAACCGGGTTCACGGCCTTGAGGAATACTTTGTGCCTATAAACATTTTAATGATGAGAAATTTAAAAACTTGGAAGGTGTTTTAGGCTAAGCTTTTACTGTTGTGTGTGTAGAAGTGCATTAGAATTATAAAAGGCGGTTGTCTTAAAAAAGGTCAAAGATGTGATTATGTATATGGTATGTATATGTGTAATTAAATGAATTCATAATTTTTATTTCGTTTGCAAATATCGTCGCAGCAAAAAGTGCTTTTATTTTATCAATGTAGAGTTTTATAATGAAGAAAGAACTAAATACCTGATCATACGTTCTTTCTCATTGTTCCAGTTACTAATTTATTCTTTTTAGGGAGGTTTTTATCCAGTAGTGGACGTCTTTCGGTTGATGATGATGATGAATCAATAGTTCTCGCAAAGTTCCTTGGATATTATCATGGACTTATCGGGTGATTCTAACATCCGACCGCCTAACCACGTCAATGTTTGCCAAAGAGCCTCTATGTTCCTAACGCTTTAGCAAGCGCGCACGCAAGCGAACTCAACAAAGCGTTAAATTCATTAACAACCCCATATCAAATATGCCATTTACACTCTTATGCTCCTGCATTTATGTGCTATTTTTGTATTAAGCAGAAAAAGTTGCTAACGACTCTCAGAAATAAATTAATCAATATGTCAAAATTCTTAATATGCCGCAACTGCGATGTCTTTAACACACTTACTGGATAGAAAGGCAGAATATATTCCAGACTACCAAGTTAGATCCTTGCACGAGTAGGGTTTCCTTTCCGAAGCATAGTCGATATATTTCCTAGAAATCCCGCAGTTGTGGTTTATAGTTTACACTTTTCTTAACTAATGCTGCCGTGTTCAGCATGGTTTAAAAATACCGCTGCGTTTGGGTTGCTATACGTCCAGGGACGTCGGAACTTGTCCAGTTTAAAGCATCATTACCAGGACCTTATCTATAAATTTTCCGATGAAAAATCACAATACAAATTTAAGATGTTTAAACATTCCCTGTGGTGGGGCTCGGAACCGGATCATAATTAACTGTATCCACGTTCTCAATCCTACTCTACAGATAACAAGTAAACGCAAACTCTTACTGATCATGCTGCTCTAGTAAACAGTAAAGGGTAAAAAGATCACACATTCACTGGTTCTTTCTAAGCTACAGTGAATGGGAATAGCCATCCTGTTTCAGCTAACCACAGAGCCAACAAGTTTGCAGCTTGAGGTTAAGCTCAAACATGGCAAATCGCCTCCTTGGATGCGGCCGCACGCGTGGGATAGTAATCGTAGGTACATATCCTCGTCTGTACACAAGTTATATAATTCTGGGCACTACGAACTAAAGAAGATCTTTAGAGTTTAGGTGTACTTAAGTAAGTAAAGGGAATTATACTAATATTATAAACGCGAAAATATGTATGGACGGATCATCATTCATGCGAACACGGTACTACTGAACAGATTTTATTGAAGGAAAAATGGAAAACTCAACTGCCTTGGGCGAGCCTCGAATTCGCGACTCTGGGATACATACCCATCGCTCTGCCAACTAGCAGACGTTTCTGCTTAAAAAAATATATAATTTAGATTTTATTGGTATTTCAGAAATTAGAAAATACAGATAGGCTATCATTTATGAAGATATAACCTACCTTAAGTATTAATTTTCGCAGACCTACTCGCGGGTTTCTGCCTGCTTAGTTTCTGCTAATGATGATGAGTAAAAGTATTTCTAACAAAGGTATTGATGTGAATTTTACATAGCTCTAAGTATGTTTTTACTTTTTTACTACGCGGTCTTTAATTATTTAAGTATTGCTAAGCGATTTATTTCTACGTTTAAAGCAGATCTTCGAAACAATTTAATGACCTTACTCCCTCCTTGTCCGCAGTCAATGATCCAGCTAAAAGAAAGGAAAGAAATGGACGAAGCGTTCAAAAAGGCACAGAAGCCGTGGGCGAAACTACTCCAGAAGGTGGAACGTACGAGGTTGGAGTACCACACCGCCTGCAAGCAAGAGAGGACCGCGCAGAACCAGGAGAGGAACGCCGGAGGAGACAGCTCGTTGAGTCCTGATCAGGTAGGAATTGATCTCATAACCTTTGACTATATGTTGATGCCTTCATCACGCCTGACGCGCGACATACATTTTTCAATTGTGCCAGGTCGAATTTCAACCGCTATACCTGATCAGGTAGGAATTGATCTAATACCCTTGACTATATGCTGCTGAACTCCTTACGCACTGTGACACAAATTTTGGAAGTGTGCATAGTCAAATCTCATAGTTCGGCTTCTGAGGACTTTGTCGAGTATCCGACGTGATCATTTTGAGATTTTTGAACTCCCGTTGTATGAACGAATAATGATGATCAAAGAAGCAGCTCTGATGATATTACCAATAGAACAATAGATTCTCTCTTTCAGTGTTTTGCAAATTGTCATTTGATTTTACTATGACATTTGAGGTTACGAGTTGATGGAATGTCATTACGCGTTGTACTCACACAAGTAGTGACGGCAAGACTGCTATTCAACCACATATAGGATTGGTTTAAGTACCTACACAGTTTATATAAACTAAAGTCAGCACTTATAGCTTTAACCAGGCAGGTCGTAGCTAGTAATACGAGCTGAGAACAAAAGGGAACAGCGAATTGTCGATTACCTGTACAATTTATGAAGTAACCGATGTAGCATCATGATAACCCTATAAGCCTGTAGGGAAATCGCAGGTAGCTCTCCAAACAAGTAGGATAAATTATCGAGAGGATCCAGCTTTGTGCCAAAGGTTAGGTGTTAAATGTTATAGCTTTGCCAAGGTCCACAGATTGACCATAATCATAATTTTGACCTGTATAAAGAACAGGATTTCACCAAAAATACAACATTAGAGACAAATAAGATCTTAGACTACAAAACATGGAATCTTGATGGTAATTAGGGTTCCTTACCCGAGGGGTAAAATTAGAACCCTATTACTAAGATTTCACTGTCTTTCCATCTTCACGTCTGTCTATCTATCTGTCAGGCTCTCAGGAACCCAGACAGTTCAAATTTTCTCAGAAGTTTATTTTGCAGCTATAACAGCAAATACTATAAACAACATATTTAAGTGGGGCTTCCATATGCAACAAACGTGATTTTATTTTATTTTATACTCGAGTAAGATACTGGCAACTTGCTTTGGCCGGTTTTTGTATAATAACTTGTGGGACTTTCCCACAACAAGTTATAACCAAAACCATCTACATACCACCGTGAAATCATGCAAAACAGATCATTCTAACACTGATACTTATCGCGTCCGCTAATAACCGACTTACACCGTTTTACAACTTAAAGAAAGTCGATAAAATTTTATAGCCGTCGAGTTATTGACGCTGTAGCTTTCGAAATGAGTGTTATAAGTACATAATTTATTAAGATGTTTCATTTGGAACGCGACGTCAAACTCGGGCAAGGTTGGAAAAAGGGCACGCCATCTATAAAACATATTTCGTGTCTGTCAAATGATATAAAACATGCAATCTGAAACAACGGAAGACGAAAATACTGAGTTTGAATAAAATATATGAAGGCTCGCATAACAAGCAATACCTATTCAAGAAAAAAAAATCATTAATAAATATTACAACATTAATTGACTGATTGTGAACCCCAAGCTGAAGAAGGCTTGTGTTGTGTTTACTCAGCCAACGATATATATATACTTATAATATATACAAATACTTAAATACATAGAAAACGAAATATCCATGACTCCAGAACAAATATTTGTACTGATCACACAATAGAACGCCCTTTACTTTGCTTTAAACCCAGGGCCGTCGGCTTCATAGGCAGGGCGACTATCCACTAGGTCAGACCTGTCCGTCAAAGGCCCATGTATGGCCCAAACCAAAAACTAAAAGTTGTCTGTCACTTAATTCATATTATGTACTTACTACTAGAGTATAGGTGAAAAATTTAAGGACCATGTCTATGTAGTTGTGCAGAGATTACATACTAATGGAACTTGTCAAAATTTGAATATACGCAGCCAAGTATGCACACACACGTTACTGCTACATAGGCTAGGTGCTTTAGGAAGTTTTTCACTTATATAAACATTTCAGGCAATAAATCGGATCAATCGTTGTTAAATGCCTATACTAAACTCACATTTGCTTTTAAATGCGTGTAGTTTTATTTTCCATTTAATAGTTACTTGGTCTTTAAGACTGTTTTGTTTTCAGTTATTTTAAAACATATGTTGTAAAAATTTCCATTAAATTCCACTATTTAGGTCAGATCGGTTTCGTAAACTTAACTTCGGTATTCCATGAATCAGACGTCCGGCTGATTCAGACGTTCGCGAAACTGTTCAAATTCCGCGATGGTTGGACGTATTCTGAGAATGCGGGTGTTATATCACCGGCATAACTGAATGTATATACAGTCGCCATCAGATATATAGGAGCTGTGGAGGTGGTCACAAATATCGGAACAACGCCTCTATTGTTAAGGCGATTAAGTGCATGTTCCGACATTTGTGACCACCTCCACAGCTTGGATATATCTGATGGCAACTGTACCAGATAAATTAACTTGACATATAGTATTGTCCTGAAACTGTCACCAGAAAATTCTTGTGGACTGGCAGGAGCTTCCTTTAACAACGATGTTTTATAAATCATGGCATTAATCCCTTCGTACTCAGAGATCCCCGTGCCGGTCTAAGGGGGATTCCTGTATCCAGCAGTGTACCTGATAGCATAGGACAGCTAGTGCTCGGGTGTCTCTCATCATTTGACTTTTACATCAATAGGATGACGACTTAATCGGTGTCCGCAGAAGATTGACACTTGCCTAAATTACTCGAGTTTAAGGTCTGAGTGAACGTAGCGTCGAACTTCCACGGGATGTGAGCAGCCTGCGTGGCCGATCCCATACACGCCACGCTAGACGCCAAATTTAAGCGTTCACACTTGCCTTACACTAAGGAAGATGCGGGAGCGATAGCCAATAGAATAGAATAGAAAAATCGTACAGACTATCATAAAACATTACAAGAAGTGTTACGAAATGGCCCCATCTCAGCATATTGCTAGCGTGTTGCCGGCGCTAGTCTTCCGATGAGGCCAAGCGACCTCATATGCTCACATATTCGTGACAGTTCACGCTCTAAAGGGCCTGGCCCGGTAACGCGAACATGGAAGTTCGTATATTTCTCTTTAATCCAATTAAGGCGTCATGAGAGTGACAGAGAGGTTCCCCTTGTTTAGGCATAATTTGTTTTGTAATAATTTTAATTCGCATACCCACTGTTAGCATAACTGTATATAAGCAGAAACTGATCTCGCATAATTCTTTTCCGCCGAATTCTATTACGCAGAATTTAAATAAGCCGAATGGTCGGTACGCTTAATTTGGAAAGACCGAATGGTGTTATTACGATTTTTTTCCAGGAAGTACGTTTTTGCCGTAGTCGCTGTTCTAACCTAACCTAACTCACCTCGTTTTTATGTTGCGGTCACAGTTCTAACCTAACCTAACCCACTTCGGACATTCGGCCTCAATAATAGTATACCAATATATTTTCGGACAAAGTAGTATTCGGCTAATACAGAATTATGCTAAATAAAAATTCGGCAACATTAACATTCGGCGTAAATAAATTATGCGAAATTTGGTATGCGTATTAAGATTCGGACAAAAGAGATTATGCCAAATAAAGGGAACCCGTGACAGTCGACAATCGTCCGAAATTTACGAATATCGTTTTCGCGGTAGCGCCGCTATATTTCAAAAATTCATCGCATGAATTGAACAGGACATATTTTGCGGAGTAAACACAGGGACGTAGACGTAATACGAAGGTAGGTTTGTCTGCTCTTAAATTTATGAACCAGGTACATCTCCGCTAACTTCGTGTAGCTCGTATATTTATCATGTTGTCATTGTAAAATATACCGTATCGTTTTAGTGATAAGGTAAAAAATTCTTCAAGATTGAAAATGTAACTTATGTATTTGTCCATTATGAATTTTATAGCCCGCAGTATTTCTTTCAGGATATGAATAAATTAGGGAGATTGTGTCATCGACTTCCATAATCCATTTTATATGTACAGTCGGCAGAGCGTGCTTAGAGTTTTAGACCAGGCCAAGTCGAAACTATGTGTTTTCGTGAATAACTAGTCGAGTTTAACATCTCATCATTTCTACTGTTCTGATTTATATGCATGTTTATACTGGCGTGTCGAGACGATCAAATCAAATCAAGGCATATGCAAGGCATATATGTATATATTACTGCCATAAAAATAGTTACTACAAGATACGGACATATTTGAAATGTCCATCACCAACTAGTTTCGTATGTTTTGAAACTGACTTAATATTCGTGCGTCGGTTTAAGAAATAGTTTTTAGTTAAAGCACAAAGTTTAAAGATTTTATCTTACATTTGTTGATTTATACTAGGACACATACCGGAACGATTTCATCTGATGTATCCATTATTACTATTAACTGGCCACAGGTAATGTGTAATCACATCACATTCATAACAGTACCGTCAGCGTCAAATAGTTAGTAGCAACCGAAGTAGCAAAATATATCCGTACAGACAGATCTTTAGTTGTAAGCAGTAGGTTGCCAATATATATTATCTGTATATTTAAGTAATTAGCTCTTGTAAATATCGTCTAGCTAGTACATACAACCCAAGCCTTACTATAGGGTTGATTTGTGCAAGATTGTGCCAAAATATATGTATTTTATTTTCATCTATACTGAAATTAAACGAGGCGTCAATTCAGATTGCTCTTTTAAAATGTTATTTATCAATGTCATCGCGTACGTTACTTTAACATTTCGTTTAACATTCACCAGTTCGTAATTGAGAAACGATATAAGTAGGTATTCGTAATCAATCAAATGGCTAGGAGTATGTAAATTTTGTTAAAACTTCGTATTTCGAGGAAATGAACGACCGACTTCTAGAAAATTCTATGTGGCATTGTCTGCCGCATGCTGAATAATTTGAGGACCAAGATCGTCACTAACTGGCAACCTGACAGCTCAAATCGAGGGTCGGCAGATCCCAGCTATCCCGAAAGACGAGCTGGACTCCTCTAGACCAATAGAAAAATGGAAGAAATGGGGGAGGCTTGCCCAGAAGTGGAACAGCATAGGCTGAGAATAATAACATTGAAATGAAAACCCTAGAAACGTGGTTAAAACTTAACAGGGAGTCTTAGACAAGTGGCAAATGCTTAACGAAACTTGCGTAGAATTTTCACGTAATTTATTTGACAATAATGTATGAATATAATGCGACGAGAAATCACCGAGCTAGCGAGTTACTGTAGGAACGCTCCAGTGAAAATTGAGAATCTACGTGTATGATCCCTTCTGGTGATTGTGTAATATAACACCAAACAAAGCCGCCTATTAATTTATTTACACGACAAAGTATCGATCGATCGAGTTCCTTGACTCGGCCCCTTTTACAATAGACGTTTTATTGACGGACTGAATTATTCACAAAGTTGGCTTGAAATATAGTCTTGCTGGTAGGTGTTCTGTCCTACTTTATAATTCTAGACTGACCGGATAACGTAATTCAACTACGTTTAAACAATGTACTTGGTACAAGTAGAGTGTTTAGCAAAAGAGGAATGTTGAGTTGGTTTCTTTGTACATGTCAATGTTCGTTGGAGATAGTTCAGATAGTAGCGACCAGTCATGATCATTTCATATCAGCCGAAGGACATCAAGACTGAACAGGCTGTTACTGAAGCAGTGTGCTAAACCCTCGACCTCGTGGATACTTACCATCAGGTGCGACTGAGGTCAAACGCTGGTCAGTCTTGCTTTAAAAAAACGTCCATCACTGGACCTAAAGTCTATTCATCCTTACTTGTCTTATCATGTAAACAAACGTGACGTCAAAGATGTTGTAGTGGCTAGAAACACATTATTTTGATTGCATTCAATGTATTTGAATTAACATATTTATCCACGTCATATTTTCGATAACTTGTCATTTTCAACAATACGATGCATATAGACAATTTAAACTTCGCAATGTCTAACGTTTTTGAGGTGATTCGTGCGTTACTGCGATTATCGATTATAATCCTATTAGAAATGATATTTTACAGTGGTTACTTGGTTCATTTCAAGTGAGTTTCTTAAAGTATACAACGACATTTAAGTGATAAGTATTGTGTAATTCCAGAGAAATATGTTGTTCTTCGAGAAGTGTTTGATCGAGATGTACGTGTATATAGTAAGGATGAATATAGGTACATTAGATTAGGTCTTCCCAAAGCGACCCACAATGACCGGTTTTGCGCCTACCGCACCCGGTGGATTCTCGCGATACCCATAGACTGAGCTTAGCTGTATGGGGCTTAATGCTATCTTCTTCTTTTAAAATATGGCTACTATCAATATAACAATCGATGATTTCGCCAATGTCAAGTAAAGTTACCACATAACATAAGTAATATATCAAGTTTGCTCTTAGAGCATGACGTTGTTCGGTAGTGGGCCTTGCGATTTGTAAAGTTATAGCTGGACTTCAAAAAGCCACTAGGCGGCCGCGGCCCCGGGACTGCCGGTGGTGACCAAATAATGGTGAAACGCGTTTTGAGATCAATTCTTCATTAGCTTAATATAAACCTTCAAGAAAAGAGCGTATAGGGATCTTAAAAGCCGGCAACGTACATGTGACTCCTCTGGTGTTGCGAGTGTCCATGGGCGGCGGTAGTTGCTTACCATCAGGAAATCCGTCTGCTCGTTTGCCTCCTATATCATAAAAAAAAGCTGCACATTATTGCGTTAGATCACTGCATAATAAACTATCGATATTACACACTAAACAAAGTTAAAGAAAAAAAAAAACAAAAAAATATAGTCTCAAGACATCTTCGCCATTTTAAGAAAAAAAAAACAAAAAAATATAGTCTCAAGACATCTTCGCCATTTTAAGAAAAAAAAAAACAAAAAAATATAGTCTCAAGACATCTTCGCCATTTTAAGAAAAAAAACAAAAAAAAATAGACTCAAAACATCTCCGCCATTTTAAAAAAAAAAAAAAACAAAAAAATATAGTCTCAAGACATCTTCGCCATTTTAAGAAAAAAAAAAACAAAAAAATATAGTCTCAAGACATCTTCGCCATTTTAAGAAAAAAAAAAAACAAAAAAATATAGTCTCAAGACATCTTCGCCATTTTAAGAAAAAAAAAAAAAAACAAAAAAAATATAGTCTCAAGACATCTTCGCCATTTTAAGACTCAACCGGCAGTCCCAAATTATTGCTATATTCAACACGCATGGCAGGCGGGTTGGTGATCTCAGTATGTCCCACCGTGCTAAGAGACGTGGTCGTAATTATGGACAATACCTCGGTCTCTTTTTTAATGTCTAATATTTCATCATTGTTTCGGCAGTAGATGCCATCTGTTGCTTTATTTTGACAATCTCTGATCAGCAACACATGTGATTTACCTATATGAATAATGCT
The DNA here is from genome assembly GCA_022674325.2 of Grapholita molesta. Classification (NCBI taxonomy): domain Eukaryota; kingdom Metazoa; phylum Arthropoda; class Insecta; order Lepidoptera; family Tortricidae; genus Grapholita; species Grapholita molesta. The sequence continues at coordinate 556,115 of CP053133.2, read as the reverse complement.
TAATTTATTTATAGTAATTGAAAGACGTAACACTTTAGACGTATGTTACAACTTACGTAACATTAGACACCCGTCTCTTAATCCAAAAATAATATATTTGTTTACAGAAATTACAATCGTATTATGATAACTACAAGTACTTAACTAGTTACAGTATAAAATCTAAAAAAGGCCCTTGAGGCATTGTACCAAGGATGCTTATGTATGCACCCGTCTCTTAATTGATATACTTATTTAGTAAAGGTCGAGAATATTTTGAATGTTTGTGAATAACGCATTTTAAATATTTTATCCATGTCTGTATTTTAAGATATAGAGACAACAGTTTTTACTGATTATTGTACGTGTACTAATACCATAACTATGAAAAATCAAACTTAAAAAAATCGTGAACGCTTAATAAAAAAATTGTTAAGATCAGCTCTTATCTACACTAATATTATACCTAAAGGCGAAAGTTTGTAAGTGTGAGTGTGTATGTTTGTTACTTCACGTCTAAAAGGCTGGAACGATTTAAAAAAAAAATGGGTATACAGTTAGATTATACCCTGGACTAACACATTGCTACGTTTTTTCTCTAATAAACCGCGGGTAACATTGCGGGGCACAGCTAGTATGGTATAAATTTAATAAATGTGAGCTCCTTCTAGCAAAATACATGTTTCTTTTGTTTAACTTGCAATATAAAAAAGTGCAGTAGCGTGAGTTGTAGAAAAGTTAATTTATTTCAGTTTTGTGACGATAATGTTAAACTGTGGGACAGTTAAAACAGCCGGAGGTAATCTACTTGTATGGATGCGCCATGCGCCGTTGCTAGCTTAGTTAAGTAGTTACCTAGTTAGATTATAAAGTCTTAAACTACATTCGCCTCAGCAGGCTTGCGTCACGTAGAGATATTACGTTTTATCTAACATCTGATAACTCCACTACACATACCAACTTTACCCTGAAAACTTCAGTATTCACATACTTCGCCGCCGTCGCACGAATTGTTACCTTATCTTGAGCGGATTAAAATTCAAATTTAATCTGAGCTCCTCGTTGCATTTTGTAGCACCGCCCGTGATAATATATCATTTCATGTTGTACTACAGAAACACTTTGTAATACTTAGTCTTGAGATATTTTCCAGTATCTTACAGTCGCCGTCAGATATATCGGAGCTATAGAGGTGGCCACAAATATCTGAACATGGACGCCTTGACATTAGAGGTGTGACCACCTCCACAGCTCCGATATTTCTGATGGCGACTGTACAAAGAGAATTGTGAACTTAATATATATGGGTGTTACAATGTTTATATATACTCACAGTTTATATAAACATTGTTTCATCCTATGATCTAAACCCGGGTTCCCAATCTTTATTTAGACCGCGTTACACTTGCAGATTTAGTAGTTTCTCACGGCGCCCTGCCCGAAAGAAAGCGACAGTGATGCAATGTAATTAGGTACTTATATCTTTATTCTCGTAGGTGCCCGCAAATATTTCTGGTTTCGCATATTGATAGAGGATCGACTCGCAGTGCCTCCCTTTATTTCGACGGCGGCGTACCAGGAACGCTACCGCGAAAACGATATTCTTAAATTTCGAGCAATTGTCTCTTTCACACTAATAACGCAGTAATTGGAATAAGAGGGGAAAATTCTCGAAATTTTGAAACTTTGATGTTCGTGAAGAAATTTTAGTGAAAAGTGTATATTTCCCGGTAATAAATTTACGCAATATCGTTACAAATTATAGCTTGTGTTGTTCTGATGTATAAGCCACGTTATTGTAATATAATATGTCATTAAAATCCATTCAGTAGATCTTACGTGAAAGATTTTACAAACATCCATACATACTTACAAACTTTCTCGTTAATAATATTAATAGGATAGGATATCGTTTTCATCGATAAATTACGCGAGTAAATAAATTGGAGCGTCTGTTTAGTTCTCAAAATAAAATACTTCAGCGGTGACGTCACACTCGGTATTTCTGGATAACATCTGTAACAGCTTTGGGGTAGAATAGCTAGTATAAAAACTCACCAACGATACTTTAAATATACCATACTGTTAATTTGGTGTAAGTATTTTCTTAGTATTTAAGACGTTGTTCGCATTATAACAATGAGGTGAGTGAATCAACTATTTCTTTTTGTTATTCCCATCAGCCAGGGGACAACAGAAGCATAGTTTATTAGAAACGGAGAGTGCTCCGAGGAATTGTTCGGGTTAATCCCAGCTGCTTCCTTCCGCCAGCGCTCTACACGACAACACTTCCATCATCACCACTTAGATGATTGGCAGTCCTCAACTGTGCGTTTTTCTAGAAACTTCCTGCCTCGCACAGCAAAACTCTGGAATAAATTGTCGTGTGCAGTATTTCCGTATCGATATGACATCCAAACCTTCAAGAAAAAAGCGTATAGGGATCTTAAAGGCCGGAAACGTACTTGTGACTCCTCTGGTGTTGCGAGTGTCCATGGGCGGCGGTAGTTGCTTACCATCAGGCAATCCGTCTGCTCGTTTGCCTCCTATATCATAAAAAAAAATGTGGCACCGCATTCTACTAACGCGCTTGGTAGGTGACCCATTATGGAAGGGACATGTAGCTACCACGAATATGCATGTTTTGTCTGTTTAGCTGTTGTTGATATGATGTTTTAAGAGTGACCCAGGGGAACGTAACTATGGCAACTGGTGACATAAAATAGTTGATAGAGCCAGGTACTTAAAAGAGGATAGTTACAATGTATGTTAATTTAAATAAGTTTCCGATATTTCAGCATCGTTGCTTGTTGTTGAGTTCCTTGAGGATGGCGCTTGCAGCAGTGCCAAAATACCGGGATCCTTACCATGAGTTGTGACATTGACGTTTTCGATAACGAGTATCGAGTTTACTATCGACCGGTTTGGCCTAGTGGGTAGTGACCCTGGCTATGAAACCGAAGGTTCTGGGTTCGAATCCCAGTCAGGGCATTTATTTGTGTGATGAGCACAGATATTTGTTCCTGAGTCATGGATGTTTTCTATGTATTAAAGTATTTATATGTATCTATCAATTATATATATCGTTGTCTAGTACCTATAACACAAGCCTTACTGAGTTTATCGTAGGAGTAGGTCGATTTGTGTAAGATTGTCCTAAAATAGAAAAACAAAATAGTAAAAAATACTATCTGTGCATCTCCTTCGCACTAAAATAGTACAAGCGAGATGCTCAGATAGTAAACTCGATGCTCGTTATCGAAAAAGTCAAGTAAGTTCCGTGGAAACTCATTCAAATTAACATACATGGTAACTTTCCCGTTATAAGTAATAGCTGGAATATGAACGACCATGTTAGCTTAAAATCAAATGAATTAACTATTGGTAAACTAAATTACGTATTTATCTTGAAACCACAAAGATTCCTACGCCGCTGGAAAATAAGTAATCCAAAAAGATCTGAAAGCAAAGATGGAAGGAGGAATTAAAAGTACTGGCTACGCTTCAATCCTCCGTGATCCGGCTTTTAACTATTGTTTCAGAATCCCGCTTTTATACGAATCCACAGATGTTTCAACTTAACAGTCAGCTCGTCTGAGCATCTTTCTTTTTTACTTCAATTCATGTATAATTAGAGTGACAGAGGCAATCGTCCTAAATTTTCGTATTTCGTATTACATAGTAGGCCTTCTGCTAGCCTAACATGGTCGGGTTTTTATGACTTGTCACAATATCTGTCACTCTCTATCAAGTATGTGAGTGCGAAAGTGACGGATAGCGCGATATATAATAAAATGTCAACCATGGTAGACGCTCTGGTCTAGTTTGATTTTTGAGCCCGGGTATGTCCTTAAACTACATCCAACAATGAGAGGCAGGGCACAGCGATGACCATCACGCTTGAATCTGGGGCAGCCCAACTGGGGAAGTACCTCCTCCTTACAGAAGACCACAGCCATAATAGCACTGCCACCTTTCAGGTATGTAGTGTTGTGTTCCTGATGGTGAGTAAGGTTCCCAGAGCTCCAACCCCCCTTAAAGGCCGGCAACGCGCTTGTGACTCCCCTGGTGTTGCGGGTGCCCATGGGCGACGGTAATTGCTTAACACCAGGCAATCCGTCTGCTCGTTTGCCGCCTATGTCATAAAAAAAAAAGATTTCAAACGAAAGTTCGCAATCTATGAGCCGTTACAACTATTTGGTCAGAATTTGAATTATAAAATGTCCTATGAAAATCTTTACAAAGTACATGTCTTATAATATGGTGCTCGTTTTTTTTTTACCTTTGACAATAAGTACACAATTTCATATTAGAACTAACATGCATACCTAAAAATGCATTTTTTTATTTTTTTTATTGCAGCCGTATGAAGTCCACTGCTGGACATAGGCCTCCCACAAATATGACTTATATCATCTTGGGGGTAATTGCCATAATCGACACGCTTGGCAGGCGGGTTGGCAACCGCAGAAGCTGTAGATTGGGTTTCGACGGACGCTGCTGCCCGTCCGTAGGATATTTCCCTTTGTCGCCTCTTACGACACCCGCGGGAGCTATTCTAGTAAGCCGGCATCATACTATATGTATGCATTAAACTAAAGTAAACAGTGTAGTTACACATATAATAACAAGAGTAAAAATAACATAGTATCACACAATAACATACTTATGCACACAATGGTAAAACTAACAGACATTTTACATTGTTGCGGGAAATTATACCGTAACAAATTCCTCTCCTCGCTAAATAAAAATAAATCATTATCGACTTGTAAACATCGTGCTATTTTTAAATAAGTACTAACATGCTTCTTACTACCTACGTACTCATCTCATAGTACGTAGCCATAATAGCACTGCTACCTTTCGTGTATGTACTGTTGTGTTCCTGATGGTAAGGTTCCCACAGAGCTCCAACAACTTAGAGTAGGCAACGCGCATGTGAATCCTCTGGAGTTGCAGGCGTCGATGGGCTGCGGTGGCTGCTTGCCATCGGGCGGGCCGTATGCTTGTTTGCCACCGTCGTTGATAGAAAAAAAAACATGGCTAAAATGTTTCTTACTATGTATATGACAACTTTTATTTATTGCCCGCTATCTCATCTTTGAACACCACCATGCAATCGTGATGATATCACAGAAACGCTATATCTTCTAAAATTAATGATAAGCGCTAGATTATGCCTAGCCTAGGCACAAAAACTAGACAAACGAAGCCACGCTAGGATGCACTCGGCCCTGACACCTATGATCTAAGGTTCTCGTAATACGTCCTCCACTGTATGGTAATACTGATATTGTTTACTTACTTGTGATTTATTCCTGTATTGAGATGTTAAACACGCCAGCGAGCCGTGCTGATGAGGTAATATTTGATAGACGAAGCAAGTTTGAGGTGATAAATGTTATTGATTTAAAATAATTGACGTCCTATAACGGCAAAATCCGAAAAAGAACTATAAATATAGGGTCTTGAATTGATTATTACTTCTATTTATATGTCGTTCCTATTAGTCGCGACTTATTCTTACTACTTTATAAGTTGCTTACAGTTAATCATTTTAAATGGATAAATAGGTGGATTTCACGAGCGTTTTTTTTATACAAGACTGACCAGCGTTTGACCTCAGTCGCACCAGAGCCCTGAGTGTAAGTTTTTAACGTAACTTTACGTTACGAACGCGTTTGCGTTTCCAATATAAATAACATTATCACTTACGCATTCGTAAACGGTTTTTACGTCAAAAGAAACTTACACTAGAGCCTCTGATGGTGACGACTTGGTCGAGGGTGTAGCACGCTGGTCCAATAACAGCAATAAAAATGATGTAAACAGAATTTGAGTCCCGTGGAAGGATGAAGGATAATATTTATACCAGAATATAAATGCTAGTGAGGATGAAATTGTAGACAAAAAATTACTACTAATTTTATATCATTTAATAGCAAATAAATATAATTACATTGTATTTGCCATACCATTGCAAATGACAAACATGTTCAGTTTTAATTGATCCGCTGAACGATCGGTAAACACGCGATTTATGAAGTTTTGTAGACTAATGAATTATCCATGAATTACTGTCATAATCTGCTGTTTATACAGCATAAACATTTCAGCACATGCCTTAATAGTTGATTGTTGTCGACTTTGACTATTAGGCAATAAATATAAGCACGCAAGTCTTATTGCTATTTACTGAATTAAATTTTCATATCAACAAGTTTCTAAATTTGTTATGTAACTACAATTGTACATTTATCATTTTGTGTAATCTAAACAGTTATCTATCTAAAATTGAATAGTTTAATACATAGGATTAATTCAAACATATAAGTATGATAAATATCTTAGCTTATGCCCTCACTGAAAACCAACGCTAATATGTCTTGAATTACTGCGACATTACGCTGATTGGTGATCCCTTTCGACGTCACTGTTGTTTTTTTTTATATTATCGTGACGTCAAACATATGTATTTTCTGTCTATCTTTCTTCTTTCTAAATACGAGATCGATATCGTCTAATACCCTGTTTCATGGACAGCAGGTGTAATATCAACTAGGCTAGGTAACGATTAGATAAATAAATACATATTTCGGGACAATCTTACACAAATCGACCTAGTCCTACGGTAAGCTCAGTAAGGTTTGTGTTGTAGGTACTAGACTACGATATGTATAATAGATAGAAAATACTTAAAAACATACAAAACACCTATGACTCAAAAACAAATATCTGTGCTCATCACACAAATAAATGCCCCGACTGGGATTCCAACCCAGGACCTTCGGCTTCATAGGTATGGTCACTACCCACTTAACCTGACCGGTTGTTAGGTGAAATGATGATGGTGGTTAAATTTGGTATTTGGTACGTCAACAAGCTTGGCCACTTCTGAGCCGGAGTCGGAGGCTAGACGAAGTAATAAGTAGAATGATGATGCTAATGATCAATGTATCATCTAAAAGCCGTGACACGCAAACCGCGATCTTCGAATTCCTGACGTCATACACAGGTTCAAGTTAAACCGCTTGGTTCCATCGTCGAGGCCTAATGAGGTGTAATTACGAACAACTCATTTGTGTTTTACAATGTAATATTACAGCGATGACGATTTGATACAGAGCGTTTTGTTTTTATATTAAGCAGAAACGTCTGCTAGCATATCATCGATATTTAAATCGAAAGAAAAATACAAACATTTGACCCGCAGATTTCGGTAGATGTCTCTACACGTACAAGAAGTATAAAATAGAAAAAAATAACAAGCCCAAGCGGTACTCGTATAGCACAATTGGTAGTGCACTGGGCTAGAGCGTTTTGGTTTAAAATCCGGAGTAAAATCTAAATTTCTTACCTCATACACTTTTTTACTACGTCGCTCGAAGGAATAAACAAAACATTAATACTAAAACATGACATACATTTGAGCATAGACATAGACTGGAGGTGCAGAGAAATTAAACCTTCCTCTCATTAGGAAAGAATACATGTACAATATAGTTACTGCATCCGAATATTTTGTTCCTGTTTCCACTCAATTTCCATCGTCTGATCAAGTTGTGTGAACTCCCACGTCCAGTACAAAAGCAATCAAACTTCCCCGCCGATGGCGAAGTTTGGATCGTTAGTACAAAAACTGTCCAGTTTACATTGTAGCAGACTTCTGAAAACACTTAAGCTTTGTGCGTTATTCGTTTGGAGTTTCTCGTTGAACCAGGACCAGGGTATGTCCTTAAAACACGTCCAACAATGAGAGGTAGGGCACAGCGTTGACCATCACGCTTGAATCTGGGGCAGCCCAACTGGAGAAGTACCTCCTCCTTACAGAAGACCACAGCCATAATAGCACTGGCACTTTCAGGTATGTAGTGTGGTGTGCCTGATGGTGAGTAAGGTTCCCAGAGCTCCAATCCCCGTTAAAGGTCGGCAACGCGCTTGTGACTTCCTTGGTGTTGCGGGTGCCAATGGGCGACGATAATTATAACATATTTTAAATTAGACTCTTGAAACTTCTCAGTACAATAGTATAAGTTAGTAATAGTTTTGTGAACGTCCATAGTTATTTTTAAATGTCACTGGCAGTCTAAAAAGAATGTGGAAATTAGCCTTAGGGCTTTGACACTGTTATGGGCGGACCACCGTATATCTGACCCCTGATAAAGAATATTTTCTATGACTCTGGGGTTCAAATTATTCCAGTATTTTTCCGTACGAAAGCACTGAACGTGCACCGTGCACGGAAGACTCGACTTTTTTTAACCCTATTATTCTGCTTCAGTGAATTTTCCCTCCCTTTCTGCTGAATAAGTTTCTAAACGTTTCATTTATTTCCGCCTATTAACTGTTTTAAGAGACAAGTTTATAGTTATTTTAACACGTTCACTACGGCACGGGGTTGATTTGACACCGTACAAGTATGGTTAATTGCGAAGTTACCTAATTGCCGCCGCGAAGATGTTAAGGAATTGTTTAGGGTTTTTATTTTACCCCATAATTTGATATTTTACGTGACGTGCCGTCGACGCAAACGGATACTCAGAAGTGTTAGTGATCATGAAAACATATGTTTTCCTAAAATGTATATGACTCACGATGTTTACCATAAAACTATACTTATTAATTATTAGATTCAATAGTACTTTATACTACGTAATAGGAATAATTTTAGTTTTAGCGAAATACAAACTTACATCAAAGAGTGTTTATGAATTTAATTTGTGGCAAAATGTATTACGCATAACCGAACCTACCTATATATTTCTAAGAAAAAACCTGACGTATTTTTGGATTCAAACTCATCTCGAACTCTACTCTCGATTTACGCATCACATTGCATTTGACAATTCGTTCCCGCGATTATCTAAACTATAGAAAAACCACGACTAAACTCTTAACAGTCTAAACTGAATCTTAAATCCATTGAAATAAGGTCGCATTCGCAGGTTTGATTTGTGTCTGTGCTTCGCTTGCAATTCTATCACCAGCACGTTTTTGCTTCATTGACAAATTGCTCGTTTGCGCATTCCTAATTCGAGTACAGACCAAATAATAAAACGAATATCAAGTTCGTTCAAAGGTACTGTAAACATTTTCAATACTATGCTATTTAGGTGAAAAACAACTGAAGGACGATGTCTATGTAGTTGTGCAGAGAATGATATGGAACTTACTTCAAAATTCGAATATAGCGGTATCCCCGTGGTTTATTAGGGTAAAAACGTAGCCTATGTGTTAATCCAGGGTGTCAGCTAACTCCATACCTAATTTTATTAAAATCGCTCTAGCCGTTTAGATGTGAATAAGTAACAAACATACACACTCACAAACTTTCGCCTTTATAATAATAGTGTAGATTGCCTTAAATAATGAAGGTATTTGAATTTTGATAGAGTTACTAAGATGTATAAAATGGTTACAGGGTTGATAGCTGAACTAGTCTACTCATATGATATTTCATCTTATGTAACTCTGAAAGCAATACAATTCCGATTATTGACATATAATTCTGTACATCAATAACGACGCCTCTATTGTCAAGGCGATAAAATGCATGTTCAGATATTTGTGACTACCTCCACAGCTCCGATATATCTGATGGCGATAGTACGACAATGTGGATATGAGACATCTACAAATTATTCATTATCGAGTTGCGCTATCGTCAATAAGGTCCCTTTTTATAGATAATGTCACAAATTGTATAATAAATATGTAAATACTTTCGGTCTTAATAGTATATAATGCGATTAATACCTTATAGATAATTGCTAATACTTGGATACGTGTGTTATCACTATTATCATGATTTACATTACTGTGTGGACATGAACGTGGCATTTTTATATTATTTAAATACGGGCGTGAGGTTGTACCGGATGTCCACAAACTAGATGGATGCCCTCGGGTCGCTGGGAGTCGGTGGCTACAGTGTGTCGAAGATCGCTCCCTGCGGCGGCCAATGGGCGAGGCGTATGTCCAGCAGTGGACATATGTGGCTATTAGATATATTTTTTTTGTTTAAGTAATTTTATAGTCATTTAAATTGGTTACGGCTATATGCTAATGGACAGATATTTGATAGTTGAAGAAAAGTTAATTAGAAAATATCTAGTACCGTAAAGTGTATATTAAGATCATTAAGCATCAAATACCGACGGGCCAGCAGCGTCCGTCTAAACCCACAGTTCCTTCGGTCGTCAACCCGCGTGCCAAGCGTGTCCATGCTTTATTATTTCAGCAGTACCTACGACTTACGGCTGAAACATGATAAAATATGTTCCCAAATCCCACTGCTCTTAAATTAAGAGGACATATTTATGGGCGGATCAACTCAATACATGTTTTTGCAATCGATTGTTAAACGAATTATAATTCAATGAGACAGTTTGTTTTAACCTAACCTTTAATTTGTATACAATAGGTGCTAAATTTGTACTTGAATACCTCGATATTTCAATGAATTACTGTCTTGATGTTGTCCGTTTCAAATAATATCATAATTGATATCGCAAGGAATGTGAAGGCGTGTAATGATCGGAATAAAGCTTAGCGATGGATGTAGACTCGACGATAAGTAACCCAATATCGATAAGTTATGACGTCTGTACCCTTACCATGAGTTGTGACATTCACGTTTTCGATAACGAGTATCGAATTTCCTATCTGTGCATCACGCTTGTACTATTTTAGTGTGAACGAGGTGCACAGATAGTAAACTCGATACTTCGTTATCGAAAACGTTAATGTCACAACTCATGGTAAGGGTATTGGTCGCTGTAGTGCAGTATACTGATTTAAACTTTCACAGTTTTTACGCATTGTTACAAAATAAACGGTAACGAAATTATAACGGCCAACGATATATATGATTTGCAAATAGGTACTTAAATATATAGAAAACACACATGACTCAGGAACCCAGAACAAGTATCTGTGCTCATCGCACAAATAAATGCCCTTACTGGGATTTGAATCCAGGAAAATTTCCTTTCACTACCCACTAGGCCCAGGTCGTCAAAGCTCAGTCATTAATATTACTGTGACAGCCTGATAGGATGCGAAGTCAAATTTGTTGATTATTTATTCATTCGTTACGTATTTATAAATTGTATGTTATCCCACAACTTTTGAATCATTTATTTTACAGTATTTTATTAAGTACTTTAGTTATGTTAAGTTACTCACCTTAATCTTTGAATAAAATTAAAGGAAATACGTATTAAATATTTGAAGATTCTGGTTTAGATGTTGTAAAGTAGCTACATTTATATATAAAAACAACGAACAAAAAAAAGATTATCTCGATGGATCAAGACGAGAAGAAGATACATAAAACGTGAACGAGCTACTCCGCGTAATAGCGACTTAAAGGCAATTTATAACGCCATAACAACTTGCCTCTACTTAGCAGATCAAGTGTTAAATTAATCACGGCGCGTAACACTTATGACCGCGAATGTGCGTTATATAACTAGCCCGCTGATTGGTATAAGGGCGTAACTGCAGTGCTTTTTCCCAGTGCATTATTTCCTTTGGTGCACGGAACAGTATTCGTGGTATGTAGGGTACGACACCTGGTCTAAGGTTCGCATTGCCGGCGCGAGCGCACGGCTCGGGTTTATTTATTAATTGCAAACCAACAAGCGATTGAAACCGGTGTCTTGAGATCAATAATGGTTTTCTTTTGCTTAGAACTAAAATGTATTTTTCAGAAAATACATACTTTATATTGTAAATGCGAAAGTTTGTTTGTTTGTCCGTCTTTCACGCCAAAACGGAGCGAGGATTTGACGTGATTTTTTGAGTGGAGGTAGTTGAAGGGATGGACATCGACTGACATAAGCTACTTTTTCCAGCGGGAAAACATGGAAGACTCAATATGTTACATTTTCCTCTAACCATGCGGGCGAAGCCGCGGACATCATCTAGTATAATATAATTTTATCCTTTCCTAGTGCCAGTAACATTAGGAAGGACGATTTGGGAACAAATGTATGTGGAAAGCCGGCGGCGCGTCCTTACAAGCCGATTTCCGCCGGCTAGACTAACATTCCCACAGTTCAACAACTTTCCTAGATCTCATAAAGAAAAGGGAAAGTTATATCTAGCTTCGAAAAAAAAATGAGCCGCCATCATTTGTCGTCAAATTAGAGTTTGAACTGCTCCCAACGTCCGTGGGTCTGGTTGGAATGAAATTAAATATTATTTAATACAAAGTTGCGTTAAGTCCGGCACATCCTGCGATGCACAACGAGTGACCTATGACGTAGGGTTTCAGTAAACGCCCTAATAGCACCAAAAGCTTTATTGCGATGTAAATTAATTGTAATTTTAACCTCGAGATCGTTGGCAACATTATTAGAGTATTTTATTACAGGTTCTATCATCGTGGTCGTGGCACTCTGTAGAATGTTCGAGAGAATTGCATTGCGCTCATTCAGCCGACACTGCCGATTGGTTTTTAGCTGCAACTATAATTACTTGCTGTAACTGGCACGCTATGGGATATATTTTATCGGTCAAGGCATGTTTCGGAATTTGAGATTGTTACGTGTCTTTTTGTTAGCGCAAATATTAGCTGTATCAAAGATTTTCCTGCCGGTTGTTACTGACATTCCAATAACAAATGCACCAACTCGCGCAGTAGCTTGACATATGACTGACAGTTAAAATGTTGCCAGTAAAAAGAATAGTAGCGATAAAAGTCGATAAAATGTATCGATAAGTTGATTAAGGCAATGAAAACTGCAAAGTTTTCTCGACTAAGTTCGTTAGAGCCAAAACAACGCAAACTGCTCATGAAACGAACTGTCAAACCATGTAAGCGGACTTATCTGATCCAGTTTGTATGGTATGGCAGTACATTTGCTTGGACAAATTAACGTTTATTGACTCTATTCGATATCAGGTATTCAAAGTGTGATATCATACATGTAGAACTAGAAACACCAAGAATTTCGGACGTTTTGGATGTTTTCCCTAATTCTACGATATACAAATTCAGGTAGCTCGCAATGTATAATGCAATAATTGATAAACATTGTAACTACCAAATTACTCGACAAGTAGGCTAATTCTGTTTTATCTCAGCCCTCACCCACTGATATACTTTCGCATTGATAACCTATCATTGTAAGCATTAATGACTGCAATGATATATACATTTATTATCATTATCTGATATTTTGATAATATTTACATTTATATCAAAATGGCGGCGGTGTTTTTAATGTGACAGGCCACATTGGTTATCGAGCAATAGTTCTATTTGAAATGTTGTTACGGCATAATAAGTACATGAGAGCAGTGCATGTAGTTACCAAACCAAATGTTTACGTCGAAGTCTTCAACTTATTAAAATTGTTCTTATGACAACTAGATTCGGTAGTTTAAAAAAAATATGGCTTCCATCAATTCTAATGATTTCACCAGTGTCACAGTGGTAAATCAATCGAGTAACAAAATAAATTTGCCCGTAGAACATATCGGTGTACGGTGGTAGGCTGCGTTTATTAAAGTGGTAACTGGACTTTACAGAAAGCCACGGGGCTCCCGGCCCCGGGACTGACGGGTGCAAACCAAAATGTGGTATAACGCATTTGAGATCAATGTTTCATTTTAAACACAAAACTATCGTGAGATTGAAACATATTAATTGTATAAAAGCGGGTAACTCACGTTTCACGTTACGGAGTGAAACATGTCGAGCAATATTCGACTTATAAAACGTGAGTTACCCTTTTTTATACAATACATTTTTCATTTGTTGCACAATTCTGCGTTAGATCACTGCATAGCAATATTACACACTAAACATCAGTAATGAACGAAAATATATTCTCAAGACGACTTCGAATTTGAAGTCCGATAGCTAGTTCATAACTTGATTACGTACTTACGTATACATAAATCTTTAAAATGTCAACTAGTTCAATCAATGATCACATCTATAACAAAAGTTTGGGAACATTGAAGAAAAAATAATCGCACTACAGTAATTTAAAGAGTAATGGTAATCTAATTTGGAAATTGCGCTCACCCATACAATGAAATAGACACTAGTGGCGGCGCGTTTATACAAGCCGATTCCCGCCGGCTTAATTAACTTTGCTGCAGTTCAACGGTTTTCCTTGGGCTCAAGAAGAAAAGGCCAACACATATCGGCTCAGTCTTGCCTAAGAAAAAAAATGACGCGCCGCCACTGAGAGGCACAATAAAATCCAAGTTTAATTGTTTCCAAGGGCGTAGGAAATAAAGTAAAACTTGTATTGTTTCAAAATGGAAGGCACAAGAAATATAACACATTCCATTTAAAGAGTATAAATTTATTAAAGTAATATCGGTACTATCAAAAGGTAGCCCCGTAGGGCTTAAGAGTATAAAACTAGTTGAAACTGAGAATGTTTTCGTATTTCTGTTACAGTATTTTATGTTACAGTTGATATAAGCGTTCAAAAGGCCTTTTGTGTAATACAAAAGCAAAAAATACTCTTACCAAACAAAGCTTCAGAAAATCAATATTGTTGATCAGAACGTTAAAGCCGTAACAGGAGGTATAATGAAAAAGGCCCGTGGATCGGACAGGGGTGATTAAAAGCATGCCGCATGAGAAGGGTTAATAAAGGGTGAACACTATTAAATTGTCGCAGGTCGAACATGCTACAGACGACAAAATAAAAATCCAAAGTGCTCAAAATTCTTTATATGACTAATTTTATACAGCGTAAAATCATTTTAAAAAATATTAGGGCTATTTCATCGAACGACGAGAAAATTTCCGGACATTACTTTTGACGTGATTCATTGAATTTCGCACGGAATCATCGCTTAACAATTTTGTGCATTTAATCCATTTTCGTTGAAAATCTGGTAATGAAGTGGCAGGTTGGCAAGTTTTTCGCAGTTTAGTTTTTATATTAGCCCAATATTTTTCGATGGGGCGAAGTTCGGGACAGTTAGGTAGGTTACTCTCCTTAGGCACTACCTCGACTGAATTCGCCTTATACCATTCCAAAGTTCGAGACGAATAATGGCAACTTGCTAAATCTGGCCAAAACAATGTTGAGGAAGTGTGTTTCTTTATGAATGGTAACAGTTTCTTTTTCAAGCATTCTGATATATAAATATCGGTGTTAATTGTCCCGGTAGTGATAAATGGTGAGCTCCTCATGCCGCACTGGCATATAGCTTGCCAAACAAGGTATTTTTGCAAATTTTTCTACCGGGATCACCTTTTCCGATTCGTCAAGATTCGAGATGTCACGAGAGGAATAGTACTGGTTACCTGGTAAAGACTTGAAATCTGCCTTGACGTAGGTTTCATCGTCAATAATTAGGCAACATTTTTCTCAATCAACAAGGTATACAATAACCTAGAACGTCTAACCGCACGATTATATTGATCCACAGTTCTCTTGGAAGCCTTTTCCTTCTTATATATTGTAATGCCGCATTCTTTTTAATTTTTGGACATTTGCTTGACTAGTGCCTACTTTTTCGCCACATCCCGGGAAGAGATACTCGGATTCTTATCAAATAGCTTGCACACCTTTGATTGTAACTTAACATTAGATTTTCTGGTGGGTTGACCTTCACGCCGCTTCCTATCTATAGTTTCACCTTGTTTAATTTTTTTTAGGGTTCGTTGAACCGTCCTCCGAGTTGTTTGACAAGATTTTGCCAGATATAAAGTTGATAAATGAGGATTTTTACTGAATTCTTGCAAAATTAATTCGCGAACATTTTTTTCGTGTAACGCCATTTTCATAAATAAAAAACAAATGAACATTTTATGGTTGTCTAATATATTACGAGCCTTCTAAATTTAAAATTTTAAAAGAATATTCAAAAAAGGTTCGATGCAACACGCTAGCAAAGTAAAAATGTAGGCGACAATTTAATAGTGTTCACCCTTTACCTGGTGCAGATTTTACACATACTAAAAAAGTTTTGATACCAACGTTGGGATGTACAGTCAACATTTGATTTATAGACCACTTCGCTCCTTGTCACAGTGAAAATCTACATATATGTCAAAAGTGTAGTGCAAAAGATCTCTTATTAACGTCACTGTGACAATGTTCGAAGTGGCCTAGAAATCAAATTGGTTGACTATTGATTTAAAAAAATAATAAGTAGTTTGTTTTTCAGTGATTGGTTGTTTATTTGACTTTTTCGGATGCAGTTGTTACAAGGGGATTATATATTCCGTTAGAATGTTGAGACGATGAGACGTAGATAGATAATAATATGTTACTACAAAGTGTGTAAGTTGCGGAAAAAATTAAAATGCATGGTGATAGTGAATTAGTGAACTAATCATAACATTCGGTTAGGAGAGTTAAGAAATAAGTTATGCTTATATTTCAAAGGTTGATTGGTACCTGGACACCTCGACATAAAAAGCGGTCGTCCACTGTTTCCGTGCAAAACATGCTCGCAAATCCTAAGTGTGATATCGCCCTAACAGCCTAACCAAGAATGACATTTTTGCGGCGTCCCCACGCTCCCATGGTGTGTGCCCGTGGCACACTTGCCCGCTTTCGCGAGAGCAGCCGACAGCACAGCCACAGCGGTTAAGTTGGATCGTGATTAGATGGGCTGGCGAATGGTGTTTGCATTTGTGAACGTAATCTAACACTCGCTGAATTATTTGTATTGTGGTGTAGCACTAGGAGGAATAATGACTGGAGCACGCATCCGCGAGCGTCAGTAAGGCAAAGATCTCTCGCTTTTGCAGCACAAAATGTAACAGTTCACTATAGTTTTGCTTTACAATCTTTACATGTCACTCTTTTTAATAAAAAGATTAGCTTATTCTGTATTAAACCACGCAACTTAGGTTGAAAACACAAGAAAACTCCAATTTTATTTGTTTGTATCCCTCCAACTTCGGAAGGATTCAGTTTTTGAAGGGGAACAAAAATATGTGAGACTATGACAAGGACGGACGAAAATAGCGCCGTCTTTGCTACATAAGACCATCGCTTTCGATCGTGGTATTAGTATTAGTTCGCTCCGTCTAGTTAAATGGTATGTCTATGGCGCAGCATGAGCAGCATTCATCTATAGTTGCCATAGTCGCCACGGCATGCGGGTTGGCGACCACAGTAGCTGTTGATTCGGATTCAACGAACGCTGCTACCCGTCCGTCAGTTTTTCCCTTTCTCGCGTCTTACGACATCCGCGGAAGAAATAATTTAAATTTTGAGTAAAACTAAAAATTCAGAACATTTTACAATTTTTACATTAAATCTAAGGTTATTAAATAAATAAACATTACAATATCGAATTGGCTATAAGTTAATAACAACTAGGATGCGCCAGCGCTTTTCGTGCGATCCATATAAGTAATCCCTCTTGCGGAGTACGAGCCATAACGTATGCGGAGTGAAATTTGGACAAAGTTTGAATATATAAAATGTAAAAAACTAAAATCTAAAAAAAATATGTGTGTATGTCAATATCAAGTCTATATATCTGTCAATCAATCTGGTAAGTTTCATAAGGATTGGATGTTTGATTTTGTAATTATGGTAAATAACCAAGAACGCCGTCGTAAAACTGTATGTAATTTCTACAATATACATCCCCTATGGCCGAAATCGAAGGTGATGGAACATTTTGTACAAATGGGTGAGAGTCGAAGCACCATTTATAATATTTTAGCGTCTTTTACCTTAAAAACAACCACTGCTAGAAAGCCTGGTTCTGGAAATTATCCCAGCTTGAGCAAGTTTTCTGAGAGAGCTCGACTAACGAAAATTACCGCCAGTCGTGTTGCTAAATCTTACAGAGAGCTCGGAAGAAAATTTAAATGTGACGGAAAAACTGTCAAAAAATATCTTGAAGACATGGGCATCGATAAGCGGTGTAGAAAATTTAAATCCACCGTCTCCGAAAATCAAAAATCCACACAGAAAATACGGCTGCGTAAATTGGTCAAAGAAATATTTTACGCCAAAAACAATGTGAGTTGCGTCATGGATGACGAGTAATATTTCACGTTAGATGGAAACGAGTGGCAAGGCAATTACTATTTTGAGAAGACCAATGGTCCAACTGATGAGAATGTGAAATATATTGAGCATACCAAGTTTCCTAAAAAAGTTTTGCTATGGCTTGCCATCAGGAACGCGGAATGTCCAAGGCGGTGTTCTTGGAATCAGGTTTAGCTGTGAACGCCGATCGCTACATAGAGCGTTGTTTGCCATTAGTGCGAGATTTCATAAATACGAGTCATAGAGGAGAAAATGCTGTGTTTTGGCGAGACTTAGCCTCAAGCTATTATTACAAAAAAACACTTAGCAAAATGGCGGAGCTAAACACCCCATACGTACCGAAGACATCAAATCCACCTAATGTTCCGCAACTTCGCCCTATTGAAGATTTTTGGGCAAATCTGAAGAGGCGAGTATATTGCGATAATTTTCGGTCCAAAAATGTGCAAAGCTTGATTCGTAAAATAAAATTGGAGTTGAATAAAATGCCCACATCTATGTTTTCGACAGCGATAGACAAAGTTCCTCAGAACTACCGTAAAGCATCTCGCATGGTATTAAACTTTTTTTTACATTAATCATTATTAGGTACTTTATTATAAAAACATAACTATTTAAAAAAATCATGGTGTTTTTTTTATTTAAAACAACATTGCACTTTGTCCAAATTTCACTCCGCATACGTTAATAGGTACCAAGTCTTACCACGTCGAGAAAATCCAAATATTTTAACTACCCGCCCTGTACCAACTCCCGCGCACGACAATGCTAGTAAGGTCACCGTTTATGGAGTTCTTGGCTTATATCGTGACAATGTACGGTCATTAATAGTTATTTTACTTAACAAATGTATGTCACTTTATTTTTCTAGTATATTTATTTTGTCAAGCCAATTTAGTTTTGTGCTATTACTAATTAAAATTCAGTCCAGTACTCTATTATACCGAAAGAAAGAAAAAAATATATTTAAACGTGATGCGAGCGAATCCAAATTAGTGCTCCTAAAAACGAAATTTAAATTGCGAAACTGTCGCTGCTAGTCTATTTTCGCTCACAAAGTCTATTTCCATCAATACTTATTTCTAAAATAGCGAGCCAAATATAGCACTAGGTATTGGCTCGTATTTTGCCTTCTGAATCGACTTCAGTGACACTTTTGTACTCTGAAGTATCGTACTTTAATTAATTTGAATAATATTTTCAATAAGGAACTGAGCATTTATTGAGGAGAGAAGTATGATATGATACGATTATTAAAATATTATGCCCATGTTCAACATAATTCCTCTAGGTCCCAAGGTAAGCGTAAATAGCTGCGACACAGCCTAACTAATGCAGGTGCTTACGGTCAAAACTGTGTTAATGTAAATAAATAAATAAAATAAATAAATATTTCGGGACAATCCCACACAAATCGACCTAGTCCTGTGGTAAGCTCAGTAAAAGCTCATAGGCAGGGTCACTATCCACTATGACAGACCGGTAATGTATTTCTTGTCATGTTCAATAAAGTCTTAAATCTAAACTCTAACCACACTCAAGTGGCTTACTGAAAACTGACAGACGCAATGGAAACGAAAATAAATGTATCGGAGTAACAAAAATAATCACATGATCTTTTCCATACAATATTCTCGTTTCCCATAAACCATAGTCATCTTGGTTGCGGCCACTGTTCAATACCCTTAAAGCACATTTGTCGACTAGGCTATCACGTGCCCGAGCAAATGAAGTGCGGTGTGAAAATGATTGGGAACCAATGATGTGTCCAATTTGTCGAACAGTATCTGACGCCGAACTGTTACGCTCTGCTTCCAATGTGGTCCATATTTTATTACTCAGCCTAAGTTTGTATTACCCGATGTTAGAGGCTTTTGATATACGATACGTCATTTAACACTGTGTGTGTTTTTATAGGTAATATAATCGTCAAAACAAAAGTAAATCTAAGAATTTGTCGAGTTCGGCTAAATTTAGTTTTTTTTTGTATTTGCAGCAGAGGTTGACAAAAAACCGTTAACGTACGTAATGTTTCAAAGTAAATCTAAGAATTTGTCGAGTTCGCCTAAATTTAGTTTTTTTTTTTTGTATTTGCAGCAGAGGTTGACAAAAAACCGTTAACGTACGTAATGTTTCAAAGTTCGGTACAAAATAAGTGTATACAATAATGTAAGCGGTTTTAAAAATATATATAGAAAATTGTAATTTAGCGTCATTTCAAACAGTCGTATCTAAACATATTCTTTAAAAGAAATATAGTTAAAATGTAATTCCGTTCCATAAAAATGTAGAGTTTCTTAACTTGAAGCTGGTTCCTCGGCAGTTTGAGATGTTTACTTTCGGATTTATCTTTTTATCTGTGGAAGCGCTCCCACGTGTTAATCCTGCGAAAGTTCCGAACGATTAATAAGAGTCATTAGCGAGAAGCGAAGGGTAGATTAGGCCAGGCGAAATCGTCTGTCAGGTATACCTGTGAGTATTATATCTTATATGACCTAGTTTGCTAAGCCATAAGAACTTGATTTGGTTAATGCTACTAGTAAAGTATTGATCAGTATTTTTGAGCAACTACATTGACATTATCAAGGAAAATAACGCACCACAGATCGTTACGCCTGTTTATACTATTACAATTAGTTACTAAACTCATCTGAAGAAGAAGAAGAAAGAAGAAGAAAAGAAGAAGAACAAAAATCTACGTGAGCATATAGCATTATTTACTTATAATCTGAAATCTTTTGGATATACCAAGAGCCTTTATGAAACCGCTTATTTTTATCACTCAAACACGTTTTTATTTAGTAAATAAGCGACTTTCGGTGACACAGCGGATAAGAGAATGAAAATATAACTACTTTTCCGAACCAAGGTCGCCCTCTTTAGCTCCGCTTAAAATAAATCCGGTTGAGGGAGTGTTGACAATTTGGTGCTGTGACCAGGATTTTATAATTTTATACTAATCTTCGCCAACATTCGCTTGATTAAAAGTGACGTCAAACGGGAAAATACAGCTTTGATCCGTAAAACCGGTGCGAGCATAAGCCTTGATATAAATCTGTAATTTACGTACGGTTTCGTACATGATATCCATGTTACATATACTACAATGTAGGTACTTCCTTTATGTAACAATAACTGCTATTGATTTTATCTTATCACTTTTACCGTTACCACACACGTCCCCATATTCGCTAGTAAGTATATTATCTCAAAATTGCATTTCCTCTTACCGGCAACGATGTTCCCTCATCATTTAGTATGATGTGACATCTCGAATGTGTCCGCGTCAACCCATGTTTACACGGCGTAAGAAGTGGTTTATTAATATCTCACATTGACCTAGAAAGCGTCCGGCGGCCGGTTGAAGTAGGAAATTGAATTCCGACACCTGCCCGCCGCGCTGCGCCACACCAAGGGCCCTTGCGACCTTTGAACTTGAACTAAAACGAAAACTCGGATTTAAATATACTTTAAATGCATTCCGCGAATATCAAGTCTCTTATTAATCGTTTAAACTTCTGACTTTTCAGGATACCTTAGGAGCGATTTCACAGATAAAAAGGATAAATCCGAATGCAAATATTTCAAATATCTGTGGAAGCAGAGAGATCGTGAATACACAGACGAACAGCAATCGACAATATTATACAATCCTAACTAATAAATAGGAAATCTGACCTAGGTCCTAAGCTGGCGGTCTCATTCCCGCGTTGGATCGGAATGTTTACCCTCTTGGTGAAATAATAGCCAGCTCTCTGGTCGCCAGGGCTGATTTACTAATGTGCGACATACAATTGATTATCATAATTCATCATTTGGCATAATTTATTCTTAACCTAGTAGAATCCTCACTAGGACTTATAAATACCTAGAAAACACCTAATAAATGCCGTTACTAGAATTCGTAGCAAGAGTTTCATAGGCAGATTCACTACCCACGAGACCGGTCTTTTAGTCTCCCACTTCCCTGCGACTCAGTCGGTATGTTACAGCGTTTTACAGCTACAGATAACAATAGGTATACAAATATATCTTCCTCATTCTTCCTTATACCTCTCATTCTCTCGCCACCGTGCCTGCTCCCGTTTAGTGACTGTCAATAAAATGTGACAAAGGCGAGGTGTTGCGATACGCAAGCTTTTGTGGGTTGATTGAATCTCATTTAGTACCAACGTCTGTAGTCAAGTGAACTGTTGTGTGCCTTAATGTAATGGGATAAGGTTGACAATCGGTTAGGTATTGCTGTCAGTAAATTGAGATCATTAGGGTTGCATGTACAGATTCCAAAGATTTTTTAAATATATTTTAAGTAGTATCCAGTGTCATTTAACAGGTAGAAAGTACACCCTGGAGGCGAGCAATCACAATATACCTAGTCACTAAGTTGCTAATGATTGTTGTTTTAGAGAGGTTTTAAAGACAAACTTGTTTTTTTTTAATTTTTAAGTAAACAAGAAGCGGGGTCGCCTTTTGTTGTTTTGTATGACATTCAATGATTTGCTATATATTTGCATAAA
Source organism: Grapholita molesta (assembly GCA_022674325.2). Taxonomy (NCBI): domain Eukaryota; kingdom Metazoa; phylum Arthropoda; class Insecta; order Lepidoptera; family Tortricidae; genus Grapholita; species Grapholita molesta. The sequence goes on along the minus strand of CP053133.2, from coordinate 533,614 downwards.
TATACAAGTAAAATATGTAGTACCATTATACAAACTAAACCTAACGTCTATTCTATCCATTTTAATTAAAAAAAACCCTTTGGGGGAGTAGACGTCCTTAAGCTAATATGGCGAAGATGATGTTAAAATAATAGTTGTAATAAAAGCAATTAACTTTAGATGTCTTATAAATACGTCCTTAAACGGAATTAGAAATTCCTGAAAGTAATAAAAATATATAAGATATAAGTATCCTTGGCGTGAACAGGGAAGCATTTTACGATGATAGAGATATTCGATCAGGTGAACATAAATAACTTTAGGGTTGGCACCTTGTATTTTGCCGAATTTAATTTATTAAAACCCGTGAATGTCAATTTTTTTTAACAAGACATACAAATTGTGTTGATTGCAAATAAAAATATTAATCGAATAATGATTAACGATTAACACGGTTGTACTCACGTTTATTTAGTCACTCGCGCGATATGTTTCGGAGAACTAAATGAGGAGTTACAATAAACGTGAGTAGAGCTGTGTTAATCGTTAATTATTGTACTATGTCTCACGAAAGTTTAAATACAAATTAATCGAATAATTGTGTTAAAGTTCGATGTGAGCATCTCGTAAAATCGGGGACGTGCCACAGATAAGATCGGCAGCGATAGAATAAGAAGGCTGGACGTGTTCAAGTAGAAGACAAGTTGATAGGTGTCTTACGAGGGCTTCGTCAGTATATATTCTCTAAAATGTAATGCAAAGATTTTATAATAAAAAGAAAAAAGGGAAAATTGCGCGTCGAGCTAAATTAAATGTACACTGTTGAGTGTGATTGACTTACGATAGATGTTGCTACGTGTTTCGCTGAGGCGCTGGTTTAGAAATGATGAAAAAGTAAAGCTGCGGAAAAGTTCACCAGGGTCGAGTAAGTAGCGATGATGTTGTTCACAACGATCGGAGTGCTGCGAAAAAACGTTCTAATTATGCATTATGATGTGAATAATTTTCTGTCTCTTTTTTGAGTAAGTATATCAAATATAAAACTTGTGTAGTATATCAAATAGTAAGTATATCAAATATAAAACAAGAGATGGGAGTTTTTACTGAAGCAGTCGTCACATAACGGACAATCAATTTCAAACACCATACATTTATTTCTCAAGTCGGACGTGACACAAAACATAACTCAAGTCCTGCATTAAGGTAAAATTTAAAATATAAATGCCCAAATACCTACACACTCTCCTAATATTATGAAAAAACATCGCGTGACAGGTTGACAACCCTAGCCCGTGCTGAGTCGGCGCTCTGATGGATGATGCTTCAAGCCGGCTGGCAGCTAGGGTGCGCACAAAGGGTACGCTGTACTTTACGTGTCATCTAATACGAACGCACGTTTTAAAGTATGATCAAGTCTGGACCAGTGATAAAACGCTCAACGAATGTGTCCACATATACTAAGATGGCGGTTTTTACAGTCCGTCATTTTCTAACAAATATCAAATATGTAAGTGCGATAGTGGTAGACTGGTAAGGCGAGTTTGGAGGACAGTGTGCAGGCGGATCTGCGTCTTCTCCAAGTCAGTGACTGGCAAGAAGCTGCGCATGATCGGGACAGATGGCGTGCTCTCGTTTCGGAGGCCAAGACCCTCTTTGGGTCCCTGAGCCAAAGTAGTTAGTTTTTTTTTTAAGTGCGATAGTGACGCCAGAGATTAGCGGTAAAATAGCAACTATGACAAAGGTATATTATATCAGATATGTTATGGTATATATATAATACTAATAACGAAAGTAAAACTTACAAGGCTAATTAATAATACCGTTTCTTGTGAGTTTCGTTCTAAGCGTGTCTCAGACAAGACTAATGAAACAAGTTTTGTGGTGTTATCCTCCAAATAAAAGTTAACCGAATTTATGTAACATGGTTTTCGTTTTGTTTTGCGCAGCGACATTTGTTGGTAAGTATGTATATTTTGTGATATCGCTAAAATATCACATGAGACCTTGTAATGCTAGTGCTACCCTGCGGCACTACCGTGAAACAAGATATTCTTAAATTTCGGACGATTGTCTCTGTCACTCTTATGACGCCTAAATTTGAGTGACAGAGACATTCGTTTGAAAAATTTCGTTTTTGGCGGTAGCGCCTCTGACACCCTGATAGACGATGTATATGTAGTTTAATAGCTAGTTTTGTCCTTTTTTCGAAATTAATGCTCTAAGAAATAGATTCAAGTGTATGACGCCCTACGAAGATACATCAGTCAAATTTTTCTATTTTTCTTTCGATTTAAATATCAAAGATATTCGCTAGCAGGCGTTTCTGCATAATAAAAAATAATTTAGAATGGGGTAGCACATTGTTATCGATGAATTCTCAATGTAAATTGAGACTTCGATGCCGTCAAGTGTTCAATACGCTGACGGTAGATGTGACTACACGTCACCCATGATGACGTATACCACGAAGGATAAGATAGAAAAATTTGACAAGTCTAAGCGGTACTCGGATAGCACAATTGAAAGTGCACTGGGCTAGTGATCCAGTGGTTGTGGGTTCGAGTCCCGCTCCGAGTCAAATTTTTCTATTTTTCTTTCGATTTAAATATCGAAGATATTCGCTAGCAGGCGTTTCTGCATAATAAAAAAAAAATAATGAAGATACATCACTTTAGTTTGTGAGGATTTTGAGGGTCGCACCCTCACCCTGGGCGGTGTGTTATGAGTCGGCTTGAATATGGGTATCAGAGCTTTCCAAAACATGTCGCCTAGTGCGATATAACTACACGTGTGTTCCGTTGTAACTGAGTAATAGTAACTTGACTCGCAAATTTTAATTATAATATGTCACTTTGATCATATATGATGATTGACCTATTAAGTTATTCATTCACTTTTGATGATCATGTCACATTTTAAATACCATAAAACAAAGGCTCCTCAGTTGGCTGAGGCATAATTTGATAATCACGAGAGTGGCATTGCTCTAATCCGCCTCAAGTAAAGAAACCTCTAATCACCATTGGCAAGCCGTATAAACTGTATTTTAACACAATCCTAAAAACAGGATAATCACCTTTGAGCGCAATATATCAAACATTATAATACCAAATTCAGATTGCACACCGATGCATTTGATATAGGCTCATTTTTATGTTAATTTATTTCAAAATGGCCTCCAATTAGTGCTCAGCGAGGGGTGGCAGACAGTGTGTCTAGATCCTCTACTGCATTTCCCTCCTGCTATTGAATTATAGATCTTAATTCCAAGTGCTTAAGGCATATTAAGATAGGCTTGTAGCCAGACGCCTCAGGGTCTCGTGATTTCCTTCAGTTTATCACCTGGCTTTAAAAATTGTTTACGGAAATTGTGGCGGAAAGCATTTTAATGCGAACGGTGGTTTATTCGATTTAACTTTAATTTTTATCTTATTGAAAGATAATGGAAAAGTAGAGGTGAAAACCTTAACTGAAGGACATGTCTTTGTAGTTGTGCAAAGAACTCATATGGAACTACTTCAAAATTTGAATATAGAACGCCGACATGCGTGTACACACGTTACTACTACATCGGCCTGGTACATTAGGTAAGTTTTTTACCTATAACTTTAAACGTGAAATCACCGCCAATCACAACTCGTGCTCATGACTCCAAAGTTTATAAAACAAAACCGCGAACTGTATGTGTTGGTTAAACGAAACTATGAAATAATATTATTATAGCTGAGAATGTAAGGCTAATTTTATATCTACAAGTCCATGATCATAGAATATCTTGATACACGTGAAATTTTTATACAGCGAAAGCGTTCCCAAAATTCAGGATAAGTTGGGCAGTACCATGAATTTATCTTCAGTTATTTTGACACCGACAAAACCGCTTAACAAAATGTTGAGAACTGAGTTCTGCTGACGTTCCAAATATTCCATCTTCCCTGCTGCTTGAAACATGATGACAAGCATATGTAAGAAAGAAATAGACGAACTGGTAAATGTGTTGTTCTATATATCAATAACCGTGCAGTGTGATGCCGGCTGACTAGAATAGCACCACCCCATGTCCTTCCGCGGGTGTCGTAAGAGGCGACAAAGGGAAAAATCCTACGGACGGCCAGCAGCGTCCGTCGAAACCCAATCTACAGCTACTGCGGTCTCCAACCCGCCTGCCAAGTGGCGACTATGGCAACTACCCCCAAGACGATACAAGTCATATTTGTGGGAGGCCTATGTTCAGCAGTGGACTGCATACAGTTGAAATGTATGTATATATCAATAACGGCTTATTGCATTTAGACTGCGGTTGAAAATTGAAACTGCATTTGAAGACATATATCCCAGTTTTCGGTGCAATCTGTAAATCAAGGAAACATCGCAGAATTGGACGATATCCAATCTTGGCTGACATACTTTTCAGTTTCGGCCATTGAGTACACTGTTTCATTGTGTTAAGATAAATTGGCAAGTTTGGGAGTTATTTATTTCTTTATCTTTGTTGTACAACAAACAGTAAATTAAGCCCCATTTAGACCAAGCAAGAACTTGTATACGATTTTCATTACATTGCGGACTATCGGCGTACGGCGAATTCGGTCGCTTTATATAACCCCGTAATGTAATGAAAATCGTACAAGTTCTTGCATGGTCTAAATGGGGCTTTAGGATATTGATTCATTGTGTAGACGGGACATTTTATCTGAGTGTTGTTTGCAAATGTTTTGTATTTTTAATGCCTCAAATAATGCAAGGAATCCGATCTTTGGACTGATGGCTGATGATATTCCAGCGATAGGCTTGACAATTTTACGGTTTCAAAACAGAGCTTGTGATAGTGATATGCTAATGTTTTTTATGTATTTATGCTTGTTTCTGTAGATATGATTATATCTTTATGTTAAAAGTGTTTATAGGACACAAAAACAAATTACAATCAGCATCATATAGTTACTTGTAGTCATTATGGCCAATATATGGTAACACGTCCTGAGTGATAAATAAGATCTCTATTATATTTCTTTGGTAGCCACTAACTATTTGACGCTGACTGTATACAGTTATACTTTCGACAGCTATTATAGTAATATAGGTATTAAAAACTGTAGCTATCATTTTGATAACATTAATTCGTACCTACTCTTGGTTCCATTTTGATTATGGGCTTGTACAATTTAAATTTTTGTTATACATAATCGGGACTTGACCGCATATATGTGGCATTATCTATGAAAAGGGACCTTATTGTCGATGGCGCTTACGTCGAACCGAGCTGGATTTGTACTGCGCCATTATTAACTAAAGCATAAGCGCCATCGACAATAAGGTCCCTTTTTCATTGATAATCACACATATATTTAAAATTAAGCGTTAAGTCCCGTTTGATTGTAACAATGAGTAAAAACCGCCATAAATTAGGTTAAGACATTAACCTAAATTATTAATAAAAAAAAATACTATACCAATTTAAAGTAGCGCTATGAAATAGATGTCTGTTGACTAGTTTTTCAATTTAGTACTCGTATTCTACAATACTCCCATTTAAATGTTACAGGTTAAGAAAATGGCGGACCGCGTCTCCAAATGCCGCGACGAAGTGTCCAAATCCAGAGAGAAATACCAGGCGGCGCTGGCCGAGATCACCGCGTACAACCCTCGCTACATCGAGGACATGAGCGGGGTGTTCGAGAGGTGCCAGCAGATGGAGGCGCAGCGGCTCACCTTCTTCAAGGATGTGCTGTTCAGCTTCCACAAGTGCCTCAACATCAGCCAGGAGCCGACGTGAGTACGCCAGTTCGTCGAGTTACATACTGGTTGAAGTGTCAGCAAATGTTGGTACAGATTACAACGTGACTAGTGGCAGTTTGGTGGCTAATGATGCAATGTCAATTATTATTAAGAGGGCCCTCTGTCGATGCAGCATTTTAGCCTATCTTTAGCCTATCGTCTTTACTCCTTGGTATGTGTGGTTAGGTACAGCACCATTATTTCACCTATGTCATGTAAACTCAAATAACAAGTTTTTTTTATGAGTATGCCTAAAGAAGCTGTTCTGTGTCTGCTCAAAGAGATTACTCTCTATATATTAAATAACATGGTGCACTCTCATTATCCGTGTTAATCTTATCAGTATAAGGAAAAGATGTAAAGAGGGTAATGAGCAATCAAAAGGTTAGATATGGATTCTCTAAACCTGCATAAACTGGTTGTAAAGAGTTTGTTTAGTCTTTACCATAAGTGTTATCGAAGTGGTTCTATTTGATTGTATACCTTAGTGACAGCGTCCAAAAACGTTTTAATAAAGTTTTTTACTGACTGTGGCTACATCACTAATGTCACTAGCCAGCAAACGGCCCGCTTGATAACGGGATCTGGTCAGCCCTCTTTCTTCTAGAGTGTCTTCTAGAAGGGTAAAGGTATAAGACATCAGCACAACATCAGCAGCAAGCGTACATAACACCTGTACTAAAGCAATGTGTTTGGTCAATTTTTCCAGTTTTTATTATCAGAGTCAAGAGTTATGCGGATTGTGCCAGGTCACCTTGCTGGACTGCAACCACTCCATTGCCGATGACCATTAGGTAATGAGGGTTTCAGTGATTGCGTTTTTCACTAGATGGTAGCACCATGACGATAACACGTTTTTCACTAGATGCAAGCGCTATGGAGAGGTCCATATTTTTTCTGGTAGCAGAAAGTCTGTAAGCGAAATTATGTGTTAACTAAGTTCATAAAATACTTAGGTATATGTCAGTGCAAAAGACATCTTTTTCTCTTCGTCACATGCACTAATTCATGCAATCAAAATTACCATATAATATTCATAATTTCCAGATTACCCCAAATCTACGAAGAGTTCCACCACACGATAAACAACGCAGACCACCAAAAAGACCTCAAGTGGTGGGCTAACAACCACGGAGTTAACATGGCCATGGCGTGGCCTCAGTTTGAGGTATGGTCACCCCTCCGCCCCCTTGTGTCAAGTGCCAAGGACTAATTTTCATACAGAGTCGGATATGATTTCTATCAATTTGTATACTTGATCAAGAGGTTCAAAAAAGTTTTGCGTTGTCGCGCACGGCGGTATATCAACTCGCGTGTGCAGCGCAAAACGTGTTTATGGGCCTAGTAAAGTTTTTACATGCCTAAAAGAAATTATAGATTTAGTGATCCTTTTGGGCAAATATAGAATCTCATTGCTTATTAGTAGATTTTTAAAACTTCGATTCAGTATACGGAGCTGCCGACTCAGTGTCTCCCCAAATCCGTCGACGCGGCTTCTGCTAAATCCGGTCTAGAATAACCTTTATTTTCATATAGTAACAATGAAACAAATGCTGGCTTTAGCAGAATCCTGCCCTGATGAGTCTCAAAGGCATCTTTCGTCTTAAAATTGATGATATCATACCCGAACTCCACGCAAAGTAATATTTACGTACCCATACTATATGCATCGTATTAACCGAATGCTTTCAGTTGATCTAAATGTTTACCTAGCCTATGAGATCAGCATGACACGTACTTGAAATTCTCAAACTCCCAGTAGACCTAACGCTTATACGTAGATAGTTAATACTAGTTAATGCCTTCCAATGCCGTTACGCCGGTCAATATTGACCGGGCATGTTTGTACGTGATAGGATGCAAACATGAGACGGAACTCGCATTTTTTAGATTACTATTATTGGTCTTTCAACGTATTATTGTATCCAATAAGAGATTTATTACTTAGCAATGGTAATAGGATTCGTAAATTCTTTAAGTATTTCTTGTGTCTGGTTAATTAATATTTTAAAAATTAGAAATGTTAACAAAGTATATTTATTTACCTTTAATAATTTGTGATACATTGATTAGTTAAAATTTAATGAACTAATTATATTCAATGATGACCCTTATTAGTACTAAGGTTTTACCTTTAGACAAGTTGGGAATTTATAAAACAAATTTAACGACATAGTTAGCAACGTAAAATATTTCATTAAACTTCCCACTTTCTGGGGAAAATAAATGTCCTTAAAACGTCGGTCTAATAAAAAGAATTCGTCGAAAATAATCTGATCGTGTCAGGTCGTCAATTCTGTACACGCTATAAGAACCAGGAGCAAACGGCGCGGAGGCTACACAGAAGAGTCCGCATAAAAAGGGTGTTGATACTATTGGTATGGTAGGAAGAACCGTCAGCCACGCCCCTGTTCCGATTCCTGCCGCCGGCGCTGTCGCGCGCCGCGTCGGCCGGCGCCGGCGCCGCTAGGGCCGCGTGGCGCGACGTGGCGGGCTGGGCGCTCGCGCTGCGCCGGCTGCGGCGCGCGCTGCCCTTCTGCTCCGGCGGGGATGACCGCGTCGCTCCCGACGGCGCCCACTGGGCCTACGGCAACCCCGGGGTACGCCGTCACGGTGTAGGGCCGTTATTGGAACTTCGATCGGAGTGTCTCTTTTCAAACTTTATTACATTTAAAAAATACGTATTGACGACGAGAAACCAATTATTTGCTACGGTTCCTTTTCGCAGTGGATTCCCGGGATCTTTTCCATGTCCGTGGTACAACTTGTGTGGCCGTCTATGTATCCGATGCAACATTCTCGCGCCATTACCGCGCTGAATAGTGGTACAAATTACCATCGACATTTCGAGAATGATATTATCCTATCCCGAAGAGATAGCCAATTAAGTTGACGTCAACGTCTGCTAGCTACGTAATTTTTCGTACTACCCGCATTTGGTCTAACTCTTAATTTCTTATTAATTTAATTGTATAATAAACGTATTTAAACCGCGAAAATTTCACTTCTTGCTCAGAATCTCGGAAATCTTCTACTACTTAGCAGAAGAGGCAAACAAAATTGACACCTGTATTTTTAAAGTAGCTTGTAACTTGCAAATTAACTTGTCTTCAAGTACATATTATATATAAAAAACAAAACCAAAGAGACATCCCGATCGAAATGAGAATTGAGAGTGTTGGCGGTTGGCAGGTTAGCACCGAAAATGTACTGACGTTTGCACTTGGATGTAGTTTGGCGGACGGATCCATCTTAAATCATTTGTCATTAAAATGAAAATTTAATTGACACATTTTTTGTTTTTGATCATTTTACCCAAACGATGTCCACATTAGATTCTGACGGACTTAACGGAAACCGAAATATCACTGCACTTAGGCTCACTTGGTGTTTGTGTTACAGAAAAATAACTACTTACTTTGAAAAAAACCCGTAACTTTGTCTATCGATCAAAAGATAATTGTTATTAATTAACCAGGGTTTTATAAAATAGAAACAAGTGTCCAATAAATTATTATTCAGTTAATTATTGACGATACATCTGGCTTAGTGGGGTAGTCACCGTACCTATGAAGTCGACGGTCCTGTGTTCAAATCCGGGCATTTATTTGGGTGATGAGCACAGGTATTTGTTCCCGAGTCATGGGTGTTTTCTATGTATTTAAGAATTTGTATATTATATTACTTATATGGATATATATACAACAAAAGCATTCTTAAGCGTACCTTGGGGCTCATCCTTACACAAATTGACAGATACCCACGGTAAGCCTGTAATATTTATTTATTGATCGGACCAGTAATACGTACCTATATTACAGAATGAAATAGATATGGTACTTATACTTGAACCAATGGCCAAGCTCACCGATGTCCGAGGCCGGATTTAAACCTGTGTCTTTCAACTTTCACGGCCGAGGCCCTGTTGGCTAAGGCGGAAACTGGACGGTTTTGTCAGAGCAATTCGTAATGCAGTACGAGCTTGCACATCCTATCCCACTTCTGCGTTTTGATATAGCGAGAGAAATGGATGGAGGAATTATTAAAGCTATCAAATGCTTTCAAATATAGAGCTGAAATACAGCAGCTAACGTAAGTAGATATCATCAAATGGTACACACAATCCCCGAAACTCGCCAACCGCCTACAAGTAAAGCACAAGAACCAAGTTCACGAGATTTGATTGAATTCACAAAGGTTTTGGTAATGGTACCGGTCCAGGCATACACCGTGAGGGTTGCATCGACGGATTACGAATAGCAAAAATCACAGCACGCTCACTCATCCTCACCGCTGCGGGTCCGGTCCGTTTACAGATGTTACAATCATTCATGTTACTTTTTTTTCTTATGCAAGACTGACCAGCGTTTGTCAGCTGATGGTAAGTGTCGACGAGGTCGAGGGTGTAGCACGCTGGTTCAGTAACAGCGTATTTACTCTTGCCTTGAAAAGACACAGATTATATCTTTCCGAGAACACAGACGAAGGGAGCGAATTCCATTCCTTAGCAGTCCGCATTAGGCAGCGAATCGCTTCGTGCGAATCAATTGAATATTCAACCAAGTTATTACCAAGAGGAACGTGGATGGACAAAGTCTATACAACGTCGAGAATGCGACGGATTGTTACGAGGCTGCCAACCCCGTTTCAAGCCGAGTTATGTATAGTACTTTTCTTAAACATGCAATACCTACAATGTATAAAAAAATCAAAGAAATCAAAGGTTTGTTTTAAGTAAAAAAAAATAAAGTAAACTAGTCAAGAAATATAAGAAACAAGTAAGTACGTGATAGAAACAGACTAAATATATATATATACGAAATAATATATATATATATTATGGCCAAATGCCATGACGCTGTGTCACAAGTTTGAATGGAATTTAAAATGAGGACCTTGCAGGCCCTGGCCTGCAATGATTGTATGATATTCCATTAACGACCTATCGTTTAGCTAAACTTCGCATTATATTATAAGGAATTAACATAACGAAAATCGTAGTGCATTTTTGAGAAAAGTTATACATATTACCAACAAACGATAACTGCTACCGTCAAAAACGGTTCATACAACTTGTATGGCACTTTTTTTTCTACACATGCGGCTGGTCAGCCTATCTTAACAGCAATGATTGATTCATCTGTAAATGTACTGGGTATTCGGCAAGCACGCATTGCAGCGCTGGCAAACAAACGAAACGACTTACGTTCAAAATATGGACTATAATACATATAAAATATAATATTTCTGATGTCAAACACGTAGGATATCAAGTATTAGGTAAAAATACAAAAGCGTGAATCAATGAGAAATTAGCAAAAGCAAAGTGACTTAGAAGACTAATATAAAAAAAAAACAGACACAGACATTATGCACAGCACTGCCGGCTGTAATCTCCTATAGACATTATCAGAGCCCGGAATTTTCGTAGCACTTTTGAGCTGTATTTAATAGTGACTTCTCATTTATCGATACTTTATAGAACACAACACAACATATCAAAGAAACCAAAAACAACAGGCGTTCTTATTACTAGCGATATCTATTTTAGATAACTTTTGAGTGGCTGGAAATGTTAAATAGGAATTTGCAATTAAAACAATGACAACCTGGTACCCGAAGGTTGTCAATAAGAGATCACTCATTCGCGACAAGACTGCATGTTGTTACTTTTACTCGTAATCTTATATTACATATTGTATGACAGATACGGTAAGGAAGTTAATAAACAAGAAGTCACTGTGGCATTCCGGACTCTGGTCATTATACTGAGTTAGAAACTTTTATATTATTTGTAAGATCGCTGTATTAATATAGAATACCTATCTTTAGTGTCATTGGTATAATTCTGTTCCATTCTGAAAAAATATTAGAACAACTTGTGTTACAGACCTAACGCATAACTGAGTCTTCTATGTGTTTACGGTACGTCAAATGTGAAACGTGTCTAGCGAGACAACAGGATAGGATAGCCGTGGTCCGATTCACGCTCACAGAGCTTACAGTGCTGACAGCTGGCCCAAATCAGCGCGTTCAAGGTCACGAAAATTGCGTTTAGATTCTGACCGGCATTAGCGTGAGCACTATTCGAACTGTCAACATGACATTCCGCCAATATAATGACAGGTGTCACTTTGACTTGACGTTTGCGCTCACAGTGCTCATGCCTGCGGCGCTACCGCGAACAACGATATTTGTAAATTTCGGACGATTTACTCTGTTACTCTCATGACACCTTACCTAATTGGGGTAAAAAGGAAATATACCCGAAATATACGAACTTCGATGTTTGCGGTACCGCTGCTGATATATCATGAGCACCGTAAGTAAGCGCTGTCAAATGACGTCACGTGATTTCTGTAAGTCCAGAAAGAACGAATCGGACCGACCGTGAGCGTGTTCAAAGTGCTCAAAACGGGAATTGACTACGGCTGTCATCACACGTCATTTGTCACTCCTCCCGTACCGTTTGGTTGACCACTTGGTTAACGCTAGAGCTTTAGAACGCCGGTAACGTAGTTTTTTTTTGGGATTATTATTGGTCTTAATTTTTGTTTTAATATTTTTTTCAATTTGGAACAAGTAACTTTCCTGTTGCTCAAGTAACATGCATGTCTCCAGTGATCGTCGGAGCTTGTTTAGTTAACACGCTTTGAGTGGTCGTGTTATATTTTTTCATTAATAATTTTATTTTTATTGATTTGTTTTTGTTTTCGCCCAAGCACAACTCGGAGACGATGGGACAAACTACTTTTAAATCTTTATCGAAATGTTTTGAGATTTTGGATATTAAGAAGTAAATCTGTTAGAGTTATACTTCACAGATCGGTTTTAACGAATTTTAATATGTTTCATTCAAATTCAGCTACTTACTCTTGGTTTTGTACTCGAATTATAATTTTGACAATTCGAAATTTCAATAATCAAAAAGTGAAAATGTTTTGTAACATAAAATTATTCGATAATCGTTACCAATTTTCACGACAAGTCCGTCAAGGTCATACCACAGATGTCGCTGTACCTATAGTTTGTCCCGTTGTCGTTCGCGGTCGTGATCCTAAAGAGTTGCGCAGGAGTACACGGAGGAGTTCCGCGAGATCGCTAAGGGCAAGAAGGAGTCGCTGCCCACCGCGCCCATCACGCTGCTCAACCAGCGGCCGGTCAGCGAGGACGTACGTACACCCACGGACAGTTCTAGATCCACACTGCTCGCCATCAGATATAGCGGAGCTGTGGACTTTGACACAAATATCTGAATATGCACTTTATCGCCTTGACTATAGAGGCGTTGTTCAGATGTATATGGCCACCTCCATAGCTCCGATATACCGGTGGTACCCTTGATATAACAACGCCGCGTCTGTTGCGGCAAGCCTATGTAAAGGTTGTGTTCTTTGATCAAGGGAACGATTATTTGAGGAGACGGAATTATAATGTCAGTAGAGTTGGAAAAGAAGAGAGGATAAAAGTGTGGATCTAAAATTTGATTAAGATACTTTACTTTTGGATGAACAAACAAAATGTGTCGTAAATAGGGAATAACAACTGAACCATGTGTAGACTGATGTGGAACTTACGGAAAGTTACAAAACCAATGAAAAATTCTATAAATTTTGTGAAAAATCTAGGTATTTAGGAAAAAGGAAATGTTATGTAAGTGGGAATTTTGGGAATGTTCATTCTCATAGAGAAATGTTTGTGTAAGAATTTTTCAAAGTGTTTTCATGTCGATTTTTTTGGCACATGGCGTAGGCTTGACGAAGTACAATGTAAAAAGTTATGCTTGTTTATACATAATACCTATGTTATGGGTCATACAGATTGATTAAAACAAAAATTGTCTCTTCTGTGGTCAATAGTTAACGGCTTATATGAGTTCAAATTATGTTTTTGTGGTATAATGTTACGTAAGAGGGGGAGTGGTTTGTGTTGCTATATCAAATAATCACTAATTAGGCTTGAAAACCCTTAACTTTCACAATGTCCACAGGAGAGACGCGAACCTAATTGTTCTGTATGACCCTTATATACGCGTCGGATTGAAAATCCTCCTTCGATTTTTTTCGTCGGTTAAAAGTAGTTTCAACAGAGCATTTTTTTTTTCATCCAAAAGTATCCATAGGTTAAGTCCACACATTCACAGCGGGCCTAAACAAGTTTGTCCCGGTTATCCAGTTCCCAGAGCAGCCGACAGACGTGAGTAGGCCCTTCAAGGGATTCAAATGAGAATGAGTATAAAAGTTGTTAGTTGGCATGGAGCTATAGTGACTGTAGAACCGGGTTTGGGCCGAGGGTCATTCTCATTTCAATTCTACCGCTATTATATTATACCCTTTATTTTATTTATTTTTTTATCAATGTCGCATGATGAATGTCGCTTATCGCATATTGGCATGATCATTAATGAATATCATTAACAATTATCTGTATTTTATAGTTAAATATATTTTTATTCCTATATTATATTTATTGAATAAAAATGTAAATGTATATTCCCCTGATATGTATCAAGTTTAAAACGATAACAAGGCGATAACGATGATATGAAACTCGATGTTTTTGTGAAATAATAGTTTGTACATGATCGTTAGTGATTTTAGTTTTTGTAGTCGATATTTTCATATAATTTTAATGAACCTTTATATGAAGCTATGTTATGACCAAATCCCGGAGTTTTCACGGCAAAACAAAAACTGTCCCAATGTTACTAGTGTTAGACACATTTTTTTATCGATATCGATAGTAGTGTAATAAAAGAGAAAAAAGGTAATATAAACAAAATATTGATTAAATAACAAAATTGTTTTGTATGTATCACATAAAAACAAATGAAAATTTTCCTACTTGTTACCCGATTTCAAAAGAGCCAGAAGGGCTGGTTCATTTTATTTTAACAAAGTATTGTATCGATTTAGATACAATAACACATATGAAACAGTCTCGGACTTACTATTTATTTGCATATTTTGCATCAACTGTCGCCAAATGTCATAAGATATACGCAAATGATACTCTTTATCGTGTGAAAAAGTCTAACACTAGTAAGATTGTGATAATCTTGTTACGCCGTGAAAATTCACAGAATCGGCAGACTATATGTTTAAAAGCTTAAATCTTCAATACCTAATATTATTTCACGAAAACATTGAAACCTCCTGCGATTTGAGACTAATGTGTGTGTCATTTAGGAGCTGCCCCCGATCACCAACAACAAATTGTCGGCGAAGGCCAACCACGAGCCCGCGCCCGCCAACCACAACAACACGAACAACACGAACAACGCAAACAACGCGAACAACGTCATCAAGAAGGAAACCATCAGCGCTCCTATCGCTGTCACGTGAGTCTTTGTCTTTATCGTTTTTGTGGGATATCGTACACAATTTACCACAGCCCTACGGTAATCTCAAGAAGGCTTGTGTTGTGGGTACTTAGCCAACGATATATATAATTTGGTTGACTGATAGAGAATGCCTTATGGCTTAAATCCGCCATTTCTACCTTAATGTATTGTGCAATAAATATAAAATAAACAAATAAATAATATAAAAATACATAAAAAACATCCATGACTCATTCTGAACATTTTGTGTTCATCCCACAAATAAATGCACTCACTGGAATACGAACTCAATATCGTCAGCTTCATAAGCATGGTCACCAGGTCAGAGGTAATCGCCACCTGCTGATGATCTCCTTCAGTTCTTGGTCACAAATATCTGAACATGCACTTTACCGCCTAGACAATAGAAGCATTGTAAAGTGCATGTCAGATATTTGTGACCACCTCCACAGCTCCGATATATTTGATGGCGACTGTACAATATTACTTTAGTTAAAGCGAATCTTTTGTGATAAGTAAAGAATGTCCCAACAAATCCTTAAGTCCTTGTATCACTAGTAACCTGAGTCCCCCCTCCTAACCCATCCCTCCCCCCGCAGCATCGAACGCCTGGAGATATACGCGTGCACGTCGTGCCTGTCGCACGCGCCGAGCGGCTCGCGCGCCAGCTCTCTCCGTCTCGCTCTCAACGACCAGCGCTACGCCTTCAATGACATTACAGAGGAACCCATGTTAATGGATTCGTTAGTACTTGTTCTCTAGCATGGAACACTGGGATCGATAATGTTGTAAAATTATTTTTACGTCACACTGGGCGGTAAGAAAGATTTACCGCCCTAGGGCACGACGGTAAATCACACTTTACACCCAGGTGAAGACGTAAAACTATGTACGCACCACGGGCGGTAATGAAGAAGGCCTCAGATTGCTTGTTTATGGCCCTCACCTCCACACAAATACACGCGATCTAAGCCATTCTTTGTTTTACCGCCCTGTGTACGTAATATACTATTTCTCCCAATGTCCGGATATGCTCTTTGGTATATAGTGAACAGTGCGTTTTGTTTCTGATGAATTGGGTCTCACAATTTCGATTGTCATATATCTCATCATTTGGGATAATTCATTGTTTTTCGAACATTTAATATTTTATCGATTGTTCTCGTAAAACAAACCGTAATGTATTTAACACGATAATATAAAAAAAAAAAAAACTATGCCAATTGATATTTTGCGTCCGATTTTATTATATTGTCTAAATGGGATTATATATCGATGATATTTCGATTTCAATTTCATCGTGTGTCCAAAAAACGCATAGTAGATATATCGGATATCTTTAAGGTGCTAAATTTTGCATAGCAACTCAGGTGTGCAGCAGTAGCAGTCTCAAACTCTTCAAAAATTTGCTCTACAATTTTCAAGTATTTGAGACAACACCTGACCACATATTACATGCCCATGGGAAAAGTTGCTAAGTATGATCGTCTTTATTACTGTTTGACATTATGGATCACGACCTTGCAACTTGTATAGTTAATCTACATTTCTTGTTTCGTCAAACACTAGTGTCCGAGTCGGGCACTTCCCGATCTAGTTTGCATTTGGATAAGTCGACTTAGACGGAGCGTGCTAATAATAATACCACGATCGAAAAGTAAGGTCTTATGTAACTACCCATAGGTATGGCAAAGACGGCGCTATTTTCATCCGTCCTTGTCATACTCTCACATATGTTTGTTGCACTCCAAACTAAACCCTTCGGTACTGTCAAAGTTGAAGGGACACAAACAAATACAATTGGAGTTTTATTGTGTTTTCAACCGAAGTTGCGGTAATGAATACAAAATAAGCTAATATTTTAGCTATAAAGCAAAACTATAGTGAAAAAGCTAAAATATCATTGTCCCTTACTGGCGCTCGCGGATGCGTTCTCCAGTCATTATTCTTCCTAGGCCTGACATGTTTGTGTACATTGTCCAGGAACGGGACCGCTCCCGCGCCCAAGTCCAACAAGAGCTCGCCGGCCAAGGAGCCGGGCGCGGGCGGGGCGGGGGAGCGGGGAGCCGGGGAGGCAAGCAGGAGAACCCGTTCGACGAGGACGAGTGGGACGACGAGGCCGCCGCGCTCACCGACAGCGGCGAGCCCGGCCAGCCCGTGCGCGCGCTCTACGACTACACCGGCGCAGAGAGCGACGAGCTCAGCTTCCGGCAAGGTGAGACGACAGCCCACTAACTCATTTTTAACTTATTTTTCCTAACTAGTGCGTAAAAAGTGCACTTTTTAAGGCACTTGCTATGAAAAATTAGGTTCGATACTCGAGTGAAATGTACTATTTCACTTCTCATGCTCTAAGTGTGTCATATTATGCTTGCCAAGGCGGACTAAAGTTGTACATTTAGCCTCTAGGGAAAATATGTATACATATTTATAATATACAAAACGTTTTAAATTGACCAGAACACTTCACCTTATTAAATCCACAAATCACGACACATATCGAAGTTAATCGCAACTCTAGATTATTTTTTGATGCGAATAATGTTTAAAAATGTGAAATCATTAAACAAAACCAATCAACCAATCAGAATATCGCAATATTAAAATCGACCAATGACGAAACGCAATCAAATTCCCAAAGCATTAGGTGCTTTTTAGTTCCTACTTCACAAGCATTAAAAAAAAGTTAAATTCGTTGGCAAACTCTTTGAAGCCCCAATTATACGTTGTCTATGGCATTATATGGCATTCACGGCGTAGATATATCCTATCTGTATCAAAGCAGTAAAAAAAATACAAAGACTGCCAAATTAAACATTGTTGACTCAGAATTCATTGCGGGCGAATAAGATTGTATTTATTAATTGTTAAAACTTAATTTGTCAAACAATCTATTAACTATACCATCACCTAACACAGCGGATAGCCATCGCTATCCAGCGTGGGAATACAGCCAGCCTTCTGGGCACCTTGTCCGTTGATAGCGATTTGGGCCAAGTTTTTTATCTCTAATTTTGTTTAAGTAGGTTAAGTTTTCTTTATTATGTTTTTATGCTGAATTGTAATTGTTTTTAAATAAATAAATTCACATTTTATTATGCAGAAACGTCTGCTAGCGAATATCTTCGATATTTAAATCCAAAGAAAAGTAGAAAAATTTTGACTCGCAGCTGGACTCGAACCCACATCCACTGGATCACTAGCCCAGTGCGCTACCAATTGTGCTATACTAGTACCGCTTAGACTTGCCATTTTTTTTTGCCGTTAAGTGTTCAATACGCTGGGTGTGTTTACACGTCACCTATGATGAAGTATACGACGAGGGATAAATAGAAAGAAAATTGACTAATCTTTTCAATTTTTCTTATGATTTACATATTTTTTAACTACTAACTATTTTCGGGACAATCATAAACAAGTCGACCTAGCCCTAAGGTAAGCTCAGTCAGGCTTGTGTTGTAGGTACTAGACGGCAATATATATAAAAGATAGATACATATAAATACTTAAATACATAGAAAACGCCCATGACTCAGGAACAAATATCTGTGCTCATCACACAAATAAATGTCCTGACTGGAATTTGAACCCAGGACCATGGGTTTCATAGGCAGGGTCACTACCCACTAGGCCAGACCGACCTACTTAACTTTAATATTTACAGCCGAATTCTTTCTCGCTTTGTACCGGCCACGTCCCTGCTCATTGGAGCCTGGGATCCCCTTGGCAACTTGCTAGTTTTACGAAAGCGACTGCCATCTGACCTTCCAACCCAGAGGGTAAAATAGACCGTATTGGGATTAGTCCGGATTCCTCAAGATGTTTTCCTTCACCAAGCAACTGGTCAAATGTCATTTCGTACATAAGTTCCGAAAAACGAATTGAAACAAACCGGCGTTCTAACCTGCGACCTTCGGTTTGCAAGTCGCACCTAGGCCACCAACAACCGAACTCCAGCTCTAATACATATATAATCTTGGTATCATTAATCTTCTTTTAACATTTCGCAAAAGTGTTTTCATATAGAAACCTGACACAAGTGTATGATCTCCACAATATCTTTGCTGACTACTTGTGTTTTGCTGCATCAGAGACCGAGCTTGTCTGGCGACCTGACGCTATCGCCGTGCCGTGCCAGCGAGCATATACCTTAAACTGAGGCGAGCCTTATTCCCTATACGGTGCACTGAACACCCCGTGCCCCTTCTACTGCCAACTACCGCACTAACTTTAGTAAAAAATAGCCTACGTTCATCAGGGGTAAAGTAGGATTATAATGGTGAAAGAATTTTTCAAATCGGTTCAGTAGTGTCGGAGCCTATTCAATACAAACAAACAAACATTTAATTCCGCCACCGGACATCCAGGCGAGGGGAGCGGTTTCATCCTTACGAACATTCAATTTATTCGCACGAAGCGATTCGCTTCTACCTTCCTAATGCGGACTGCTAAGGAATGGAATTCGTTCCCTTCGTTTGTATTCCCGGAAAGATATAATTTGGGTCTTGTCAAGGCAAGAGTGAATAGGCTGAACCAACGTGCTACACCCTCGACCTCGTCGACACTTACCATCAGGTGTGACTGAGGTCAAACGCTGTTCAGTCTTGTATAAAAAAACAAACAATGATATATTACCTCGAGTAGAATGTGGAAGGGGTTTCGCAACCGTTGCACCGGCGATGCACGTGTACATTGCTCGTTATATACTGATTATATTTATTATATATAAATGGTTGTGGTCCATACACGCGTATTATAATCTAATCATCAAAATTATAGTAAGCATTTTGATATTCGAACTCCTACACATACTTGGATCTGGCGAAGTTTATATTCGGTTTAGTTTCATTCGAGATAACTTTCAGTCATTTTAAGTATTTTTTTTTTTACCTCTCGTGACAATACATGGCGGACAGGTCAGCATGATATAGTTAGTTGCAGTCAGTATAATCAAATATATCGTAACACATCCTTACTCCTATATAATTATATAAATAAAGATCTGTATCGATATAATTGGCCGCTTTGGTTGCCACTAACCATTTGACGTTGATTGTACAAATGTACACGCAAAAATCTCGACTAATGAATAAGAAACTTATCTGTCAGCAGTAATAATGTTTTGACAGCGTTCATCAAGTCACTTAAATGTGGTAGGCACGACAGTGCACGGCAACTTTAGATGTTTTTGACCAGAAATAGGAATTCATGGGGCAAATTTTGTTGACAGATAGGGACTTCCTATATCGACAAATTAAATTATCGATGTTCTTTCTGTTACTAGTGATCACTCAAGGGTTTGCTTGTAAAAATGTTTTTTTATTCAAGTATATAAATTTACATAATAATAATAACTCAATACTCTTCTTCGTTTTTAAAGATTATTTTCTAATTATACTCATCCCAATTTTATTATTCGTGAATGTCTCATTTACTAGTGTTAAAGTAAACGAGTAAAATTTGTTCCATATTTTCAGGCGTTAAGCTTCTCCGTCTACAACAAAAAACACACAATGTTGGGGGCGATCACTAGTATACGGAACGAACATCGATAATCTAATTTGTCGATATAGGAAATCCCTATCTGTCAACAAAATTTTTCCCACGGATTCCTGTCTGTTTTTGACGTTGAAAAGCTAAAAGCAATATAAACTTTACCAAATTCAAATGACAGATGATTCCTTTGTATTATAGTTCCTTTCCTTTATTTACAGGTGACCTATTCGAGAAACTAGAAGACGAAGACGAACAGGGCTGGTGCAAGGGACGCAAGGACGGGAGGGTGGGCCTTTACCCGGCCAACTACGTCGAGCCAGTTGGGCACTAGCCAGCCCACTGCCCACTGTCCAGCGCTGCCCACTCCTGGCCCGGCTATCCGGTGTCGGTGAAGTTTCCGCTCTTACGTCCAGCCGGCAGCTGATGTAGCCAGGTCTTGTTTCTAAGTGTAAGGCCTCAGTTTACGCTCGAAACGTTAGCATTAGTTTTAACATGTACAATCGCCAGAACCCGGAAAATCCATAGAAAAACAAAAGACAATCAAACTATTGATAGAAACATTTTTTATCGATATCGAGTAAGTTTTGTCTAAAAGTAATCATACCGATACGTTTAGGTGCATTATTTTATAGTCATTCACATCGCAAACGCAGAAGAAGTGGTAAGTTAAATGTTTGTTTTGTATGTGTTATTTCAAATAAAACGCAACGTTACTTATATTTCATATTAAGTAATAACCCTTTCCTTTTGGCTTGGCCGTAGTCGGGTAGGTAATCAACCTCATTGAAAATAATAGACTAAACTCGATATC
Source organism: Grapholita molesta (assembly GCA_022674325.2). NCBI lineage: Eukaryota > Metazoa > Arthropoda > Insecta > Lepidoptera > Tortricidae > Grapholita > Grapholita molesta. The sequence continues at coordinate 512,207 of CP053133.2, read as the reverse complement.
GATAAAAAAACTAGACACTAGTTTGATTGCGACAGTCTTTTGTTTTGCTATGGATTTTCCGGGCTCTGACAATCGTCATCAGATATATCGGAACCGTGGAGGTGTTCACAAATATTTTAAACAAACATCAACATCTATTGTCAAGGCGATAAAGAACATGTTCAGATATTTGTGACCACAGCTCCGATATATCTGACGGCGACTGTACGCCACACTAACTCGAGCGTCAACTCTGACCAAACACTAACAAAACCGCGTAGATAACTTAGAGGATCAATCAACTATTTGCGTTGCCATGGTTACGGTACCCCGGGACACTTACCACCCGTTTGATGCGTCTAAAAGACAATGAACATATATTTATGTGGTATATGTCCGGTCGCCATCAGATATATCGAAGTTGTTTGGTCACAAAATTGACCCTAATGGGAGTTTATAGAAAAAAGTGCCCCTAATTAACGTGACTTGTAGAAAACTTAAATTACGTCAGTTCTGTGGACATTTTTTTTTGCCTTTTTTGCATTGTAATATTGCTTATAGTTTATGAAACGAGCACCAAATCTAAGTATTTATGGAAAACGCTTGATCGTCACAAAACTGACGTCAATTAACTTTTTTACAGGTCACTCTAAGTGGGGACATTTTTTTTAGTTTAACAGACTGTGCCACTATTTTATCCTGGCCGATCGATAAAAGAGAACGACGGATAATAGTTGATTTACCCCTTGAATATCTCGCCCGGCGTTTGATATCGCGTAGCCAATCAATATTTTATATGATGGAATGCGACGACGAAAGAGCTGGTGTGTGTAACCCGTTCAACATATCAAAGCATATAAACTGGCCTATAAATTGTAAAGTTACTGTAAACAGGGAGTCGATTTTTGAGCGTCGTATACTCGAATCGTGATATTTTAAACTCTTTCAGAAACGAAGAAATGGTGTTTTCGAAACTTGAATGATAATTAATATATAATTAATATACATTAATATAATAATCGCTAGTATCCAAACCTAAGTATACTTCTAGTGAAAAAAAATGGTGAGATACTGATACTATGCGATTATTTTCGTGTTAATGTTTTTGAATTCGAATGGACGACTCTTAAAATCGTCCCCCAGTTTCGAAATAATAAAATGATAATAAAATTATTTAATTGATTTTTTTACTGTTATAAATTCGGCGACATTAACCACAGGATCAATCCGTGTCAGAAACAAGATACGTGATTTTTTTTTTATAAAAGTGTATTGAGATAATTCCGATTGTATTAATTTCGATTTAGATTACCTTTCCCTGCCGGGCAATTTCGAAATATGAAGTCTTTTGATTTTGGACTTTTTTATTAAATAACTCACTACTTTGACATTAAGTGAAATTACCCAAATATACTATACTATTTCTAATCATATGCGGCTAATCCGTTTTAATAAAAAATTACGTTTTATGTTAGTGAAGTTTAGTTGGTTTATTTGATGTCAATAATCATATTTTCGTTTGGGTTAGACCTGGTGTTTTTATTGCTATGAATTAAAAAAATAATTATTACTCAATTATTTTGTGTCAACGCTACGTTGAATGGGTTACACAAATCAAAATATACCTAATCCGAACATCGGCTAGTTTATTATAAGCTCACGTAATGGTATCATACGCAGATTGTCTTGGCTTATCTACAACAGGCACTAACTTGTTAAAGAATGTCGACAGAACTGGCCAGAAGTATTACAAAGATAAAATGTTTTAAAAATAGATGATCAGAGCCCGGTAAATCCATAGCAAAACAAAAGACTGTCGCAATGAAACTAGTGATAGAAACATTTTTTTATCGATATCGAGTAAGTTTTGTCTTAAAAAATCATACCGATATGTTTAGGTATATTATTTTATAATCATTCACGCCAAACTCAAAAGAAGTGGTAAGTTAAGGGTTAGTTTTATATGTGTTATTACATCTAAAACGCAACGTAACATATATTATCAACGTTACTTATATTTCATATTAAGTAATAACCCTTCCCTTTTGGCTTGGCCGTAGTCGGGTGACAAAGAAGTAATCAACCTCATTGAAAATAATAGACACTTCAGAAAATTTGTATTCCATAAAACATCGATAAACTCGATATCGATAAAAACATATTTCTAACACTAGTTTAATTGCAACAGTCTTTTGTTTTGCTATGGATTTTCCGGGCTCTGTAGTGCTACTGCTTAAAAACCAAAACATTTAATAAAATAAATTGATTTTTATTTCAAATAAAAAGTACAGTCAGCAGTAAAAATTGCTAAGTGTGTTCAGAATTATCTCGACACGCTTTTACATGTCAAGCATTTTGACACCTCGGCCGCTTCACAGAGGTTTGACTGAAGTTTATGGTAAGAATACACACCCTGTTCTGGCCATTTCGTTTGTTGACAGCTGGCTATACCATTCTGTGTTCTTTGTACGGCGTGATGCTAATGTGGCCTTAACAGGTTACAATGTTTGCTTCAAGTCTGTTGAAAAAATAATCTAAAAGGGCTAAAGTTATAACGTTTTTTATCTCGCATTTTGGAACGAGAACCAAAAAACAACTGAGCGTATATTTTTTTTATTTAATTAAAATACTTATTATATTTTTTTTATAATAGAAATTCAACTAATGCCCTTTTAGAACGACAGCGGCGAGCGTTACTAACCAAAAAATGTATTTGTATTATTTTAGTATTTTTGTCGCTAAGCATGTAAACTTTAAATATTATAAATTTCAATACAATAGTTGTGTAACGCTTGTCGCATCTTACGAAATGTGAAACTTGTTCGAGTTCCGTTTTCGCCATACAGTCCACACTGTACGGCCTAAACGACATCCTAAACTTAGCTCACATAGTTATTATAGTTAAAAACTAAAATAAAAAGTGTCCCTCGTCTATGAAACTGTTTTAAGTGTGATAATGAATTCATCAATTTGTTCTCTAAACAGAATCGCGTCTGATAATTCAGAAAGACACTAGCGCCATGTATAACTTTTGAACGCAGTCATTGCTCGATTCTGTTAAAATAAGTAAACTTGAATTTAAAAGAAACGTAACGAATATGGCAATTGAAAATAAATCTTAGTCGTACATACAACATCATATAGTTGGTTGAAGTCGGTATGGCCAAATATATAGTAACACTTCCTTACTGCTATCTATCGATATATTTGGCAGTGGCCAAGTGTTATAGTGTGCGCCGTATATAGCGGCAAGCAAAGTGTTGCTTGCCGCTAACTATACCGGGTGTGGCCTGCAATAGGAGCAAACATTTTAGGGATCGCTTCTACACCACGAACGAAACAACATTTGTTCTACAACTTTAAATAATTGGGTAATTTATTACTTGTGATTTATTCGAACAAAGTAAATAGTATTTTCAATGAACAGCATCCAATAGTCTAGCTGACGTTTACTGTCAGCTTACAAACTTCATAGTTTTTGCAATACATTGCTTGCTTGGAAAATATTTTTTATTAATATTTATTAAACTATAAGTTATTTTCAAAAGTCGTAGAACAAATCGCCGATATACTTACTCAACCTCGTGTCTGCAACACTCATTTGATGACAAAACCACCCATATTCCAAATGAATGTAAAGCGACATTTCCATCAAATAATTGTTGCAGATATGAGGTTGAGTAAGTATAGCGACGAAATGTTGCTACGTTTTTGGTGTAGAAACGAGGCCTAAAGTTAAAGCTCCTATTACAGGCCACACCCGGTATACGGCGCTGGCTGTACATCTTTTTTCCGTTTCAATCGAAAGATCTAATGATTATAAGTAGCTACTTAAAATCTACAGATAATAACAGTTTTTCTTCTATGATCTTTGGTCAGTATTAAATATTGTATTACATACACGAGGGGCACTTGTTCGAGCTGGACGCCGTTCGAGCGAGCGGCGCGGACCGCGATAGTCAATAGAATAACGACAGGTGATGTGTTAAGTACATTAAATTAGTAGTTATGTTATCCTTGTACCGATTAATGGAGTTTACTGTATAATGTCACATCGATAAGTTTCGACGTAAGCTTTAAATTGTCTTGTGATGAACCAAATCAGAGACGGGCCGAATCGACTTGCGCAAAAATCTTTTTTTTTATACGGATATTTGCATCCGCGTCCGCGGAACATCCGCATTTTCTTCAAAATCCGCATCCGTAAATAATGATGCGGATTTTTATGCGGATGCGGATCTTGAACAAGCAGCGGGGGCAAATTTTTTACTGTCGGACTTGTGGCATTTTAAACTATGTTAGCGACGAAGAAAATTAAATGGTATTTTATAAACATGAATAATATAAATTAGGTAATAAATTAATCGTGGGTATTGAAACTATACATTTCGTGTAAAAAAAACGATGAGAAAATTTTGTGTACGATTATTTTCAACCTCTTTTTGAATTCGAGTGCACGATTCAAAAATGGACCCCCTATATTCTTGTTAATAAGTTTTGTTTAATTTTCTCGTTTTTTTATGTAAATTTTCTCACATCCGCGTGCGTGCCTCTTAATATCCTCTTAATTAATATTTTGTGTAGCATTGACGTCACAATAAACGTTTGTAGAGTAAAACGAACCGTGTTCATACAAGTTTGTGCAAGTCGATTAGGCTCTTACGCCAATCACGTTTTAGATGAATTTAAAATTGTGACACCAGCCAATACTTAATTTCCGACGCATTTGGACCCAAAAGTTTTTCTACAATTTCTAAACTTTTCTATTGTATAATTTTGAAAAGTTTTCAGACTGTCCACGGGTGGGATGCGTGAGACATATTTTTGGACGAAGTTGTTTGTACAATGTGGAAACCAAAAATGTTAATTTAAACTTTAGTGGCATTTAGTGGTGTATGGACACTGTGTCCGCTGCCAGAGGGAGTCGGGACGCGATTATATTTTGTGATAAATGTGGGCGCGGTCATGTGTACATACACTATTATGTATTTTGTCGTGCATATAATATATTTATTTCCCATTGTATATAATGTATAATGATAACGAGTAATGTGAAGTTCATGTAAAGGGGTCGTCGCAAAGCTTCGCGCGGATATAATGGTTGCGTTTTTATCGCTAGCGATAAGTGATAAAAAGGCGACTGTTTAGACTGTTTTCGGCCTAGCACGTCTCTCGAGTAGTTATAAATAGTGATAACAATTAATATATTATGAAATGTTTACGTCAAGCATCATATAACACCAGGTTATGTAACAGTGGCGGAGCGGCGTATCAGAAATGTGTCATTATCTAGGAAAAGGGACCTTATTGTCGATGGCACTTACGTCGAATAGCGTTGCGTTTGTATTGTATCGTTTTGAACAACGTCATAAGCGCCATCGACAATAAGGTCCCTTTTCGTAGATAATGTCACAAATATTCTTAATTCCGGGGCTAATTCGAGTTCCTTAAGAGCGCACGCGCCGCCACTGATGTCTAGGTATACAAAATGGCGTTTACTAATTATAGACGAACCTGCTGGCGACATTTATCGTGTATAAACGCGGTTTCGATTTCACGTTGACAAAGTAGTTTGACTTATGCTCGACAGATGGCGCAAGCACTTAATACTAAACAGCAGTAGCGTGAATATATTGGAATGCGACATTGTATAGACATTGCAATCTAGATAAGCTGACAATGGTTTATAAAAAACGCGATCAAAAACAAATGTGAACCCGACAGGAAAAATAGAAACCGCCATATTGCGGAAAAGTACCTACTAGAACTAATTTCTGATGAGACTTTAGTTAGGGCAGCTGTCAAATGACATGCAGCGCCCCCAATTTTTTTTTCTGCTCGTACATGTGTTTGCCGTTGCGTATTCGTTTTCTATAAACGTTTGTCATCTTAGATACGTCTCCAGGTGTTTTATGTTTCTTGTAGTCAAGGGTGTTTTTCCGTTTTTACCCGCGGGCTCTGCGCCCGCGCCGCCACTGAACACCCGTGGCCCTTGCGCAGACGACGCAAGGTCCACGTGTGATCAGCTCGCGTTGCGGTTAGTAGGTAGTCGTAGGTCTTGTTTTTGTTATGGGTTCAGTGACCTCTTGTGCAAATTCTTTGTATTATATTATTATCAGAGTCAGGTGGCTATGGACCACGTATGTTAATATATTATTAATATTGGTAAAATAAAAATTGTTACATATGACTTTGCGTTTTATTTGTTTGACGCGTTGTTAGAATCATACAGGGTATTTCTTTATTTGCAACCCAAAATACATAAATATGTACATGGACCCATGGATGGGTGTAGCAACATAGGTGTAGTGTAACAAGTGCAGATAAATTATTTTTAAGTATACATAGGTATATGTATAATCAACATTTGAAAAAAAAAAACATTTTTAATCAAGAGCGTTACATTTCTAGGTCGTAATGCAGAACTGGTCAATATTAAGTTATTTTTTATTACAAAGGTGGCAACCGGGCAGACGGATTGCCTGATGGTAAGCATTTATGGTCGCCTATGAGCGCGACACGCGCATACACGAGTAGCGATTGCAAATCCGTTATATTTTTTACAAATACGGATTTTTAGATTTTGGTTCGATCGATAAGCATCAGATATTTCGGAGCTGTGGAGGTGGTCATAAATATCGGAACATGCACTTTACCGCCTTGACAATAGAGGCGTTGTTCCAATATTTGTGACCATCTCCACAGCTCCTATATATCTGATGGCGCCTGTACACTGCTAGTCACGCGAGGATGGTCGTCGTAGTCAACACGTAATCATAATCATTACACCCCGTTATCAGACGCTCATTTTGGGGGCAAGCTAAAATAGTGATGTTGCTAAACATAATTAGTCGATTCATATTTATCTATAAAAGTTTTTTGACAAACTAAAATTCTTCTTTAGCGAAAGCCCGAGAGATAACTAATTCATTCCTCTTTTTAATCAGATCGGAGGGCGACAATTATAAATATCGAATATCGTTAATTATTGAATATCGTCAATTTGGGGCCCGATTTCTGAAATAGTCACCGAGTAATCTTCATAGAGATTCTCATTCATTCTCTAGGGAAATCACTTGGTGACTATTTCAAAAATCGGACCCAAGATCTTTTGACATGTTATTGAGTGAGTAAGTCAACTTCATTTTTTATCGACTTCGATTATCGTAACTGCCCAATCACTTGCCCCTAAACTGAGCATAAGATAACGGGGTGTAATAATCATACCTACTCGTACAATGAAGAGGTATCTTCAACTAATGTCATCTTTAACGTACATGCACACCGCAGCCCTGCGGCGCTACCGCGAAACACGATATTCGTAAATTTCGGACGATTGTCTCTGTCACTCTTATGATGCCTTAATTGGAGTAAAATAGAATGCTCGAAATATACGAACTTCAATGTTCACGGTACTGGGCCTGGGTAGAAAGCAGTATTCCAGTTCGCACCCAGGATAAGTGAGGTAAGAAGTGTCCGCTGGAGGTGATATTTGCGTCTCAGAAAAAGCAAGGCTGGCTTTCCTGTCTCAAGGTGTTGGTGGATAGCGTTCAAGTTGGTGTGTAAACCCTGATGTTGATGTCCACGCCCAGGGGTGACAGGGGATGCCGTTGTAAGCCTGTTTATATCTCGTGTTGGTGGTTGATGACAGAGCGGTGCTCGCGGAGCTCAAAGCATGGAAGGCCAGAGAGGAGTTCTCCAGCGCATCTGGGTACCCTGAAGACAGCTCACAACAGGAATTGCACGATTTAATTCCGCCATCTCCGTTCCACCACCGGACGTCCAGGCGAAGGGAGCGGTTTCATCCTTACGTTGTGAACAAATAAATAAATATTTCGGGACAATCTTACACAAATCGACCTAGTCCTACGGTAAGCTCATTAAGGCTTATGTAGTAGGTACTAGACGACGATATATATAATAGATAGATACATATAAATACATAGAAAACACCCATGACTCAGGAACAAATATCTGTCATCATCATGTGTGTATATGTGCTCATCACACAAATAAATTCCCTGACTGGGATTGGAACCCAGGACCATCGGCTTCATAGGCAGGGTCACTACCCACTAGGCCAGACCGGTCGTCAAAATAAATAATAAATATTCCATTCATTCGCACGAAGCGGTTCGCTTATACCTTCCTAATGAGGACTGCTAGGGATTGGAATTCGCTCTCTTCGTTTGTATTCCCGGAAACATCTAATTTAGATCTCTTCAAGGCAAGAGTGAACAGGCTGTTACTGAACCAGCGTGCTACACCCTCGACCTCGTCGACACTCACCATCAGGTGCGATTGAGGTCAAACGCTGGTCAGTCTTGCTTAAAAAAAGCACTCATAGTTCAGTTCTTAAATTTAAAATAAGTGTAGATACATCAACAGTTAGAGCAACCCTGTGTGCATACTCCTATTACACCACCTCGGCCTTGTACTGGCCGCTGGGAGTCGGTTGCTGCATTGCTGAAGATCACTCCCCGTGGCTGGCAAACACATGACATGGGGGAGACCTATGTACCCGTGGCTGACAAATAGATACATTGATCCCGACTACTGAGCTTTGTGTAGATTACGCCTTGCGGCAAATCAATCCATCGTCTATCAGAGTAAACAGATTAATTATTTCAAAAATCGTATATTGTACGGTCAATAATTAACGGTATATTATTACGTAAAAGGGTAAGAGGTTTATGTTGGTATTTCATAGAATCTAATATTTGGCTTAACACGTTCACAATCCAGTGCCCCTTGTATGGGTCACGACGAACTATCTTCCCACGTCTGTGCCCCACACATGGGTCACTATAGCCGATAGGTCATTATGAAAGTAGTCTGCTTAGACGTACGAGAAAATCGAAACATTCTGTATGGGGCTGTCTGTAACCTTTAACTTTCACAATATCCACAGAAAAGAAGAGAACCTAATTGATCTGTATGACCCATCATTAACAGTGTGGCTCCCATGCACAAGGTTGTCCGACTATTGCGTTTTTTTTTTATGACATAGGCGGCAAACGAGCAGACGGATTGCCTGGTGGTAAGCAATTACCGTCGCCCATAGGCACCCGCAACACCAGATGAGTCACAAGCGCGTTGCCGGCCTTTAAGGGGGGTTGGAGCTCTGGGAACCTTACTCACCATCAGGAACACAACACTACATACCTGAAAGGTAGCAGTGCTATTATGGCTGTGGTCTTCTGTAAGGAGGAGGTACTTCCCCAGTTGGGCTGCCCCAGATTCAAGCGTGATGGTCATCGCTGTGCCCTACCTCTCATAAAATTAATAATTTTAGCAATAACATTTTGTATGGGGACTGTGAACGTGTTAAACCTTTATTCCATCCATCAGGAATGTGGCCCATGCACAAGGTTGTCCTAAATAATCTCACTATTGCGTTTTTTGTAGCAATATGCACCTACATCACGATATTGTTACATAGGTATGTAACTCGATCATTACCCAGGTAGGTAATGGAATCCTGATATAATCGGCATGTAAACATTACAAGTACGACAACGATAGTGTCACACTATTAATTACCAGTTCGCTTCTGTTTTCCAAAATGATCGTACATTTTGTTATCAATTTTCTGATATTCAATATTGTAATACAGGGGACAACAGGACAGAGGATTTTGGTAAGTTAAATGGTAAATGAGTTTTCAGAAAATGTATGTAGCCATGGGCTCATTCAAAAAACATGTGATCGTTTTTGGGGGGAGGGGGTCAAAGAAATATCACGATTGATCACGATGGGGGAGGGGGGAGTCCAAGACAAGGCTGTGCACGTGTACTTTAGTTTAGTTTTAGTAGTGTTTTCGGTGTGATGTAACATAATTTCGTTGACTTTGTAGTGAAAAGTGTTGACTCAATAATCACTCGAAAACTACACGTGATCTTGACGGGGAGTTGGCAAAATAAGGCCAAAAACGATCACACATGATTTTTGAATGAGCCCCATCAGACATATCGGAGCTATGTGATCCTGAGTTGGTGAGTGTAAGGTTGGAGAGCCTTGAGCACCGTCGCAGGGTTGCAAGTTTGTCTGTGTTTTACAGGATACATTTTGGAGAGTTTGCACATCAAATAGCACGATTTAAGTACGCCATCTCCGTTCCACTATTGGAGGTTTCATTCTTACGTGCTACTAACTGACTGCTACTCTTTACTTACATACCTACACTTCGTACAGTCGTCATGAGATATATCGGAGCTGTGAAGGTGCTCAGAAACATCGGAATATGCACTTTGTCGCCTTGACAATAGAGGCGTTGTTCCGATATTTGTGACCACCTCCACAGCTCCTATATACCTAATGGCAACTGTACATACAGTAGTAGTCAGTATTTGGGGCCTTACACACACCACGGCATGCGGTCGTGACAACTGTGGCAATACGTTTTGAAGGAATAGAAAAATAGAGTGACACGGCCCTGCAAAAAGTAAACATGTCGTGTGACGTAATATATGGATGGCCCCTTCAGTCGTATTAGTCCATGTCATAAGGTCATCCTGACCATCCACATAATAAGTCACGATTTTATAACTTTTTGAACTCATCCCCTATGTCAGGCTATTATCCTATCCCTTTAACACGTATGTACAATCAATATCAAAGCTAGAAGGATATACGATAACCAATAGGGAGCCGACACACCTAAGTTTTATGTAACGTCTATGACCGGCGGCCAAGTCATTTTGGCAGAGGGGAACGCCTTAATGACTACTCTATATTGGTTATACCCTCCTAGTATCAAAAATATGTACGTACGTATAGGTACGTGTACCTTAAATCCGAAACGATACGATGGATGTATAATTCGGCAGTTTGATCGTGTACATATCTTTGACCTTGATTGTCACAATTGCTATTTGCTAGTTCTCACGAGTTGAAGTAAAATGCTTCTTACAGGGCACCGGCAGATGGTCGGTTCAGAGCATCCAGCAGTGCGAGCAGGACAGCGAGATGCCGTGGCCGGTGCGTCTGCGCAGACACAAGCACAACCGCACGCACGACGCGTTCGACGCGGACGTCAGTATACAGGCTGTCATTGATGACTCGTATAGTGTTAGTATTTGTATTTTGCACCTTGTGTGTATGAGAATGAGAATATTTATTTTGTTAAAGATAGGTAATAGCGAAAGATGGTATACACAATATTTGGTTAGACCACTATGTTTACACGCAATGCGTGTGTATAAGATTTCTGTGTGCGATTATATTATAATAAACGCGTCATACATAAAATACTATACTAAACCAAGAACCAATAACCAGGTACAAAGTCAGCAGTTTTTTTAAGTCATGTATGTAGCTTTATACATAATTTTTAGTCGTGATTCAGAACTATTTTTCCTGAAAAGTTTATTCTAAACAATATGGTTAATTATTCTTCTTTTTAAAATAAAATTACATTTTCTCACTATATCGTCAAGTCTCACGTATCTAAACTTTATTCATGATCAAACAGGATTCCTTCTTACTTGACAAATTAAATTAGTAGGTACCCGGTCCGAATCATTGGTCACCCCATGATTTTGACATAGTACCTACTGCAGCATTACGCTGCATAAGAAACCTTTTTGAGTTACCTGTCACTGTCAGCATCAAAAACTCTTTACGCAAATGCAAAATATTTTTATTTTTTTAACTGACATTGATTTTTCGTTTCAATCAAACGTCAAACAATGAGAGAAAGATTTGAGAAGGAATTTATGATAAAAAACGATTGGAGAACTTACTCACGATTCTTGAGACAGCGTCAAGATACCACCCAGTCTAGTGCCTCTACTGTAGGCTAGTCACCATAACCGTTTTTGCGGGCTGGATCCCGCTTGAGTATGACTTACGACACAGACTGTTGGGCAAATTTCAGATTCGTATAGAAGTATGCAAGATGATGGACGGCGGATGCAAATACTTCATCACTTTAAGCGAGGATCCTCTGTCCGCCTTTTTCAAGAAGTACATGGCTGACAACACGAGGCGAGCACTCGCAGCCGCGGGAGTGGAGCCGCCGGACTTTCCTATCCCACAAGTAGGCACCCAACTTAGGCGGTACCGCGAACATCGAAGCTCGTATATTTCGAGCATCATTCTCTTTTACTCAAATTAAGGCGTCATGAGAATGACAGAGACAATCGTTCGAAATTTACGAATATCTTTTTTCGCGGTAGCGCCGCTGTGCTCTCTTATGTAGCAATACCAAACAACAAAACCAGAAGAAATTTGGCTTTATGAATGTACAGACATTTCTTAAGACCAGTTCAGAGGTAGTAATTAACTATTATTCACTTTGAAGAGTTCCGAAGAAAGAATTGCATGCTAATCATGAGGAAAAAGTCTAATTTTGACCACTTATTTACACATTAAAGGTGATACTTAATTATCACGGACTTGGTAGGTTTAGAAATATGAATATCTTGACCTGGTAGGTACCATAGATGATCTTAATATAGTCGTTATTTAAATTAAAAACTCCATAATTCATGTAATTTCCGATGTTTCCCTCGTCGGTAATGACCTTAACTCCTTAAAGTATTCGTGATAAAAATAAATAAATAAAATGAAAAGCACCGGAGACAGCAGCGTCCCTTAAGTGTAGTGGAACATACTATGATCGGTAACTCTTCTGCCCGCCGTAATAGCCACGGGTTAGGGCATTGAACCCCCATGCGCAGAGATCGCTGCCCGTGGCCGCCTGTGAGGAAAGCCTGTTTTCAGAAGTAGACGCCTTACCGCTGAAATGATGATGAGTACCCTTATCACTAAACAACCCTTGGACCTCCAGCTTCGTAGGCAGTCACTACCGACAACTCTTATTAAGCCGTTATTACCTAAACGTAAATAAAACAATACTCTGTCAGTTTAGGTATTTAAAAAAAAAAGTAAACAATCTTGACATGTATTTTTATTGAAAATCAGTTTTAAATAATAAATCATGACAAGTATGTGACAATTATGAATCACATATCGTCACTACTTTGAAAAACTCTTGTATCTGACACAGATACTCTAAGTTGAAATGTTGTAACTCTGTACTCTTCCCATACATTACGTTACGTCATTTTCTTTTGATTGCCAGAATGAGTTACGAGGTTTTTTCAAAGTAGTGACGATATGGTTATTTACATTATTTTGCTTCCGTAAGTAATAGTCACTGATTTTTATAAAGCGTTTTTAATCAAAAGACGTCAAGATTGTTTACCTTTTTGAACTACCTAAACAGGCAGAGTTTAAACGTACAAATGTTCACAGGGAGAGTATCACGTGGAAAACTACGTCCTGGACACCAGCAACCTGTCCAAAGAAGGCATTTACGGCGACTACATCTCCCACATGTTTGTAGTGAAGGACAAGAGGGACCTCGTGTGTGTGAAGACCACGGTCAAGTATGAGCCGAACGATGACCTCGGGATGCCGCAGGGTTAAACCGGTTAATTATAAAGATATCTAAAAATTAGAGAAGTTGGTTTTTTCATTTTATTTTAAGATAGACAAGCAGGCGCACGTCAGTCCTGTAGAGAGCAGTGGCGGAGTGGATTTTTTTATTAGGCAAGACGGAGCCGATATTTCTTAGCTTTTTCTTCTTGAGTTGAAATGCAGTAAAGTTAGTCAAGCCGGCGGGAATCGGCGCCGCCACTGGTAGGGTGATCCACTAGGACCTGCCATTTTTAGTTTGGCTATTAACTCCCTTATTCACAGCCTCGCTTCTAAGTTGTACTTGGACGATGGCACTCTCGGCGGAGATCAAAAATCGCCCCGCGGGCTCAAAGGCCTCTCTGGATTTTGTTTAGAGGGTGACTCGATCCATTGGCACTCTTTGCCGTTCTATGGTCAAATCAGCCCGCGGGCTCAGTCGGCTACTCTTTATCGTTGAGGGTTGACTTAGCCCTCGGGCTCAATCGGCCACTCTACTGATTCAGGGTACCTATACTATTGCCCGCGGGCTCATTAGTGTAGTGACTGAGTGCCTTACCATATTTGACTTTTGAAGATTTTCTCAACGCGTAGCTGTTTGCTTTATATAAAGGACCAAAAACAAAAATTGCACAATCTTTTAACAAATACTTTAGTTGTATAAAACATGGATGGACCCCAGATCGATTTATTTAGGACGATGGACATGCCATGAACAAGTAAACCGCACAAATAACCCTATCGAGGAGTGGCACAGCAAGGTCAATAAACTATAAAAACCGAAACCGAAACCAACTAAAGATCTAGAAAAAATATTAAAGAATAATAGATTCTAAGAGAAAATTGAGGTAAATGATCATATCTGCGAAACAGTGTCGTACTTAGAAACCCAGAAAATTAGCTTGGATTTCAGTCTCGAAGCTAGCTTATTCCTCAAAGAAGCTTAGGCACGAATTTATATTATTATTGTTTAATTCAGAATTTTCATTATTTCAATGTATTGTTGTGGAAATTAAATGCTTGTTTCATGTAGGTACCCGTGTTTGTTTACCCTTTATCATTAGGGTTGAAAAAAGTTTTAGTGAGTATAGTAGCCGGAAAATAGTTTTTTTGGCCAGACAACCCATTGGATCGATCCTAATACTTTTAAGATCATCAAGGGCTTTGGCATGTCGAAGATTCCCGGGAGTGCATAATTACGAACGAATAACAAATCTAAGAGATATTTTACATAAATTTGACTTAGATTTATCTAAGATTGTTATTATTAACACAGATAATGGTAGCAATTTTGTAAAGGATTTTAAAGAATTCGGATGTTCGGTATTAAAACCTTATCGATAGCTGGCTGTCTAGGAGCCGACTTCGAATATTCGTTTCTGAATTTGACAAAAAATATCTCTGTTTCGTGGTTTTTATAAAAAGCCCTTTTACATTACAAAATATACAGTGTGTATATAAATCTTATACGGGCGAATCTCTTAACGGAGGGTAGAATAGGACATAAGAAATATATTTAGATAACTTTTGCTTAGAAATACAATTAAAATTTTATCCATATAAAAAAAATCGGCCCGCAATGTAATGCAACACACTCAAGTTAAACACTCGTTGACAGTTTGTTTCAAAAGCTCATATCGCGTAATGTTCGCAGTACATTACTGCTCAGAAATTTTACAAAAATTGATTACATATGTATAATCGGTATAATTAAAGAAAAACCTTTTGGTAAATGATTATACTGGTAAATCCTATGTCTGGTTTAATTCTTCGCCCGTATTAGACTTACACACAGTATATCCTACACATTGGAGTTCACCCAAGTAGCAAAGAAAGAGTTGTCGAAAGATATTCTACAGCTCAAGTTGTTTTTACCAAGTCGTAGAATACGACACGCCATAACTCGAGAGCAAGTATCAAAAGATGTGAGAACAGAATATTGTAAAACGAAAAGTAATTACTGCGGTGCCGCTGCCACAGAAGTAATTTTATGTAAGCCAAACGAAGGAGATATTGTTTTTTTTTTTTTCTTTTTTTTATGACGTAGGCGGCAAACGAGCAAACGGACTACCTGGTGTTAAGCAATTACCGTCGCCCATGGGCACCCGCAACACCAGGGGAGTCACAAGCGCGCCGCCGGCCTTTAAGGGGGGTTGGAGCTCTGGGAACCTTACTCACCATCAGGAACACAACACTACATACCTGAAAGGTAGCAGTGCTATTATGGCTGTGGTCTTCTGTAAGGAGGAGGTCTCACTTCTGTGCCGAGCACCGGACACCAGATCAGTACTTTATTTGACAAACAATAAAAAATAATCACTCTCGGAAAGCGAACACTAAAAGGTGCCCATACATTGCGGTGGAACTGCGTATCCGTGTTGAAAACGGACAATATCGCAGGCTTTGATAGAGAACGAATGCTAAAACCACCTCATTTGTGGTCTAACGAGGTTTTGAGGTAAGCTAAACAGGAGTAGGAAGTATTTGGGCATTGAAGGTCCGATACACTCCGTGTTGAAACTAACACATTTTCATTATTCATTATTCCAAATACGCCGGACCAATACTGAATCAACCTGAGTCAGAATCTACTACTCTACTAAAGTATATTTTAATTAACATCTGGAATGGATTGGTTTGTGACGGCACCATACAACAAAACAAGAAGAACGTCGCATTAGTCTTCTTGCCAGCTCAAAAGAGGCGATCACAAAAATAGTTTTTTTGAAAAATATTACAAACATAAGTAAAAATAAATAAATAAATATTACAGGACATCCTTGCACAAATTGACTGAGTCCCACGGTAAGCTCAAGAAGGCTTGTGTAAAGACACAGCTTGATAAAATATAGAGCTATGAAAACAGATTCGAAGGTTAAAAGCAGCTTTAAAGACAAAACAGAGAGCTGTTGATTTAGAACAGTATTTGTTAGAAAGATAGCACGCATTAAGAATTCAATAATATTTTTCATTCCTCAGCGCGACCTTGCTGTGACCTGGTGTGCAAGGAAGGGTGAGGTGCGGAGGGCGCGCCCCAAACGAAGAGTGCGCAGCGGAACAAATTGTAAACGCCTCCTTCTATAGCTTTCCCCACCAAAACCTTTCATTTTTTCCGTTGTACCAATTAGTCAATATAATTAATTCAATTGTTTTTTTTTGTCAAAAAATTTAAATTGTCGAAATAAATGATTTTATAGAAGGCTTTGAAGATTTGGGCTGAAGGAGAGGTACCAAAGTGCTTATTTTCGTAATTGGAATTGTCAGTTTTGTAGTGATATGTCAGTAATATGTTCGACGAACTTAGAATACGATAAAAAATACATTAAAATTAGATGTTTGTTAAAAATGACTGAGCAACATCTAAAACCAAACACATTCCAAAAAAAAGTGGTATTCTTCACACACAAGTGTTTCACACGACGGCGGCAACATGCTAATCAACCATTTACAGGCGAATTTAAAAGCGATACTGGGACAATGTGCACATTTTACAAACTGTTAACAATATGTTTGATGGTCTAAACAACGTGTTGCTAAAATGATTAGGTCAACGAAACAGAAACCGCACGGTTGCATTGACGAACATTGTTTGGCTGGCTCACAGCAATAGAACACAAACGTAATGTGAGTGAGGCAGAGGGCGCAATAACGGCCCGGCCACGACATTACGCAAATTGTGGCGCGGCAAGCGTTTTATCTGTTCATTGCGTGTGATCCCAACTAACCGCAATGCATTGCGCGTCTTCTGAAATGCGGTGAAAGCTCAGGACTCTTGCCGCGAAGGACGCAGACTGGGCTGCGGCTGTCAAGCCTGTGAAAGCGAAGGCCGTAGAGGAGGTTCTTAAGCATTATAACCTCGAAGCGATGAACGAGATCGTCAGAGATTATTCCGGGAGATGAAGCATGGTGCTAACACGCTGCTGTTTTAAATTGAGCGGAACATTAAAGGTAAGATCCAACCGTGATCTCGGTCTCTGCCAAAATTGAGATTCAGGTCTCGGTTCTCGGCCAAGTTTGACATTGCAACGATGAGCTGTTTGGTGAATTTAATTTGATCGAATGTTTCTAAGTGGTCCAGCAGTGGACGTCTTTCGGCTGATATGAATTCGGTTTTCTTCATTTGCGATTCGTCATCAAGTCTCATTTGTTACCTTCGTCATCCGTTTTCGCCAATATACTCCTTAGTTTTTCACTAGTTTTCTGGGTCTCCCTCAATTTTAATTTTTGTCATGTCGGAAGTGGTACAGGGAAAATAATCTAGCTCTTAATATCGAGCATACCATATCACACAAATTTATATTGTATGTACGGAATCTTTTGTTCGGATTATATTTATTTATACGTTAGCTTAGGTACTCTAGGATAGCGTTTAGCTTTAGCAACAACATGCAATTATTTGAAAATAGATAAAATCAACATGAGAATAAAAACGCGAGGTATTACAATACAATAGCATAAACATAATATGAACACTATAAACATCACCGCGTTGTGGTTGCAATTGTTAGTACCTAATCGAAAAATGTTTATACAACTCGTAATATTAAAATGCACCTTTTTGATACTTGGTATGTCAGGAGAAAGTATCCTTGTAAGTATCTTTAAAAAGCTACTTATTACTTACTAGATTTTGAATGGTGTCGATCTAGATTTCTGTTCTTTCTTTTTATTTTTATTAGTATTTCCGAGTGATTTTCTAATAACGCAGTATAGGTAAGTATGTTTTTAACTTCTTATATAAAATTCAATATGTTTCATATTAGTGCCTTGACCAGGATTAAAAAAAAATGTCATTCATAATCAGCTTGATTGTACAGTCATCTATAGGGATTGTTAAACCACTCACTTGTGTCCAAAACTTAACCGTATAGAACAGAAGATTCGGGTATGCCTCAACTTTTGGAAACATCTGTTATTAAATATACAACTCGTAATAATATATTGATTGTAATTGTTAATTGATAAATGGGCAACTTGTGTATTTTTGGTATTGATTTTATTTTTGCCATTAACAAATTTCAATCGAATTACTGTATTACAAATTATTGCATATGATACCAAACTTATAACAGTTATAATATCCGATTAACGACCACCGTTGTTCATAAATTATTACATGTCGATGGAGTCAGGTGACATAATATATGCATATTTATTGCTTTTACAGTTGCCATCAGATATATCGGAGCTGTGGACGTGGTCACAAATATCGCCTATCGGAGCAACGTCTCTATTGTCAAGGCGGTAAAGTGCATGTTCCGATATTTATGACCACCTCCACAGCTCTGAAATATCTGATGGCGACTGTACCTACTGCTGTTTCCAGGGTGAAGGTCGGTGGTCGGTGCTGGACGTGCAGCCGTGCGCGAACGACGCGGAGATGCCGTGGTCTCTGCGCGTACGCATAAACAAGCTCAACAGCACAAACGACGCGTACGATGCCGATTTCAATGTATTGGGCGTTTTCGACGACTCGGTCGGCGTTAGTTTTTATATTTAATTTCTATTTTGTAGTCTCATTCGATAACATTAGACAAGGTAAACATCCCAGTGCTTGACATTGAATGTCCTGCCATTTCCGTCTGAACCTCCAGCATTCGCATCTACATACATGGACCTACCTAGCCGTATGCATGCGGTAGGCTGTGCCCTATGTGAGCCTCATAACCTTATTGCGTTATGGAAGTATTCTATTTTATTAATAAATTACAAATTTCCTAGATCCGCGTAACTACTTGCATGCTGTTGGCCGAGGGATGCAGATACGTCCAGACTTTCGAGTATGAGTGTGCGCGTGTCGTTCTATATTTTGCTGCCAAAAAAAACGTGAAGAGGGGCTTGGAAGCATTAGGCATAGATCCTCCAGAATTCCCAATCCCACAAGTAAGTTAAATTATTAAAATATATAATTTCCCAAGCGCTCACGCGTCCGTCAACGGTCAGGTGCTACGGTTAAGTCACGTTTAATTGTACTATAATAATTAAATGTCCATTCATATTACGTGCCGCCATTATGTGCACTTCAGCTCGTTTGTGGTGCGCGTGCCGCGGTCGCTGCTGGACACCATTGGAGGCGCGGACTTCTGGCCGAAGGGGGTAATGCTCCGGAGGTTCCGGGGCAATCTGCCGAATCCTACTCCAGTTCTATCTGTGCAACGAAGCCCCACTGCTGTGTTGCCAAAACCTAGATAGTTATATTTTATGTTTTTTTTTTTTATATTGGTTAAGTATATGACGCATTGGTTTTACTGTAATGTCATATTAACTTATTCAAATAAATGAAATGATATTAATCATAATTGACAGGGCGAGTACCACGTCGAAAACTTCGTTTTGGACCTGCACAGCCTCAGTAACCGAAGCTTATACGGAGATTTCAGTTCCGAGGTGGTTTTCGTGAAGGACTCGCGGGATGTGATGTGCACCCAGGTCGCTGTTAGATTCTTGCCGCTCGGGTCAGAGGCAGAATGATTGACGGAGAATGTTAGTGCAAGGTCTGAGTGGACAGACGAAGTGGAGCGGAGCGGGCAGGGTTATGTTCGATTCCCACCGACCGGGCGAAGTCAGCGCGCGCTCAAGCGCATTTAAATAGTTGCCAAAGAAATGTAGAGCTTCTGTACCGTAGTCATATTCCATATTTGAGTGTTTTGGCACCGCTGCCGGCCGATCGGACGCTCGCGGAGGTGGACGGAGGTTCTCGGCCGTCGTTGCGCGTAATCGACTCCGTTCGGCCGCCCCCGACTGCCGTCGGGCGCCCCCACGTTCCGTCGCGCGCAGGCACATCTGATGACGTCCGATCGGTGATAGATTTATTCGCCACAAGAGACGCGGTCGGCTACCGGCGCTCGAGCAGCCGCTGGCACGTGGCGGCAGCCGACTCCGCCCGGCCCGGTCAGTGGGAATCGTACATAACGTCGAGCTGACAAAGGATGACAACAGCGTACATAGCTGCCTCCAAATGTTTGTGTATGTTTAATTTGTACGCTGTACGCCCCGCTCCATGTTCGCTTCAAGCTTCCACCCAGGTCTTTCACATAGATGGAAGCTACGCGTCGTGGACAAATAGGCCTTATTTAGCATGACTAATAGACGTCTGAATTTATTTTTGTGATATATTTAAGGAGACTATTAACACAAATAAATGTAGTCGGGTTTTTAATCTCTTAGGTATTTTATCTCTTAGGTCAGGGATTCCCAATCTTTTTCAACCTGCGGGGAAGTTACAAAATTAGATAAGATAAGATTTTGTCACGGCGCCCTGGTCCTAGCTATTGCAAAAAGATATAGTAGATAGAAATAATTACCTACATTACCTACAATAATCGTAGTCAGGTTAGGTTAGTTTAGTTAGAGGGAGGTAGGAAAAAAATTAAACATGCACAACATGAATCTATCGTCGTTGTACATAGATAATAATAGACCGACTCACGGCGCCCTTCGGAACTTTCCACGGCGCACCAGGGCGCCGCGGCGCACACTTTGGGAACCCCTGTCTTAGGCACAGACTACTTAGAAGATACTACGTATTAGGTATTCATGCTCATTATTATTCCTGACCAAAGGTATAGACTTAAAATATTGAGTTGTGTAAGTATCAAAATTCTAAACGCAAGCGTCTTCTTATGTATCAAATAACGAAATTTTATAATAAATACCATAGAAGTAGTAAACCTACAGAAGGAATCCACCGATACAACGAGTTGTGACGCGTAATGGCGGCCGCTTTACATGTGTGCGTATTTCCGTGTGGTGCCAGTTAAAAAAAAAATCCCAATTTCAGATTAAATATTTTAGTATAAAAAATGTAACATATTTGTTAAATAAAACATATTTGTTAAAAAAACGACGATATGCGTATGATTTAATAAATATAGTAAAATATATTTCAGAAGCGGCGAATTTAACGAAAAACTGAATAACTCACTAATATTAAATTGATAAAAGTACACGATGTAAATGTGTGTGTTTTCTCACTCTTCTCGACCCTATACTATAATTTCAAGCACTTTTACTATACACATATATTAATTATGAGGCACAGCAATGGCCCCTGCCAAGACAAAAAAAAACTAATGAATTTCAAATCCTCATAGGTTTATCCAGAGAAAATGTGATCAGTACGGGAATATAATGTACAAAAAAACAAATACACTTTTATTGTTTGACTAAACTCTCAAATTTTAAATTTGAATGTAGGTATTTACTTAAAACACAACGAGTTGGCCATAGACGTGAATTGACGCGAGACGCGATTGAATGTTCTGACTTACCTACTTAGTATGAAACAGCCAAGCCATAATTTTTCAACCAAGAAGTAATATCCTAAACTACTTAAAGATATTCATAGCCTTTATTAGCAATATCATAACTAAGATTGCAAAACAACAGGTCGCATAGTTAAATTATGACGATTTGTCGTGACAATTTATGGTGGTAGTGTATAGAGGTTTACCGTATCTTTAAAAACTTATTAACATGAAAAGATGGTTGCAATTACGTAGGTGATACAAATAGGGTTATAATTTGCAAAAGAACACTGTGTGTACTTTTTTGGTAAAGAACGTTACTTAATAAAATTATAAAATTTTAATCAACATTATTGGTATCGATTCGTTTACAGTTGTGATAAATAAAAGAACATAGAAATAAATTACAAAACAAAAATTTAATTAATTAAAACTAAACTTAAAAACCTGTACCTACACCAAACCCGCTCCGCGCTCATACATAATAGTTAACAAAATGGAACATCAATTACCCTACGTTCGGGAAATTTCTCCGATTTTGATTGACCCGATTGTCTGGCAACACAGATGGCGTGAAGTAAATAGCTAGCGAATTTACTAATTTTTAATGTAATTACGTGGTTAATTGTTTATTGACTGATGAAAAGTGATTGGGGGAGTTTTTTTGTGTCGATCAGTAGCATTTTTACTTGATATTACAGCATATGACGGCATATTTTAATATTTTTTGGTCCACTGCGGCGTGCTTTGACGTTCGGAGGCGACTGTTGGGAGTCCCGCGCATCAATGCCTTGCGTATGTGTGTGAAGCCCGTCAGTACGAGTCGACCGACGCCATTTGTAGTCACAATTTGTTGTTGGCAGCGTGGAGTCTAATAATATTATATAGTCTAAGATAAATACTTCTCCATAATATTTGCCTTGAAAGCAGACAAGGATTGAAAGTTTCCGCTGCAAGATGCGATGCGATATAGAGTTATTTTAATTATATATATGGTTGCGCTATATAATATATTTAACTTTAACTTTCCGTTATTTATTAATAAAATAACCCGTACTTTGATTTGACTTTGACATGATGATGATTGATGATGATGACACAAGTGATAAGTGATCACAGAAACAGCGGCGCTACCCGAACAACGATATTCGTAAATTTCGGACGATTGTCTCTGTCACTCTTATGACGCCTTAATTGGAGTAAAAGATCGAAATATACGAACTTCGATGTTCGCGGTACCGGGCCTGAGACGCCGAAACGGGAAATGAAAACGCACTAACTAAACGCAGCGCAACAAAACAATGCTCGACCCCGACATGTATAGTCGAACAATTATCGACCATGATGTACTCGGATTGTTGAGTCGTCATTTCTCGGGCTGCGGCATTTAAATTGATTATGTTTATTTAGTAACATTTTTTTAAATTTTGTTATTAATCTGTTATTCCTTGAGGATATGTTGTGTAATTGTACATACAATTACACAAAATATCAAACATATAATAAATATATATTAATATCTTTTTTAAAAATACCTATACTAAAAAGTAGATAACATTACGAGTTGTTTTTATTTTTTAAACTAGGGTGATGTCATCAATGTTGGACACTTCAAGCTGACAGGCACCAATAATAGACACTTACTTGCGCCATCATAGTTAAATAATGTTGATATAACATTAACATTCTTCTTATACGTGTTACCATTTCCTGACTCATACCCTAGTACTTATAAAGTCGTTTTTATGTTAACTGAGGCAAGATTTTTTTCAAGCAAACCAAATTTGCGTAATAAATACAATTGAATCGGATGTATCACTTATTTTTTTTAGGACTATTTTAAAATATTTGCACATATTCAGGGTGTGTCTTCTATTCTACAGTATTTCCACAGTATATTAATAATCTACTGAATTTTAGAAATAATTGTGATAATAAACTAAAAAAATCAAATATTCTTAAAGCGAGTGATTCTAACCTAACATCTACATAAATCACATATTCTGTCTGAACGAATTAAACGAAGCAAAAAGAGCAAGGTAGAAAAGTAAGCCACGACAGTGATACTCATAGTGACAATCGTCAGATATTTAAGAATGTTGCTTTGTTTAATACAAATTGTTAATTAAATAGGGAATTGCATCGATCCCACGCTTCCGGCTTACGCGGCCATGCCCCTTCCCACCTTGAAGACATGTCCTTTGCAGATTTGAGATTTAAAATAAAATGAATGGAAATAATTTATTAGATTATAAGGGTATTGTTTGCTGTAATAATTTGGGACTAGGTTGCCGGCTTCGGAGAGAGGGTGAAGTCATTTCTCACCTTCTGTATATGGACGACCTCAAATTATTTGCGCCAAACAACCGAGTCTTGCTGGAGCTACTAAAAACCACTGAAGTGTTCAGTAGCGCCATCAAGATGGAGTTTGGTGTCGATAAGTGTGCGGTTATGCATGTACAGCGGGGGAAAGTAGTAAATTCAACAAATTTACAGCTTTCTGAGACGATGTCGTTCAGGTCTATCTCCGAATCAGAAACCTATAAATATCTTGGTATGTCAGAGTCTCTGGGTATTGAGGATGTGGCTATTAGACAGGCGGCGAAGGAGCGCTTCTTCGGTCGGCTGACAAAAGTACTTAATAGCCTTTTGTCAGGTGGCAATAAGGTTCGGGTCTTCAACGCTTGGGTAATGCCCTTACTTATATACTCCTTTGGCATACTAAGATGGACTCAGACCGAGCTGGATGCCCTGGATCGGAGGGTCAGACTACTACTCACCACACATCGCATGCTACACCCACGCTCGTCGGTTGTGAAGTTGTACATCCCACGGAAGTGTGGGCCGCGGCTTTTTAAATGCTAAAAGTCTCCATAACCGTGGTGTGCAATCTCAGGAATTATTTCCTGAACCACGAGTGTGGGATGCATCGTGATGTGATGGCAGTAGACAGGAACCTCACACCGCTCTCCTTGGCAAACGAGAACTGGCGCAAACCAGTGGTACTAAGCACCGAGGACCGCAAGGCCGTATGGAAGAATAAGCAGCTACACGGGCGGTTCTACAGGGCCTAACGGGACCAGACGTAGACCTGCCCGCGTCAGTGAACTGGCTTTGATTCGGGGACCTCTTCGGCCAAACCGAGGGTTTTGCCTGTGCAATTGCGGACGAAGTTATCATGACGAATAACTACCGGAAATATATCCTGAAGGACGGTACGGTCGACATTTGTCGGGCATGCCGCCGTCCCGGAGAGTCACTCAGGCATATAATTTCCGGTTGTTCTCATCTTGCTAACGGCAGTACTTGCACAGACATAACCTTGTAGCCAGGATTATACACCAGCAGCTTGCTCTTATGTATGTGGACTTGCGGACCGCGAAGTGCCGTACTACAAGTACACACCTGCGCCAGTTCTCGAAAATGGTCGTGCCACGCTCTATTGGGATCGATTTGTTATCACGGACAGGACTATTGTAGCCAATAAGCCTGATATCGTGGTGATAGATTGATCGCATTGCCGCGCAGTTCTCATCGACATTACCGTCCCATGTGACGAGAACCTCGTGAAGGCCGAGAAGGACAAGTCCAGCTAGTACTTAGACTTGGCTCACGAGGTAACCGCCATGTGGGGTTGATTCGGCGATCATTGTACCGATAGTTGTTTTCCGCGAACGGTCTCATAGCGAAGAGTCTCGACCAACATCTTGAGACTCTCGCTACGTGGTTAATGGTTGGATCAAGGGTCAGATTCAGAAGGCGGTAATCCTGGACACGGCGCGCATAGTCCGACGGTTCCTCTCTGCAGCCCTAACCACCGGCAGCCTGGGCCCTGCCCGTTGCCGGCAGCGCGCACTCTAGGTTAGGTTTTTTATGATGTTTTTATTGTTTTGATATGTTTTAGATGTATTTTTATATTTTACTTTTTTTAAAATATTGTATAAAACCTAATCTAAGAAAGAAGATAAATAAAGAAATATTAAAATTAAATTAATTAAATCGGTATTTAGAAAAATACAACGCAGTAACAAAGCAAAGCAAATGAACTCAGACACTAATAGTTATTTAGTTTTTGATACAATAAAATCACTTAACTGGGCAATTACACACATACATATCTACAGTTTTTTGCTTCAAGTCTCCTGTTTATTTATGTTTTTTTTTATTTCTACTGTTTATTTCAAACGAGACTTGGCAACACTGCGGCAACTCAGCAAATGACGACCCATCAATTGACGACCACTTTTTTGTAGCTAGATTGATGGGTCCAACATTGTTGCCCTGTTTAAAACGTGGCTTCGGATTGCTACCCTGGAGGGGTACCACAAACATCGTAGTTCGTATATTTCGGGCATCTGTCTCTTTTACTCTAATTAAGGTGTCATGAGAGTGACAGAGACAATCGTCCGAAATATGAGAATATCGTTGTGCGCAGTAACGCCGCTGTACGTAACGCGTTACGGACCGAGAATGCGCAGCTCGAGAATTGACGACCAATACGACCATCCGATTACATCGTGGTCGCCAATTGTCGGCTGTGCATTCCGGGGTCGAGCATTGTTGCGCTTCGTTTTGTTGGTCACCCTGTGGGTGTGGCAAATGTGGCACGTTATGACTCCCATCCCGTACCATGGCATGCTCTAATTACCAGTAGCATAGACATGCCATTTAATTATTATCATTATTCCTACTAGACTTGTAGTCTTTAAATTATAAGTAGGTATAGTGTAGCCAATAGTTTTCATGTCCTATTTATTATCTTATTGCTCGTTTTTGGAAGTTGTATAACATCTTTTACAAATGTATAATGAAATGAAAAAGGGACACACTTCATATTTCTGGAAACCGGCCCTTGGATTTAATGGTAAGTGTTTGAACGAATACATAATACCGTTACAATACTTGTAATCACGCTCGAGTGTCCAAAGGCATTTCTAGTTCTTCTCGAACGTTCAATATCAACCTTTTATTACATAGTGCTATGAAACACGCTCATCCATTGCATTATTCTTTTATTTACTAATAAGGAGTCTTGCCTGCTAAACACTCCTGTTTTAACGACCGGTTTCGCCTAGTGGGTAGTGACCCTGCCCATGAAGCCGATGGTTCTGGGTTCAAATCCCAGGGCATTTATTTGTGTGATGACCTCAGATATTTGTTCCTGAGTCATGGGTGTTTTTATGTATTTATATGTATCTATATATTATCATCTAGTACCTATGAGGTCTTATGCGGTAGCTAATCTTTATCTATTATAGCAGAGAAAAGTTTGTAAGTTTAATGCCTAAGCACTAAACTTATCTGTCTGTAGTTACTGACATTGTTTGGGTTCTCTTTGTATAATATGATATTTGATTCTGCCAATTGACTTGGTATCTCCAGTTTTTAAGATTAAGTTAGATAAAACTTAGTGGAGTACTTAATAGGAAATCTGCAGCTTTAATGGCTTCATTACTCGGGTATATGGGGTTTTGTCCAGTTTTAAGCGTTGGATGGTTTTTAACACTTCCGTTGCAGTGATTTCTTAAACTTTTTAAACACAAAACTATTGTGAGATTGAAACATATTAATTGTATAAAAGCGGGTAACTCACGTTTTATAAGTCAAATATTGCTCGACATGTTTCACTCCGTAACAAGGAGCATAATCATGAGCCATTCGCATTGGCTAACCGACGCAGACACTCTGCGTCAGTTAGCCAACGCCTGCTTTTATACAATTAATATTTCTTAAACTTGTTTGGTGTTATTTTCTGCCGGAGTAGTATTATTGTATGTTGTTCCTTTGTCCATATCTTCTCTTGTATTATATAATTCTCTATCTTTTATTGAACCTGAATATAGATGCCCTCACTGGATGACACATTTGACAAGTTACAACAAAGTCTCCACCAATAACACCAATCTGATTATATTCTGAAAGATCACTCATATGACATTAAAAAAATACTAATAGTTGCTATGTAAAATAAACTAATATTATCAATTTTTTCTTTCAGATTTTGTTGGCGCCTGGGCAATTGGGGATGGGTTTTAACTCAGATTCTGAAGAAATTATGAAGATTATTATTATAGGGAATGTATATACAAATCGAAACCAAATAGTGTCTTGAAAGTCTGCTGGTGTCTTGAGTCAAAATATTTGTGTAGGTTTTGGTTTGCATCAGTTATACAATCTGTTTAATAAGAAAGTAAATAAATGTTACTGTGTCAACAAACTTCTTGTTGATTGAAAAAATAGTTCAGTTATTATTTAACTGAATTATTTTTTAATTTTTTGAAATTTGGGTTGTCTTTTTTGACGTACTTATTTGCTAGTCACTTCACTAGGTTTAGTAAAATTATCTCCAAGGTAAAAAAGTTAATATGATATAAATAGGTGGAAATTATTGTCCTAGGTATTGGGCTAGTTATTTCAAAAAAGGGTGGGGTCTATATTTAAACTAGATGATCTGAATTCTTCTTTGGAACATTCCGATATTCAATTGCTGAAATGACATCAATAATGAATAGACTTGGATATCCTAATATCCGGACATTTCCAATTTCTCCAGTATTAAACAAAGATTGATGGTAGGCCATATTTCAGTTACTTAATTATTTGGATTCATGATCCTTTTCTGAATTGTTTGTTAGGGTTGGAATCATATGAGGATGTTTTAAAGGGAAAGATCAAATCAGGGAGAAACTTAAATCAAAATCAGTTATTTTCTTGAGTCAAAATATTTGTTTAGGTTTTGGTTTTCACAGGTTGTACAATCTGTTTAATATCTAGAAAAGTAGTCGCATGGAGAGCTCTTTGAAGAGTAGAGACACGCTAGTTTGTCACTGGTGGGAAGTTATGGCATTCAAAGTGAAAAACTTCAATGTACTTTGTATTTAATTTGACTGTGGTCTTATTTATGAAAGGTCGATTTTATGAGTAATGACTTCAAGTGCCCCTAGACTATTTTACAATTGTGTTTTGATGTATTTTTGCTATGGGAAATACTTTTTCGGGAGGAGAATGGGGAAGTAATGGGTGGTTTAGTTAGTAAATCACAGGCTCAAAAGCCCTAATGGGTTTTAGGGCTTTCGAGCGTGTGATTTACTAAAGGGTTCTTGTAATAAGGATGCAAAGATAGGGTTTGAGGTTAGGAAAAAAAAAGATTCTTTTGTCTCACTGAACGTTTTTCGGTGGTTTGTATGTCTGTATCTGAACAACTTTGGTTATTAACGTTGTTGGAACACTGCACTGCACTTTTTTATTACTGTCACTTGTCACTTGAACTCAGAACTACGAAAAAGGGAATGATAATGGAGTTAGCGCCTATTGTATTGGGGGTAGGTTTCAGTCGATTTAAAATAATAGGACTTTAAACAGTAAACAATTTTACTGTTTAAACTCCTATTACTTTCTAATTTGGTAATTTTTGCGTCGTATGATGCGTCAACAGTGCGTAATTCTATCAACTATTTGTTTATGTAAAGGTTTGTTAGAACTATTCTATGTATAACTGAGTCGCTGTAGGAGTTGACCTAATTACATGCAAATTTAGTTTTGACGGCCTGTGGAGTCGCTCTGCTTTCTCTGGACGTGGTTTATGTGCTAAGTGTACAATCTGGTCTGATGTGGACAGGGTGTTTGGTGTTTAAGGGATGTAGGGGAGGGTTCAAAATCGGTCGTGAAAGTGTCGCTATACAAGGTGTATGCTGTTCCGACGTTCGGAATATTAGCAATAACTCGGTGGTTTTTGGTCCTGTTATGGCGTTTGTTTTGACTTATTGCAAGTGAAGTAGAAAATATACCGTCTTTTTTTTGTTATCCGTTAAATAGAACAGGTTACTTGGGACATTAATAAAAGTTGCCTTGTATTATTTTTGTTACAATTCGATTTTTTAGTTTTCGTAAAAGGTCCTTTAGGGTTAACCAAGAGTTAGTGTCAAGTACATACGTCAAAGTTTAAAATTCATCCGTGATAGGCACATGCCAAAATACAGCTTAGTGGTAGTTTGTTTGCTTATGAAGTGTGAGGTCCCAGGATCAAATCCAGGATTTTGATCACACTATTATCGAGCAAAACCAATAAATCCTATTCAACCCTTTCCTTGACAACATCGTTAAAAATTTCGTTTTATATCTAGGATCTAAGTACGTAGCAATGGCAAAGATGTTGTCAGAATTAATCTCACCGAATCTTGAATTTAATTGTTCCATGGCACAAATTAGGTATTATAGTTTTAAATGTTTCGTCTGTATCTAATAGATTGCTATTTTCTGCCTGTAGTGATTGCTTCAGTGTGTGCACTAATGTAATCACTGATGAGATACTGGTTGTGCTGTCACTCATAATTCTAGTGATCTCTTCAAAAAGTTGTATTATTATTATGAGCTTTTTCAGCTGCACCCTTACCTCTGGTGATATGTGCGGGATATTGTGGTTGCTCGCGTACAAGGTTAACGAATCTTTTATTTTAATCGTTCGTTCTACCATGTAGAAAGTGCTATTCCATCTGTAAATAAATAAAACATCAACAGGTATACAGGATGTCCAGTAATTAATGGACAGCCTTCTAACCACCATTGTTTTAAAATTATGCCTAAATACCATATTGTCATCAAAGTTAATTTTAAACAACAAGTAATTTATCAAACAGGGTAGCTGGTTATTGCAGAACAATGAGTCACTATCTACCTAATTACCTGACTACCTACCTAACTAAAGCTACCTGAGTCAGCGATAATAAGGTTTAATTTTAAAATAGGGTACCTACAGCGATGTACGTTCCTTAAGGGAAAAGGACAAAGATACTAAATAAATCAACAGTCTCATAAAGTCGTTTATTACAAAAAATGTTTAAATTGCTTGCCCTCTACACGAATACAGGCTCTGCTTCTTTCAATGAAATTCCTTTTTAGCATTCGTGTGTGTCTTTTTTCGCTAATTGCTCTTGCAGCAGTTTGATTATATATTATATACGGAATTAATTGGTTTAGAGTACACCATTTCTACTTTTTTGAAAAGAAGCGATCGCAAGGTACAGTGCTACAGATTTTTCTGGCAATTAGATAGTTGTTTTTTCTGGCGAGATTTGTAAAACTGGGCTGGAATGAACAAGACTAATCTAGGTGTTCTTTTTTTTGCCTAGGGGGCGTAACTCTAAATACCTCTGAACTTCTTAAGCGGCCTGTGATGCATTTAATTAGTAAGGAATTCAATCAAAGCAAAAATATTTTGTTACAAATTTATTACTATTTTAACGTGGTCTGTTAATATTACGGTTGTTACTTATTTCCGATTCAACTGCCAAAATTTCTTGGTTGATAATCAGTTTAAAGGTAAAGTCTTTCGTTTTCATTGTCAAAAGCTTTAGCAAGTGTCTACCTTTCTGCGCCATCTTTATATGTACGATCTGTGAAGTGTTTAAGTCTTTAGAATTATTTGTGTTCTGGGCGTCTTGGAGTGAGCGATCTCATATTATTTATGAGCCGGAGATCCTGTGCACACGACATGATGACGATGCAGGAGGCATTGGCCACTCTTTCGAACTTACTTGGCGTTTAGTTTACTTGTTTTTTTTTTCTAAAGGCCAACAGACACCTGGGTAAACACGGTTGTTAATTTCAAAAGGTTATACGTTGTGTGCTATGGAAATTTGAACGTTATTACCAAAGGAATACTGTTGTTATTCATAAAACATGTTTAGTTATGGTATTTATTTCGTGTAGGTAATTAGCGGTTGGGTTCGCAAAAGATAACAATGCCATTCATCGGGCAGATAAGCTTCAAGTGAAATCTTGATTTTAAAAAGTTTTGATTATATACAATAGTGTGCTTGCATTGTAAGCAAGCTTTATACTAGTGCTTTTACATGTCTGTCTCTACTAGCGTTTCTAACATTGAACAATTTGTCCACTGTTGTCATTATCCCGGTTATTCATTTGGGAAATTTCAAATATGGTTATTTCAGACCGTAAGGAAAACTTATTTCACATTAGTACTATGTTTAAGAAAGTAAAGACTGGCTGTTACTCAATAATACCCATACACTCGCAATCAAAAAAATCGACTCAAACTATTTTTTTATTTCATCGTAGAATATCTCGGGAACCAATCATGATATAAAAAAAGCAATGGTACCATTTAAGAGCTAGCAGTATAAGGTTTCAGTACAAGCAAGTTTTTCAGGCGAAAAATTTCAGTTGCTGAAAATCAAGCGATAATACCAAGGAGGTGGAAAATTTGGGTACAAAAATTAGCTTGACAATGAAAGAAAAAACATTTTCATGAACGAATTACAATTTATTTTCATCATTAATACCTGGTGTTACCACCAAAAACCCTTTTCACACATGCCATGCGTCTCTTCATTGACCTTATCAGCTTCCTGATGGTATCCTGGGGGCATGCTTCCCACTCTTCGACCAAAGCTTCTTTCAGGGCCAAAATTGTCTCCGGAGCGGGATCGCGAGCTCGAACCTTGCGTTTAAGGTAATCCCACAAGTGCTCGATAGGATTCAAATCGGGACTCAGAGGTGGCCACTTCAGAGTCGGGATGCCAACTGCTTCAATGATGCTGCTGCTTGGTACTCCTTTGTGACGCGGGCGGTATGACAACTCGTGCATACCATAACCATGCAAAATGCCATTTTGTACAAAAACTGCAATAACTTAAAAACTACGCAAGCGAGATCATTGTTTATTACTGTTTTTTGTAGCTGAATAAATTTGTAATAAAATTGCATTCAAAGTTTTACTAAAATATTTTCCACTTTCCGGAAAAACGACCAAAAGTAAAAAATGTTGCTTGAGTCGATTTTTTTGATCGCGAGTGTACTTATGTCTAAATAATAAAAGAGAACATTTACCGGGTAGCAACACCAACAGTTACAGGTTCATGGTGAAAGTAGTATAGGAAGTCCTCAAAAGAAAACCCACTTGTAGACCCAGGAGTAGTACAGCTATTTAATCCAAAGAATCTCGGGCAGCTACCACCCGTATCAAAGAAATTCGGTAAGTGAAACACGTGCCTAAAAACTTACCCCATCTTGAAAGATTACGCCTAGGGAAAACAAATCAACCCATTTTTATAACAGATAGCGGCGTAATGACGGATCTAAATCCCATTCCATAGAAGCAACATATCGACCGAAACATCATTGCACACCAGAGGGCGCTTCTTACCAAAATCTCAATATGAGTTTGTACATAAACAATTTACCAAATATTTACCCTTCGGTATTTTAATATAAGAGGGTTTATTGGTCAAATATAAATTAAGATAAACAAAGAATTAATAAACGTCAGGCAAATCCATCGACAACAAAGAAAACCGACAGTAAAGGCTGTTTGAGTAAACATAATCACCGGTGCAGGGCGATAGAAACATGCCTTAGATAAGATTGACAGCTAGTGTCAAAGTCATGTTTCAAGTTTGTTGTTTATACTCCCTAGCTTTTGAGAAATAGTTTCAGATTTACTTTTTCTCGTTAAATCGTCAAACAAAACTTTTTACAATGTGACACAATATGGTTAACACGGTGAAAGCGACATGTATATCTCTTACAGTGCGTACCTATATAGCATCTATATATATATAACTCTGTAGCATCTATAAGCTGTTTGGTGACGGTTTCGGATCCGTCCATAGCTGGTAGCAATGCTACTGCCGTTTTTTACTTAAAACTGTCCTGTGATGCCATTTTGTCTTAGTTGTATATAGATAATAATTTACTGTACACGTCCTCTATTTCCGCGAGGTAAGATTGAATTATTTCGCTCTGTTCTACGGATATTTCCGATTTTTCTAACTTGGAGCTGTATTCCTCAATGTGTACTTCGTATTGTTTATATAGTGACTGAGCTAGTTCGAGACGGTAGGTATCCTCTTCAATTTCCACAACGTAGTACTCCACGACCTTGAGCATGCGCAGGCACTGCAAACTGTCCAAAATCCAGTAGCCTTTGACTCGCCCCAAAAATTGTACGCTAACTGGGAAAACGAGCATTAGGCAAACCGGTTTTAACATCAACCAGAATTTCTGCCTCGTACAACCTACGAGCAACTCGAAGATTGTTATTAGCTCACGACGGTCCAATACAAAGCGCGGAACTGAGACTGAGTGCCGCCAAAGAACAGGCGCCGCGCGCTTTCCCGCCGCCCCTTGTATAGTAAATTACATGTCCTGTCGCGATTTTAGGCGTTGTTCAGAATGGATTAATGCCTTTTCGCTTGAGATGTAAGTTATACAAGTGTTTTTACATGTCTGTCTCTACTAGCGTTTCTTACATTTGCTTCCAGTTTCGTTGTGGGTGAACTGAATCATTCCTGGAAGTTACCACGAGGTTCCATTAAACCTTTTGCTTCTTCTGATGGGTCAGAGTTTCTTATAGACAGTTGACACACAAGTTCGTTTTTATATATGTAGTAAATTACAATGAATTACATATCTTGTCGCGATTTTAATCGTTGTTCAGAATTCATTAATGTCTTTCCATTTGCGTTGTAAGCAAGCTATATAAAAGTGCTTTTACATGTCTGTCTCTACTAGCGTTTCTAACATTTGCTTCAAATTTTGATGTTGGAACTGTGATGTTGGGTTTCCGTCGCAAGAAATGAAACGATTAGAGATTCGATTGATTCTGACCTTATTTATTAGGATTATTGGTTCTTTATATCATTTAGGTTACAAACATAGTCAATGGACCCCTGAAACATGACACTTGTTATTACATAAACCTTATAATTATAAAAAAATAAATTACACACCGTTCCCATTGTAGGTATCCGATGTCCCAGACGTCGTTGCACCACGTAATAAAAATTGTAGTGTATCTTACCACTGCTACTTGCTTTTCATCCCGTTTTGTTGATGACTTGTGTTTTTTTCTTTCAACGACAAATTGTGAGCGTAGAATATGCATCTTATTTTCCACCTCCTTTTGTTTATAATCTTTATTAGAGGCGTCCCAAAGCAACGTTGTTGATATAGCTCGAACACTAATCGTTCCCTGTACACTCGTCCTCTGACTAAATCATTGTTATTCTGTGCCCACTCTGTCTTGAATAAACGCCTCCATAGGCTAAAAACACTAATCGTTCCCTGTACACTCGTCCTCTGACTAAATCATTGTTATTCTGTGCCCACTCTGTCTTGAATAAACGCCTCCATAGGCTAAAAACACTCCTCGCCTCAAAACACTAATCGTTCCCTGTACACTCGTCCTCTGACTAAATCATTGTTATTCTGTGCCCACTCTGTCTTGAATAAACGCCTCCATAGGCTAAAAACACTCCTCGCCTCAAAACACTAATCGTTCCCTGTACACTCGTCCTCTGACTAAATCATTGTTATTCTGTGCCCACTCTGTCTTGAATAAACGCCCCCATAGGCTAAACAGCCTCAAAACACTAATCGTTCCCTGTACACTCGTCCTCTGACTAAATCATTATTGTTCTGTGCCTCACTGTCTTGAATAAACGCCCCCATAGGCTAAACAGCCTCAAAACACTAATCGTTCCCTGTACACTCGTCCTCTGACTAAATCATTATTGTTCTGTGCCTCACTGTCTTGAATAAACGCCCCCATAGGCTAAACAGCCTCAAAACACTAATCGTTCCCTGTACACTCGTCCTCTGACTAAATCATTGTTGTTCTGTGCCTCACTGTCTTGAATGAATGCCTCCATAGGCTAAACAGCCTCAAAACGGGAAGCGAAGTTTTCTACCGGATCAAGTAAAGCTTTGATATTTGAACAAAATTGTGTTTTGTATGACTTTTACGTATTTTTCCCAGATAATTCACCATATTATGTAATGAAAATTATAATTATTATTCGTTAGCAAAGTTTTTGGATATACCATTTTGTCTCTACCTCCTTTCCTCTATCAGCGTATAATTCATTCATATATATAATATAATTCATTCATTAATATAATTCATTCAGTATAATTCATTAATGGTGAGATTCAAGGTCAGATCGAACCATCTCCAAGCAGAACGGTACAAAATTGCACCGAAAACGAAAAAAAAAAGATGATGTAATAATTTTATTAAGACTGAAGTGAGTAGTGTCCCCAGGGAAGGGAGGTGATGTGATTTTGGTTGATGTGTCGTTTGTCATCCAGGCCGCATAGTGTTTTTTTCCTTTTCACTTGTGTGAATACTCTATGTTTATCGCTGACGATGGATAGAGTGTTGTCATAAAAGGTCTTAGTCATATCCAAGCATTGGTGATACTGTTTGAATAAAATTTTCCGAACAGTGGCACCGGTGACTCCTTTATTTTTCTTGACGCATTCGACTCGCCCAGTGTCTTCATCGTTGTCCAAGGTGTACGCGTACATTTTCGACCGAAGACCGATAAACTCTCGAATGACTCGACCGATGGTCTCGTCCTTCATGACACCGACCACCTTCTTGTTCACCCTCGGAAGGTTGTAAATGTTATCAGTTTGGAAATCAGAAGTGTCAAATTTCGAGTGCAAGTCGGGTTTGATATCCTCGTAAAAGTTTTCGGTTTCTATTCGGTATATGAAAGAGTCCGCGTCGGTGTACAGTAGACGCCCTTTATCGCCATATTTCGGCTGCATGTAGTTGTAGTGAAAGTCGTAAATGAGCGTCTTGGAGAGTTCGAGGATGGTGAAACTAACAATAACTACACTCGCAATCAAAAAAATCGACTCAAACTATTTTTTTATTTCATCGTAGAATATCTCGGGAACCAATCATGATATAAAAAAAGCAATGGTACCATTTAAGAGCTAGCAGTGTAAGGTTTCAGTACAAGCAAGTTTTTCAGGCGAAAAATTTCAGTTGCTGAAAATCAAGCGATAATACCAAGGAGGTGGAAAATTTGGGTACAAAAATTAGCTTGACAATGAAAGAAAAAACATTTTCATGAACGAATTACAATTTATTTTCATCATTAATACCTGGTGTTACCACCAAAAACCCTTTTCACACATGCCATGCGTCTCTTCATTGACCTTATCAGCTTCCTGATGGTATCCTGGGGGCATGCTACCCACTCTTCGACCAAAGCTTCTTTCAGGGCCAAAATTGTCTCCGGAGCGGGATCGCGAGCTCGAACCTTGCGTTTAAGGTAATCCCACAAGTGCTCGATAGGATTCAAATCGGGACTCAGAGGTGGCCACTTCAGAGTCGGGATGCCAACTGCTTCAAGGTACTCCTTTGTGACGCGGGCGGTATGACAAGGGGCATTGTCTTGCATTAAATGGAACCCCTCGTCAAAAAACCCGGCGTAGGGGACGACATGGTCTTGAAGGATGTCGGTGATGTACCTGTCTGCATTCAAACCACCGCCTCGACCCCCGCCAGCAACAAAAACCAGCTCGGTACGCCCCTCCATGGAAATCCCCGCCCACATCATGACGGAACCTCCACCGTAGGCGACTGATTCAGCGAAGCAACACTGGGCGAACCGCTCTCCAGGTCTTCGGTACACCCGTCCTCTTCTGTCGCTACCATGGAGACACACCCTGCACTCATCACTGAAGAGTACGCGGCTCCATTGGTCGTAGGTCCAATTTTCGTAGGTCGCCACGAATTCTTTCCGAGCGTCCCGATGTCTCTCAGTCAGTTTGGGCCCAGTAGCAGGTCTTCTTGGGGTCAGGTTGGCTTCCTTGAGTCTTCGCCGAACTGTTGGGGTGCTAACAGGCACAACCCGGCTCCGCATCAGGTCTCGCTGGATGGCAACAGCGGTACGGTGGCGATTACGAAGACTGCAGGTGACGATGAAGCGGTCTTCCCTCTCCGATGTGCACCGCTGACGGCCAGATCCTTGTTTGCGTTTTAAGGTTCCAAACTGATGAAACCGAAGGCAAACTCTGGAGACAGCAGACTGGCTTAAATTCAGCTGCTCAGCAACAGAACGCTGCGAGAATCCTTGATTCACCAAGGTGATGACTTCGCGGGCTTCATCTTCTGTGGTATCCATTTTTCCAAGGTGATTCCGGTCAAAGGTTGCGAGGAGATGTGCACTGGTCAACTTCTGATAAGCGACTGATAAGAAATAACCGGTTACACCGGTTTTTATTGGTCCCAAGGGGGCACAACTCGTGCATACCATAACCATGCAAAATGCCATTTTGTACAAAAACTGCAATAACTTAAAAACTACGCAAGCGAGATCATTGTTTATTACTGTTTTTTGTAGCTGAATAAATTTGTAATAAAATTGCATTCAAAGTTTTACTAAAATATTTTCCACTTTCCGGAAAAACGACCAAAAGTAAAAAATGTTGCTTGAGTCGATTTTTTTGATCGCGAGTGTAGATTAGCCTTGTAACTTCAGAAGTAGGTGCGGGGTACGGAGCGTAGGACGGGCAGCGTCGGGGCGGGTAGTATAATGATAATGCACGTCGTCAGTGTTAGGTAAGAACTTTGTTTATTAAGGGAAACCAGTCTATTTACACACATGGGTTGTCGCTGACACAAGCAATATGCGTTTATGTCGCGGTAAACCAGAGGCTTACTGCTAAACACTGAAAGTGGCTAATTGCCATATTACACTACATAGTTGGGTTTGTTGTACACTACTTTTACGGGAATGGGTTTAAAGGTTTTCTATCGTATTTCATTTCTTTACATGTTTTACAATTATTAATGACAGCGGCAATCACTTCCTTCATTTTTGGGATAATAGTATTGTCTTTTTATCTTATTGTATGTTTCGTTTATACCTCTATGCCAGGTTTTTCCTTTATGGTATTTTAAAATTATATATTTCAGTTCATCTTCATTCTGTAGGATGGTAAGTCTTTTTGTACATTCTATGAATGGAACAGACTTTTTGTCAAATATTTTTTCTACTGTTTTACTAAATATAGTTTTTATTTGAGGAAAATTAAAGTAGACGAAATATTTTTTACTTGGGTCTAAATGAGTTTTGATAAAAACTTCAATGATTTTAGAATCTAAATGTAGAAACACATCTAAAACTTTAGGTTTACTTATTATTTTTATATCATTGCGATACCAATGAGTTAACAAAATTTGATTAGATTTGATATCAATCGCCTCATATAATAATGGGATTACTGAATCTTTATCGGAATTGCCGATTTCTACATAATCCTGTTCATTTTCATCTTCAGATGCACTCATTGTTGTTTCAGAAATGTCATCCGGAATTTGATTTACTCTATTTTGATCGGGTATTATAATATAAGGGAGAAAATTGGTTTTTATGGGTTTTGTCGTGATGTTGAGGCCCTGACCTGATTTTTTTTGAGGTAGATGGTTTAGACACCGCGGGTGGTGGATTAGTTTCACGTAGCCCATTAAATGTTTCGTTATGGTCTTTATAATAAAACCGATTTTTTGGAAATGGAAGTCCCGAATCGTACCATTGAGGATTTTTATTAATACAAGTTGCATCTATTACACAACTACATTTATACGTTTCAGGTGGGCGTACTTCGTGATGATTTAAGTTAGTAGTATTCGGTTTAGATGTTGATGGTTTATGATGTGGGGTAAATGTAGATCTATTATTAGTTGTATTGGACCTCGGATTCTGGGAGTCCGGCGCGTTATTCGATTGCGCTTGAAAGGGCCTATTCTGGTAACTATTCTGGAATTGACCTTGGTATGGTCGAAATGTATTTTGAAAGTTACTTCGAGGTGTGAAAGTATTTTGTCCTGCACTCGATGTGTTTGGACTTGAGTAATTTTTGTGCGTGTCGTTTTTAGAGTTAAATGATTTTTTTAAATTGAGTTTGGACTTTTCGATTTTTATAATAGTGTTCATCAAAATACGCTTGTTCTAAGGCGTATTTTAATGCTTCTTCTAGGGACTTTGGTTCTTTAATTTGAATTGCTCTGAGTATTCTTTCGGGGATATTATAGAGAAATACATCTAGTGCGGCATGATTATAAATATTCATTTTAATTTGTAAACTTGTTTCTTCATATTGCTCGGCAATTTTTGAAAATAATTGATTTTTAACAGACTGTATTCTAGCACAAAATTCGTTTAACTTTTCTCCTTGTTTAAGCGTTAAATTTTCTAATTCGGTTTTGAGGTGTTTTTCTTCGGTCATATGGTCACCGAACAGTTGTTTTAATAAGGACCAATTTTGAGCTAAATAATCATTTTCGCTTACTAATTCTGCTGCTTTGTCTGTGAGTCTAGAAGTTATTACTTCTAGAATATATAAGTAACATTCTTCCGACCAATTTCTATAGTGTTGTAACACAAAATCACATTTGCGCGAAAATCTTCTGAGTTGACGTGGATCGCCATTATAAGTTGGAATGATTTTAATCTTTTTGCCGTAACATTCCTAACAGTATTGGTTTCTGGAAGTGTTTGTATGCCTAGAGGTGGCATTTGGGGTATTTGAAATCTCGCGACTCTAGCCTATCCTGGTGGAATTTCTGGTTGGTAAGGCGAATATCTTCCGGCCTCATCCGCACCTTCTTCGTAACCAGCTTCGTTGTCTATATTTAAATTAGCCCGTTTGATTTGCTAAATTGTTTGCAGTTTAGACATTCGCTTGAGCATGAGCCTGAGCTGGAACCTGAGCTTGAACTTGGTTCATGGCTTGGCTATCAGCTGCCTGCGCCGACAAATCCATTAAAAGTAACTAACTTCAAAAATCGATTTGTTCGATATTTAACGTAAATTGACCTAGTGATGAATTAAATATAATTTTTATAATATAAAAAGAATATGCACAATTAAGATTATTTTGATTAATTAAAATGCAAGGGCGAGTCCTTAAATCGTGTACTAATATAAATAATAGTACACTCCACTACTATTTACTCCACACTATTATTTATAAGCGTATATGTGCCTTCTGGCATACAGTTATATCACACACAGTATATAAAATACACACACACAAGTATATAAAATTACAAGTAAAAATGCTTTACAAAAATGAAATTGCGGATTGAGGAGCTCCTATATATTAAATACAATAAAAGATATGTATATTTATTGTTACATATGTGTTTTACTCTAGGGGGATAAGGGCCCTAGAGGGTAAATATATGTAGGGGAAAAAACAAGAAATATATTTCAAAGGTTTATTTAGGAAAATAAAAATAGTGCCGACTAGCTCGAGAGCTTAAGTTAATTTAAATTTAGGGTTTCGAAGGAAGCCATAAGTCAGAGACTCGGTGGGCTCACTTACTTATCTCCTAGTGCTTGTTACCACTGCCACGTCAATAACTAAATTTACCATAAGGGCGCCATCTCAGACAACTCTGAGAAAATTAAGATAGGGGTAATACGTCTGACCTCGCTACGGTGACCTGGGGCCGAAAGGGTCCGGCTCAGCAGCTTCCGGGGAAGGCCTGTCCGCGGAACTGCTGGCGGCTACCTCCTGCAGGCGAAGCACCGAAGTAAGGCGCGACAGCGCGGCCAGAAGACAGGTAACGGTGGTCGTATGCTGGTAAGTCGGGTATATAGTAGGCCCTGCAAACGAAAGACGACTTATAACCTGCGGCTTGGACATGCCGGCGGCGGAGTAGAAGGCTGGCCACGGACAGCACTGTACTTACCCTTCGCAGAAAAGAATCTCTCTTAACTTATTCTGATAGCATGTCAATGCGTCGGGGCCTACTAGGTCGTCGTTAGGCTAGGCTACCGAGTCACGTCGGGACACAAGATGCCGGGACTGAAAATAAATAATCACAACAGCCATTACTATTTATATTTCTCGATGGAAATACAACCTGTAGTGAGTAGTGACCACCATTGTAACAGCTGATACACAGCTGATAGATACTGGATGCCTATTTACCATCTGTATTTTATTACTCGTAGATCAGTAATTTAACTATGCCATAAACCTTGACATTTACATTAGTAATTTGATACACAATGGTTTAACGACCGTTGCCATAACTTCCACCCCATTAAACCTATTAAAACCTTAGTATATAAGCTGAGTGTTTTCTCGATAAATAAACAGTATTTTCTCGACTCTTGAGTTGTTACTATAACCCCTGAACGCCGAACATTTCATGGCGACCTTGCCAGGATACGTGCCAATAGCGGCCATCCGCAGTCAAAAGGTAGTCCAGGAACAGTAGCTCCCCATCTGGACCCACAACACGGAGCTCCAGGTGTAAGAGCATTATTCCCCTGGTAGTGCACCCTTGGTGGCCTGTTTGATGTACTACTACTCATGGGGCGTGTACGCTGTGGGTATTTACCCACTGGTTTATTATTGTAATGACCCCTGTATGGTCTTTTGTCGTTATACCCGTTGTTCCGGAAGTAAAAGACCTGTTCCGGGGCGGTTGTAGACGATATGGATACCTCTTGGTCCTTTGCACCCTGTATGGCATCCCTTAACGAGGTGTATCCTCGTGACGCTATTATGGTA
Source organism: Grapholita molesta (assembly GCA_022674325.2). NCBI lineage: Eukaryota > Metazoa > Arthropoda > Insecta > Lepidoptera > Tortricidae > Grapholita > Grapholita molesta. The sequence continues at coordinate 470,211 of CP053133.2, read as the reverse complement.
CTTAGTTTGTCATTCCGCAAACCCTTATTGCCATTTTTTCATTCAACGGTTGTAAGACTGCGAATGCCCCTGATTTCCCATTCGCCTGCGTTACTGTGAGGTTTACGAATAAACCCTCTAACTCCTGTCCGTATCGTTCGATCGTTTTATTTCCTTGTTTAGCCGTTAATAGTTTGGTTTGTATCGCGGTTGCTGATTTGGCGGGTAAAAGATGAAGTTTCATCTCATTAACTAGATCGCTGACATTGGTATGGCTTTTGGATATTCTAAACCTTAGCACTTTGGGTTAATCGGGTCTTAATAACAAAATTAACTAATAATTGTGAATCTGAATCTTTTATCATCGTAGAGTATAACTATGGCGTCTATAAGTTGTCTTGTGACGGCCTCCGAACCGTCCATAGCCGGCAGCAATGCTACAGCTGTTCTCAGCTTAAAATTGTCTTTTGACGTCATTGTGGCCTGCTCTTTATTGTCCTGCTCGTATTGAGTGATAATTTTACTATAAATTTGTTCTATGTCTGTTAAAAGGGACTGGATCACTTCACTGTCCTGTACCGAAATTTCAGACTTTTCTAATTTTGAACTATACTGTACTATATATTGTTCGTATTGATGATATAATTCTTTCACTTGTTGGAGTTTATTTTGACCAAAAGCCTCTTTTCGGCGTTTTGGTCCTAATTTTCTGATATCTTCCTGCAGTGATTTTAGTTGGCCATGTAATGTTTGTATGTTGGTCATAATATTTATGTGAATTTACATAATACAAACATATTTACACCCAATAGATGGAATAGGTTTAACACGGTTATGCTTAAATTATACCTCTAAACATCGTATGGTCGCAGATGGCACTGGTGAGGGGTAGTGGCGGCGAGTCTGGTGCTGGTGACGCGCAGCAGGTGTTGGGTAACGGCGGCGGTGCTGGTGCTTCTGCTAGACGCTCTGCTCTGCCTTATTTGTGTTGCGCATCAGCGTCGCTACAGCTTGACGCTCAATTTTCTTTGTTAGACACTTGTGTATTTTTTTCCATATGGCATATGCGAGAATGATGCATACGATTACAACTACAGCTGTGGTTACATATGTTGCAACTGTGTTGCTGTCCGCCTGTTTAGAGCTGGCGTTGTTGGAAGCTCCGTTCTGTGCAATAATCACCTCTTCTTTCTTGTCTTCCTTGGTGCACTGACCTCCCATGCTTCGTTAGGCTTCAGTGGAGCCGGTTCTTGCTGGCTGGCTGGCGCAGTGGAGCTGACTGGCTGGGTAGAGCTGGTTGGCGGCTAATGCTGGCTATCCACTAAAAAAGGGTAATGAGCGGAAACGGACCTAGCGAACTGAGCGGAGCGGAGGAAATGTGTTGTGCACTTCCACTAAAAAAGAGTTTCAGCATTTGCCTTCCACTGCCAGCGAGTTTAGCGGAGCGAGTGAGGCTGGAAATGAGGCTGAGCGAGTTTTATGCTTCCATTAGAAGCAGACTTGGAGGCCTGCTAGCCAGTATACAGACAGCCGTGATAGAAACAAGTCATGTGCACGATGTCGGACGATTCAAGTGATGATGATTTTTATGAAACAATAATGAAATGTTTGCTTCTTTACAAATATAAGAAGAAAAAAGGGAAGCGTAACAAACCCAGATTCTGGATGAGCAACCATATAAGACAAAGAGCTTTCAAAGGCGATCTATTGCGAATGTTTAGCGATCTACAAGATGAACATTTCAAAAATTACTTCAGAGTGACTAGAGAACAATTTGAAGAATTGTTGTCAATTATAAAAGACGATATACAGAGGCAGGACACGAACTTTCGAAAAGCTATTTCACCACAAGAAAAACTGGCTATAACTCTGAGGTAAGAAATATTGTTCTATAAATATGATTAAAAACGGGACATTTACCATGTAAGTATATTTGAGTACTTGAGCACCCGATATTATATTAAAAACACAAATATACATGGTAAATATCCCGTTTTTAATTATATTTATAGTGTAAATGATCATGTTAGCTTGAAAAGAAATATTGTTGTTTTAGTAATTAAGTATTTAGTTTTATTTTAATAATAAAGTACAAAAAAGTTACAAATCAAGTTGCTCAATCATTGTTGTTTAATGTTGGTAGTAATCATTTTTTTTAAATATTAAGTATAATTATAATAAAATTAATCAAGTTGTAGACATGACGACGTCGACTCTCCTGGAGATTGTACGGACATGGAATTATTTGAGGTAGAATAGCCGTAATTAGTATAATTTGTAGATGTATAAGCTTCATACTCTTCCTCAGCCTCACATATAATCTGTAGAACTTTTGTTTTAATTCGGTTTTGTAAATATGAAGGCATACTTTTGGTTGATTGAGCCATACTGTCGAAAAATATTTCAATCGGGTGTCTTTTTCGTTTCTGTTTATTATTTATTTCCTCTTGGCGAGACGACTGCATTTCTCTTATAATTTTAATAACTTCATCATCATCATTATCATTCTTTCTTTTTCGCGTGTTTGATGCGTGTGGTACTGGTGTAGCAGTATCTGACTCTGATACCGTTAACTCGTTTTCTACATCTTGTGCTTCCGTATCGAGCGTGGACGTGTTCAGCAGGTCACTGTTTGAAGTGGTATCTTCTGTAGTAGCTCCCCATCTGGACCCACAACACGGAGCTCCAGGTCTAAGAGCGCCCCTAAACAGGACGCCGGGTAGATAGGGCACATTAACGCGTGCCCAGCAAGCGCGTCAAAAACGGCGACATATTCCACCAATCCATCCACAGTCCGGGTTGTGCAGAACAAAAAGGCCACGTCGTAACGGACCGGAAACGACTGGCATACTTCAAAAATGGAACACAAAGTGGGTTCCAAGTTTACCACATGCATATAATGTGACATAATTTGAAATAAAATGAACGACACGATCAACACGGAAGTTAGAAAGTGAATAAATAAAATATAAAGCTTAACATTTTAAAGTAACTTAAAACAATCCATCTGATCACATACCATAACCCATATAAGGAATTGCTATCTCCACAACACAGAGAATGTTCAATGATGCGTAATAAATATATCATATTAACCGTTTAGATACAAACAAACACATGTTAATGCAACAATGTAAGTACTTCATAACATAACCATATACATACTATATTGTAATGTAGGTTAAGAAGAAGAAGGTTAAGAATTTATATTATATTCAAACATAAAATTTTAAATCAAATAATTTTTTTTTTATCTGAATTTGAATTTAAAATTTTAAGAACCCATATGTAACCATAGTTATAAGTACATTAATCCACCGTAAGCCAAAAAATAGTCCTTATATAATTTACTATTTTTTGTCTCAAAAAAAACGGGAAAGCTGTAGTGAGTAGTGACCACCATTGTAACAGCTGATACACAGCTGATAGATACTGGATGCCTATTTACCATCTGTATTTTATTACTCATAGATCAGTAATTTAACTATGCCATAAACCTTGACATTTACATTAGTAATTTGATACACAATGGTTTAACGACCATTGCTATAACTTCCACCCCATTAAACCTATTAAAACCTTAGTATATAAGCTGAGTGTTTTCTCGATAAATAAACAGTATTTTCTCGACTCTTGAGTTGTTACTATAACCCCTGAACGCCGAACACTTCAAACCAAAGATAGATAAAAAAACTCACTCAAAAGGCCGATGGGACCAGATTATAATATATATTGGGAGGCTTCTCCCTCCGCGTTTGCAAACAAGCTCTCTCCTCTTACCATAGCGGTGACGCTGTCAGATTTGACAACCGAAACTCGGGCTGACCATAGCGAAGACAGAGCCAAGGAATCGACAAGCTGCATCACATTCACCAGAATCTCGAATACTCGAAGTTTATTTAATAGAAAAAACCCATTTCTACTGCTAATTCTTTGAAATAAAATCTAATGATTTTCCCTAAAGGACAAAATCGATATATTTAATTTATCGATTTCCAATGAGTATTCGACAAGGCGATACTAGCGACACCAGCGGCCGCGGGAATTCGATATCAACACCTTCTCGTGTCGATGTTGGTATCGACTCCCGCAGGCTCGAATAGATGGCGCCAGTGGTTCCTTAAGTCGCCAGAGGTTTAAAGATATTAAAAAGGAATAAAACAATATTGTTACAGCACATCCCTCCTCGGGTCCCCAGCTTTTGAAATCCATCAATTAAAGTTTAAACAACAATCATCGAACACCAAGATCGAACCCACGCACCATAAAAAGTAACCCATTATGGTTAAAAAAAAAAAAAGATAAAAGATCTTTATTTTTCAATTTAGGCACATTACATGCACTTATGAACGTCAAAAAAAAAAAACAAAATCTACACCGGTTCAAACCCTACACCTCTGACCCGTGAAGATACTTGACTTATTTTTTCAAAACAGTGATACATCAAATCTTAAAGTAGGTACTTACATAATTATGCGTAGTCCGATAAGAAAACATATCAAACAGTTTATTACAAGATAAGAAAATATTAAAATATAAAAGTAAAAATAATAATGTATAAACAAATTCTACTTCACAAAATAGACATACTTTAATATGCTTTCTTATCTGAACTGTGTCATTTACATTATCTGGCAGTATATACAATTGTTGAATTAATTGCTAGGCGGTTTTGTTAGTTTCTGGTTTGGGCCATGCATGTTTGTCTGTCAAATAATCCTCTACTCTGTAATAGCCCTTAGACATCAAAGACTTTTTTAAGTAATTCTTAAGTACTGGGATGGGTAATTTTAAGGCATCATCAGGTAACTTGTTATATAAATGAATACATTGCCCAAAAAATGATTTATACACTTTACGCACACGACACTTTCTAATAGCAAGCTTATTCTTATTTCTAGTGTTATAGGTATGGATGTCACAATTTTTGGTAAACAACTGAAGGTTTTTAATAACGTACATAATATTTTCATATATATATTGACAAGCTACACTTAATATATTAATTTCTTTAAAAAGTTTTCTAACAGATGCACCTGCTCTTAAGTTATACATAAAACGAATGGCTCTTTTTTGTAATACAAATATAGTCTGTATGTCAGCTGCTTTGCCCCAAACCAGAATACCATATGACATTACACTATGGAAATAACTATGATAAACTAATCGAGCTGTCTCAATATTCGACAGTTGCCTAATTCTCCTAACGGCGAAAGCGGCCGAACTTAATCTATGTGCGAGTTTTGTTATATGAGGACTCCACTGTAAACTTTTGTCCAATGTTAAACCAAGGAACAATGTTTTATCTACTATCTCTAAGCATTCATTATTTAAAAGTATTCTAGTATCCACCGGTGTAACATTCGGCAAAGCAAATCTAACACATTTTGTTTTCTTAGCATTAAGCAACAGATTGTTAGTAGTAAACCAGTTGAGAACATCAGCTAGTGTATTATTAATTACATTAAAATCTGTAGATTGCCGGTCAACCTTGAAAATTAATGATGTATCATCGGCAAATAAAACTATATCACAACGGTTTTCTACTATATGCTTATACTATACGGTTATGCTTATACAACCTATCTCAACATAAAAAAAACATAATAATATAGGGAACTATATACCCTTAGTAGAGGTTTTACTACTCGTACGACGAGACACTACCACTGGAATACTGGCGGCACAGCGAGGAACCGTAGCAGGAACCGGGGTGTACGTCCAGTCTTCCAGGGCGCGAAAGAACCTATAAATAAAAATAAGAATTAATTAAAATTCCTGTTGCCATTTAAGGCCTTAAACACCTAAGGTAAAGGGGAATAGTGTCCGGAGATAGAGCTTTAAGCTGTAATATCTCCTGTCAACACTCTTCACAGGAACGCTGGCAGTGCAGTCAGTGATCGAGGACCTCTGCCTGCACCGTCAACCCTCGCTGCGGCAGACGGCTTATAGCCAAATTAAATTAATTAAGCTTGAAAGCTCTTAAGATTCTGGACATGCCAGGATCCTAAGTTCTTCCCGCTATTATAATCTTCCAACTCGTACACTAGAGGTGAAAGTTTACGAACCACTAAACATTAACACTGTAATGTCATTGCTTAGATAGCATCCTGCTGTTGACAAAAACTTAACGACTGACAACACGTCTGTAACACACTACAAAACTGCACAACGGTTAGTCACTATAGGCAGTCAGAACGACTATCCAGTCTGCGTCTAATGCGACACAAGACTGTGCACTACAGGAACAAACAACAAATAAAAACGCTGCTTGCGTATAGCCTTAAAAGCGGCTACCACAACACACCCACCAATACAAAACCTAGTGTTCACGCATAGGGCTTTAAGGCCACTACCGCAGAAGCACCAGAAATACGACACTAACTATTAAGAGTGCATGTGTTTAAATCCACCATGGCTCGAAATAGAAAAGTGAAGAAACGTGATGTAGCTTTAAATCGCCTACTCACAAAACCACGTGAAGAGAACTTTAACTCGCCCACTTCACCCAACAACAAACACCGAAACGTACAAACACACCACGCTTTCAGAGTTAACGTGTTTTCTCCGAAAACGATCGAAAATAAGGTTTAAACCTCACATAAAAATAACACCCAACATAACACAACGTAGCAAAACATTCATCAACAGCAGTTGCAGCATCTAAAATAAACGGTAAAAAATTCCAAACTCCATCAAATCTCCATCAAAAGTAAAAGAAATCTCGAGGATAAGTCGAGAAAAGAATGTGTAAACATTAGGTAATAATTCGTTACTCCCATCAAACAACTCAAATAACAAAACTCAAAAAAAGTAGGTAGTTGTAAAAAAATACGATCTGGCAGTGGTACAATTTAAACGCAATAAAATTATTATAGTTCATTCGCTAACTTCCTAATTTGCTCCCTTAACCCTTTTACATCTTTAGCTGGGACGGCGTCCCTTACAGATACCTCATATTCCAACTCATCTTTATGTAACAAATTAAAATTAATTGGACGACAGCAAACGACAAAAAAAAATGTTAAAAGGAAATTTATACACTTTGTATGTGGGTACTTGGCAAAGTCAAAAAGAAAAAAAAAATTCTACAAAGCATGTTTAATTTTCAAATACAAGAATATACTCAAACTTGCCTACAGAGATTTAATAAAAGAAATGTTGTTTTTACCAGCTAACAACAACTAATACCCGTCTTGACCGCTATCTATTTAACAATAAGTTTAGTTAAAATTACTAGTAAACCACTAAAATAAGCATCAATAATAGTTATCCACTCAAGTACATAAAGATTCAATTTTAAATTATGTAAAAGTAGGTAGTATTAAAAACTACAATTAAGTTTAACTTTTAAATTCACACTATTATACAATTCAACTGTGTTCAAAAAATAATAATAATCATATGGCAAGGCACATGTGCTCACAATGTTTCCACATTACCACTGTGATGACTGTGTGACATGTGAGCAGTAATTACATTTCAATTTATAGAAAGTATGGATAATATTAAAACACACTTCAGAAATAAAGGTAACACAACAAGTAGCAAGTGAACCACTTGCTACAAAACGCCGATGGGACCCGATTATAATATTTTGGGAGGCTTCTCCCTCCGCGTTTGCAAACAAGCTCTCTCCTCTTTCCATAGCGGTGTCGCTGTCAGATTTGACAACCGAAACTCGAGCTGACCATAGCGAAGACAGAACCAAAGAGTCGACAAGCTGTATAACATTCACCAGAATGTACTCACAGTTTATTTAATAGAAAAAACCCAAATCTACTTAATTCTTTGAAATAAAATATAATGATTTTCCCTAAAGGACAAAATCGATATATTTAATTTATCGATTTCCAATGAGTATTCGACAAGGCGATACTAGCGACACCAGCGGCCGCGGGAATTCGATATCAACACCTTCTCGTGTCGATGTTGGTATCGACTCCCGCAGGCTCGAATAGATGGCGCTAGTGGTTCTTTAAGTCGCCAGAGGTTTAAGGATATTACGGGGAATAAAAAAATATTGTTACAGTTGTATTCGGTTTAGATGTTGATGGTTCAGGACGTGGGGTAAATGTAGGTCTATTATTAGTTGTATTGTACCTCGGATTCTGGGATGCCGGCGCGTTATTCGATTACGTTTGAAAGGGCCTATTCCGGTAACTATTCTGGAATTGACCTTGGTAGGTCGAAATGTATTTTGAAAGTTACTTCGAGGTGTGAAAGTATTTTGTCCTGCACTAGATGTGCTTGGACTTGAGTAATGTTTTCGTGGTTAATTTTTAGAGATAAATGATTTTTTTAAATTGAGATTGGACTTTTCGATTTTTATAATAGTGTTCATCAAAATGCGCTTGTTCTAAGGCGTATTTTAATGCATCTTCTAGGGACTTTGGTTCTTTAATTTGAATTGCACTGAGTATTCTTTCGGGGATATTATAGAGAAATACATCTAGTGCTGCATGATTATAAATATTCATTTTAATTTGTAAACTTGTTTCTTCAATTCTTCTTGTTTGAAAATAATTGATTTTTAACATACTGTATTCTATCACAAAATTCGTTTAACTTTTCTCCTTGTTTAAGCGTTAAAATTTCTAATTCGGTTATAAGGTGTTTTTCGGTCCTCTGTTCACCGCAATCCTGAATTCACAGTTGTTTTAATAAGGACCAATTTTGAGCTAAATAATAATTTTCGCTTACTAATTCTGCTGCTTTGTGTGTAAGTCTAGAAGTTATTAGTATTACTTCTTGAATATATAAGTAACGTTCTTCCGACCCATTTCTATAGTGTTGTAACACAAAATCACATTTGCACAAAAATTTACTGAGATGACGTGGATCGCCATTATAAGTTGGAATGATTTTAATCTTTTTGCCGTAACGTAGGCATTTGCGGATTCCTAACAGTATTGGTTTCTGGAAGTGTTGGTATGCCTAGAGAAGGCATTTGGGGCATGTGAAATCCTGCAACTCTAGCGTATCCTGGTAGCATTTCTGGTGGCAATATCTTCCGGCCTCATCCGCACCTTCGTCGTACCCAGCTTCGTTGTCTTTACTTATCTTCGTTATCTCCATAAGGAAATAAAATAAAGAATCAGACATAAACAATTATAATAAGTACTAAAATGATAAAAACACAAAAGTTGAAATAGATAACATATACCAAAGAAAAAACGACGGGGACCTCCGGTGTTCGAGACGGGATTCGAACCCGCATCTCCAGCTATCGCGGCTGACGCCTTAACCAATTTGGCCACCCGTACACAGCGGAACCCGTCGAAATTACTCAAGTATATGTGATCTTGTTTATTTTAACGGTTTTAGGCACCGTTTTACCAGCTCTAAGGTGAAACACTACGTGTTTGCGCCTCCTATATGAATACCTTTCGGGATTCTGATATAGCTAGAGAGTTGGTGCTGCCATCTATGAAACTAAGAACAAATCAAATTATTTTTTATGAAATATTTTTGATTTGCTTTGTTTTTCAAGTAGTAATACTACTATATAAATTAAAAGTTGAAATAGATAACATATACCAAAGAAAACACGACGGGGACCTCCGGTGTTCGAGACGGGATTCGAACCCGCATCTCCAGCTATCGCGGCTGACGCCTTAACCAATTTGGCCACCCGTACACAGCGGAACCCGTCGAAATTACTCAAGTATATGTGATCTTGTTTATTTTAACGGTTTTAGGCACCGTTTTACCAGCTCTAAGGTGAAACACTACGTGTTTGCGCCTCCTATATGAATACCTTTCGGGATTCTGATATAGCTAGAGAGTTGGTGCTGCCATCTATGAAACTAAGAACAAATCAAATTATTTTTTATGAAATATTTTTGATTTGCTTTGTTTTTTAAGTAGTAATACATAATCATGGCACTTTCTGTGCCTAAATAAATTTTGATACCTATTTAACACACCAATTAGGGGCCGGTCACACCCGCGCGTTTTGAGAGCGGTAACGATAACTGTTGGAAGACTCCGACCCCCGTGCCGACCAGACAGACTTTCTGGCAGACTGGCTGACTGACACACTTTTACAGAATAGACAATTTTAAATGAAAAATCGACACAATAAAATAATTGACCCTGACAAAACAGATTACGACTGACTGCGACGACAAGAAGACAATAGAATCAGACTCAGACGGTACAATAACGAAAATATTTCATGAAGACATAATATTTTTAACGTAAGTACCTCTAGCACGTGATTAGCGTGACTGTCACTTTCTTGTGAATACTGTGAGGAAGTGACAAATGTCTATCCCGCTGGCGAAATACAGTCGCGCCAATCATATGCTACGGTCCCGCTAAGGCAAGATAGGTATATTAAATATTAAGTCACGAACGCTTATGTACTTAACGATTGTTCAAGTGCAGTTCATATTGGTAAGAAAAGAAGTACTAGCAAATAAATAGCAAGGCATGTTGCTCGAAAACTAAAACAATAACAGTATTACTAACATGGGGGACCATCAATTATTCATACAGGGTGTAACAGAAATAGTGGGGATCTGTTTAAGGGCATATAAGGTATTCGTATTTTGGGTAGGAAAAACTGGAAGATTTTTTTTTATGGCGCCAAAAAAAATTAGCTTTTGTATTGACGGTACCTACCTGCTGGAACGACACGAGGCCCGTACAAAAATTATCGTAAATACGATACCAAATATGCCCTTAAACTAAAAGTTCAAAAGGTTAAACCCAAACAAATAACGAAAACAGTAAAAAAGAATCGACCCTGTGGGATCCGAGCTCCACAAAACCCACCATTCGTGCGTGCGTTCGATTCCCTTAGGGTCAAATATCTTATGGATCGCTAATAATAAATTAATGGATACAGCTGCATAGCAAATACCTACAGCTATCGCTAATTAAATTTTAAACAATTGGCTTTTTGCTATTGGGATGGTTACGCATCCGACGGATCCTCGCCACACATACTGAGAAAATGTTGTCTGCATTTCCGCTCTTTCAACCGAGTCTGTTGACATCAGTAGCTCGGGTGGTGGTGGTGGTAGAGAAATATGAGAAGGCGTGGAGCTACGAGTGGTATTTCGTGAATCAATTTCTGTTGATGAATTAATATAGGTATATGCCTGATCTGAGGGTATATTATATGATTAGGTATGTACAGTCAGCGTCAAAAGTAACTGACAATTGGATGCTGTTTAGCAATAATGTGTCAACCCACATTAATTTAGCAATAAAATGTCAACTCTGGCAATTGAAAATTAAAGTTAACATTTTATTGCTCTTACTCCCCGTCCCCTTTTACCGCGAATTACGATTCGTTTAAGAGTGTTAACCAGTATTTTTTCAGTTGTAGACAGAACGTTTTCAAATTCTTGATATTTACCTTGTTCTTTCAAATCATAATTTTGGTAATAACTCAACTGCAATCTTTCTAGTTCTCCTGGCCGTCGACGATTGAGTAAAATAACGCGACAGAATACTGTTTCAATCAATTCATCGTAAGCAAGACAATTTAATGTTGACTGCGACCCAGTTAGCATAGCTGATGATCGGGCAGCTGCTTTACATAAATGTTCTTTAAGACATTTCAAATCACTCGCTAAGGGAACTATAGTTGTTTTATTATATTTATTCATATTTAAATCGTCAGCTGCCTGACTAGAGACGTCAAATCTCCAGTGGTCTTGAATCAAACTTGTTAAAGTTTTGAGATTTACCTGAATACTTGCACTATCGGCACAAACTTCTGACTTATATGATTCATATAACGCTATACTGCAACATTGTTTGATTGAAGTGGCAATATTCATTGCATACGTCGGAGCATTATATCTTTCTTTGGAACTATCGAAACTGGCTTTCTTCGTAGCTAGGACTAGTGTGTCATAGTTTTCAGGCTTTAAAGCATCTAAAAGATTTTTTATAGTAGGCTTTATTTTTTTTTATTTCTAAGATTAATTTTCCCAGCTCTCGCATTTTCCTGGAAGTTACATGTATGAAATGTGCTTCACGGTGTGTTCTGAGATATTGTGAGCCAAAAGAACAAATTAATGGATCTTTTTTCCTCCATAGATGTTTTGTCTGCCCGCATTCGTGGAAAAACATCGGTCAGCAACTTCTGGTTAACTTTTATATTTCGTAGTAGAAAATGTTGTGCGTCGGCTTGAATTTTTGAGCTGGAAGGTAAATTCTGTCATTTTTTTTGTGTGTCCAAAGTTTTCGAGCATAAAACCCTACGCACGTAGTACATGGTAAATAGTCCTCGTGTTTGGAATATTTTTGTTTTTTCATAGGTTTGAATGATTCATTTTGACTGTTAGGAATATAGTTACCCTTTTTACGCAAATTAGCGAATACAGTTCTACGAAGCTTACTATTTTTAGGAGCCGACAAAGCTCCCTGAACTTCGGTCTCCGCAGGATGGTTTCTAACAACATGCCTTGCAAAATTGAAAACTAAACTTTCACAATAAAAGCAAAAATCCCTTTCTCGCCTTCTTTTATTACACTCTGAATTTCTGTTTACCAATACCGGGGTTGCAGTCGCAGTCGTGTCACGGTCAGTTGGTTCAACCTGAAATAAATCTGTAGTTATATTTTTTTTTAACCACAAGCTAAGGTTAACCATGACTAGTAACGGCCCCGTGGCGCACGGGAAGAGTAGCCTGACACCACTGAGACTCATTAAAACTAACATTAAGGACAGTCTCAAGCCCACCCCGAAGCACTCGGTCATACTCTAACGTAGCCTGCGGATGCAGCCACGTCGGCGCTGTTCAAATAGTCACGCGTGGGATTGAAAAACAATTACGGGTAAAAATTTACATTATAGACCGTCGATTTATGGGAGTTTAGGGGGGAGGGGGGCTACCCTCCCCTCCTCCCCCTACCCCTTTTCTACTAAAAAAAAAGTATGCCATTCAATATTATACCAAACATTTTTGACGAAATAATTTTAGACCATACAATTTTAGAGCATGCGAAGGGCACCCGGTTATTTCTTTTTTTTGGACTAATTCCATGTTTTATTAAGTAATTCTGATTGTTGATGATATCTATATTTAAAGAAATGAAGCTTCATTTCAGGTATTTTTTGGATTGGGTTATTCTTTGGGGTGTACATGTGAATGAAATACTAAAAATTTACTAATAACATTTAATCTATTTTATATACATAATTAATTGCCTTAATTAGCTCCTCGTGGGGATCGAGATGATTTATTAAGATTCTTCTTCTCCAGGACGTTTCGCAGAGCCAGTCAGCGAAGTCATCTTTATTCTGCCCTAATCTAAATTGTTTCTTTAGACCTCGCCACTGGCTCTCGACTCGCTGGGTGTGTGTCCCGTCTGGTGCCACAAATTTATTAATTGGGTCACTGTGATTTACCCTCTTGTGTATGTACCCATAGTTGGAAAGGCTCATATACGCTCTCCAATAATCTGTATGTACTATCGAGCCTTCCTCTACATGTTTTTGTATTAGTGGCACCAATATCTCCGCAGACCTCTCGTTATCGGGACACACCTCCAGCCGTAAATCATCATTATTGTCCTCTATCATCCCGATCACCCAGTGGCCTTCTATTTGTCTGCCACGGTTATATTTTCTTTTTCCAAATTTCGATTCATCAATCTGCACCACTTTATTAGGGCCCCCTATCTTCCCTTGGGCCCTTTGATTTTCTAGCTCGTAGATCACTACTGTCTCCCGGCAGTAATTGAACCAGTCGGCCACTGTCCGACTGGAAACTACCGGGCCCTCCTCGTTCGCCAGCTCCTTCCTCGTTGATTCGTATGAAATGTCAACGCAAAATGCGTACATCACTTGGAATATTAACGTCAAACTCAGCCTAGCATTTTCAAACCATGTCCCAATGGCCCGGGACACTGGCTTGGTACGGCAGTTACTCTTCCGGCATCTGAACTGCCCAACCTGCCCAGACTCTTTGTTAAGGGTCATGGGCTTCCGATCTTCTTGCATCCACCGATGCACGTCTTCTGCCGCGGTAACAACCCCCTCTCCTCCGCAAACTGGATACATTGGTCCGATGTACCCAACTTGGAGAAAATCTTCCTCCAATTCCACATAGACCTGAAATATTAAGTGATTAAAATATGTGATTCGGTATATTAGCTGACTATGGTATATTGACACATTCGGTATATTAGCTGAACGCTTTAGGGAATTCAAAAAACCCATCACAATTAATGTTAAAAAAGTACCATTCGGTATATTAGCTGAACGCTTTAGGGAATTCAAAAAACCCATCACAATTAATGTTAAAAAAGTACCAAAAATAGTAATGGCTTCATGTTTACTGCACAACTTTCTAAGAAAAAAGTCTGCAAACTACGTCACAGGGAATTGTGTCGATCGGGAAGATACTACAAACAATACTTTCCGTCCAGGAGATTGGTGGAATAATAATATCTCAGTAAATCTCAATAGAACAGATAGACAGCGTACTGCATAAGGTAATGCGGTGAGACAGATATTCACAGAATATTTTAACAATCAAGGCCGTGTTGATTTTCAAGAAAGAATGATTAATGTACTAAACAGTGGCGTAGCGTGGGTGTCGGCTGCCCGGGGCGGAAGAAAATTTTGCCGCCCTCTTATTTAGGTATTTCAATTTAATGTATACTATACATTACATACATTAATTATTGAGAACTTTTTGACAAGAACAGTCATCATTATTTTGCATTGTACAGTCAGCGTCATATAGTTGGTAGCATTCAAAGTAGTCAAATAGTTCGGTACACCATAGAATTTGTATGGTGTACCGAACTTTATGAGTACTTTGGATTCTACCAACTATATGACGCTGACTGTACAGGTTAGATTTCAAATAAAAAGTTTATCTAAGTTTTACAATCACGATTATTAATATAATAATTCTTATACTTCAACCACTTAGATACATTGATATAACTTAGATACTTACCACTTAAAATTAGGTACACCTTGCCGATCGACAAGATTAAATAATTAGCAAATAAAATATAAAACGCAAATCAATTTTAATTAGAACTAAAACGGTTGTATAATGTAATATTTATATTTTTATTGAAAAGTAATATAAGAATTTTTTAGAATTAAAAACAAAACTTCCGTCCTTAATTAAAAATTTATACGTTTACTTTTTTTAAGGGCAAAGTCTTTTATTGCACCATCAATGTCTATGGCATCATACACCTCTTGCTCAATAGACAAGATAGCCAAATTAGTTAGTGTTAGAGTACTCATTGTCGATCTCAAATAATTTTTAATCAATTTCAATTTTGAAAAGCTTCTCTCACAGCTGGCATTGCTTATGGCAACTGTGAAAAATATTCGGAACATTATTAAAATATTAGGCAGAGTATCTTCCAGCTTGGATTTAACAATAAATTTAAATAATTCAAGTGAGTCTGCATTAACAATTTATTTTCGTTGCCTGTAGCAGCAACGAAAGTCCGCAGTCGAAGTCGTTACAGCTTGATTTCAAGCAGAATTTTCTGCTCGTCAATTTCGTCAGATGCGTAGTCTAGATTACATTCAGTATTGTCTGGATGTAATAATATAGACGGCGTTAGATAAGCAAACTTATCCGTTAAATTCTGTAGCTGTTGAAAACGCTCACGAATTTCTACAATGATTCTATCTAACGAAGAGAACAGCTTTCGTCTCAACTCATTTTCATAAGACAAGTTAGCATCTCTAGTTCCGTCATCAAAAATATACTTTCTTGTTATGCGCCTCCGAGGTTTTCATTCAAAGGAAGGGGATTCCCCGACTTCGCCACAAAATAAGTAATGAAAAATTCCGTGCTCCTTTCAATTGGTCCGAATTTGTAGTGGCGATAAAGATATAAAATGGTTCAAATATTTACAAAATATTTTTATTATTTATTGTTAAACTTTGCCGCCTCCTAAAAAGTGCCGCCCGGGGCGGGCCGCCCCTGCCGCCCCCACTACGCTACGCCACTGGTACTAAATATTTAACTAGCGAGGTGCGTCGCTATCTGAATATGGAGTTCCTTGTATATTATCCATTCCTTGGGATACCGCCATAGTCTTCTCTTGAAGAAATATAGTACCACGGATTTTACAACAGAAATTCTTAAATATTTATGTATTGAGAGATACAACCACCCAAATATCAATGAGGAACGAAATAACAAGTGATTAGAAGTGTATTAGTGAAGATTCTCGATTCCAACCACGAAAATGCGCTGGATGAATATCATAAGTATGACAGTCAACAGAGGTATGTTGCCAGTAAGTTTTCCACAACTATTAGAATAAGAGTGCTTAAGAATTAGGCTTCAGAAGATACTTGTGATCTAAGACTACCTATTCATAACTATACCGACCATGTTCGAATGAGATTAAATGCCAAATTCCAATCACCCACCGACCAACAAAGAACTCCTACATACCTATTTTAACATTTGGTACTAGTCCAAAGTGTTTACACTTTTAGCAGCAGCTTCTAGGACACATTTTAAAGCACAATCTTCCTTCAAATCCAAGACATCAAACTGAAAAGGTTTCACACTTATGTTTCTTTGCTATGGGAAACATTTCATAGAAGTACTTTCCTTTAGAATATTTTTCCTTGGAAAATTGACGGGCACTTGGATTGTTCCTCTTCGTAAAACTGTTTTCATTATTTATAAAGTATATAAGTGCTGCAATGTGCTTGCATTTCCCACTCTTATTATAAACACAGTCGCACGATACACTCAACGTGACAATTGGTGTTTAGCTGTAAGTAAATTGATTTGTTAGGCACAGACACAGCTTTTGTTAAACGGCATCGAAACATAAAAATCTGCTTATAAACAAAGTTGTCTTGTACGCCGTTGCCGTGACAGAAGTTTGGCGAACCACTCGGGCTTTGATAATAAGAGTCATGTCTCCTTGGCGAATGTCTTCAACCTCAAGGAAACTTTATTGCTTTTATTCATCGTCAAACGCATACCTAGGTCCCTTCGCCTCGGAGCACCAAGGCCCAGCCGTCTCCACAGCAAGAGGAACAAAGTCGTAAGTGGGCTTCAAGTTTGCATATTTTGTATAAACATACAAAGTATGCAAACTTGAGGCCAGGCTCAAGCGAGCCTAGCCGCATTCACCGCCGCACCCCCTGCCGAGCGTACAGACTGTGCGAGATGCGACGCAGCAAAAGTACTTACACATGTCGCATCCCACAACAACAAGCTACGACGCCCTTTTGCCCAAGGCACCAACGTCAGACCGTCCGGCCTCTTCCCGTCCGTTCTGCTAAGACCCTGAGGCTCCAGCACACAAGGCAGGTTTGCTGACACCATGGCCCTCCGAACGATATCGTTAATGGCATGGTACCGAGGAAACCTACCCGCGCATTGCGCGCAGCTAAGCCCATGGTGGCCATTTGCCTACACCGCCGCACCACAAACGCACTGGTGAGGTTCACACACTCTACAACCAAGCCGCAAGCCGATTGGGTTATTCTTTGGGGTGTACATGTGAATGAAACACTAAAAATTTACTAATAACATTTAATCTATTTTATAGACATAATTAATTGCCATAATTAGCTCCTCGTAGGGATCGAGATGATTTATTAAGATTCTTCTTCTCCAGGACGTTTCGCAGAGCCAGTCAGCGAAGTTATGTTTATTCTGCCCTGATCTAAATTGTTTCTTTAGACCTCGCCACTGGCTCTCGACTCGCTGGGTGTATGTCCCGTCTGGTGCCACAAATTTATTAATTGGGTCACTGTGATTGACCCTCTTGTGTATGTACCCATAGTTGGGAAGGCTCATATACGCTCTCCAACAATCTATATGTATTATCGAGCCTTCCTCTACATGTTTTTGTATTAGTGGCACCAATATCTCCGCAGACCTCTCGTTATCCGGACACACCTCCAGCCGTAAATCATCATTATTGTCCTCTATCATCCCGATCACCCAGTGGCCTTCTATTTGTCTGCCACGGTTATATTTTCTTTTTCCAAATTTCGATTCATCAATCTGCACCACTTTATTAGGGCCCCCTATCTTCCCTTGGGCCCTTTGATTTTCTAGCTCGTAGATCACTACTGTCTCCCGGCAGTAATTGAACCAGTCGGCCACTGTCCGACTGGAAACTACCGGGCCCTCCTCGTTCGCCAGTTCCTTCCTCGTTGATTCGTATGAAATGTCAACGCAAAATGCGTACATCACTTGGAATATTAACGTCAAACTCAGCCTAGCATTTTCAAACCATGTCCCAATGGCCCGGGACACTGGCTTGGTACGGCAGTTACTCTTCCGGCATCTGAACTGCCCAACCTGCCCAGACTCTTTGTTAAGGGTCATGGGCTTCCGATGGTGGCTGCACATCTTCTGCCGCGGTAACAACCCCCTCTCCTCCGCAAACTGGATACATTGGTCCGATGTACCCAACTTGGAGAAAATCTTCCTCCAATTCCACATAGACCTGAAATATTAAGTGATTAAAATATGTGATTCGGTATATTAGCTGACTATGGTATATTGACACATTCGGTATATTAGCTGAACGCTTAAGGGAATTCAAAAAAACCTCACAATGAATGTTAAAAAAGTACCAATAATAGTAATGGCTTCATGTTTACTGCACAACTTTCTAAGAAATAAGTCTGCAAACTACGACGTCACAGGGAATTGTGTCGATCGGGAAGATACTACAAACAATACTTTCCGTCCAGGAGATTGGCGGAATAATAATATCTCAGTAAATCTCAATAGAACAGATAGACAGCGTACTGCATAAGGTAATGCGGTGAGACAGATATTCACAGAATATTTTAACAATCAAGGCCGTGTTGATTTTCAAGAAAGAATGATTAATGTACTAAATATTTAACTACGCACCTCGCTATCTGAATATGGAGTTCCTTGTATATTATCGATTCCTTGGGATACCGCCATAGTCTTCTCATGAAGAAATATAGTACCACGGATTTTACAACAGAAATTCTTAAATATTTATGTATTGAGAGATACAACCACCCAAATATCAATGAGGAACGAAAGAACAAGTGGTTAGAAGTGTATTAGTGAAGATTCTCGATTCCAACCACGAAAATGCGCTGGATGAATATCATAAGTATGACAGTCAACAGAGGTATGTTGCCAGTAAGTTTTCCACAACTATTAGAATAAGAGTGCTTAAGAATTAGGCTTCAGAAGATACTTGTGATCTAAGACTACCTATTCATAACTATAACGACCATGTTCGAATGAGATTAAATGCCAAATTCCAATCACCCACCGACCAACAAAGAACTCCTACATACCTATTTTAACATTTGGTACTAGTCCAAAGTGTTACACTTTTAGCAGCAGCTTCTAGGACACATTTTAAAGCACAATCTTCCTTCAAATCCGAGACATCAAACTGAAAAGGTTTCACACTTATCTTTCTCTGCTTTGGGAAACATTTCATAGAAGTACTTTCCTTTAGAATATTTTTCCTTGGAAAATTCACGGGCACTTGGCTTGTTGTTCTTCGTAAAACTGTTTTCATTATTTATAAAGTATATAAGTGCTGCAATGTGCTTGCATTTCCCACTCTTATTATAAACACAGTCGCACGATACACTCAACGTGACAATTGGTGTTTAGCTGTAAGTAAATTGATTTGTTAGACACAGACACAGCTTTTGTTAAACGGCATCGAAACATAAAAATCTGCTTATAAACAAAGTTGTCTTGTACGCCGTTGTCGTGACAGAAGTTTGGCGAACCACTCGGGCTTTGATAATACGAGTCATGTCTCCTTGGCGAATGTCTTCAACCTCAAGGAAACTTAATTGCTTTTATTCATCGTCAAACGCATACCTAGGTCCCTTCGCCTCGGAGCACCAAGGCCCAGCCGTCTCCACAGCAAGAGGAACAAAGTCGTAAGTGGGCTTCAAGTTTGCATACTTTGTATAAGCATACAAAGTATGCAAACTTGTGGCCAGGCTCAAGCGAGCCTAGCCGCATTCACCGCCGCACCCCCTGCCGAGCGTACAGACTGTGCGAGATGCGACGCAGCAAAAGTACTTACACACGTCGCATCCCACAACAACAAGCTACGACGCCCTTTTGCCCAAGGCACCAGCGTCAGACCGTCCGGCCTCTTCCCGTCCGTTCTGCTAAGACCCTGAGGCTCCAGCACACAAGGCAGGTTTGCTGACACCATGGCCCTCCGAACGATATCGTTAATGGCATGGTACCGAGGAAACCTACCCGCGCATCGCGCGCAGCTAAGCCCATGGTGGCCATTTGCCTCCACCGCCGCACCACAAACGCACTGGTGAGGTTCACACACTCTACAACCAAGCCGCAAGCCGATTGGGTTATTCTTTGGGGTGTACATGTGAATGAAACACTAAAAATTTACTAATAACATTTAATCTATTTTATATACATAATTAATTGCCTTAATTAGCTCCTCGTAGGGATCGAGATGATTTATTAAGATTCTTCTTCTCCAGGACGTTTCGCAGAGCCAGTCAGCGAAGTCATGTTTATTCTGCCCTAATCTAAATTGTTTCTTTAGACCTCGCCACTGGCTCTCGACTCGCTGGGTGTGTGTCCCGTCTGGTGCCACAAATTTATTAATTGTGTCACTGTGATTTACCCTCTTGTGTATGTACCCATAGTTGGGAAGGCTCATATACGCTCTCCAATAATCTGTATGTATTATCGAGCCTTCCTCTACATGTTTTTGTATTAGTGGCACCAATATCTCCGCAGACCTCTCGTTATCCGGACACACCTCCAGCCGTAAATCATCATTATTGTCCTCTATCATCCCGATCACCCAGTGGCCTTCTGTTTGTCTGCCACGGTTATATTTTCTTTTTCCAAATTTCGATTCATCAATCTGCACCACTTTATTAGGCCCTATCTTCCCTTGGGCCCTTTGATTTTCTAGCTCGTAGATCACTATAGTTTCCCGGCAGTAATTGAACCAGTCGGCCACTGTCCGACTGGAAACTACCGGGCCCTCCTCGTTCGCCAGCTCCTTCCTCGTTGATTCGTATGAAATGTCAACGCAAAATGCGTACATTACCTACTTGGAATATTACCGTTAAACTCAGCCCAGCATTTTCAAACCATGTCCCAATGGCCCGGGACACTGGCTTGGTACGGCAGTTACTCTTCCGGTATCTGAACTGCCCAACCTGCCCAGACTCTTTGTTAAGGGTCATGGGCTTCCGATGGTGGCTGCACATCTTCTGCCGCGGTAACAGCCCTCTCCTCCGCAAACTGGATACATTGGGCCGATGTACCCAACTTGGAGAAAATCTTCCTCCAATTCCACATAGACCTGAAATATTAAGTGATTAAAATATGTGCTTTAATAAATGAGTGGGCACTAAAAAATAAATAAAGTATTCATGACATTAAAAACATTATATTAAAATATTTACAATATATAAAAAAGTAGGGGGATAGTTATTATTAAATAGAATAAGAAATATTGTATTCAACAAGAAAACCTACCTTAACTCATCCGAGTAGGGATTGCGCCTTCTGCCCGACGACCCAGTAGGTCTGGGCACCGCAGCAGCAAGTTCCTCGTCCTCGTCCTCCGAAGAACTAGCGATAGCTGGTAGGCTACCGCTAGGGCCAGTTGATAGTCCACTAGGACCAGCAACCGCTTCGTCAAGGACCGACGACGATCCCGCAGTAGGCACAAGCGGCTCTATTGAGTCCATCACTCGCACACCACTGGTTGGCACAGAAGAGGAGGCCGTGACAAGCGGCTCATTTGAGTCCAACACTTGCACATCACTCGACTCTTCAGACACAGAAGCATAGGGCTTCGGAGACGCCATGGTAGTCACACGTTCGTAGCACACAGGAGTACGTAAAAACGATCTCAACTGCAGGAGCAACAAACGATGACTGGCGTGCACGCAAACAAAACAAAGAAGAGACGCTATAAAACAAAATGGCATGGCGCGTTTCGTTTCACAAAGTTTGAACTAAAATTTATGATTTTTGTATAAATAAGTAAAAATAAATTGAGTATACAGCACAAATTATTGATTAGGTGAATAATATTGCTATTATATTATTTCCAAATAAAAATAATAAGTAAAATACATGATATAAAACCGTTTAAGCTAGGCCTCAACGGTTAACAAAACGTAACGTAATATGGCAATCCGCAATTGTCCAACTAACTAAACTTAAAAACAATTAATAATAAAATGTTGTTATTAATAATTTTTTTAACGATTTGTAGAAATGATGACATTACTTCATAAATATGTATACGGCCAAAACGCCAAAAATATGTATCTATAAAGGTCAAAATCCATGTTATTTTCCGATTTGTATGAAACGCTAAATTATGGATATCTCCATAACCATGGGGTTCCGCATGGTGGGGGTGGTATGGGGGGATAGCCCTCTTCCCCCCTTACCCCACTCCCCCATAAACTCATGGTTTTCAATGGAAATGGCTATTATAACCTCAAAACTTTAACCATGAGTATCTCCATAACCATGGGGTTCCGCATGGTGGGGGTGGTATTGGGGGGTAGCCCTCTTCCCCCCTACCCCCCTCTACCCATAAACCCCCATAAATCGATGGTCTATAATGTAAAGTTTATCCCAATTACGCAACAACACCAGAGAAACGTGTCCCGACAGTTGCTGAAGATGCTTCAGGGAGTTTGACAACGTGGCAGCTTTCTCCTGTATGACACTATCAACAGCCTCAAAAAAAATTGGCGCACCAAGAAGGGTCAGAGACGATCTATCCCTTAATTTCAAACTAGGTAAAATGGTTTTAAAGTCAGGTATTGTGGGATTAGCGCTCGAGTCACAAACAAACAACTCGCATTTCTCTTGACAATATTATGCATGGCCAGACAAAAAATAAGTGGTCCCAGCGGGTCACCTTGCTGGGCACCTACTTGTGACAAGATGGAACTAGTGCCATAGTACAACTTGCTGGAAGAAGAATAACACTGGCGAAGGAAGGGATATAACGCAGAAACATGATCCTTTACCTCCTTCAAAACTGTATCCCTCTCCACAGAGTTGAATGCATTTGCAATGTCCACCTTTAAGATTACGTTTGAAGCATTCCCAGGCCCCAAAGCGTAAGACCGCACCGCGTGAATAGCCGCCTCACAACCCAAAGGTGTACCGAAGCCAACCTGGAATGGCTGCAAATGGTTCGCCATCTCCTCTCTAAAAGGGATGAAATTGAAATGGTTTCAATGTACCAACTCTGCTTTTGGTATAAAGATTGTGACGAATTTTTATTAAAAGTTGGATTCAATTGAAAATAATACCTTGGTGGAAATAGAAAAGGAGATCAACCTCAAAATACATTATGGTACGAATTAAGATGGGCGTATTACTGCATCTAAGGCTTATGATGTGATAAATGCAAGACCGTAGATGGCAGTTTAATTGCTCAAATAATGGGAGCTAAACTACCTGACACTTCAGCGATGAAACGTGGACGGAAGCTAGAGGATTCTGTGAGGAGTACAGTAGAAGTGAAACTCTGAGTCAAAAAAGAAAAGTGTGGCCTATTAATACATAAAGAATACTTTATGATTGCTGGTTCACCAGATGGGATTTGTGAGCAGTTTGTAGTTGAAATTAAGTGCCCCACACGTGCCAGTATTTATAAAAATTATGTTAGAGACCAAAAACCCACAAAGAAATATTATACACAGATGCAACTTCAAATGTTTTTGTCCGGTAAGAGTAAATGTTACTTTTGTGTGGCAGACAGCAAGTTCGAAAGTACTGGGAAAGTGAATATTATTTGTGTAAATTTGGACACTGAATATAGGTATCGATGATTTGCCTGTTTTTCTTTCAGATTTTTGGAGAAAAAATATTTACCCATTATTAAACAAAAGCGAAAAATAATTAAATAGACAGACTAGCAATTTGCTTAGTCTGGCGAGCTTCTTGCTTTGACAATTTTGATCATGTACGAACACTTGGAGGACGAACTAACTGATGGCCTGCCTTGAGTACCAAGTGTTCTATGTGTTTGAAACCCCTATCTGCCATGATGCATGAACCTTTCTCTAAAGTATTAAAAAGTTAGAATTTTCTACTACACAAACATCACTAGTTCTTCCTCCATAACCAATTGAGATAAAATTTACCAAACCATCTGGTGTGCTTGATATTAGGTATTTTAAAGTATTTACCTTTTTATAATCTGACCATGTTAAAGCTTGATGAACAGAATTTGGGGGTTTTTGAATTTCAATTTCCACACAGGTTACATGGTGGTACTTGTGTTTGAATGCCATAGGCAAAGACAAAATTACTGAAGTTTTATCTAAATTTTGTTTTTCAAATATTTCTTTCCGGCTAGTATGTATGTAAAATCATGCAACCGGGGTATGGGGTATCTGTCCGGTTTTGTAATTGCGTTTAACGCTCGGTAATCCCCACAAGGACGAATTTCGCCGTTCTTTTTCGTGACTATATGTAATGGGCTGGCCCACGCACTTTTAGATGGCCTGCAAATTCCCATTTCCTGCATGCGGCGAAATTCCTCCTTGACCTTAACATACCTGTCCGGCGGCAACGATCGCGCCCGAGCAAAAACTGGTGGTCCTGTCGTTTCTATGTGGTGTACGACTTTGTGTACCGGCATTTCGCCGCCGTAAAGTGACCGCGCGCTTTTCTTAGTCAGCTCATATCGTAGTGCGCGTGCACTAGAATATGAGTTGACTCAACAAAATGTCCCTACACATTAAATATGAAAATACGGAATACGATGTTGTGGACGTACAAGCGGTGGTGGAGAGATCCAACTTGATCAGTCTCCACGGTATTGTCTCCGGTGGGATTGTCTTTGGTGGCTAGTTTCCCTGCTTCAGGCTATAGCCCCCATTCCGGCGGGGTATTAGAGATAGGTGACAACATTTTTAAGTTTGTTGCCCAAGTTAAAAAATCAAAATGGTTCTTCCGGTTCTTCAAAGTCAATTTTCCTCGCTGACAGTAACTCTTCGTTCTGAACTCGAAGGAAGTCATATTTTTGCTCAGGTTCGTCAATATAGAACCATACGCGTTGACCCAGATCCAGAATAACTCCGTTTTTCTCAAGAAAATCAATTCCCAAGAGTGTGCGGGTGTCAGCTCCGGGGAAGACGGTGAATTGAATTGGCAACGTCCTGTGGCCCATTATGGTATTGAGCGCGGCTGACAGCAGCTGTCATTTTTTTATCCATCTGCCAGAGTTATAAGGGAGTTGGGTTCCCTTTTGTACCGGCCTTTACAATCAATTCGTATAGCTTCTTCCCTGCTACGCTAGCCAATGCACCCGTATCAATATAAGCATGCCCCAGCTTCCCGTCGAATGGTATCTCGGTGGTACGTACCTTTGCAATGCTTTCTTGTGTGAGGAAAAATAAATAGAACTTAACTGGCTTAGACGGGCTTTCTTTAATCTTGCACACCTCGCAGTTTATATGGATTACGCCGGGTGCCCTACATCCATAACATTTCACTGGGGTTTTCGTAAGTCGCTCATCGTGGTTGCTATTGGTGCGACCGGACTCTGCAAACTTCTAGCGTTCTAGCTTGCATTCTAGTTGGAACGTGATAGCAATGGTGACAGCGATATCAATAAAATGACCGACCATGCTACACGTGCAGGATTCGTACTCGGGATAAACTCGAAGAATCAAACGGCGCAAGATGAGATTTTTTTTTAACTCGGGGCTTAGTTTCTAAGTTTTCTATCTCTTCAAGAAGATAAGATAATAGTTATTTAATATGGGATCGATGGAGCTTCGTGGCATATAACTTGTTTTTGACATTTATAACAATTGGCAACTTTAACCTATGTGGTACACCTTGAAAGAAAGTGCCACTGAAAACATGAGTGACGCTATTGCCAAATATTAAATGAGTGATAAATAAACCAAACAAATAAAATTAAATGAGTGCACGGCTAAATAATGAGACTTTACGGGTCGAAGGGAAAGGCCACTTTGGAGCGAGGGAATGGACAAGTATTTATTATCTACGAACGATGTTAAAAATAGTAATTAAAAAAATAAAGTTGAGCGCCCTTATCCACTCCTCGACAAACGAATGAACACAAATTGAATTGACAACACAGTTTTAAATATAGTAAGATTATTCCAGGTTTATTCACTTATACTATGATTCTACTTTTAACGACAGTGCAAATGAAAGTATTTCATTTACATTACATACCTATTGTCATGACCGGATGGAAAACTTAGTTCATTATAGTATAATGTTTACTGGTACATATACACCTTTAAGTAGGAACAGACTAGCTGTTACTCAATACACTTATGTTTAAAATATAAAAGAGAACATTTACCGGATAGCAACACCAACAGTTACCGGTTCAAGTTGAAAGTTGTATGGGAAGTCCCCACACGAACACCCACTGGCAGACCCAGGAGTAGTACAGCTACTTAATCCAAGGAACTCGGCAGGAGTAACCCTGACTAAGGAAGAGGGTTCGGTAGGTGATAACCCGTACCAAAAGGAAAGATTCGTAAGTTCAAGACCGTACCAAAAGAGCCCTGGTGACAAGAACCAGGTTATTAATTTTGGAAAATTATTAATTTTAACATTTACGTTTAGAATAACAGTGAAGGAGTTGTGTGTATATGATAATATAGTTCAAAACTAACCGAAAGATCGGGCGAAAGGAATATGGGTGCAGAACAAACACGTGGAGTCACATAAGTAATTAAAATAACATCTTGGTGCTGAAAAAGAATAGACTCTAATTAGAATTCATCTCGACACACTTTAAATATCTTTCCAACATTCCTGCAGTGCTATATAATGCAAAACTTACCAAAATCTGGTTGTATTAGGGCATGACAGAAGAATGGCGTCGTGTACGCAGGTCACATTTTAAATTAGTTAAATTATATCAAATTATGGGTCCAGCTGAAACAATAACATTTCCAATTAGAAAACGAACACTAGCAAAGACTTGCAACACCGTCTCACGAATACAAACTTACCCCATTTTGAAAGATTACGCCCAGGGAACAAATCAACCCATTTTTATAACAGATAGCGGTGTAATGGCGGATCTAAATCGCATTCCATAGAAACAACATATCGACCGAAACAGCACACCAGAGGGCGCCTCTTACAAAAAATTCAAAATAAGTTTTTAAATACACAATTTGCCAAGTATTTACACTTCCGTATTTTAATATAAGACATTTAATAGTCAAGTATAAAGTAATAGGAACAAAGAATTAATATACGTCAAGCAAATCCATCGATAACAAAGAAAACCGACAGGCAGCGGCAGCCTAATTCGCCGAGGCCCGCGCCTTTACCGCCCACACCGCGTCGACGAAGACAACCTGGGCAACGCGCTTCTCCCGCCGTGAGAAGAACTAGGACCCAGACACAGTCTGATCTGGCAAGGCAAGCCTTTGTCAGATCAGACTGTGAATGGAGAAATTTCCAACAGGAGGCAGAAAGGGAAAGAAACAGGCTTCGAAATATAGAACTGAGACAACAAGAACGTTGGCTCGAGCTCTTAGGCCAGTTTTTAGCCCTAGGGAATAGGATAGTAGATATAATAGAAAAAAAATAAAGTAATTAATTAATTGTCTAAGTCTATTATTTATTTCATTTGATCATTAATACAAAACAATGTACATACAAAATATAATTATTTATTAATATATGTACGTAGGCACGGCACATATCATATTAATATTACCTTCCGGATGCGAGTGTTGAGCTAATTGATTCCGTAATGCTCTTCCTGTTAACAAATCATTGGCACCTTGGTTTTCTAACACCAATTCTCGTCGTTCAAACGGCTCTGAAAATGATAATAAACTAAAATTAAACAACACTGCTATGAGACTGTACATCCCACGGAAGTGTGGAGGGCGCGACTCTTTAAATATCAAGAGTTATAGTGGCGAATGACGAACTACCTGAAATATATCCCGAAGGTTGGTAAGGTCGACATTTGTCGGAGTGTGGCGCCGTGCCGGAGAGTCACTCAGGCATATAACACGTTCACTGCCCATCCCCCCAATGTGCCCTAGCCGTGGCCCTCTATTACAAAGCCATAAGGTTCCAAACCATAAGCCGTAACATAAGTACACACTTGTGCCAGGTCTTGAAAATGCTCTGATGGGATCAATCTGTTATCACGGACAAGACTATTGTAGTCAATAAGCCTGATATCATAGTGATAGATCGGTCGTATCATGTGACTAGATCCTTGTCAAGGCCGAGTACTTAATTAAGCTTATCCACGAGGTACTGTTTGAGATTTATTTCTAAATATATTACTTTTATAAAAATCTTGTTAAAAGTATAACCTAAGAAATAGGTATAGAAATATATTTTTCATGGGAACATTAGTCCTACTTTAAATTACCTTCAGTTGCTTCAGATGATTCTTCAGGATCAGGTACATTATATTTTATGGCAATGTTATGTAACACAGAACATGCTATAATAATCTGTGAACATTTTTCTGGCTTGTAATGCAATGTCCTGTCCTGGAGTAAACACCGCCAACGGTTTTTCAACCTTCCAAAAGTATTTTCAATGAGGACTCTAGTTGAACTGTGGACTGAATTAAAAGTTTCCTCTTGGAAGTTTTGAGTCGGGGTTGAATAAGGTGTCATCAACCATGGCCGTTGAGGATAACCCGAATCACCTGTAAATAGATTTGTTTTAATAGTAGGTAGGTAAAATAAGTAAATATTAACAAATATTACTATAACCTGTTACATTACCCAAAAGCCAAACAACTTCATTTTGACTGTGCAAATTTTGCATATAATCATTTACATTGCTATTTTCCCATATGAAAGCATCATGGGCTGCACCTCCAAACTTTGCGTTAACTGCTAAAATACAGCAGTTGTGGTCACATAGATATTAAGCATTAAAAGACAACTACTTTACAATAAGACTACCTTTATAACTTATAAGCTTGTAACACATAGGTATACATAAGATATAGTTATTACTAATTAAAAAACAACGAATTTACAATAAGACTACCTTCTTACAACTTATAAATGTAATGCATGAGCAAGTTAATTTTTTTAAAACATACCATTTGTACATTCATTGAATGATAGTGCTTTCTACAATAATACAAGTGTTCAACTTGTCTGGAAGGAGTAAATATTTTGAAGTGGCTGCAATCAATGCAGCCCAAAACTCCTGGCATTCCAAACTTATTGTAGAAACTGAAAAATAAATACTTGATTGTATTGTTACTTGTCTATTCACTATAACCCATACCTACCTAATTTCTAAAGTTCCCAATAATCAGAATTATTACCTTTGTCTAATGGCATCCCGTTCATTTCGTGTAGTTGGGAATTTAATAAATCTTTTAAATATATCCGGATGATTTAAAGTTTAGTCACTTCGTCAATGTACACACTAGTCGCCTCTTGAGAAAAGTGAGTTGCTTTTCCAGTGATTCGCTGGTAACTACCGTGTGCATAGAAAATTAACGCACACAAGACCTGTAAAAGTAATATCACTGTTATCCAAATTACAGACTATAATAGGTAGATTAATTTTAAATAAAATACAACCGTGTATCATTTGACAAATGCATAAGATATTTTTTTATAATATATATGAATATATCTACCTTTGATTCAAGCGACACTCGTTGTGAGGCTTTTAAATTTGTAAGCAGGTAAATCGCATAAGTCCTCGAAAGCTTCTTTGTTTAGCCTATACCCCCTAATGAATTTGTTCTCACATCCGAACTGTAGAGGATCTAATCTCGCTCCATTATCCGCCTGATGTTTACTTCCTTCTCTTCTTTCGTCTTCTATTTTAGCCCTCCCAAACATATCCCACGCAAAATAACTCCTTGCCGACATTATTTCGATAGCTTCTTATATTTTATTACGGTAAATACCTTTTCCCTCACAAATTTGCTACTGAAATAGTAGACTGTACTCGATACGGTATTTTTCGATACCATCTGTCAAACTTGCTAGTCATGGTACCGATTTTCCAATGACAGTTTGAAAACTTTAAACGTTAGCGTTTTGAACTCGATAGGTAATTTACTGTTCGATCCATACTACCGATTTTTAGTTTCATCAGTGACCGCTAGAGGCGCTGTGCAATCTCCATACAAAGCGGAGACGCATGTAGCAGGAACACGTAAACAATAAAAAACTACAGAGTAGTTTTATACCGGGTGTGGCCTGTAATAGGAGCAAAAATTTTAGGGATCGCTTCTACACCACGAACGAAACAACATTTGTTCTACAATTTTAAATAATTGGATAATATATTACTTGTGATTTTTTCGAACAAAGTAAATAGTATTTTCAATGAACAGCATCCAATAGTCTAGTTGACGTTTACTGTCAGCCTACAAACTTCATAGTTTTTGCAATACATTGCTTGCTTGGAAAATCTTTTTTTATTAATATTTATTAAACTATTAGTAATTTTCAAAAGTCGTAGAACAAATGTTGCTACGTTTTTGGTGTAGAAACGATGCCTAAAGTTAAAGCTCCTATTACAGGCCACACCCGGTATATGTAACAAACAAATCAACGGACGGGTCGGAGAGAACTTTCATATTGTCAAAGTAACCAACACACATACTGTTCCATTCCTTCACAGTCCGATTCCTTTATCATGGCGAATTTCCGAATAGAGGCAGAACGGAAGAGAAATAGGCTAACCCTTTGAACGCCAAGAAACTCTAAAGTAGTCGGATGATGTCGTGCCTACCACGCCACCGACATTGCACAGGGATCGGACAACCCTTTCCGCGGCAAAAGCCATTAAAAGGGCAACCCTTAAACTCGGCTAACACATTGAAAGACTTACCAGTTTGAACTGCTAGCCCATATATTTGACTATCCCTTACCGTACGACTAAGCCAAACATAAAACTAGCCCTTTACAATCACTAACCGCTATCCTTTATGCCTTGCTATCCCTTATAAAGGGTTACCCTTATTACTTAGCGCTTTTTATAAAGCTTTCCCTTTAGTTATGTCGTAGTTAATCCTTGCGTGAAAGAGACAGGTTTAGTATATACTATGACTATGACATATGTCTACGCTAGTGTTCGAAAAGCGCGCGTACATCAAATCAAAGAAGTCAAACAAAACGCCAGATCAGAGCAATGTGTGCTTTAACAAGGCAGACGATTTCAATTAGCACGCTTGTATGTAAAAGGGAAGCCCTTTTATAAGGCTAACCCTTATAAGCAATATGTAAGGTTTTGGTGAGCGGATGATTAGGGTTTTGTTAGGGTATTGGGATAGCGCTTAGTTATAAGGGTTAGCGCTTTTATAAGACTTTAAAAGCCAAATCAAAGGGTATTGTCAACTAAGGGTATGGTGAGTAAAGCCTTATGTAAAACCCATACAAAACCCTTTATAAGGGATAGCGGGCCGGTCCCTGCATTGCAGTGAATGTGGCGGACGCAGATAAGGTTCAAATTCGTTTTCAGTAGTCGAGATGATGCGTACAGTCAGCGTCACATAGTTAGAACCCTTTCCGTGTATTTTATACCTCTTCTAAATATACATTTTGCGTCTCCTGGATTGTCACTCAAATTAGTTTCATCGTAATTTAAAATGTTTTCTGGTGGAACATCTTTAAGTGTTTCATTTAAATTTGAAAAATAGTTTTCCATTTCTTTTAAGGTTTTTTCTGCACGCACCTTTTTTATATTTTGTGTTGTCCGGTTTGATAATTTTGATACGTGCCTTTGCATAAAACTTCTAACCCACGTATCACTAGGCGTTTTGCCATCAAATACGTCTAACGAATTCTTCTCACAGTATTTTTGAACAAGAATCTTCAAATCAAGTTTCGTCATAGGACTACCAAAGTCGCCAGCCGCTATCAAAACTTTAACAAGTTTTTCCTCTGCTTCATCAGACAACTTTTTTTGTCCTCCTGTTGATTTCATATCGACAGTGGAAATTTCAAATGTCGTAAGTCCCATATAAAAGTATGTCCCTTACGACATTTGAAATTTCCACCGTCGATATGAAGCTTATTTAGTTTATTTAATATCGTCCGCCTTGGAATTCCTAATTGTTTTTCCGCATCTCGACTTGATATGACTTTTTTGTCTACCATATCAACAGCTAAGTCTAACATCTCTTCCGTATAGTTTTTATAGCTTCTCGCGCCTAATTTTCTTCTGATTTTTTTTCTGCGATTGGAGTTTTGCATTTTTGTTTGTTCTGAAAGAATTAATTATATTTATGAGGTAAGTATGTAATTATGTACCTACTTAATGTTTGTATTTTTTTCGATAAAAGAAAATGAAACATATAACATATATTTATTCATAATTACAATAGTAGTATACAATAAAACGTTTAGTAATATTTTAATGAAACTTCATAATAATGCACAATATTACAATTTTATTATTATATTTTTTTCTAATATTGGTTAAATTTCTAGCAAGTTACTTTACTTAATAAACACGTACGAATATAATAAAAAAAATATTTCCTTTGGAAAAGGTATTTGTTTCAGCTTCTTCTACTACTTACATACGTCTTTAATCTTTATAATATTTTAGAATGAAATAAGAGCGCTGGTGGCCTAGAGGAAATAGCGTGCGACTTTCAATCCGAAGGTCGCGGGTTCAAACCCCGGCTCGTACCAGTGAGTTTTATGGAACTTATGTACGAAATGTCATTTGATATTTAGCAGTCGCTTTTTTGTGCAGGAAAACATCGTGAGGAAACCGGACTAATCCCGATAAGTCCTAGTTGACCCTATGAGTTGGAAAGTCAGATGGCAATGGCATTCATTTCTTAAAAACTGGTGCCTACGCCAATTCTTGGGAGTAGTTGTCAAGCGGACCCTAGGCTCCCATGAGCCGTGTAAAATGCCGGGATAACGCGAGGAACACAGGAAAACAATTTTTTCTATTATTAAATAAATAAAAAAAGTTAATATTGTTTAAAATATTTTTATTATTTTACGATACATGTTGATTTTATTATCTTACAGTAGCTGTTGGTTATTCAGGAATATTTATCATTAAAACTATAGGTTTATGATAACTGAAATAAGAAACATAAGTTTGCGACTTAATATCCTCTAAATACCTAGAAAATACCGCGTCAATGGTGGTCCCATATTTTGTTGTGGACTCTTGTGGATCATTATTCATTTTCAAACTCAATGTTTTTGATAGAAAAGTTGTCAACCGCTCTGATTTTTTATCAGCGAAGTTAATGTTGAAATCGCCAGCCAAGATAAGTGGAAATTTATTACCATTTGTACCAAGTAGTTTCGACCCTTCTTCAGTGTACTCCAGCAAAGTGCGATGAATAAAATGCTCTACCTCGTCCAATTTTGGATTCGGAGAAATGTAAATTGCTACCATAACTATTTGTAGGCCATTTCTAAGTATGCATAAGCAGGCACAAATAATGTTCCTATCTCGTAAATTAAAATTTGCTACAATAAGCATCAACATTGTTTGATAATGACTTACCGGTCGCCTGAATGACTACGTCCAATATTCGCTTCTTTTCTAGTAATCTCTCATTTTCGTGGTGTCGAACTTGATTATAGTTACAGATTATCGTAAATAACATACTCCTCACACTGCTTCTAATCGGTTTAGCCATTATAATACGATATAAACTTCCGTATGTGTAAACTCGTTTGACAATATTTTTGACACTTTTGACAGCAAAATTATTGCCATATATAGAATTCTCTAAAAACGCTTGTGCAGCGACTCGCTGGTCAAACTCTAGCTCGAGTGGGAATTGTTCGGCGCTAGGCTATGTGAATAAATGAAGTAAACGCACTTTTCGGTACAAATGTTTAATAAACAATAGTTAGTACACGTTTCAGTAACACTGGTACTTCTTATTAGAATCTATTAGTATTTTAACAGTAAGGTAATCACAGCACTTGTACGTTACTGGTATCGCGTCGGTTGCCGGACTGCGCGGGAGCGGCGTGTTCGAATTAGCAATCTCTCGCTCACGCGCGGCGTGTTTGAATCACGAGCCGTGATTGGCTCTTGTGGTGTATTTAAGGATTCGTCCAAACTATGCTTGACGGTTTGAGGGTTGCGTGTAATGCTGCGGCCACACATTCCCACGAGTAGCGAGGCGAATAACGAGGCGAAACACGAGCACACATGTATACGCGGACGCCTCGCTATTCGTCTCGTCCCTCGCATCGCCACTCGCACGCTCGCGTCGGAGGCGGTATTTCGGGCTCGAGTCAAAGGAAACGAGCAGTGAGACGAACGAAGTGTTCATATATTCGCCTGTCACGCCGGGCGAGTGTCGTGATTTTGGCAGTGACAGTTAAGCGCGCGCGTTAATTCGAGTCGCTTAAATTCAAACTCAGGTAAATCCATCTCTCAGATCATGCGATTTTGGTATTATGAAAAGGTAATATGGTAGATATTTGCAGAGAGGGTCGAATGGATTTATCTGAGTTTGAAGTTAAGCGACACAATTATAAAATGGACAGCAATAGGAAAGTCGAAAGTGATGGAGTTTTTAGAATTATATCAATGTGAAGAATTATATATAATATTTAACTATGATGAACACATACAATTTATACCCAGTTCATTGATATATTTAAGTATTGCGACCGGATTTACCAAGCCGTGCAGGGGAAAGCAAATCTTATTTTGAATTTAGGTTTTGTAGTGATCTCGCAACTTGATTGTCAGTTCTCTAACCACCTGAAGGTGTATGGGCTTATTTTGTAAAATTACACAGTCCTATTGCGATGGCACGCTATCATCCACCATCGTCTTCGGTTATGCCTTTTATGCAACTTCTTTTTTAGAACTTCCAGATAATTATAAATGCTCAACAAATGCAGAGCACAAGACTATTATTTCTACGTGGTCCATTTTTAAACATCAACACGTTCCTGTTTATGCTCGTGCTCAACTATAATTTAAATAAGACGGATTTATAATATAAACAGCAAGATCAAGAAAGGTAGAACATCAATTAGGTAGCGGCGGCAATGTAGGTAATTTAAGTTTGTTTTGACTTCACAATACACCTAAAACTTCCCATTCACGTACGAGTGCCAATATTCGAGCGTGATTTCTATTCATTGGCGAGTAAACGAATGTCTACGCGGACATCTCGGTTAAGACAAAGTTTCGTCGAACGTTTCGACGAATAGCGAGGCGAGTGACGAGCCAGCATGTCTAAACGCGGAGTTACAACAATAAATTGTTTCAATAATACATTTTTTAATTTTGATGCTATTACTTCCGCATTTAATACTACTTCTTGCTGTACATCTCTATTATTTGGCATATTTCTTTAGCCGAGGCAGTTAGTTGTAAGAGTCTATCGGAAGTTACTTTTAATATATTATCTCAAATTTGATCCATACTTAACTTGTTTGTAGATCTGTGAAAGACTATAAATATTGACCATTTGCACAGTCTATAACAATCACACATCATTTTTTGATGAAATCAACGCAATGAAGAATGTCCAATAACGAATCCCCCTTACACTTAAATACAAAATATGTGTATCTAGTTACATAAACAAGCACTTTTTGTCACTTATTACACGATACTTTTGTTTTTATTAAGTTTTACACGTACTTTGAAACAATCTTTAATACAAGCAAATGAAACAAGACCGGTAGAAGAAAATTTTCACTTTGACGTTTCGCAACGAAAAAGCCCGCGTAAGAATCGTATTTTACTAAAACATGTTTATCGCAACGCAAAGGGTAAGAGTGTAAAACCACTGGCTGGGACTGTTTGTGACGGAGGTAGAATATTGGTAAATCCAGAGACTGATGTAATATTAATTCCAATTAGCTTAACCATAACGGTCTCTAATTTTTCTAAAAAAAAAACGGTTTATGTCCGCTCTGTTAAATCGAAGAATTATATTTATACTAGTGGCCTCAGGTTTTCTGATACTGTGATCTGCATGCCGCTCCAAGAATCCACACAACCAATCCTTCCCGGCAATTTTATTGACTTCATTGAATCTGGAGTGGAGAGTCCAAATGTCCACATGGTGTCGCAAATCACCTCATGTTTTGAGCCATACGAAAACCGCAATCCTCTTTGCTGGACTCATTTCTAAGCTGTAGGTCTCTGGTGTTTGTAAGATATCTGGAGAACACTGGCTGATATCGTTGAGTGCTGATTCGACTAACTAGTAAGGAGCTACGAAATTGTCCGGCGAACGTGTTAACTGGGCCAAGAATTGGTTGTTCAATAGTATCATAGTACTTATTCAATAAAAGTTGAGGTACTATAGTACCTACTATTGAATTTTTGTTTCTGGCATAAAACCCAGGAAAACCCACTCAGATCCCAAACAGGCAGGGATATATATTAAATCTTTATTGGTAAAAAGAGTTTTGTCATATAGTAACTCCAATTATATTAACAATCCAGTACATCAACAATCAAATATAATATCAGGTATTTTGTTTAACAGGTAAGTATATTATTGTCCATTGACATTTATAAAGTAAATAACTTGATTCTGGTACAGTCGCCATACATAAGTGCATGATAACATATTTTATCTACACCCATACCGTGAGTGCTTAATAATGCGTTCAGAAACCGTAGGTAATGACCAGTATTACTATAACCAGTTTTACTATGCAATTTCTTGTGCATAATGAGTTCATCTAGAACGATTTAAAATAATAGCAAAAAACATTCGTCTTCTCGAATGTAATTTGTTTTTGTTACATTTATGGTTTTACGAAACGAAAAATTGTGAAAAGCTGGTTTATTTTACTTACAAAATGAATAGTAGTGAGCCCGATCAGTCCGAGTTCGATATGAACACTCCGCCGGGTATCAGGAATGCAACTACGATGGTAACAAACAACTTGTTGCCACAAAAATCGAAGGATAAATACGAAAAGGCGTATAAAGATTTTTATAATAATGCTAATTTCCCTACGGCTTCTGAACCTATCTTAGAGTACTTATGATATGTAAATAAAGTAGTGTATGCAACTGTACATAATTAGGCCTTAAACACTCGTGTGATTCAGTCGTCGTTCAAATTTAAGGGATTTATGAAGTGTGTTTGATTACTAATAACTTGGTGCTTGTGCTGGGCGGGATGTGTTGGTGTCAATCATCTCTAATGACCGGAATCTGTACTCTAACAACTCGCGTAACTGCTCCCAAGTAGGTAAATCATCGCCCAACATATTCAAATGCTGTTCCCACTGCTTAATAGACTCAGAGTCCAACTTTGTAATCACCAAATAAACAATAATTGCATCCCAGGAACTCGTGCTCATATTCTGCAACGACTTTAAACATGTCGACGTGGTGTCTAACAAGTTTCTTATAGCGTTAGCAGACTCGGCTTTCATATCCTTCCTTGTAGGCCGTACCTCCTTGTAGCTTCTGATATTTCGGAACTTACAAGCAGTTAATGTTAATACTGTTAGTGCGATACTTTAAGCGAGAATGCGGATGGTAATTGCGGCAGTGACAAATCGCTAAATAATCGATCCCGTAAGATGGTAGTCTGCTATGGTGTATGGGGGTACAAAGACCAAGTGAAGTCATAAGTATGGTAAAAAAATACCATCATTGAAATTTCAGATTTTCTAAACTGATTTTAAGAGTTAACATTTTTCTTTTGTACGTACCTTCAATAAAATGAACTTTGTAAGGTGTTTGATTCTTCAGATGTTGCCACAATTTAGGAACACCATTCGCATTCATCTGTTGGGTAATGGTCGTAAACAGACATAAGCTGACAGCCTTCACACCAGAAGAAGTTATAATTC
Source organism: Grapholita molesta (assembly GCA_022674325.2). Classification (NCBI taxonomy): domain Eukaryota; kingdom Metazoa; phylum Arthropoda; class Insecta; order Lepidoptera; family Tortricidae; genus Grapholita; species Grapholita molesta. The sequence goes on along the minus strand of CP053133.2, from coordinate 432,453 downwards.
AACAATGATTGTATGTTTCCCCTTGTTATTTGGAAGTGACGAGGTAAATTAGGGTTAGTGTACTGACCACAAATACATCTATTAATGACTATAAAATGCGTCATCAACCATGGCCATTCTTGGACGTTAAAAAGTTAAAATTTGTCTCTTGTTAAAAAGCAATCAATGTCCAATACAGCAGGCAATCCAGGCATCTCAAATATTCGTTTAACTATCTGCAAAAGAAATGTCTATCATGTATCTATTATGCAGTTAGAAATCGTATACCTACTATAAAATACCTCATGATTGGTCAGCTGTAGGTTAATCACAAAACACAAAAACACTCCCTTAGTAACGAAATAGATATACATACATTACATATGAAAATACATTACAAACGAAATAGATATGAAATAAACATATTTTTATTACGATGTCCGCCATTTGCACTTTTTTGTATTGTGCAATAAAGTTTTAATTAATAATAATAATGTCACGAAATCCTTCTAACACACACACTCTTCTACTTAAAAATGCGCAGGTAAGTCATGGCAAGCACTTACAGTTCGTGGCGCAAGTGTGCATTAAGCGACGGAAGAGATCGGACTCGAATTGAGTGCCCTGGTCAGTTGTTATCGTAGTAGGGACACCGAAACGAGAAATCGACCCCTGTACGAAAGTATCGGCCACCTCTTCGGCCATGATGGAACGCATTGGCCACACCTCTGGCCAGGGATCGTTACCGGTATTCTTAATACACCGGTATAACCGGTTATAGTTGCATTTCGCTATTTATATCGATAAAGCTCAGATTAGCGGTATAATCAAAACCGATATTCAAATATATTAACGGTTTTGCCAATTGACAGCAATACCTCTATTTAGCACTTTACCCCTAAAAACTATTACCGGTAATAGCCGTCAGTGTCAATATACTCGAGTCGTATGACAAACTAATTTACTTATACAGTATTTAGTTGAGACTTCAGCCAGCCATGCACATTGTGAGCGGGACTCATAGGGGTGGCGAACCTAATCCCAATTAAAACAAATATAGATTTATCCTATTCAAAACATAATTGAAAAAAATATATGTAGTACTTAGTAATAGTAATAAAAAATACTATGTATGTATATTCCTTGGCTGAATAGGGATGTTGACACATATTTAATTAATAACAAAATTAAGTAAAATGGACAAATAATTACAAACATAATCAAGGCAAACGCGTAAAAATAATTAAAAATATATGTTGACGTGATTCAGAGGTCACAATTTAAAAAGTATAAAATTCAGATTGTATATGTATAACCTTGGTACCATTCGATTTTCACGTTTTACTGAAAATAAAATGCAATGCAACTATATAACATAAACACAAAATCTCTCGGACTCAATAGCAAGGAAGCAGAATTAACATCTTTGTTTCCCGAAGTCCTTACCTGGTAATGGGTAAAATAAATAAAAAACCTTATTTATTGGTTGCCCAGAAATGAAGTAAGGAACTAACCAAAACATTTTCAAAGAAATACGGCTGTAGCATTTTTAGGTATATATACTTTCGTGGGAATCAGAGATGTTTAAAGAACCAACGTTTAATATAATTCCTATTTATTTAACATAAAAGTAATAAATCAAGTAAGTATAGGTACAAATATTTCTCAAGTGTAGTGACAAGTTGACAACCCTGTTCCGACACTCATAGTTCTGTCATACTCATAAAATTATACATGAAATGGCGGCGCTACCGCGAACAACGATATTCGTAAATTTCGGACTATTGTCTCTGTCTTAAGCCTTAATTGGAGTAAAAGAGAGATGCTCTAAATATACGAACTTCGATTTTCGTGGTACCGGGCCTAAAGTGATGAAGTACTTATGTCTTGTCATTCAATAGAGATTTTGACAGCCATATCTTAGGGAATAAGGGATAATTCATTAACAATTTGTAAGAAACTATCGCCTTAACGACTTTAGTGCTGGAATAATATAAAGTACCTATTTTGCTCGCAAAAAAAGCGTAAGATGTATGAAATCCTGCGGCGCTTCCGTCTTTCTCGAGCGAAAGCAAAGACCATTTTACCAAAAACGCGTAAGATGTATGCAATCCTGCGGCGCTTACTGTTTTTTCGAGTTGATAAAGTTTGTATTGGAGAGATATCTTCGATTTTTAGTATATTACTTCATTTTTTTTCATACTTTTTACCGTTTAAACCTTCCCTGAGCTACTACAAATATTTCGAGAACAAAATTAGCCAAATCGGTAAAGCCGTTCTCAAGTTATAGAGTGACCAAGAGAAATAGGGGTTCATTTTTATATATATAGATAGATAGATTACAGATATAGTGAGAAATTATTTTCCTTCAGAAAAACTCGTACCTCGATCAAAATAAGACGGCATCCGTACTATCAATTAATGATTGTATTATATGCATGACATTTTCATATCCATTAATATGAAACATTATTGTTTAATGCCAAATATAATTTTTCAGTTTGACGTATAATACTAAACAATAAAGTTCCATTAATGGATATGAAAATGTCACTTATTTAATACGATCATTCTTGGCAGTTCGGAGGTCATCGTATTCCGATAAATTGACATCTTATCTTTCAATTACAATTAATGCCGGTATTTAATACTGGTATTTAATATCGTAAATAGTGTAGCCATAGAGGTATACATAAAAGCGAAATGACAACAATACCTCTAATTAGAATACAGGTATTCTTTTATTAGCGGTAATAGTCTGTCAAATGTATACAGGTATTGAATAAAACCGGTTTTACAATCCCTACCTCTGGCCACCTGGAAACTCTTATCAATAGCTGTAAGACAATAGCGATAGTCATCGCAGACGGGAAGGGGGCCAACGATGTCGATGTGGACATGCATGAAACGTCCAGATAGTTGTTCGACAGTCCCTAGTTTTATTTTTATTTTTTTGCGACGAGGGGGGAAATACTCATTGTATACGGCCAGGCCCGTTGGCCACGTCAAAATAATTTTTAACATTAAATTAACTATCAAAATCAACTATACTCTGCCATTGATATGATATGTCTCAGGCTTGTTTATATCTTAAATTAATCTTAGGTAATAATATATATCTTCTTGTAGGTACCCATTAACAAACTTAGGTAGAAAACTCCCTATACTTTTCACATTCTGTAACACGATATATATCTCTCTTCGAAACTTTTTTTGGTGTAGCGATTTAGCGGATAGTGATGCGAAACCAGCAAATCCCTTTCACGGCTAAGGCATGTGTAGTGCTTTTCTCAAACAGGCACTGAAATAAAAAACACACCATTCGAAAAAATATATAAAAATTAGAAATTGTAGATTTGATAGAAGATAAAATTACTTCCCGGCGTAGGACTTCATTTTGTATGAAATTCCTTACTTGTTTTCTCGAGTTGCTACGCCCGCAACGTGATACTTTGAAGCCTGTTATAACGCACATAATGATAACATTTCATTGCATGTTTGAGAATAGTTCATTACTGCAGCCGCCGGGAAACTGGGGGTCGCAGGCTGAGTTGTATAGACGGCCGACCGAAGGGAGGCCGGATAGTATACGAAGCCTGCAAGACCCTTTCACGGCTAGGCATGTATAGTGCTTTTCTCAAACTAATGCAATGAAATAAATAAAAAAATACCACTCAAAAAACAGCTTCACGACAAAAGTTTTTTAATTTTCCCTCCAATCCCGCTTTGTAGTATTTTTGCCTTCGATGTAATAATTAATGACTATCATAAATAGTCTGGCTATAATTACTATATACAACATTTAAAAAAACACCCAAAAAGAATCCACTTACCTTTTAAATGTTGGCGCTACGGCATCTGCGTTTGGCGGTACACAATAACAAAATATAGATACATAAAACCGGGCCCGGTTAGATTATTCAATTTTTATACACACGTAACACTATATCTAAGTCACAAAAGCATTGAATCACACCATTTACCACTATATAGTCTTAATAAATAGAGTTTTACACGCCGAGAAACTATTCCATTCCGCCATTATTAAAACAAGTAAAACAACTGCTGTCGTGTCCTGTGATTGGTTGACTCAAACGTTCGAAAACGAGCATGCGTGGAGTAGTGTTTGGTGTTGCCAATATTTCGGCAATAAATTTTAAAATGGAGAGCATTTTGAGAGAGATTTGTGACCTGATGAATCTTCATTTATATGATAAATAAAATAAATCTCTTCATACCATTTCGTCTGAAATGGGCGAGATTATTTGTTAGCCCGCTAATCATTTAGTCACTAAAAATGATAAGAAATACAAGTCAGCTGTTTGAACAGGCTTCATGAACACAGACGCCAGGTATACATAAAAATTAAAAAAAAAGAACTTTCCAGCCTAGACCTGCAACAACGTATTTCCCGGCCGCGTATGAGCCACGTAAGGACGATATTTCATTGCATGTTTGAGAAAAAGAAATTATATCAGTAGTAAACAAAAATGTAGTGTTTCTCCAACCCCCTCCCCCCACCATCGAAGAGAAATATTTTTTTTTGTTTGAAACCCACTGAGTAAAATAATTATATAATTTTTGTAACTTATATAAATTTTCAGAAAATCATCCAGTATTTTATTAATATTGGAAATGTTCAATAAATGCACCTTTGTCTGAAATTGAGGATAACATTGTATGAAAAGCTCTATTTAATGCTTACATGCACTTTCTAACCTGTGAAATATCAATGGGTAAGTGTTGCTATATATTTAAAATGAATCTCTTTAATTTAAAGTTACAAATGTAACATTATATTTAAGACGAATAATCAAATCCACTCTCCAAAATTTCAACTTCCATTGAAATATCTGAATCACTCGAGCTACTACTTCCCACACGAAGAACAAATTTATCTAACACATCTTCTGTTATATTGTCCCTATCTTTGCATTGGTTTTCGATGGTGATCGATCACATGTACAATCATTTTTCTCCAATCTTCTGCCGTAATTGTGCTTGCAAATGATTCATGGACAAGATAAGTTAATTTTATCCATTTTTAATAAATTAGATGAAACAAGCACATTCAAATAATAGTATTATATTATATATAAAATATTCGCTTTGCACTAGCATTCGCAAACAATAAGAAAATAAGTCAGCAAGTCTTTCGACAATAACTTGGAGCGACTCAATAATTGATCTGAGAACAGTTCGAATATTTATTTCAGGAATATTTATCCCAAATGTACCGGTACTGTTATTAGGAGCACTATTATTTGCTCTTTGCCCTTCGCTAGAGCTCAAAGAATTTTTATTCATAAATACGTATTCAATAAGTGCGTACTTATTTGCATAAATTAATTTTAAATTCGCTTTTTATTTAAGCAGAATTTTAATTACTCCCTGTGCGGGGTAAAATAGTTTTTAACAAAACCTTATATTATTATTAATTACAGTGCACTATAATTTAATGTTACTCGCAGCCATGAAATTAATCAAGTTTGAGTAATCATTTTACACACACACACAAAAATAATAGAATAAAACACAAAAATATAATACATAAAATAATACAAAAATAAGGGTAAATCGGAAAATAAAGAAGGAAAACTATTTTTTTCCGTATATTCCCGATCCTCCCCTTGATTTCTAAGTTTGTCTGGTAATTCGACCTTTGACAATGATGAATTATTCTAATTCAGCAATTTCTAGTTAAAGAACACGATGTTTTTTAAATTAAGAGCTGGATCCGTTTTCCCCTTGAAGTCCTTAATCATCACTGTATAGTGATCAAATTGTGCAACTCACAGTTTCCGCCGCAGGAATAGATCCTACCGACTGCGCCAAATATGGTGCTTACTTGGCTGCCGAGGAAGCCAATTGCACCAACAACTCGTAGTTCTTGTAGACTGCAACCACTGATTCTCGAAGCGTAGCCGGAACTCAGGAGCTCGGAGCGCGTCGAGTTAGATAATTCACAACTTGTCGATTTAACCGAGGATTTGTAATTTGTGAAAAGTCAAAATGAAAAGAAATTGTTTTAAATTTAATTGGTTTAATCTTAACCAACACACAATACAAGACTTCTGCAAGTTACGCAAGGCGGAGGATAGAATGATGGCGTCTGCCTGGATTTCCCTTATATACTATGCGGTTCTGCTCAGGAGTGGGAGTAGAAAATGTGATGAAATCCCGAGCTGATAAACAAAGTCGTAAAATCTTTGTCACGAATAATTAATGGGTGGTGTGTCTAAAAGGGTCCCTTACGCTTGTAGCACGTATTTGCTAATTTATTCGTTTTCCGCTGATAGGACCAATATTGAGACAATAGAATAGAATACAATGTGGTTACTTTGTAACATACTATATCGGTCGTAAACCTTAATAAGTTCGCAATGAGTACTTGGAAAAATATGCGCGTTACAATGTGCGTCGTAGGACATATGACATTGAAGGACACAATCAGATTATTAATACTGCGTGAATGACGTAGTTGGAAATAAGTATGTACGGTATAGTTATGCCATCATAACTACCTATGCCTCCATGCGGCAACGTCATAGCGTTCCATGAGAATATACCTTTAATTTTTAATTTTTTGGAACTCATATCCATTGGCTATTAATATCTGTCTTAAAGTCTCCTTGCAGCCAAGAAAATTTATACTAGTACGTAACTCTGCTAGGAGGCTTCGCAATATTGGCACTTCCTTTTTTACTGCATGAAATTCATTTATTTTATTTTTGATTGCGTCTACACCAAAGTTATCCAAAAGGGACACTGTAGTCTTGCGGGGTCGCTTTTTGCCTGCAGTATTCCATACACCACCATTGATGCCACCTTCATGTTTAATCCTCTTGAGTGAAGACACACTAACTTCTGCAATAAATAACTTGCAATAAATAAATAACCTTGTTACAACACTTGATAGATATTCGATAGATACATTTATTAAAACATTTAACGGTAAGGGACGACAGTTCTTCGAGATATTGATTTAGATTTTTAGTCAGTGCCTCTTGCTCCATGTCTTTGAATTTCGTAACGGCACTCTGTATTTCCTCCACGTCTTCACATCGCACATTGACCTCTAAAAAAACAGTAAAAAGAACCCAGTAAATGTCGACAACATTTTTCTTTATATTTACTAATTATAGTAAAAAGTAGCTGACACGTATTGCTTTTGATAGTTTTCCTCATTTTATTAACGAAAACGATTAAAAAAACGTAAGACAAATGACGTTTGACACATTTGACGTTTATAATACTAATATTATTTTTTTGACATTTACTGGGTTCTTTTTACTGTTTTTTTAGAGGTCAATGTATAAGTTTTGAATAAATCTTAGTCTCATCTTTCATTAGCCAGACTCTAACTTCCGCAGAAACGCAGGATTATCTAGACCAGCAACACTATACCACAAAGCTAAATCTGCTATGGAGTTCTGTTTGTTTACGCTTATTTATTTATTTTCATTAAATATGAAAATACGGAATACGATGTTGTCAAAATTTATTAGGTATTTATTTAGAATTAATGTTTAAATCAGGAATACAAACAAAACTGAATTACGTTTGAGCCTCGCAGCGCCATCTACCACATCAATAGCTAGTCCAAACTTCCAACTTGGGACAACTAGATGGCGCTGTGAGTACCTCACGCAACCAATAATCGATATAAATATTTAACGAAAAATTGTTACAACATAAAACACTATGAATCTTATAATTCCACATACGGCTTGCTTGTTTCAAGACATATATGCTTTTCTTTAACAATTATTTTTTATTTTCAGTATAAAAGCCTTAAGCTGCTCCATGAAAATAGTTTCATCTAGTTCACTATTTAGAAAAGCTCAAACAAAAGATCTGTAGCAAGAGAAAAAAAACATCCTTAAGGTGGAATGTCTTACGAGAGGTGAGAAAGTGTCCAAGAAAATTCCCCGGGGCCCATTTTCGAAATGTGTTGTTCATGTGTTTGTTGTGTTTATTCCGTTTGAAAATGAGTAATAAAATTATACCTCTCAACTGTAGTGTTCTTACGCGCGTCGAATTTGTTGTCGAATTTCTCTAAAATTGAATCCAATGTTTCTTCTGACCTTTGTACGTTGAACGATTCATATATTTCTAACCTTTCGTCCCCGATGGCATTTAACAAGATTGCGAATATCTTTACTTCTGGTAATTTTTCTAAGTCTGTTGCGCCGCTGAAGATTTCAAATTTCTTATTCCATCTCCGCCACTTTTCCGAAACTGCACTGTCATTTGTCCCTGCGCCATTTTGAACGCTAAGCTGTAACGGCGTTAGGCTGTTCGCTAGGATAACGTTTTGCAATTTTTCCGTTCCGCTGGCCATTTTCTTTCTCCTTTTTCTTCCTTCCGACACCATGAGACACCATGTATCGTCTTCTGTATTTGGAATATTGTGCGTAATATGGCTTCAATTATTTAAATTAGGATTAGGATTGCGGACAGCGAACAGTCAAACATAACGTTTTTTCATGCGTAGACACTGACGTCACTGACACGACAACACAACACTAGGTTCTTCGCATGTACTTCCGGCTTTAATTGTTGAGCTTGACGGACCGATAGCATTCTTGAGGCTGTTAGACGTAGGATTGCTGCTGTTTTTGACGCACTTCGTTCAAGGTTTTTTTTAACGTACACAGTCAAGTCAAGTCAGTCAAAAATCATCTATGTCCTGGCATGTTGTCTTGGCTCGATCTGTGGAGATATTCGCAGATTTGCGGTTCGAAAGTACATGTACTATGTCGTTTAAGGAAATTACGAGCCCAATCGACACCGGGCAAATTGTCTTCAAGCCTGTATATATGGATCTCTCAAGAATAGCAGGTTGGGCTTTGAGTAATGGATTAGTATTAAATCCTGCTAAAACTAAGTACCTAGTATTTGGTAGCAAGCAGCAACTGTCTAGACTTGTACCTACAAGGGATGTCATTTTGATGAATGAACCTATAGAGAGAGTCCATGAGGCACGTAACTTAGGCCTGCTAGTGGATAGTGAATTACGGTATGAAAAACACATTTTAAATTCTGTAAGGGGATGTTTCTATAAATTAAAAGTATTATACAAAATTAGGCCCTATCTGAGTGAAGCATTGAGAATTCAGTTAGTGGAATCTCTTGTATTATCTAAATTGAATTATATGGACTTAGTTTATGGTCCGCGTTTACTTACAAAAACTAAACAGCTTATTCAGAGAGTTCAGAACGCCTGTGCCCGCTTTTGTTTCACCATTCCGTTGCGGGCTCATGTCACACCATATTTGAACAATTGTAATAGTCTTAAAATGCTACATAGACGCAAGCTTCATATGGCATGTCTTCTGTTCGGTGTAGTCAAAACCCAGACCCCAGCATATCTCTTCGACAAATTGACTTTCCGTAAGCAATGGGGTAATCGGCAATGTAGTTCGCAGCTGTTGTCCCATCGACATGCGTCGGCTGCTTTTCGGGGAAGCTTCAGATATGTAGCAACAAAATGCTGGAATAATTTGAGCCCACCATTTCGAAACCTAAAATGTATACATAATTTTAGGGCACAGTTAAAGAAACACTTGAGAGATCACCAAAAAAGCCAAGAAATGTTCATACATGATACTAGTTGCTTCTAGTTTGGTACAAATACATAGGTAAGGTACCTATATATTTTATGTCACAATGGCTATGTGGAGCATGATTTTCCTAGCAGTTATTTTACTTGTCTGTGTACACTAAAGTATTAATTCTGAATTGATTTTGGTAGTTCATAAATCTCGTTTATGTAATAATGTTGCCCTTGACTCTATCACTGGCAATAGAATAGACAAGAAGTTTTGTATGCCACAGACTGCAGCAAACTTTGCATTAAAACACTTTTTCTCTGTAAATTAGACTCGTAGTATCACAGGTAAAATGTTAACCTAACCTAACCTAACTAAAAAATATCTTCAGAATGGCTCTGTTTCTAATATTAAATGAGGAAGTGCGCCAGCGCAAAATCCAGCGGCGGAGATAGCGTGACCGGAACAACCCCTTCGAGCTGCCGGATAAAGAGTTTCATATATGCTTTATATCGAATTAATAAAGATATGAGCTTGGTCCTTATTCAGCAGCTTGAGGGGACTTTGGGAGACACTGCGGCTCACGGCATTACCGTACACTTACAGGTATGATTTCCTTAGCTTTAGTTTTTTCCGATTGGTCTTACCTAAACTATTTCAAAAGGTATTTACTACTACAGTTGGTTATTTCAATGTTACATAAAAAGGTATCCTAATAGATGAATATTAAAATTGAAATTACGATAAGCAAGTGAAATTTAGAAACTGAGAAACTTGAGATACTTGAAACTACATGTTAAATACCCAATAACTACATTTTAAACCAATCAGATTATTAAAACTTTAACTATAAGTACTTAATACGATTATAAAGCTCAAAAACAAATATTAGAAACTTAACCAAGTTCATTATAATCATTATGTCTACAGGTTTTGTCCGCGGTCAGATTTATGGCGGACGGGACAAGACCACAACCTGTCAATGGCTCAGACAACTGTGTCCAAATACCTTGGCAAGGTGGTGAATGCCATCAATAGACAGTAAGAATGTTGACGCGTTAATAAAATGTAAAGATGGATAGATTATTGGTACATATAACTAAACCGGTCCATCTGATTATAGATTGAAGCCACGGTGGATAGTTTTCCCGGTGCACCATAGCTGCAAGTTTTCAAGCAAAATATGGTATTCCCATGATTTTAGAGGCTGTGGACTGCACGCACGTGGCTATTTTTCCGCCGCCACGACCACAAGGCGTGCAATATATAGTTTTATGATTATAAAACTGTTTCGAAACTCACATAAAAAAATACTTCAGGTGGCTGACGCCGACTGCAAAATATTAAATGTTAACGCCCAGTTGGGTAACACACACAGCTAGTAATAAATAGGAAAGTAGTACAGTATATCCTTAAACAGATTGACGGAGCCCTACCGTAAGTTCTAGGAGGCTTGTGTTGTGTAAATTAGAAAAGTTCCTTGTTACTATGAAAATAAAAGGCTATGGATCGCGGGCGCGATGCCACAACTGAAGGCACGCTATGGCATCGTTTAAGGCTTGGGCAGATAGGCGCGTTTTGAGAGCGTGGCGCAGCGGGGCGTGACAGCGGTGTGGCTAATGTAACGAAATAAGGCACACATTCGTACGGCAGCGTCGCGCCCCGCTGCGCCACGCCATAAAACGCGCCCTATGTGACCAAGCATTTAGCATAAGAAATACGCGATAATGTAATAATAACAATAACAGGCTAGCTTCAGTCCTGAATTCTATCTCGTATATCCAGCGCTTTTGATCCGGTAAAGGAGTTACTATGCTGATATATATGATTTTTCCCAAACTTTCCCAAGTGTAAAGAGCGAGATCGCAGACCTTGCCGTTAGGGATTTGAGGGCAATATGGTTTAATTGTAAGGTATCGTCTTGGCTCGTCGGAAACGTTTTTTGTCATGTTCTTAAATTCGTCCCGTTCTGCTTTCGTTACCCATTTGTAACTTTTATTGTTTGGCTATTTCTTATTCCGGCTTAGTTCGGTTTTCGTCAACATTCTCTTTGGGTATGGTCGATATTACTTTATGAGACGAATACCGAACTAAGCCGGAATAAGAAATAGCCAAACAACGAAAGTTACAAATGAAGAATATAGGTGACGAAAGCAGAACGGATCGAATTTAGGAACTTGACAAAAAACGTTTGCTATGATCCAAGACGATACTAATTGTAAGGAATTCATAATAAATCAAGTTTATATTAACAAATATATATTATCATTATAACCATTTATTTATCACATTCAGCACTAAATAATAGGATTTTTATTATTTTACATAAATATGCAACAATTAACTACAATATTAGAATAACTACTTACTTGAGTAAGTAGATTCTTAAACCTAAAGAGGCATCATAACATTAACTTAAACAACTAACTTTTAAGAAGTCTTGTTCTCGGTAACCGCATTGCACATTATCCAGCTAGTATCACGTTTTGCGTCAGGTATTTTTATAATTAGGTTTAAACTATAGTCTACGGACTACTTATATTACAAATTTGTTCGTGAAAAAAATATTAATTTCCAAGACGGAAAACCTTTTAAGTAATCATTTTGGTACCTGTAACCTTACCATGAGTTGTGACATTTAGGTTTTCGATAATGAGTATCGAGTATACTATCTGTGCATCTCGCTTGTACTATTTTAGTGCGAACGAGATGCACAGATAGTAAACTCGATCTAGCGATCTAGCGCGACTAGTATCAGCAATAATACGACGACGATACGATATGAGTTTATTTATTACAATTTGTCTGTAAGAAGAAAAGGATCTATTTAAGCACTTAAAAATTTAAACGGATAGACATAATATAAAATAAAATAAAACGGAAACAGAATAAGTACGTAAGTCAGTCAGCGTGTGGACGGGCCGCACTATCGTCAAAACTAAATAGCTTCGCTGCTGTCTTCCATTTGTGGCGGGTACCACGAATGTACATGCTGGTCGCTCTAATTATTGAAGTTATACGAGCTCTTAGCCAGCCCAAAACGAAAGACAAGGATCTATCGCAGCGAGATGCAAGTGCTTCCCCGAGGTGTTTAAGAAAGGTGGTGCAAAAACTCCATCTACAGAGGTGACGAGGGGCGTAAAAGTGGCATGCCGACGATATTTATAAACTAAAACAATGGCATTAAAATAATTGAGATCAACCATAAACTTAAAATTGTCATACTACTTGCATATTATATACGCATGAATTGAAAATATAAAATATGAATAAATATAATAATTAAAATCTTAAATTATTGATCGCATTTAGCCGATTTTGTTTAGTTTGTCGTTTTAGATAAACATTTTTTATTTTGTGTTCACAAATTAGTTCCTGAAACAATGTTCACACAATTAGTATAATATAATAAAATAAACAAGTACCTAGTAGTCATGAAATGCAAACATTATTTACGTAACATGAAAATTTTTATACAAAATATTCTAGGCAGTTTTTGAATAAACATACCTACTGACAAAAACATAGGTAACTAAAAAAAAATTACATACTCACATACCTTTAAGTAAATTAATTGCTGTTTTTGGCCAGCAATATAATAATTTTTAAATTTATTAATGGACCCGAGCGCCCGTGCCGACCTGCGGCGAGCCGCGTGCGCGGCGCGGTAGCTGCGGGTTGAGCCTAGGAGGCGCTGCGGACTCCGCGCTAGCCCAAGCGGGATCCGGCGCCGGAGTCACTGAGCTGCTGGGGCCCGGCAAAGCGTCGCTGCAAGGGCCATGCATGAACTCGTCAACCTGAAAATCAATTTGTTTCAAAATATAGTTAGGTACTAACGTAGATTTGATATCACCGGCAAAACCGAATCAAGTCGAAATGAAAAAAAAAATGTTGTCATATTTACATTCATTTCACCCACGCCGGTTTCTCCTTCAACCGAGAGCCCGACTGCGCACTCCGGGCCAGTTATTTCCAAAATTTTCAATGATAGTTCTGTGGGCTGAGGGACGACTGTGGCGTTGCCCGTTTGGCCCATTGCGACCCGAGCCCGTCCGAACTCGTCTCGAGCCTTTTTTTTGAGGTCCCGCCATGTCTATATACAAAAAGGAATAAATGTTATTAAACACCTAATCATTAACAAAATAGTTTTCATTTGTCATGCTCGGAAAGTGGGTCATTGTTTATCTACTATGCGGGTGGAAAGTGATACGTTTCCGCCCTAAGGTCGCGATTTGGCAAGTTCCTATTAGTTCTCCCCTTGTGAGCACTCAGTAGAACAAAGTGGCGAAAATAACCTTATTTACCGACGCCAGAAAAAGTACATTAGAATAGTTCTTTCTCTTAAATTATAGGAATTTATTGTAGCGATTATCATGTATAAAATATGTCAATTCATTCAAATATTTTTATTATTCGGTTCAAATATTTAAGTGTCTTGATTCTATATTACAGTACCAAAAAGGAATAAACCTACCAAGTTTCTTTAAAACTTTAAAATACGCAGCTATGCAACGGCAGTAACTTATACAGCCAAACATGAATGTATAATTACTTATTGGAAATATTACCTTCTTATTAGTCATTATTACATTGAGTAGGACCATTTTATTACAAATTCTATTACTGTATACATAAAACAAACCTTAAATTTTAGAAATAAAGGGTCGCGTTTTTCGATAAAACTAAAATGCTGTTTTAGACACCCATTAAAGCCATGTATTCATTAGGCAACATTTGTTGATAAACTGTTTACGAATTTCATCACTTGTTCCGCAACAAGTTTACCGTAAACACTGTTTCTGAAACTTAGCAGTCCACACTATTTAGTTGTTGCTAGGATGTCGCCCGAAGAGGTAGTGATGCTCTGTGCTGCTTATATAATAATGCACAAGTGTAAAGCTAAGAAAAAAAAGAAAAGGTGGTGGATGAGAAATTACCTTGTGAATAGAACTTACGTATTTGATGACCTTAGAGGCTTTGATGGATCATTCCAGAATTTTACCAGAATGTCACGATCTGACTTTGAATTATTATTGGGATTGATTGGACCTGCTATAACAAGACAGGAGACGAAATTTCGGCATCCCATTGAGCCCCAAAGACGACTGGCTATAACTTTACGGTTTATTGCAACAGGTGACTCGTATGGCTCACTGTCATATACTTTTAAAGTATCGAAACAATTAATCGCTTCGCCTGGTTCTGGTGTCCCTGTTGGGGTCGAAGCATGCTCAGCATATGTTGATGTTGACGATGCGGTGCGATATCCACTGCCATAGCCGTACCAATCTCCATACCCACCACTATTGTAATAGCCCATTCTTGCTTGTACCAATATATTATTTATGTAATACTTGGCCTGCATAAGTGCTCTTTCGTCTTTGACGTTTTTCAATTCAGATGCCACATACTGGCCATAAATATCGAACTCGTTATTTGATACCTCGTCCATTTTCTTCTTTGCACTTTTCATCATTTCGTATGCTTCGTTTAGAGTGTCGTCACCTTTCCTCTTTTTGGGGTTTGTTGGTGGTGGCGGTGGTGGTGGTGGCGGCGGTGGTGGTGGCGGTAATAAGGATGATGATGATTGTTGTGGTGGTAGTGGTGATGGTGGTGGTGGCGGCGGTGCGCTTGTCGACTGCGTTGCGACAATGCCTTCCTATAAATAAAGAACTACTTTAATTCCTATAAATTTTATTTATTTATGGTGCCACAAACTGAACAAGAATGGAAAAAGAATTAACGCGAAGAAATTAAGTGGCGAACTCAGAAAGTGGCGAACTCAGAAAGTGACGAACTCAGAAAGTGGCAATCTAAGAAAGTGACATTCTCAGAACGTGACGCTCTAAGAAAGTGGCATCCTCAGAACGTGGCATCCACAGAAAGTGGCGTCTTTAGAACGTGACCTAACCAGTACGTGACTAGTAAAGAAAATGACGTACTCCGCCTAAAGGGCAATAGTCCACCAGCATCCTCAACTGCGCATTGTTGCTGCGAACTCTGAAATAGCGATCATGCCCATTGGCTTAATTTCGATCAATAATTATGAAATTTACAAGTAACAATAAATTAAAACGAGTATAATATTTCATTTAAAGTTAGCTTACTTACATTTTCCTTTTATTTGTAGCCATGATTTTAATTTTTATTCACAAATTTTATGGGTAAGAACAAATATCTGACAAAATAAATGTCAACTTTAAAACTATGACGAAAGAATTGACTTTTCCAACTCAAAGTTTCATATTAGCTATTATATTGACAAGCCGCGACTGCTGTCTCTCGAGGCGCGAGCTATCCCGCGTGCAATCATGTGCTAGCCATGCTGGTTGTCATCCGTACAGAAAGGGTCAAGTATTATCTATGTTGGCTATATCGTTCCCTCTAGCGACAATTTGATCAGCCGTCCGTTTAAGAGTTCCTCCCACACCGTCAGGTGCTTCTTTACCGTGGACTTTTTCTGTATAATTCCATACGACTAAACGTAAACTTGGAAAGTACCAGTGCAGCTTTGCCATTATATAAAACACTACGATTTCTGTACTGGGCCGATGGTCAATCCGAACGAAGTGAATGGTAATAATTTCTGGCACTTCGGTTTCCAGAAATTTCAGGAGTGGCAATAGATGTTCCCACACTGCTACAGCATCATGTCGTAAACGTTCACTGAGTGTAGCAAATGACTGTTTAACAAATTCACCATTTTTGAGACAATAAATGACTGTGGTGTGTAGTGTAACTTGTTGTCTTTTTTTTTTTTTTTTATGCAAGACTGACCAACGTTTGACTTCAGTCGCACCTGATGGTAAGTGACGACGAGGTCGAAGGTGTAGCACGCTGGTTCAGTAACAGCCTATTCACTCTTGACTTGTCTTGAACTACCGAAATGGAAGGATTGAATTTCCGACGCATATTTAGTGTTATAATTTTCACTAAAATCGCAGTGACAGATCCATTCTTCAGATTTTAAATTTGCTTTCAATGCCATTATGTAACTATATTGATTTGTAATATTCCCACAGTGTTTCAGAAAAGGCGTCTATAGCTTCTGGAAATGTTCTATTATTTCTTTAGGATAGCCTGTTACTTTTTGCTTTATAGTTTGTATAGTGTTTTTTGTATCCCATCTTTCATGTAGGTTTTTTTTTTTACTTTCTACCAAATCCAGTAATGTGTCTCTTTGGAATTATCGAATTCTTCGTAATGTAAGTCTTGGTTTTTACATGAGTGGCACTTTCTAGATAAACAACTGATATTTTCAGGATCATAATATAAAGATTGGTGGGTGGCGGGTGGGCGGTAGGGAGTGGTTCTGATTTTATCTACTCCTAACAACTTCATAAGTTCCGAAAATAACCGACCCTCAAATTGGCGTCCTTGATCGCTAGTTAGCCTTAACGGGCAACCGTAGCGAACAATCCAGCCTTCGTAAATTGTTTTAGCCACTATCTCCGCGGTTATTTCTGTAATAGGGAATGCTTCGGGCCAACGAGTAAACCTATCTACAATTGTTAGAATTTTCAACTTTACTAGTAGAGGCATCTTGTGGGTAATGTATAGTATTAAAAAAGTCGTTCTCGCTGTGTAATTTAACATATTTTCATAATAAATTAATGCGATTTGTCTCTTTTTATCATAATGTTTAATTAAAGTTTGGTAAGCATTTTTGTAATTATCATGACATAGTGGAAAACTTACTTTTTATTAAGTCATATGCGCACACTTGATATAAGATAATGTAGTTACTCGACATTACTTATGGAATCACGACAATGAATAATCGAATCAAAAAGTTCTTTGAATGAGACCCTTTTCAAGTTTTCCGTCAAAAGGTTTGATGGTTATTTTGGGTAATTTCGCTAAATGGTTATCTAATTGTTGAGGTTGAGATTTACACTTCGATTTCCTATCATTATCAGTTGCGGCATGTCCCCTTAACCTTAACTTAACAGATTTTAAACAATTTTCAAATTCCCTGGTTACCTCATATGCACTGCGCAGGTGTAAGCGGCCTTAAAACGCGGAGTTGCGCATCGTGGAAGTCTTTTTCCAACTCTTTTAAGTCGGCTTCGTTATAACCCTTAAGGTCCGAACTTTCTATATCTTCCAACCTAATAATTGCATATGACCGTGCAATACGATATAAATCGACAGTTGCAGGTTCAATTTCACTGTCACCATGTACACTCATTTTGAACACTTAGCACTTACAAATATACGTTCACTTCTTACGAAAACAAAACAATTTTTAAGTGTTTGAAAATGTAAACAAACTCCAAAATCTAAACTTAACCTTCAATTCAAACAAATTACTCAAACAAGATAAAGTATAAACGTCAATTGCCTAGTCCGATTCACGTAACGCTCGATAAATATGATTTTAATACGAGTGTGGATTTTGAACATACGAAAAAAATCTTACCCTCTAATTTGGTGGGAAAACGATACGACAAATTTTACACCAAAATTATATACGGAATTACTTTAACGATAAAACGAATTATCCACACGCTCGCTATACAAGATCCGGCTAGAAGGACCAAAATAATGTACGATATACTAGTGGACTGTAATTTTGATTTGGAAATATTTGGAATTCTAAAGGGAATTAAACTGCTAGTCGACACAAATAAATAAAAATGTTATAGGCCTTGTGAATTGAACTGAGGGCACTGACCTGGGTCGGAAGGTGTGTATGCTCCTTCTTCAGGTGGCGCAGGGTCCTAGAGACCAGCTCGTGCACACTTACCAGCTCCAAGAGTACCTGGCACCTGAATATGTCGACACTCCGATGTCCCCTCGTCCGACTCTAAGGCACAACACTTTATTTAAGGTTTTGAGACAATAAATATACTAAATTACGATTATTTGCAACTGTAGTGCAAATATTTCTCAAAAGCTAACCATTTAGGTGCTTCCAATCAGAGCTTCTGGGCAAGAGAGGGTAATCAAGAAATAGTGTTGCTACACGCGAAAAAAAAATACTTTTTTTTTCTTAACAGTAAGTATACATTAATTTTTAAAGGCACTGGTTAGTATAGTATGTCTTTTTGGGCCTTTAGCATTTCTATTGAGTTTGTAGAATTAATCGAATTATAAATAAGCGTTATTGATCCTTTAATGTATCCCCTCCCTGCTGCGAGTTCTGCGAGACTTACTTTTTTTAAGTGCAAAGTTTGCATATTTATGCCTGTTTTTCTATGACTTTCAAAAACAGGTGAAGATTGAAACATTAATATTTCAATGTTACCCCATCGAAATTGGTTGGGTAAAGATGGAAACTCTCATAAATTTGAATATATGATTAATAGCTACAGCTAGCATTCGTAAATAAATATAAAATCTCAAATAACACATAAATAGTCAGTCATTTATACTCACCTTATTAATCAAGTTATGAAACATGGGGGTAAGATTGAAAATCGACGAGTTCACCAGGAAATGTTGACCTTCACAAAAGAGCACATAACACGCATCTACTCACTCCGAGCGGTCACTGACGACTTAGCGGCGCGGCGGATCGTAACAAAATGGTGGTTTAAAGAATGATACCAGCACAAAAAAAAAACAAATAAGGAGTTATGTGAGACTTTTAATCTTTCCCCTTTTTTCATCTTCTCCCACCCTACCTTACAGCTAATAGGGGCGCCAGAAGCAAAGAATAATGTGATTACCATAAACCCTAAATTAGCTGAGTTGTGGAGTAACACCATCAGAACAGGTTTAGATAAAGAATTGAAGAATAAGATAGAAGGGAAAATTTCGTCAGTTGAAAACCGTGTATTGGAAGCTCCAAGACTAAATTATGTAATAAAAATATTATTAAATAAGAATGCTAAAACTCGTGACGAAAAACTGAGTGAAAAACAAAATCAGATTGGACTAGTGATGGCAAATTTAAATAGTATTTTGAAAAAGCTGATAGATAAAAAAGATACAGACAATATTGAACCTTTGAGCGATTCCATAAGACTATTAGCCGTCGTTATTATGGAGTCGGAAACAGGGAAAGCTGTAATCTTACCAGGGCTGAATAACAATCTTAAGGATTCATTAGAAAAAACTAGCATGGGAACTTTCTATTTGATACTGATCTTCATGAGGTGATCAAAAAGTCAAAAATATAGACAAATCTATGAAGGATTTACAAAATAAAACTTAAATCAATAAAATTTTTAACCATTGGGGCCGAAGGAATTATTTACAAAAAAATCAGAAACTATCAAAGGAACTACTACCAATCCGGAGCAGGGACAACAGCTGCAGCAGCCGCTCCTCCAGCCCGGAGACCTCAATCTCAATGGTCGCCTCGTCGTCCAGCTAGAGGCAGGCGTCACCAGCGGCATGCATCCAGCAAGAAGTAGCAGAGGTATGTGTGGCTGGTCGATTGACACTTTTATGATGTGTGGGCCAAGCAACAAAACAGTTTTGAATTGGGTTCATAGTGGTTACCTCTATTCAATATCAACACTTCATCAGATAAGCATACCTAAAAATAAGAATTTTACTTCAAAAGAAAAATCAATTATTCAATACTTATCGAAAATATGTTTTTGTACTTAAACCTGATGGAAGTGTTCGTTTTATTAAATTTGAAAGCATTTAACAATCATGTGCACACATATCACTTTAAGATGGAGGATATCAGGACAGCAATAAAATTAATAAATAGACAAACCTAGCTTGCTTTCTTAGATCTTCAGGATGCATATTTCTGTTGGAAAGTTATATGAATTTCAAGTACTCCCTTTCGTATTTTCTCAGCACCTCAGTGTTTACGAAGTTAATGAAGCCCATTACTACCCATTTTAGAGAAATGGGTTTATTTTCAGTCAATTATCTCGATGATTTTTTATTTATTGGAAATTAAAAAAAGGAATGTTATGAAAATGTGCATACTAGCAAAAAAATACTAGAATCATTGGGATTTATTATAAATGAAAAGAAAAGTAATTTACTTCCGTCGCAAAAATGCAATTTTTTAGGTCTGGTTTTAGCTATAATTATGCTGTTCCAATACCTGACGAAAAACGCACTAATATACATAATATGATAAAATCTTTCCTGTAACTCAAACGTACAACTATACGGTCTTTTGCATCCCTAATCTACTCTAATATCTA
The DNA here is from genome assembly GCA_022674325.2 of Grapholita molesta. Lineage (NCBI taxonomy): Eukaryota > Metazoa > Arthropoda > Insecta > Lepidoptera > Tortricidae > Grapholita > Grapholita molesta. Next base: position 411,797 of record CP053133.2, on the reverse strand, counting down.
TTTGTCCTGCTGTGCCATATGGGTTAATGTTAATGCATACAAAACGATTAGAACGACATAACTCAGTCGCGCGTCGGTGCGCGACGGGCCGGCGACGCGATCGGCGAACCGAACGGACACTAAGCACTCTTAGTGCTTGAAAATGGAGGCCTCCGAAACATGTTGCGCGAGTGACTACATAAACGTGAGTAGAACCGTGTTTATCGTTAATAATTATATTATGTCTCACGAAAGTTTAAATACAACTGTCTGAAGGTTATTTGTGGAAAAAGAAGTGAATGTATTGAGACAAGAAGGGAAAGAATACATGAGATTACAGATAGAAATGTACAGATAGGTATTAGATCAATTCCCCCATCTGAAGAACACCTGTTCGAACAACGAGGATTATCTCAATTAGTACAGTCACTTGGAGGTCCTGCGGCTTGGCTCAACCCACCCTTGGCGCTTGCAGTACAAAATAAAAAGCCACCTCTGAAGAGAAAGAATATGTCTACTGAATCAGGTCAACAGCAGGAAAGCCATCACTATAAGAAGCCCAGAAAGTTTTTTCGCAAAGACAACTATGAAAAAGGAAAGGGAAGGGGAAAAAAGTCCAACTTCCGCTCTCATCAGCAAGCCCATTCCTCCAAAGACAAATGACTGTATGGCAGCATTCAGTGGGGGCTGCCTAGCAAGATTTCGGGAAAGGTGGAAGGAGTTGGGAGCCACCAAATTTGTACTGAAAGCGATAACAGCCTCACGAATTCCATTCATAAAAAAGCCTCCACTGATATACCCATCTCAGGCTGTTCTTCAGAGATTTGCCACCAAACCATCACACCAGATGTCAGAAGAAATAAAAAAGTTAAAAGATTTAAGAGTTTTAAAAGTAAGACCCAATCCTGTTGCCCCGTGCTACCTATCAAAGATGTTTCTGGTGAAAAAGAGCGATGGGGGGTCAAGGCCAATCTTCGACCTCCGAGGATTGAACAGGTTTGTACTGACCAAACATTTTCACCTGATTTCTCATACCTCAGTACCAGACTTTCTGCAACCAGAGGATTGGCTTATAAAGGTAGATATTTCACAGGCATACCTTCATGTACCAGTGGCCCCGTCGCATCAACCATTTTTATGCGTAAGCTATTTAGGAGAGATCCTCTAAATGACATGCCTTCTTTTTGGCCTGTCGTCAGCACCTCGACTATTCGACCCGAGTATGTCCTTAAACTACGTCCAACAATGAGAGGTAGGGCACAGCGATGACCATCACGCTTGAATCTGGGGCAGCCCAACTGGGGAAGTACCTCCTCCTTACAGAAGACCACAGCCATAATTTCAGGTATCTTGTGTTCCTGATGGCGAGTAAGGTTCCCAGAGCTCCAACCCCGGCCGGCCAAAAGGCCGGCAACGCGCTTTTATGACTCCCCTGATGTTGCGGGTGCCATGGGCGACGGTAATTGCTTATCACCAGGCAATCCGTCTGCTCGTTTGCCGCCTATGTCATAAAAAAAAAGGAATACCCTGCTGGGTTGCGGAGACCCGACGCAGAAGAGGTTGTCGAGTGCTAGTTTGACCTGACCAACTGGACCAGACCTGGACGACTTCCTCTTGGCCCATTAGGCCATCAAGATCGGACTATATTGTCCCTCCAAGCCACGGAGGCTGTAGAACTTGGCTGGCAGGTCAACGTCCAGGTAGTACCTACGGCACTTCGAGGTCTACAAGTCCGTACATAAGAGCAAGCTGCTGGTGTATAATCCTGGCTACAAGGTTATGTCTGTGCAGGTACTCGCCGTTAGCAAGATGAGAAATTTTATGTTATTTTCTTTTCATTGCATTTGTTTTTGTTTATTTACGTGATATACTTCATTCGGTGCTTGTTTATTTTTAAAAAAGTGTTGGTATATTTAAATCATGACACCTGGAGACCTTATATATCTCTAAGGTTTATTTGTAATAAGCATGTATTTATATTTTTGTATATATTTTGAAACCAAAATAACTATAAAAATATTTTTTTTTAACTTTTGATATTGTAATTTGAAAATTAGAGTAAAGGACACAATTCAGATAAAAAGCATATCAAACGTTTTGTTAACTATAACTACGTTCTTAGTAGTCTGATTTGGACTTGTAAGTACTTAATTCTTTTTATTTTTTCTTTGGCCGTAAATTTTTATAATTGTTGGATATGTTTTCTTATAGAATAACGAATTTTTATGTATATATATCTTTTGTAATACTGTTTTGAAAAAATAAGTCCCGCCGAGTTTCTTGCCGGTCATGAAAGTCAACATGCTTCTCGGGTCAGAGGTGTAGGGTTAGAACCGGTGTAGTTTTTATTTTTCTTCTTTTGTATACTCAAAGTGTAAAAGTGCTCTTTTGGCCTACTTACTGAATAAAGTTTGAGTTTGAGAACAACCGGAAATTATATGCCTGAGTGACTTCCAGACGGCGGCATACAAGAAATGTCGACCGTACCGTCCTTCAGGATAAAATTATTTATATTTATTAGTAAAAACATAGATACAATATATGGTACTCGTACGTTTATTGCATGTGTGATAAGCCGACAATGGCGAGTTATAACAATGCAAAAAATAGATTATATCGACGGAATACTGTCATGCTATTGACATATTAAAATACATTTTATCGCTGCCCGCAGTGTGCTATAGGCGTCTGAAATGTTTATACATATCATAATTAGTGGGGTGATTCTAATATATGGCATTATGGGTGAAAACATGTTGGTAAGTGGGACATAAGAGTATTTACTATTGATACCTATAGATAGGTATTATAAATATTATAGGATATTCTTACTTAATTCATCTGAGCCCCAGGGTAAGCTCAAGGGGGCTCAACACACGCAAAAAGTACGGAATCGCAGTGGAGTGCCGTTAATGTCATCGCATACTCTACACACCGCCGATCAAAATACGACTACGATACGACTGCTTTTTTTTTATGACATAGGCGGCAAACGAGCAGACGGATTGCCTGGTGGTAAGCAATTACCGTCGCCCATGGGTACCCGCAACACCAGGGGAGTCACAAGCGCGTTGCCGGCCTTTAAGGGGGGGTTGGAGCTCTGGGAACCTTACTTACCATCAGGAACACAACACTACATACCTGAAAGGTAGCAGTGCTATTATGGCTATGGTCTTCTGTAAGGAGGAGGTACTTCCCCAGTTGGGCTGCCCCAGATTCAAGCGTGATGGTCATCGCTGTGCCCTACCTCTTATTGTTGGACGTAGTTTAAGGACATACCCAGGTCCAAAAGCTTTTTGGAGCAGCTTAATTTACGGTATCTACACCTGCATATTTTGAGCAACAAGTGTAAGTTGAGCACGAGCAGAGACGTGCCGTAGCACGTCACTGCGATTTCGTACCGTTTGCGTATCTTGAGCAGTGGTGTCTCTGTCACTCTCATGATGCCTTAATTGCAGTAAAAGAGGAAGATGCTCGAAATATAAGAATTTCGATGTTCGCGGTACCGGGCCCCCCTACACTACATTAGACATTATACAGATTACGTTTTTTATTTTTCTAACGGATTTTACTCTAAAAGATCTTGCCGTGTACGCAGCGGAAAGCGACTTGTTGCCATTTCAGGGCCCGGGCACGTGGTCGATACTCAACGTGCAAGAGTGCAAGAGGGACGGCGAGATGCCCTGGCAGGTGCGCGTGCGCCGCCACAAGCTCAACCGGACGCATGACGCGTTTAACGGCAACGTCTCCTTGACTGATGACCTTGACGAATCGTATGGTGTGAGTGAGAACCTTTTACTTTTTTTACACCATTAATTGTTACTAATTTTGCATTGTTATTATGCTTTTTTTTTCTTGCTGATTTCTTCAGTTTTAATAACTTCGAATTAACTAGAGACACGTTAGAGCCTGGGTCACATATACCCAATACTTCTAACTTATAGTTAAATATTAGTTTGACTTTAATCAATGGTGTGTAATTATGCGTATTTTTGGTCATCGTCACTCAATTCAAAATCTAGCGTGAAATTGTTCCCCTGTTTGCTTAAACCATCATTTTTCTTCGGAGTGGAAACGTGCACCTTTGTTTAACTTTTCACATATTTTGCAAGGTTTGATCTTATCTGTTCCTATTTTCGTGTCAAGTGTTTCTTTTCGATTTATAGTAAGTCTTCTTATTAATTGTATGTTCATATTTTCCAAGTTCATTGTAAAGACTTGTAGTGGAAGTTATTTTTCCCTTTTCAAACTTGTCCATTATGAAATCTGGTAAGCCCATTACGATGAGATGAATCATTGTCTGTGAGTCAGTCTGTTTATTAACCTCTAGGAGTAGTCTTTCCTTCTTAGTGGCATATTCTATTAGCGAGTCCGCTTGGTATTTAAATGTGAATGCGTATTTAATCTGCGACCAACCTTTATTTCCATATGACTCGCACAGATTATTTTTCCAAATTGTCCAGTCTGAATCTATAGTAAATTTTATTACCATGCTGTTGTACCAATCTAGGCACTGTTTATCCATTAGGTGTTTTATTATTTTTTTAGTATCCTGCACCATTTCAAACCTTTTACATTCATTCTCAAATTATTTTTCAAGGTTGACCGGCAATCTACAGATTTTAATGTAATTAATAACACACTAGCTGATGTTCTCAACTGGTTTACTACTAACAATCTGTTACTTAATCCTAAGAAAACAAAATGTGTTAGATTTGCTTTGCCGATTGTTACACCGGTGGATACTAGAATACTTTTAAATAATTAATGCTTAGAGATAGTAGATAAAACATTGTTCCTTGGTTTAACATTGGACAAAAGTCTACAGTGGAGTCCTCATATAACAAATCTCGCACATATATTAAGTTCGGCCGCTTTCGCCGTTAGGAGAGACAACTGTCGAATATTGAGACAGCTCGATTAGTTTATCATAGTTATTTCCATAGTGTAATGTCATATGGTATTCTGGTTTGGGGCAAAGCAGCTGACATACAGACTATATTTGTATTACAAAAAAGAGCCATTCGTTTTATGTATATTTAAAAGCAGGTGCATCTGTTAGAAAGCTTATTAAAGAAATTAATATATTAACTGTAGCTTGCCAATATATATATGAAAATATTATGTACTTTATTAAAAACCTTAAGCTGTTTACCAAAAATAGTGACATCCCTATAATACTAGAAATAAGAATAAGCTTGCTACCAGAAAGTGTCGTGTGCGTAAAGTGTATAAATCATTTTTTGGGCAATGTATTCATTTATATAACCAGTTACCTTAAAATTACTCTTCCCAGTACTTAAGAATTACTTAAAAAAGTCTTTGATGTCTAAGGGCTATTACAGAGTAGAGGATTATTTGACAGACAAACATGCATGGCCCAAACCAGAAACTAACTAAACCGCCTAGCAATTAATTCAACAATAGTATGTACTGCTAGACCATGTAAATGACACAGTTCAGGTAAGAAAGCATATTAAAGTATGTGTATTTTGTGTAGTCAAATTTGTTTATACATTATTATTTTTACTTTTATATTTTAGTAGTTTCAGTTATATCTTGTAATAAACTGTTTGGTATGTTTTCTTATTGGACTACGCATAATTATGTAAGTACTTTCAGATTTGATGTATCACTGTATTGAAAAAATAAGTCCCGCCGTAGTTTCTTGCCGGTATCTTCTCGGGTCAGAGGTGTAGGGTTCGAACCGGTGTAGATTTTTCTTTGACGTTCATAAGTGCATGTAATGTGCCTAAATTTAAAAATAAAGATCTTTTATCTTTTTTCTTTAATCCACTGCTCAACGTTTGTTGTTTTTCCAGAAAATTTCTCGATTAAAAACGTTCAGCTATTTTTCCTAAGTTCTTATTTAATGGTTCTGTATTGTTTTTACTATTATTTGCGTATTTCGTTTCACATATAATTTCCTCCAAATATTGATCATCAAACTGCACATTTTCACCTTCGTCCAAGTAAATTTTTTTTTACTCTTCAGTTAGCGAGATCCATAATTTCCTTGTTTGATGCCTTTTTTTAATGTGTTTTTTAGTTTTGTGAATACATCCGTAGTTGTAATAGCAGTGTGTTTACTAGTAGGTTTGAGATCGTCAAGAACTTCAAACACGCGACCATCAGGCACCTCTATGAAAGTTATGCACACTATATTTGTTTTTCCTTCGGGGCCCGTCGCTCGTACCTCGAACGTAAATCTTCACTTTTCCAGGTTTTTGTATTTACTAGAAATGTCGTTTTATAAAACTATTCTCAAAGATTGATAGGAATCCACCAAAATAAACACAATGTGTTGCACTGAAAACAAAGATTCTATTTAACCAAAAGTTTACATTTAGAAACTAAACTACTAAAAACATACCTGAAAACAAAGAAACGACATTCAAAGTCTATTAATTTGCATGTCGATTCCCACTTTTATATTTGAACTTATTTACTTTGTTGTAATTTCACTCTCCGGTTTTATAACCTCACCACAGCACAATTCGCCATTTTTATTTATCCAAAACACATCCTGTTTTACCGACAGTGCAGCGATGACATATGAGCGCCATCTGTCTGTCCTTATAAGTAAACTTCTACTTTACCGACCGAGTTGTGCACTGTAGACCATTCAAAGAAATCTAATTTCTTTATACATATACAATGTCTTGTTCAAATGTGAAAGAAAGATTTTTAAATCAGACTGCGTAGGTATTCGATAGTAAATCGATGTACGAAACCTTGCAGGCTTATTAATTAGGCTTCGAAATTTGTGAATAATCCTTTACGAGAACCTGAAAAAAGAACATTTATTTTTTAAACTGTAGGTATCTCGATTTATAGTCCACTTGTAATAAGTAGAAAACTCTGTATATAAAATGGTATTTACACACACTTAAATTTCTTGAGGGATTCCATGTTTTAAAGGCGTTTATTTGTGTGAAGAGTTCAAATATATGTTCCTGAGTCATAGGTCTTTTTATGTTAAAAATATTTGTATATTATATATTTATATATACCTTTGTCTGAGTACCCACAACATGAATCTTCTTGAACTTACCGTGGGGCTCAGTAAATTTGTGTAAGTATTTCCTGTAATATGTATTTATTTATACATTTTATTACAAGTTTTTACCATGTTTAGGGCCGTGTAGAAGTATGCAAGATGGTGGTCGGAGGATGCAAGCCTTTTGTGACTCGAAAGACAAATTGTTTGGCTGAGACGGTTCACAAATATGGCAAAGAGAGCGCGACTAGAATCTTCGCGTTTGTTGGGATAAACCCGCCGACATTCCCGGTGCCGAAAGTAAGTGGTATATATGATTAGTTTTGAAATATATTTCCCACTCTCACTACTGGAAATTATAATTATTGCGGCGTTTGGGGTTGAAACCCTGGGGCCATGGGGCCCAAATGCGCGACGTCTCTACAAAGACATTGCGTCGCGCCTTATTGAGGCTTCTGGTGACCAGAGGGCTGGTCACTATTTCCAAGTGCAAAGTTACCAGTGCAATAAGCGGCAAGTAAACAAATATTACATCCCTTAACGACAGTAACTTTATGCGCGGTTATAAAAAGTTATAAGTTTTTACAGGAAATGTCTACGAACCCTAGTGAAAATCAATATCACACAGAGTTTGTATGTGAAAAACAGTTTAATGTAACTATTGTGTATTATAATGGCAGATAGGATAAAGAAGAACCCCTTAGGACTCGTGATAGGATTCATAGGATTGAAGAAACTATCAGGGCTACCTAATAATTTATATTATTTAGCTCCAGTGTTAAAGGCACCACGGACAAATTAACAGTACTATTATGAAAATAAAACCTGACGAAGGTTGGTACTTGGTAGTCAAAAATATTTGATTAAAAAGACCAAGTCAGTTTCTAACCTCATTGTGAAAGTGATTTCTATGAATGAATAAATCACATACTTAACCTCGTAACGCCCTGTGTGCATTACAATGTACATTCCCTTTCAATGGAGTTGAAATCTTTTACAAAAGAAAATAGGGTAGAACTTTTGTTTCATTAGTTTTCGTACAAAAGAAAATGGAACCCAATTCACTGCATAGTAAGGTTGGTTTTAACTATTAAATATTTTAGTATGGTGGGCGTTACGAGGTTAAAACATGTCATCAGTTTACTGGACATGGCAATGGGTCCCTAATTTATTTAAATCATGTTTATTTTTGTGAGTCATACAGTTAAAGAGGCTTAACGCTGGCTTTCTAGCCAAACTGTTTAGCGAAGTGTTTTGCGAAACCATATATGAATTAATATATGTATACTGACTAGAATAGCACCATCCCATCTCCCGCGGGTGTCGTAAAAGGCGACAAAGGGATAGAACCGACGGATGGGCCTAAATCCCAATCTAAAGCTACTGCGGTCGCCAACCCGCCTGCCAAGCCTGGCGACTATGGCAACTACCCCTCAACATTTCATTTCATTTCATTTATTCAAATAAGTTAATATGACATAACAGTAAAACCAATGCGTCATATAACTAAATACATATATAACATAAAAAAGCAAATACAAAATTTAATAAAACTATCTATATTTTGGCAACGCAGCAGTGGGGCTTTGTTGCACAGATAGTACTGGAACTGGAGTAGGATTCGGCAGATTGCCCCGGAACCTCCGAAACACTACCCCCTTCGGCCAGAAGTCCGCGCTTCCAATGGTGTCCAGAAGCGACCGCGGCACGCGCACCACAAACGAGCTGAAGTGCACGTAATGTCGGGCCCGCAGCTGTTGCACCGTCAGCGTGAAGCCAGTCCTCCGGCGAACGTACTCCACCACATCATCAGCCACGGCGGAGTAATGCAGGCGTGATACGTAGAGCGCCCTGCTCGGTATGGCAACTCGTAGCCCAGTGTTAGCCGGCTCCGCAGTGCCACACAGAGTCTTGCGAGGAGCCCTTCGCGTCCTAGACTTTTTTCCACCAGCGTGAATCCTCCTTACCCACACTGGCATGGGATTTCCCCGTAATGGGACCCCGAGCAGCACGCGCCTGAGAAGGCACGTTCACCCGGTCAGCTGCAACAGGCTTGCCGGCGACGTCAGCATAAGCACGCTGACGCGACTTAGACGAGGCAGGAGGAGGCCCCGCGCGCAGGGGGTGCGCGGGGGGTGAGGCGGCGCGTGCGGCACCATTCAGTGTCAGCAACGCGCAGACTTGCAGACTCGGCATTATTTTCAATAAAACCAGGTCGGCCGTCGCTCTTGAAATTTGATGCTACCGACCGAGTTGGGGCATTTCGCAAACAAGTAACTTCCTTGCGTAACTCGGCAATAGTGACTTGGGCTGCTTCAAATTTCAAGAGAACTTCAGCGAAACATGCTTTTAGGGCCACAAACTCCTTCTGCAGGCTTCGCACGTCGACGTCATCAAGAACTTGGGGCGGCACGAAAGAGGCTTCTGCCGTCACGAACTCCGGAATCCGGTCTCGTTTCTCCTTCAGGAGATTCACAATATCCACGTAGGATTTGTCTCCAACCTCATCCCCACTCACGTAAGGTGCATAATACATGTCATATCTGTGGGAGGCCTATGTCCAGTATTTACGGCTGAAGTGTATATGTAGGTTTTTTTTCTTATTGTTCAATAGTGTAAAAGCAACGTATTTGGCCATGATTTTTATTTTTAATGTTTTTTCTAGTGTATTTGGTGCCGAATAATAAAGTTTTATCGTCATTTCCATCCTCCCAAATTAAAAGATTCCATGCACATATGTTGCTAAGCGTATATGTTGCTTGATAGTATAAACATTTACAGGGAGAGTACCACGTAGAGAACTACATAGCAAATATGAGTAATGTGCTGAAGCAGTGTGTGTACGGGGAGTTCATGGCGGACTGTTATATCGTGAAGGAGGGCGCCGACGTGGCCTGCATGCAGCTGTACGTTAAATACGAACCTGCTCACTATGTCAACGACGAATAAAATTACCTTAGTTGTTGATATTTTACTTTATTTTCAAATAAATATACAAGTTATACAGTTAGTTACAAACGGATAAACTCACGTGTAATTATGTCGCACTAGGCGACATGTTTCGGGTAAGCTCTGGTACCCATCTTCAAGCCGAGTCAGGACACACCGATCGCGTTGAGGGTGTATCGCTCACAGCAGTCCACTGCCGGTTTTAATTGCCGGTTGTAACAACAGTTTTAATTGTATCAAGAAATACAGTATTATAAAAAAATCACACTATACAATCTTCTCCCATCACATAAATAAATAAATAATAAATATTTCGGGACAATCTGATAGTAATTGACCTAGTCCTACGGTAAGCTCAGGAAGGCTTGTGTTGTAGGGACTAGACGACGATATATATAATAGATTGATACATATAAATACTTAAATACATAGAAAACACCCATGACGCAGGAACAAATATCTGTGCTCATCACACAAATAAATGCCCTGACTGGGAATCGAACCCAGCACCATCGGCTTCATTCGGTCACTACCCACTAGGCCAGACCGGTCGTCAATCACATGTGACGAGTTTAATATATTTAAAATTTAAAAATAGGCTTAAAAAAATCTTCCATTGTAATCCATTTTACTCCATTAATGAATATACGGATATAATAAAAAAAATTGTCCTCATACTAGAATGATTGTGTATAATTAATTATAAGTAATGTAATGTGTTATAAATTTTGACTTTATTGATAAATTGAATTATATAACCGTATTGATTGACATTGAATGTAATATGACTTGCTAAATGTAACGTAATTTGTTACTTGGCCAAATAAAGAACTAGAACTTGATTTATCATTGTTGTTGCGCAGCTTGCCTTGATACTTCTTATTTTTACAATCTGGACTTTTATGATCATATCTATTGCAGGAAAAACAGCGTGGTCCTTTTGAAAAGCTTTTGTTATGCGGAAACTTCTGACTTGTTGCAAAAGCGGTTGTGTCGCTTGATTGCATGATATTTTGTAGGATTTTAGATTTCACTGCATCATAACTTATTTTCATACCGGAGCTTTCTATCGCAATAATCATTGGCAAGTATAGCTAATGTAAATTAAATATTAACACGGCTCTACTCACGTTAAATTTAGTCACTCGCGCGACATGTTTCGGAGAACATAGGCCTCCATTATCAAGCACTAAGAGTGCTGAGTGTTCGTTCGATTCGGCGATCGCGTCGCCGGCCCGTCGCGCACTAACGTGCGCCGCTCTTCGCGTCGTGTTAATGTTTAATTTATCTGATATGTCTCACGAAAGTTTAAATACAAATATAGCCAATGTTTCTGAATTTTGTGTGCAGTAGTCATGATCTTGCTTACATATTCTTAAACATTCAAACTGCCTGCCAGTGTGGTATTACTTAGGTCACGCAGCAGACCGACTCGGTGTGTAAGCCCGGAGTCGTCAAAAGCGCGGGACAAATTCGTCCATACTTCTTTAGCGGTAAGTTCTTCTTGCACGTGGACGTAATTGAGTGCATCCACCACTAATATTAATTTTGGCCTTGCCTTTTTGTCCTTTTTAGTGTCGGGACTCAGGAGCCAGCGGCGTAGCGTATGTGTTTGCCGCCCGGGGCCGACTAAGTATTTGCCGCCCTTTTCGTTCTCCACATTCGTTTTTGGCATACTACGTCGGAAGCAAACAAGTCTAGAGCCCGCCTGAACAATCAGCAAAGATAAAGTCATTGCCATTGCTTATGGACGCCTGTGACTCCTGAGGACTCACACGCGCGTAGCCTACCCTTTAAGGATCTGAGCACTCTGGCAGCCTTACTCATCAGTAAAAACACAGCAGTAAGAGTATAATCGACATTAATTATTAGACAAGACAGACTGACCACTAGACCACAGTAACATAAAAACAAAACAACTACTACGTATGTTTCAATCAAACCATTGCGGGTTCCTGCTATATCATCACGGTTAAACTTGCCGTAACTCAAATAAAAATCACATAGTGACAATTCTTAAACTTTCTTTATTTTTAAAATTTCACTTTTGTGCTTTTTTTGTAGCAAAATCTCTAATACATGAATCAAAATCAATATTTATTTGGTGTTCTATTGTTAATATAGCAAGATTGCACAGTCTTAGCTCGGACATTGTAGAGCGTAGGTAGTTTTTAATTAATTTTAATTTAGAAAAACTACTTTCGCAACTGGCGTTGCTAATGGCTGCTGTCAAAAAAATCCTTAACATTATAAAAATGTTAGGTCAGCCCTCTTCCAGCCTTGCCTCCACTATATATTTTAGTAGGTCTAACGAACTGGACTTCATAAGTTCTATTTTTTTCCGTGTTAGATGCTGATACGAAAACCCGGAGACGATCACGCTCAAGTAAAAAATCTTCGCAATTAATGTCTCCGGGGGCTCTATCAAGGTTGATGTCGCCGTCGCCAAATAACGTTTCAGGTTTTAAAAATCCATATTTGTCAGCCAGATCATGCAACTGCAAGAATCTTTGTTTAATTTCAGCTATCACTCGGTCTATAGAAGCAAACATTTTTCGACGTAAGTCTGCTTCATAAGATATACCGACATCTTTGCTACCATCACCATAAATGTGTTTTCGTCTTGTTTGTCTTGGGGGCTCGCAAGAAATTCCAAGTTCTTCACATTGAATTATAGCGTATGCCACAGCTCCGTTTACGAATTGTTCCCGTTTTGTTTCACAGACTGCGAGTAAGGCACTTACTTTGTTAATATTTCTGACATATCCTGCTTCCCAAAGGTTGTCTGGAAGAGATCGCTTTTTAGCGATAAGACCGCCTGTTGTTAACTTATTTTCTTTCTGTGTGATTTCTGTAGCTGCTTGTTTTGCTTGTTGGTGCAATAAAGAAAATTTACTTACTTACTTACTTACTTTTTGTGCACTCTGGTTTCGGTTCTGCCCAGTACAGTTATCTGACCAAAACCTAAACTCCTCAACACCTCTCTGAACATGCGTTTCTATATAGTCCAATAAACAACTGCTTACTTCGTTTGATCCCCTTCCAGCCACAGTCTCATCCCACATGTAGCAAACAGATTTTTTAGTACCCATATCAAATACTGTAAAGTTAAGACACGCCAATTTTCGCTTGTAATACAGAAGGCTTACTTCAGCATGGGGACAGACCAATATTTTCTCAAAATCAAAAACTGCAGCCAAAATCTTACCATTAGGTTCAGTTGCTTCCTTCTTGTCTTTTTCCTATTTTTCACGTGCTATACGTTTATTTTCAAGATGTCGGTTCTGAGCAGAAATTTCGTTGACAGTAGGATTTTTTTTATTTTTGAAAACATGACAGATTTTACACTGGTCTTTTTTTGGGATAAAACGCCCTAAATTAAACTTGTCCCGTACAATCTCTCTGTATTGTCTATAGTAGGGTGATAGTTGGCGCTCCCTCTAAATACATTTTTTTTGATTTTTTTTCGTAGATTTTGCGATTCTACTGGGGCTAACGCATTAACATTTCAATATTCAGTCCTTTAGTTTGCAAATAATTTTGAGTATCATTAACTTCACAGAGTATTGGCTGCCAAAGGCCTAAAAAACATAAGAAAGAAAATGATTGCATCGCTACTAATAAACTGCCAGCGTCCGTTCTCGTGTTTAGGCTTTCTTCTGGAGCTGTTAAACTTTCTATAGCAGTTAACGTTTCTTTATAATGTTTTCTCATGTAGTTTACAGCATAACCTCTAGCGCTCCAACGTGTGTCTTGTATCCATTTGAAAGTTTTCCCGTAGATGCAAGAAGAACTTCCCACCGATGCGTCGACATAGCAAAAAACGCATAACATCGTTCAAGCGTACCAAAAAACGTAACCGAATTCACTTCCACGGAGGCTGCATGTACGCAAACCGGGTTTAAAGTATGGTTAGAACAAGGAACGAAATCGGCATTAGGATTTATGTTTTTTATTCTTTGCTGTACCCCTGTGTGGCATCCAGCCATCGTAGCAGCATTATCATATGCTTGTCCTCGACAGTTCTTAATATCCAGCCCATCCGCCTCAAGCTTGCTAAGTATCAAGTTACTGATTCCCTCCGCGTTTTTCGTTTTTATTTCGACAAAATCTATAAAAGATTCTTCTATTTTCACCTCGTGATTTTCAATTACGACGTAACGTAATACTTGGCTCGTCTGGTCTATGTGGGAAACATCTGGGGTATTGTCAAAAATTATGAAGTAATACTTAACCCTTCGGATGCCAGATATAATTTCTTGACGAACTCATATTTCAGGTGACATATAGGTAACTGAAATATTTTTACTCATTTTTATTCTTACTAAATGTTCTCTGAGTACAGGATCGTATTTACCCAGCAATTGCACTAATTCTAAAAAGTTGCCCCTATTGGCACGGTCGTCGTCTTCTCTGTGACCACGAAAAGCTAAATTTTGTTTTGCCAGAAATCGTATTATATCAAACATTCTTGTAAGCAATTCATGCCATTTTTTACTTTTTTTTGTCACTTCTTCTTGTTCTTTCTGGTCAATCAAGGTAAGTGTTATCTGATTAGTCGAATACCTGTCCATAATGCTACTTAATAATTTTACTATGTATTTTCATCTGGGTTTAGCATTACAATGAGATTGAAAACATTCAAGTCCCCGCTTGTATTTCAAGGTTATATTTTGTCTATTGTAACGAGTGTTTTTAGGCAAAGCGGGTAGGGCAAAGTGGGTAGCCACCCGCTTTACCCTGGCATGTACCTACGTCCTGCTTTGCCCGAGCACCAGATTGAATACTGCCATTTTATTTTATTTTAGATGGTGAACAATTACCTACAAGCGCAAGACCAGTCAAGCATCATGGGACGAGGACGCAATGAAGCAATATAAGTATTAACGTGGAAGAATGGAAGTACATTTTGTTACATTTTTTATTGAATAGAAGAAAAGCAAGAATCCATGTTGACAATTAGTTAAAGAGACTTATTTTATTTACTTACTTATATGTGTTAAAATAGTGTGACTATTTAGTAATTACTTTTTGTCAATGATTAGATGATACTATGTTGTTAATTCTTATTGAAGTTTAATTAAACAGATACGTTTACTGTTGCTACATTTGTATTGATTTTAAGAGCTCTAAAATAACTCTTAAGACTGTGCATCAGACTCACTAATAATAGATATTAGTGATATTTAAGAAAGTTACTTAATTTTGTTGATGATACATGTTCAAACTCCAAAGTTTAATGAAAAATTTCAAAAGTATAGGTTAGTACATTTTATTCTTATTAAACTTTTCATACAAGTACTGTTTTGTGAAGATTATAATAGTAGATTATTTTTGACAATAAATATTTGCTTTAATTATAACTGTTTTATATTTAATTTCGAAATTACCCGCTTTACCCAAGGAGCCACCCGATTTGCCCAAAGCACCTACCCACTTTAGGCCCATGTCTGGGCAAAGCGGGTTTTAGCAGACCTTTTGTTTTTTCTTTAGTATATAAAAATCTCTGTACCAATCTTTAAAATTAATATTTTATTTTCAAGCCAAATAAATATCCTTTCTAATGACGTACAATTTGTTACTGTACTTCAATAAAATTATGGTTTTTAGGACGTCCATCGTTAGCATACCCGCGTTGGGCCCGCTTACCCTAGTATCCGAATGAACTGTACGTGATACTTTAGAGTAGATCTTTTGAGTAATCTGTATCCAGGTGTTGGAATATTTCAGGCCCTTTCTGTACTAATACCAACCTTACGTTGGAATCTATACTTTGCCATTGCCCAATGTCGTAGCCATAAAAATCACATGAAACATCAATTCTCTTCAGATATTGTTACTTTAGAAAGCATACTTCAGACACTATTGAACTATAAATTAAAGGTATTTGATTTGAAATAAATTGTTCGTTAGCTACAGCATTAGATGTTGAGCAAGAAGTACCCGAAGTTCCAGGTGCAGATTCTGGCAGCTCTGTAGCTGGAGTATCCGAAACTTTAACAAACTTTAATTGGGCTCCCTCATTGTTTTTTAAGATCTCTTCCTCTCTAGCTTTTTTCTTATTTCGGTACCATGCACCACTTTCTTTCGACCTTTTCATATTGAATTAACTTAACTGTGTCTAAAAATAAACAAAATCGAGTAGGTACGTGATGCACAATAATGAGTGTTGACATCAGTGAGGAAAATCACACAAAATAAGTACACAATCGATTGATAAATCTGGCTTATTTATTTTAATTGGGCGACTGGCATCAAATGTGGAACCGTATAGGTATGTAGGGATAGCAGGTGTATGTAAAGTCCAATTTTGTTTAAAAAAAAGAGATAGCTTAAATTCCCTCCCAGCGCTCACAATTACATTAATTATTTGACCCACTCTCTTTAATTTTGGAGTCTTTCTCTAGCTCGGGTCTCAATATTAGTGTAGAAGGTAATAACTAACTTTGCTCCCTTGTAAAACACAGTTTATCTGCTACTTATTAAATTTTGCTTCTTAATAAAATCAATAACATATGAACTATTTACGCACATTCACGCATACATTTTTACTTTTATGCAATTCTAAGACAATGTATTTTATTTTTTATTTTTTATGACATAGGCGGCAAACGAGCAGACGGATTGCCTGGTGTTAAGCAATTACCGTCGCCCATGGGCACTCGCAACACCAGGGGAGTCACAAGCGCGTTGCCGGCCTTTGGCAACGCGCTTGTGACGGGGGGGTTGGAGCTCTGGGAACCTTACTCACCATCAGGAACACAACACTACATACCTGAAAGGTGGCAATGCTATTATGGCTGTGGTCTTCTGTAAGGAGGAGGTACTTTACTTCCCCAGTTGGGCTGCCCCAGATTCAAGCGTGATGGTCAACGCTGTACCCTACCTCTCATTAAAACCTCTTATTAAAATTTAATAGCGAAAAATAAAACAAATTCCAAACCAAACATAATATCCTATCAGTAACTAATTCATACTAATAATAAAATTCTAGCTGTTATTCTGCAGATACCTAGTTACTTACACCTAAAACTTTCAAACCAAACTTGCAGGATAATCACATGATATTTAAGCTATTAAACAACAATAATTACTTACCTTTCCAAAACAACTGAATATCCATCTACAAATCGCATCTAATCTAATTATTTATACTTACGTATTGCACTGTTTTCAAAATCAAAACAATAAGTGACCATTTTTGAGTTTTGTACTTACTTACACAGTGGTAATAACTTCGAGAGTTTAAAAACTTACACATACCAAACTAAGCTTTAAGATTATGATAATAAGTAATTATATTGTGTAACATAACAGTTCCTTAAGCTCTTTCGTCTTCGCTGCGTAGTCTGTTCGTGTAAGCTCGGCGGTCACTCGGGTCGCTGTTCGGGCCGCGCTCGCCCGCTCCCGCAATGCCGCCCCGTGCTATGCGACCTTGAGATATATTGGCGCGCTTCGTGGGACAATTTGAAATTGTTTACCTATTTTATACGCTTAATTTTTTTCAAATTCGCCGCCCCCTCTCATATGCCGCCCGGGGCCATAGCCCCACCGGCACCCCCCTCGCTACGCCTGTCAGGGGCACGCGCTTGCCCTTCATACTCAATACAGTCCCATAACTCTTCATGCTGCAGATACGTTTTAACAGCAAATTAAGCGCCATGTCGCGTAATTGCGGCCCGTTAATTTTTCGATTAATGCTACATGCGTACATTTCCACTACTAGATGCCATGATTCGTAACTAGACAAATAAAGGTTCGAAATTTGCCACTCAAAAGTTCACTGCAAGTTCAGCACTTTTTAACCTCGTTATCTTATAGGATATGTTAACCTTCACTGACGACCGGTCTGGCCTAGTGGGTAGTGACCCTGCCTATGAAGCCGATAGTCCTGGGTTCGATTCCCAGTCAGGGCATTTATTTGTGTAATGAGCACAGATATTTTATTTTCCTGAGTCATGGGTGTTTTCTATGTATTTTAGTATTTATATGTATCTATCTATTATATATATCGTCGTCTAGTACCTACAACACAAGCCTTGCTGAGCTTAACGTAGGACTAGGTCGATTTATGTAAGATTGTCGCGAAATATTTATTTATTTATAATTTAATAACTTGGCAAACTGGGCCCTTAACCTGATAACTTTGGAATGAAAATTTGGTTTAAGCAGTTTACTCACTCTGCTATTTAATTAAAAGGAAAATAGTACACGATACAAGTAGTTGACAAACGTCAAACTTATGGTAGTATTCAGAAGGTGCCATAATTTACATTTACCATTTTGTCCTTAGTAATTTCGTTAGTACTTAGAAATTTCATTTCAGAAATTATACTACTATATACTATGTTATACTATATACTATGTTATAATATTATCAACACAAGTGCGGCAAGGATTCGTGCTTTGGAATTCTTCGAAATAAAATACTTTAGTATTTATAATCTTTGTTTTATTTAACCCTATATTGCACCGGACACCATGGTGGCACAACCAGCAACACAGAGATGCATTTAATTTATTGGTGTATAGGCCTTAATCTACCGGACTTTTACATATATTATGGGAGTTTTCAAAATTTGGTAAATACACTAAATTAGCGAAAGTTGTTAAGGAAAGTTAAAACATTGTAAGTTTCGTGATGGAATCGGAACTTCTACTCTATCACTAAGTACCCTAGCTTCACGGTACCTATTCAGAGAAGGTTAAATTAAAACAACACGCCATGTATTAGTATAGGTGGTGAACATTTGTTATTTCGTTTAATTTCAGCGTTATTAGGGTTTCTGCTCGAGACTTCTCGAACTCGAGACAACTCGAGGGTTTCACCTCCATTCGAGACGAGAAATAAATAGCTGACTCTCGAGACTCTCGAGTTCCGGCGAAAACGGAATAAGGGCTAAAGTCAGGCTCGCCATTTTTTGGCTTTTAACAATGATAACGTTGCCGATGCACTATAAACGCGTGCTGCGGACTTCTCACTCGCACGTAGTATATTTTTTTATTTGAATTGTTGATTTTGTGTGAGATTTTAATTTTATCTCTGATCAAAAAGACTGAAAAAGTAGATTATGTATGTATATTGCTTTATTTTCATTGTTGATTTAGTTTTTGTATGTTGAGTTTTTAATATTTTTTTAGTATCTCGAATGAATGAATGAATGAATACTTTATTGCACACCTTGTAATGCAAAATGCAATAAAGGAATTCCGAGTTGTATTTGTTTTTTATAAGGCTTATTCACGAAAAAAAGTAGCCACTGCCTTATAAATCTTATAATTTATTTTTTCGTATGAAACTATCGTTATTTTTTTTTAAGTTCTCATAAAAACCAACTCATTTTCTTTCATTTTAGCTTATGTTGTGGATATTTTAATCAGCTGTTCTAAATCTATGGCTCATAAAAAAAAATGCATTTTGAGAGAGTTTTTTCTAATTTGAACATTTGGATCATTAAGCTTGCACTATGCTCTGTACTTAAACAAATTATGTCCCTTGAATAATTTCTCTTAGATTATACTATCGTAAACAAGCCAGATACATTTGTAATTTGACTCAGTAAATGACGTATTTTTTGTAACGTTAATTTTTGTTTTAGCACTACTTGGCGTTATTAACATTTTTAGACGGTTGAGGCTAGATTTTTCCATTCTGACATCCTAAACGTAAAATAGACAAGCAAATTCGTAATTATATGACTGTTTCCACTACATGGACGCATCAGTTAACGGTGGAGACTCATACAACGGTGGCTACTTTTTTTCGTGAACATGCTTTAATTTACAATTTCTTACTAAAGAAATAAGACTCGAGAGTCGAGACAACTCGAGACATTGGAGTCGAGATTTCTCGAAACTCGAGAAAAAAAATGAGGCGAGAAACCAGAAACCCTAAGCGTTATGAATGATTTTTTGAACAAAGTTACATGGACAGAGCCCTGAGTGTAAGTTTTTAACGTAATATTACTTTACCATCGCGTTAGTGTCTCGCATATAAATAACATTATCACTTACGAGTTCGAGACGTTTTTTTACGCCACAAGAAACTTACACTAGAGCCTCAGCTTTCGCTAATAGAATTCTGTCTTTTCGTATTGCATCACGACCTGTTGGCATGCCATATCCTTCCCATCTTTGACCACATACGCGTCCGCGCTCCAATCACCATACATGCCGATCTTGGGAAGCCCATCAGCATCCACTACGAATTGATGGACATCATACCGTCCCTGCAAAAGGCAAATAGAAAATAGGTATTATATGAAGGGAAAACTGAAAACCTTAAACACATTTTTGTTGTACAGTCGACTACATACTAAAGATAGGTAGAAGTAGTAGTAGTAATATTCTTTATGGCACCAAACAGAAATTGTTACAGAAAAAAATACTTAATAATAATAGGTAACAACAGCTATACATTTTTTCACCTTAATCCTTTGTAATAAGGTGCAAAAGTGTATACATATCTTTGTAGTCGACTGTACGTACCGACATATATCTTACAAATGTTTATTATTTTAATAAATAAATATTTCGGGACAATCTGGCACAGATCGACCTAGTCCTACGGTAAGCTTAGTATGAATTGTGTTGTAGATACTAGACGACGATATAAATAATAGATAAGTACATATAAATACTTAAATACATAAAAACATCCAAGACTCAGGAACAAATATCATCACTCAAGTAGGGTAACCAGGTCAAAAGCGGGTAGGCTGCCCAAAGCAGGTAGGCGTTTGAATATCGTTGTTTGAAACATAATCGTGAATGTGTGCGTGCGCCGCGAGAGTTCGAACGCCAACGAGTTTCAACTAGTCCCGAGCGAGCCGCGCTGTGAAGAGGATGAGTGTCAGTGTGCAGTCAAAGTTTCTTGGTGTTTTTACTAAAAAAAATCAAGGTAAGTGATTAGTCGAATACATATCCATAATGCTAGTTAATAATTTTACTATGTATTTTCATCTGGGTTTAGCATTACAATGAGATTGAAAACAATCAAGTCCCCGCTTGTATTTCAAGGTTATATTGTGTCTATTGTAACGAGTGTTTTTATTTTAGGCAAAGCGGGTAGGGCAAAGTCGGTAGCCACCCGCTTTACCCTAGTAACTACGTCCTGCTTTGCCCGAGCACCAGATTGAATACTGATATTTTATTTTATTTTAGATTGTGAACAAATTACAAGCGCAAGACCAGTCAAGCATCATGGGACGAGGACGAAATGAAGCAATATAAGTATTAACGTGGAAGAATGGAAGTACATTTTGTTACATTTTTTATTGAATAGAAGAAAATCAAGAATCCATGTTGACAATTAGTTAGAGACTTATTTTATTTGCTTACTTATTTTTGTTAAAATAGTGTGACTATTTAGTAAACAACATCATCTTGACACTAAATATTTATGATATTACATTACTTTTTATCAATGACTTACTTTGATACTTTGTTGTTAATTCTTATTGAAGTTTATTTAAACAGATACGTTTACTGTTGCTACATTTGTATTGATTTTAAGAGCTCTAAAATAACTCTTAAGACTGTGTATCAGACTAACTAATAAAAGATATCAGTAATATTTAAGAAAGTTACTTAATTTTGTTGATGATACATGTTCAAATTCCAAAGTTGAATGAAAAATTTCAAAAGTATAGGTTAGTACATTTTATTCTTATTACACTTTTCATACAAGTACTGTTTTGTGAAGATTATAATAATACATTATTTTTGATAATAAATATTTGCTTTAATTATAACTGTTTTATATTTAATTTTGAAATTACCCGCTTTACCCAAGGAGCCACCCGATTTGCCCAAATCACTTACCCACTTTAGGCCCATGTCTGGGCAAAGAGGGTTTTAGCAGACCTTTTGTTTTTTCATTAGTATATAAAAATCCCTGTACCAATCTTTAAAAATTATATTTTATATTCAAGCCAAACAAATATCCTTTCTAATGACGTACAATTTGTTACTGTACTTCAATAAAATTATGGTTTTTAGGACGTCCATCGTTAGCATACCCGCGTTGGGCCCGCTTACCCTAAATGCTCTTAACGGGTTCTCAACCCAGGACCATGGTCTTCATAGGCGCCGGGTCAGTAACCACTAAACTATGTTTATTTTTAACGAGGAAAACAAGAAGATACAGCGATCAATTTTTCATTTTTCTCTCGATTTTAATATCGATGATATTCGTTAGCAGACGCTGCTGCATAAACAAAAATATTAGGAAGGGGTAGCATATTGTTATCGATGAATTCTCAATGAAAATTGAGACTTCGATGCCGTTAAGTGTTCAATACGCTGAGGGTAGATTGACTACACGTCACCCATGACGGCGTATACCACGAGGGATAAGATGGAAACATTTGACAAGTCCAAGCGCTACTCGTATAGCCCAATTTATAGCTTGAGTTTCCTTAGACCGAAATTTATGTATCATAACAAGTTTGCCAGACTTACTACTGGAATGGGAAACTCGGGTGGGTCTATCCCAGCGGCTATGAACCCTTTCTTCATATTTTTCCCGGCAAACTGTCTACAGGCACATGGCAGGCAGTCGTCTTCCCATATCATGTACTGTTTCCATGCACCGTCAATCTTCCTCTTGATGTCCACGCGAACCTAGAATATGGGAATAATATTTTTTATTATGCAGAGACGAATATATTCGATATTTAAATCGAAAGAAAAATAGAATATGATGTAGTTGTGTTTACACGTCACCCATGATGACGTATACGACGAGGGATAAATAGGAAAAAATTGACAAGTCTAAGCGGTACTCGTATAGCACAATTGGTAGTGCACTGGGCTAGTGATCCAGTGGTTGTGGGTTCGAGTCTCGCTACTAGTCAAAAATTTTCTATTTTTCTTTCGATTTATATGGGAATAATCTTTGAACAATAACTAACTTAGCAACAATGGAATTCAATATTCTGAAAAAGGGCTGGTCACTATTACGCACAGAGGATCAGCATTGCGATCCAACGCGGGTATGCGGCCAGCCTTCTGGGCACCTTACCCAGTGATCGAGACCTATGACAGGTTTACTATTTATATTCTGAAATAAATCAATTTTATTTCATTTTGTTGAATAACTATAATGCAATTTTAAAATGCAACCTATGCGTTAAGCCCTAAAATAAATAGGGAGTATAGTTGTCAAAGATAAATACGAAACTGTCGATCTTTGTTTTTCTCAAACATGCAGTGAAATATTGATATTATGTTCTTTATACTAGGCTGGGAACTACAAAGTTGTAGTCCTAGGCCGGAGTGCCTCTTTTTTATATCAGCATTATGACATTCAGTCATAAAATACTAGGTAAGCCATAAAAAGTTAAAAAAAAACATTTTCATCACACTTGCTCGTCAATTGCGTTATTACTTGCGAGCGTACAGAACAGTTATAGCCGTTTTAGCTCCCACGGGCTGTTAAGTTTAGTTTTAAATTACATATAGAACTCGATCATATTTCACTTCGGACTGAGGATGTTTCCAATCAGCCAAGGTGTATTTCATATCTTCAAAAGTTTGCTACAACCAACTTTTACTACGTATAAAACATATCTTTATATTAAATTTGACTGCAATTTAATGTTTAGTATTTATTAAAAATAATTTTATTATATTTTATTTTGATAAATGATAATTGATACAATTTGGCAGGATGGTCTGTCAACTTCGAAAACAAAACGCAGTTGTTAGCATTAATTGTGGAAGACATTGAAAAAAGTTGGCAATCTCTTCTCTTTTAGTGGATGCGGTTTGATGTTAGTTTTTAAAGTGTATTTTGATTTTAAGCCGTTATAAGTTACTAATTTTACTAACTTTTATTTTTATTTCTTCGCAAATGTGATGAAAAACATTGTGTGTATCACGGGCGGTAAGTATAAAACAAACTTGAGTCATTGAAAGTCCTCCGACTTCGTCGTCGGGCTTCTAATAGACTCGCGTTTGCTATACCCAACTTACCACCCTCGTTGCACAATGTACTAATTATTCATTTCATTGCTTGTTTGAGAAAAGCATACATACATCGTCGTGAAAAGAGGTTGTCGGCGTCATAACTATCCTATTCGGCCGACAACCTGTTACTTCCCGACCTCTGTAACCTCTCTCGAACCTCCGAAACCAGAAACATACAGCAAAAGTTTCATCGATAACTTGTGGGATAGTCGCGCCTAAGTCGTAGGCGACATGAGTGCGATTCAGCTTATGTTTGTGCAAATACATCTTGTGAGGCATCTCCGCGTCCCGGGAGCAGTTCTGGGCCACGACTAGTGTCCAACGTCCAGTGCCCTGCAATTAATAAGTTATTATTATCATTCTATCGCTCGCCATTAAAATTTAAAATTACTACGAAGACCGGACGTTAAAGAATACTTTTTAAATAGCTTACCCGAAGATATCCGACACTAGAAAAATGTAAGAATATTTAAAAATGAGCTGAAATAATATTTATTCAGCACATTACCTTAGTAGTATGTTATGTTATTTTACTTGGTTGTGTATATGTACTATATAAGCCTTCCTGCAGACAAACTGTCCAAACAGTTTTGCAGGACTTTCAATTGTATTAAATTTTTGTAGTAGGTATGTTTAATAAATAAAATTAATAAAAAACTAAAAAAATCGGCAGGGCATTAATTGGAGATTGGACACATTGGAGTCTGGAAGGTCGAGTACTATGCGATTTATGAGGAACTTCCTTCCGCGAACGCTCCGGCTGTAGAATCAGCTCCCTGTCACGTTCTTCCCGAGGGATTACAGTATGGAGTTCTTCAAATGGCGTGCAAAATTTTTATAAAGGGTCGGCATCGCGCATGTAACAGCTTTGGAGTTGCAGGCGTTCATAGGCTGCGGTAACTGTTTACCGTCAGGCGGGCCGCATGCTTGTTTGCTAGCGAAGTAGTATAAAAAAAACCTAAACTGTACCACTGCTGGACAAAGGCGTCCCCCCAATTTTTCACTCCTGTCGATCTATTTAGAGCAACCATTATTTCAAAAAGGGTTCAAGTTCATCTCGCCGACGGGGTCTGCCGGGTTCTCGATTTGAGCTATCGGGTTTCCAGTTAGTGGCGATCTTGGCCCATAACTCATTCGGCATGCGGCAGATAGTCCAGCCCAGTCCACTTGCTTAAGTCCGCCTTCAGAGTTACTTCAATAATTTGAGTTTGGGAACGCAGCGTAGTGTTCCGGATGCGGTCCATTAGTTTACACCTCGTTGGAAAACCTCGAGTTTGGACTTTTGGTAGTTAAGCTTAAGTGTTGGAGGAAATAAATAATAAATATTACAGGACATTCTTACACAAATTGACTGAGCCCCACGGTAAGCTCAAAAAGGCTTGTGTTTGTGGGTACTCAGCCAACGATATATATATTATACTGGTAGGAATGCAAATGTCCATGAGCATCTGCTGAAGTGAGATCCGCCTTTCGTAAGATTTCATTAGAACAGCTTATACATTTTCATTTGGCAAGCCAGGCGGGTTGGCGATAAATAAAAATAAATAATATTTCATGTTACTTACTATCATTCCCTGTCCTCTGACGGCGATTGCGAAATAACAAGCAATTATACTGCATATCAGACTAACCGACATATTGGAAACTGAATAACTTTGAATCTAGGCAGTATTATATATAAATAGTTGGGTTAAACAACAACACATTACCGAGAACAGTCATGTTGATGTTATCAGATTATAGTGTAAAAATGTCGCTTGTGCTGAGATCTAATCTGTGGTACTATTAACTTATTAACAGCTGTACTACCGATTTGGCCACGAACGCACAGCACTACTTAAATACAAGAAATAAAACAAGTGAAACGGATTATAACGGGTATTTCAGTTATTTTATTTCATTATAATAATTATCGCGGCAATCGAGAACAATAAAATTGAATAATTGATACTTTTCAGGGTTATAAAATAAGTTTTACGATTTAAAAAATATTTTATCACGATGTCGGCCGTGGTGGTTGCGGCACTCTAAAGTGTAGCTTGTATAATTTTGTAAAGACATTCGGTAGAAGTTGTCAATATGTTGATTGGATTTCTTTGCTGAATATGCTCGTTTAATTCTGCTGTAGTTGCCGCATGACTGGAGTACACTTTGCTCTTCATAAATCTAATAGAAGCTCTGAATAAAAGCACAAAACAAAGTCGAAAACGCCGACAAACAGTCACATAAGGACGATTGTTTTCAAAAAGGCTCGGATGCTAAATGCTCGCCTTTCTTTTTTTATTTTTGTCTTCGTATGGACTTTAGGGCGATGTTGCCCGTAGCCAGTGTCAGGGAATTTGGACGCGGAAAGGATAATAATAAGCAGTGATCGGCACTATGAGTGCAAAACTTTATCAAAAGTCGTTAAGCGGTCATAAAAGAGTGTATAGAACCATAAAGACAATCATATTCTTACACTCAAATATTGTCATATCGAGATTCCGATATGCAATTAAATTGGACACTATTTGCCAAAGTTATTATTCTTAGTATTTTTCTTGATAGTAAGTATTACTAATTACTATACTTCAGTTCAACAAGTTTTGTTAAAGATTTGCACCGTTAGTGCCGATCACTGATAATAAGCTAAATCTATGGCACTGGGATTTTCATTTGGACCAGATCGACGTGAGGGAACACCGGAATTTAATATGCACAAGTTATAAAAATCCACTATATCTAATATTTCATTAAACTACTTAAATTAACACACCCCCAAGCAGGATGATGACAATTAAAATCTCCTAATACAATAAGAGGAGCTGGGAGAGAAGCTAGTATGTTTCTTATTTCTTTAAGAATTGGTAATGTGGGATGTGGAATGTACACTGAGACTATACAGATATTATTTACAATTGCTGAAATAATGGAAAAATCATTACTATGAGGTGATAAAGGTAAAAAAGTAAAATGATATGATTTTTTTACAAGAATGGCTACACCTCCATGCCCATCTGATCTGTCTTCGCGAAGGCAGGCATAGCCAGGAACTCTAAAACATGTCTCAGACCTGAGCCATGTTTCTGAGAGTGAGATGACAAATGGATTGAATTTCTTAATTAAATGAGTTAAATCACTTTTCTTATTATTAATGCTGCGGCAATTCCACTGTAGAATTTTGGCATTGTTGGCCATTATGAGTAATAACTTTAGAAAATAGACTGGAAATATGAGCAACGTTTGTCGGTTCTGTTTGATTCTTGCTAGACAATATTTTTTAAAGTTCAAATAAAGTTCTTTTACTGATGTTTCTCTAGTTTGTTCTACAATAGCACATCCGTTTCGAGATGGGGATGGCATGTTATAATCTTTTGCTAAGTTGTTATGAGATGTTGAGTCAAATCCTTTCTGCAATTTAGGTGTGTTTCGAGGTTTAAGATAAACTGTCTTTTTATTAGATTGTGTAGTAGAAACATTACCACATGAACAATTTGAAACTTGTGTATGAAGTGTTACAGGAGCTGTCACAACCACATCTGCATATGGTTTGCTTACAGGTGGACGAAGTTTTGCTGCCTCTGAGTAAGATATAGCACTTTGAGCCATTGAAAGTTTAATATTCTTTTGGCGTTCAAACTCACGTGACTTATTGGTCTCAAAATGATGGCCAGTACACTGACAGCAAGATCAGAATCTTCTTCTATAGTACAAGTTGCGCCGGCATGACTCTGACCACACTTGTAACAACGTGGTTTATCTACATTGCGTCTGTGTGTGACCAAAGTTACAACAATTGTAACACTGGAATGTAACATAAACATAGAGGTGTACTGGGAGGGAATTGTAACATACAAATATACGCTTTGGGAGAACCTGTCCATCAAAAGTTACAACAGTTTGTGATGGTTTCCAAACTGGAGAGCCATCCACAATGACTTTAAAGTTAATTCTCCGTACCTTAATTATGTCTCCACAACCAACAGGTACAGTAATGTTATACTTTACTTCATCTAGTGACCATTCTGCTGGAATACCTTTTACTACAACCATTTGAATGACTTTGAAAGACGGGATAAAGGCTTTATACTTATTTTCTAAAAGCTTTTTGTCATTGAGGAACTGGTTGGCATCTTGAAATTTTGAGAATGATAAGCAAACCCTATTTCGACCTATACGCTTCACACTACCGTTATAAAAAAATTATGATTTAGTTTCTTTAAAAAATTACCAAATGCAACCGAGTGTATGTAACGTGAACAATGTAAGGAGCACAATCAGATTGAATATACTGGGTCCTGAATGTGACTGAGGGCTGCGAGATATTCTGATTTGTAACCGGGGCCGAGGCTAAAGCCGGGGCCGGGGCCGAAGCCGAAGCCAGGGTCGAGCCCGGGGCCGGATCTTCAGCTCGAGCTAGAATTTGTAAAATATCTTGTTTTTCTTTGGAATCCTGACAATAACATTCATCCCGAAAATAATCCCTGTCTCTGTCAGTGGTTGTCCTTATTACGCCGCTTTTTTTATTACAGTGTCGACATACCTTTGTTGCTGCACTCCTTCGTTTCCTTCCTACTGATGATACAGAACAGTCTGTATCAACACTGTTATCGTGATCTTTAATATATCAGTCTCTATTAGATTTATTGTGATCTATAGTCCCAAAGTGTGAAACCGAAGGGCCACCTCCCCCCGAGTCGTCGGGATCATCGTCCATCGGGACGATAAAATATGTAGCGACCATGTCCTACATTCACCCAAATCTTAGATGCTATTCATGATATTGCCAATAGGTAATTATCAAATATTAAGTTATATTGTTACCTTTCCAAGTACGCACCACGTGTACGAATTAGCAATAGACCCAACATCTGTATTATATTGTTTTATATGTAATCTATTCGTTTTAGGGATAAACGCTGTAAAAGCTTTGTATAGTCTTTTCTAGTTTATCACCTCACGATTTCTGTTCAGCTTTGTTTCTTTGTCGGCACCACGCCGGCTTATTATTTTGTATGTTATTGTTTTGTCGGTACGCTCAGACAAAACATTATTCATTTTTATAATTGTGCTCCTAGCACATGTGTTTAACCGTTATGGTTACCTGAACTCCCACCATCCCGAGGAGGCTTGCAAGCCTATCTGGATTAGGATAGACAGTCGTTACACATCCGCTGCTCGAGACGTTACTAATTCGCTCGCTCTTAGCGTGTACTATAGCCATAGGTCCTTCTGGTCGAAGTTGAGTCACCTGCTCCTCCCAGTATTTGTACCTACCGACTCCGCGTTCAGTTAGTCGAGTTTTATTATAATACCTATACTTGGTATCATTCCTGACTTACGTGTTAATTTATAAGTGTTCGCTTAGAAAAGTTAATTATTCGTGTGTACTTTAAATATAGTCTATTTTACCTCACGTGTGAACTTTTATTGCAAGCACAATCCCAACACTCCGTACCTATAAAATACCAATAACCTAGTGATTGCCAAATTGGTGACCCCGACGTGATTAGTAACTAAACGGCAACGTTGGTTGGTACGTGTGTTGTGGACATTTTAACTTCAGTGCTTTCGTTAGTGAAGTGAAGTGTTTTATTGACTCTAAAATGGTAGACCAAGTCGCACCTGTCCAGAACGAGCGACTCACAAGAGCCTTAGTGAGGCTACCGCCATTCACAACAGGGATCCTACCCTTTGGTTTACACTGGTTGAACTAAATTTCCATAACCTGGGGATCACTAATAACGACGACAAATACACGTATGTCGCGCCAGCCCTGCCACCACCGCAAGCAAAAGAAATGCGGGACCTTCTTGTGAACCCACCTGCAATCGACAGGTATGAGACTTTTAAGAAGGAAGTCATTAAAAGGCTTGGTTCCTCGCAAGAGGCCAATACGCGACGGCTTCTCGAAAAAGAGAAGATTGGTGACCGCAAACCATCACAATTTTTGCGGCACCTAAGAGAGCTCGCTGAAGCCGCAGTGCCCGAATCGATCTTGCGTTCTTTATGGCTAGAACAGTTGCCCAGATCCATGCAGATGATCCTGGCAACTCAAGCAGACGTGAGCCTGGATAAAGTAGCCGATGTAGCTGATGTCATTGCAGACAGCACTACCCCGATGGCGGCTATTGCATCAACCGTCGCCGTCGAAGACCCAGTAACGCAACAGTTAAGTGCATTATCGCGTCAGTTAGCCGCTATGGAACATAGATTTGACGTTTTGTCTGTCGACCCAAGTGATAGACACAGAGGTAGATCACACTCGAGTGCCAGATCAAGATCTCGATCCCGTTCCCGTAATGTATCATCAGGCATGTATTGGTACCACCACAGGTACGGTCCCAAGGCTCATAAGTGTCTTACACCATGCACGTACAGCGCTTCTAACTCGGGAAATGCGAGCGGGAACCATTAGTGGCGAATGGTTGCCCAACAACAACATCAACGTCACAACGAGTATTCATCGTCGACCGAAACACCGGTACAAGATTTTTAATTGATACCGGAGCGGATTTAAGTGTTTACCCTCGCAGTCTAGCCCCACAAAATCAGGAATTGTGTATGTACGAGCTAGTTGCAGCAAA
This sequence comes from Grapholita molesta, assembly GCA_022674325.2. Lineage (NCBI taxonomy): Eukaryota > Metazoa > Arthropoda > Insecta > Lepidoptera > Tortricidae > Grapholita > Grapholita molesta. The sequence continues at coordinate 381,332 of CP053133.2, read as the reverse complement.
TAACACGCCGATCAAAACTTACGGTTTCTCGTCGATGACCCTGAACCTTGGTTTACGCCGGGATTTCCCATGGCGATTTGTTGTTGCTGACGTAGATAAGCCGATAATTGGCATAGACTTTTTAAGCCATTATGACTTATTAGTCGATTCACGAAGGCATAGATTAATAGACGCCACGACTCACTTGACCGTCACTGGAGAGGTAGCCGAGTCCGAACCAGTAAGGTCTATAAAAACAATAGCCGGCGACTCGCCTTATCACCAATTATTAAAGGGGTTTAGCGATATTACTAAACCCGATGGATCAGCTGCAACACAAAAGAAGCATAACACAAAACACTACATTACGACTAAACCGGGACCGCCTGTAGCACAAAGGCCTAGGAGATTAGCACCCGAACGTCTTATCGCCGCGAAGAAGGAATTCGATGCAATGTTAAAGTTTCGCCCGTCCGTCACAAAGCAGCTGGGCCTCACCGCTTCACATGGTTGAAAAGAAAGACAATGGATGGCGACCGTGTGGTGATTATCGCGCACTTAATGACCGCACCTTGCCCGATCAGTATCCGGTCCGGCACATCGAAGATTTTGCCCAGACTCTCAGTGGTAAAAAAGTGTTTTCTACTTTAGATTTAGTGCGTGCGTTTAATCAAATTCCAGTGGCGGAGGAAGATATACCTCTAGGTATATCTTCCTCCGCCACTGGAATTTGATTAAACGCATTATAAACCGCAATTATACGCATTATAATACGCGATTATAACGCCCTTTGGTTTATTTGAATTTGCTTATATGACTTTTGGCCTTCGAAACGCAGCTCAGACGTTTCAACGTTTTATGGACGAAGTGTTACGTGGTTTAGACTTTTGTTATTGCTATATAGACGATATTTTGATTGCTTCCAGTGATAATGATGAACACTTAAAACATTTAGAGACAGTATTTAAACGATTAAGTGACTATAGTGTAGTGATTAACCCTTCCAAGTGTGTTTTTGGCCAAAAACAAGTACAGTTCTTAGGTTACCTAGTGTCTGCTGAGGGCACGCGTCCTCTACCTGGAAAAGTAGAAGCTATACGCTCCTTTCCACCTCCAACAACGGCGAAGCAACTACGACAGTTCTTAGGTATGCTAAACTTTTACAGACGTTTCATACCTAACGCTGCAGCGCATCAAGCCAATTTAAACGACTTGCTCAAGGGAAACCTCAAGGACAAAGCGCCTATTCACTGGACACCTGACACTACAAGGGACTTCGAGGCTTGTAAACAATGCCTAGTCGATGCAACAATGCTAGCGCACCCTCAAGACAATGCTGACCTGGCGCTATTTACCGATGCGTCAGATAACACGATAGGCGCCGCACTTCAACAAAAGGTGGACGGCGCGTGGCAACCGCTAGCTTTCTTTTCTAAAAACTTACAAACGCTGAAAAGAAGTACTCTACATATGACAGGGAACTATTTGCGATATATTCTGCAGTTAAACAATTTCGTCATAATTTAGAAGCACGAACATTTACGATTTATACAGATCATAAACCGATCGTGTTTGCATTTGCGAAAAAGGATAAACAATGCACACCGAGGCAGTTCCGCTACCTGGACTTTATCGGTCAATTTACAACCGATATCCGTCACGTTAGCGGAGATCAGAATATACCTGCCGATGCAATGTCTCGCATCGAAATCGATCGCATTGAACAAAAGATTGATTGGAAGGCTCTAGCTATTTCTCAAAAGTCTGATGACACTTTACAATCGCTGCTCAATAAAACTGATTCGACACTACAGCTCAAACTTGTACAGTTACCTGGGTTCGATGAAAGTATATATTGTGATATTTCTACTCCGTCTGTCCGACCCTACATTACTGAGCCCTTCAGGAAAACTGCTTTTAACACCGTGCATCAACTTTCGCATCCGGGAGCAAAGACTACTATAAAATTAGCCACTCAGAAATTCGTCTGGCCATCTATCAAATCAGATTGCAGAGAATGGACTAGAAGCTGTTTGGAGTGTCAACGAGCTAAAGTTACGCGTCACGTATCCGCCCCAGTTGGATCATTCGCGCCTCCTTCGACTCGCTTTGAACATGTCCACATCGACATCGTAGTCATGCCCATATCAGAAGGTTGCAGATATATTTTAACTTGCATAGATCGTTTCTCTAGGTGGCCTGAAGCTATACCTATCGAGGACCAAGAAGCAGAAACCGTAGCACGCGCATTTTACGCTAATTGGATCGCACGTTTCGGCGTACCTTTACGAGTCACTACAGACCAAGGCCGAAACTTTGAATCGCATCTGTTTAGAAGTTTAAATAATCTGACTGGTACGACTCAATTGCGAACAACGGCTTACCATCCCGCTGCTAATGGGATGATTGAGCGATTTCATCGCCAATTAAAAGCTGCGATTAAATGTCATCAGGACGCCCAATGGACACGAGTCTTACCTACAGTCATGATGGGTATTCGCGCAGCATTCAAGGCCGATTTACAAGCTACACCTGCCGAAATGGTTTACGGCGAAAATATTCGTTTACCTGGAGAATTTTTGGTTCCTAAAACGACCAGGGATTGCAATGCGACGGACTTCGTCACTCAACTCAAAACTAATTTTGCCGATCTACAACCAGTCGCAGGGACTCAGCACGGATGTAAACAGATATTTATATACAAGGATCTGATGACAACGAGTCACGTGTTTGTTCGTGTTGACGCCCCGAAACGACCCTTGCAACCGTCTTATGAAGGATCCTTTGCTGTTGTCTCAAGAAATGATAGAACTTTTGTTATCAACAGACGTGGTCATAACGTAACTATTTCGGTGGACCGGCTGAAGCCTGCTTATGTACTAGCCGATGACATAGAGCCGCCGCCTGAGCTTGAAGACGACATAGCACAGTTCTTTGTTAATAGAACAAATAACACCACGAGTGCAGAACCACCAGCACCTGCGCCTACTGCACAAGAAGCACCGCCTACGCCTGATAGCGTCGCCAGAACTAGATCCGGTAGACGAGTCCGCTTTCCGGATTATTACCAGGCAGGTCTTAAATAATTATACGTGTTGGAAATAATTAATCAACCTTAGTTTTGTAAGGATTTATACACTATTACTTTTTAACAGTTGTAAATAAAATCTTAACTTTTTGTATTTTTATACCCTTTCTTAATGTTTATATGTGTGTTTACTAACATAGCACTTAAGAGAAATTGTAACTAACTGTTTTATACATTGTTATTCTAGTATCATTTTTCAATGTGTTTTATGTGTAATGCTTATTACCTTTGTGTACATTCCTAGTGTATTAGTCTTAACCCTTTCTAAATATTGTGTTGTTACCAATTGTATTTAATTATAAACTTTTTATCGTGACTTCATCACTAGTAAGGGGGTACTGTAGCGACCATGTCCTACATTCACCCAAATCTTAGATGCTATTCATGATATTGCCAATAGGTAATTATCAAATATTAAGTTATATTGTTACCTTTCCAAGTACGCACCACGTGTACGAATTAGCAATAGACCCAACATCTGTATTATATTGTTTTATAGCTAGTCTTATATTGTTACTTTTACGAGTACACACCACGTGTACGATTTAGCAACAGAGCTAACATTTGTATTCTATTGTTTAATATGTAATCTATTCGTTTTAGGGATAAACGCTGTAAAAGCTTTATATAGTATTTTCTAGTTTATCACCTCACGATTTCTGTTCAGCTTTGTTTCTTTGTCGGCACCACGCCGGCTTATTATTTTGTATGTTATTGTTTTGTCGGTACGCTCAGACAAAACATTATTCATTTTTATAATTGTGCTCCTAGCACATGTGTTTAACCGTTATGGTTACCTGAACTCCCACCATCCCGAGGAGGCTTGCAAGCCTATCTGGATTAGGATAGACAGTCGTTACACATCCGCTGCTCGAGACGTTACTAATTCGCTCGCTCTTAGCGTGTACTATAGCCATAGGTCCTTCTGGTCGAAGTTGAGTCACCTGCTCCTCCCAGTATTTGTACCTACCGACTCCGCGTTCAGTTAGTCGAGTTTTATTATAATACCTATACTTGGTATCATTCCTGACTTACGTGTTAATTTATAAGTGTTCGCTTAGATAAGTTAATTATTCGTGTGTACTTTAAATATAGTCTATTTTACCTCACGTGTGAACTTTTATTGCAAGCACAATCCCAACACTCCGTACCTATAAAATACCAATAACCTAGTGATTGCCAAAAATAAATATATACAAAAACTTACCTAAATGATGATAAAATAACTACAAATTATAATTAACTCCTAGAACTATTTACACTTAATACACCGTGCCCGTTAGGTAGTTACATCATTTTAAAGTTCTCGGTGTTTATAAACAACAAATTCTGGTTCATATTACCGGCAAGTCGGCTTTCTGACTTCAAATAATTATGTTGCCACTGACATAAAAGAAACTGTTCGAGCACGTTATTTAAACGACTCCCTGTGCGATAAAATTAAGATCTACAGTAAAATATTATAACATAATTCGAAATCGAATGTAATATTCCGATAAAAATATAGTCATTATACACCGTGCCCGTTAATAACCCGAAAGATTCTAACCACTTATTCCTGATGCTAAAACAAGTAAAAAACGTCATACAAGTTTTGGACAATTTAACCAAAAATAATTTTTTTTTTTTTTAATTTTTTGAATGTTCGTAAGCATAGAAAGTAAATTTGATTAGGAAAAATATCGCTCAAAATGTTTTTTATTTTATTTCATATCATAACTGGTTAAAGAAAAGTGTTCCTTGTCACATTGACATTTGTGTCGCTATGGATGTCGTTAGACTAGGCGCCACAGTGGTAAAATCGTCTTTGTACGGGCATATTTCATTGAGTTACAATAATTTTTGTTTTTTTTTAATTGGCATTAACTCCGGAACTCAGGCGAATTTGACCTAAAGTCATATAATGTTTTTCCTTTCTTTTGACCTCAGGAATGCTTGTTATGAATCTTTCGGGTTATTGACGGGCACGGTGTATACACCGCGTTGACAAATAATTCAATTTCAACCGAGGTAATAAAAAACGCGCGCTTGGTTCGAGTTTCCCGCCCTTTCAAGACACCATTTTGAATAAACATTTGCGTTTTTTTTTAATGACACCATTCTTGTATGCCAACATTTAATAATTAACGAAAGAGGTCGAGACGAAAAGAGAATTAATTCATACTTCTTACGTCCGTCTTTGCCACAACAGAAGAATAAAAATGAGATTTTTTGGTACTGCTGGGAGCGCGGTAAATCGTTGTTTTCCTTTCCTTCTTCGTCTAGGAGTCGGACTTTTACTATATCTACTGTGAAGTCAGGCAATGTTTTAAACGTAATTACTATAATTTCATAAGGCAACGGGCCGCTGTTGGGCGGCGTTTTAAACCAACGCCTTTGACTGAGTCATAAGATAACGATATGAAATTAATCTTCTACACCCATGCTCGGGTATGTCCTTAAACTAAGTCCAACAATGAGAGGTAGAGCACAGCGAAGTACCATCATGCTCGAGTCTGGAGAAGCCCAACTGGGGAAGTACCTCCTTACAGAAGACCACAACCATAATAGCACTGCTACCTTTCAGGCATGTGTGTTCCTGATGGTAGTAAGGTTCCCAGAGCTGCAACAACTTTTAAAGGTAGGCAACGCGTATGTGAGTCCTCTGGAGTTGCAGACGTCCATCGGCTACGGTAACTGCTTACCTTACTTGCCGTATGCTTGTTTGGCACCGTCGTTGTATACTTAAAATAAAATAAGGCGTTCAGAAACCGTATAGACAATGCCTAGCATTAGGCACTATAACCAGTTTTACTATGCTAATTATTGAGCTAAAATCTGCACTTTAATGTTAATATTGACGGGTGTCTTTATTTCTTGTTTCCTGTTAGGTTTTTGCTTTAACGGAACGTAAAATTGTAAAAATCTTGTTATTTTACTTACAAAATGAATAGTAGTGAATCCGATCAGTCCAAGTTCGATATGAACACTCCGCCAGATGGTAACCAACAACTTGTTGCCAGAAAAATCGAAGGATAAATCGAAGTATACCTAAAGATTTTTTAGATTGGAGAATGGACAAACGCACAACTTCGATGTCCGAAAACGTATTATTAGCGTACTTTGAAGATTTATCTAAGAACCCGACCCGGACCCGGGTATTTCCTTAAACTACGTCCAACAATGAGAGGTAGGGCACAGCGATCACCATCACGCTTGAATCTGGGGCAGCCCAACGGGGGAAGTAACTCCTCCTTACAGAAGACCACAGTCATAATAGCACTGCTACCTTTCAGATATGTAGTGCTGTGTTCCTGATGGTGAGTAAGGTTCCCAGAGCTCCAACCCCCCTTAAAGGCCGGCAACGCGCTTGTGACTCATCTGGTGTTGCGGGTGCCTATGGGCGACGGTAATTGCTTACCACCAGGCAATCCGTCTGTTCGTCTGCCGCCTATGTCATAAAAAAAAAAGATTGGAGAATGGACAAACGTACAACTTCGATGTCCGAAAACGTATTATTAGCGTACTTTGAAGATTTATCTAAGAAATACAAGTCTGCCCCCCCGTGGACCATTTATCCAATAGTCAAAAGCACGCTAAATATCAAGCACCAAGTGGACATTTCCAAATATTTTAAATTGACCACTTTTCTTAAGCGGAAAGCAGAGGAATATAAAGCGAAGACATTTTCACCAGAAGAAGTAAATACGGTTTTAAATGATGCACTAGATTAATTCAATCTCTGCAGTCAAAGGTAACTTATTCAATACTTTAGTACCTACCTACTACATGGAAGTTGAAATAATTTAATTTTATGTATACTCAAAGTGTCCTATAGCACATTGAGATCTAATGAAACGTTGATATTGTTTCAGGTAGCACTAATATTTGGAGTAATGGGAGCTTGTCGCCGACAAGAACTTTATAATTTACAGTATAGTATAATGATGTCCAAATATTTGATTAAACCATTTTAGTAACAGTCCGCAAAACAAAAACAAAAGTGGACCGTACTTTTACAGTGACTGGAAGTTACTGTGATCTGTGTTTTTTGGCTGGAGGTCCACAGCAGTGGCCGAAGAATATATAGATGAATCAATACAAAACAAGGTTAATGTGTCAGACCAGATACAAATCAAAGAAGTTATTAATATTACCGTGCCATCAACTTCAAACCTTGACTTGGTAAATACAGTTCAGCCGGGAACATTTAATGTATCTTATTGTAATACCGCTGACATTAACTATAACTATAAATAATTTATTTTTGTACTTGTTGAGTTTATATTTTCTTTATCTACGCCCATATCATTAGTGCTCCATAATGCGTTCAGAAACCGTAGGCAATGACCAGCATTATTGTAACCTATTGGGTTCTGACAGCTGTTCAGTCCAAAGGCTATAGCCGGGTAAGGCTACGTTCACACGGCACATCTTAACGGATAAATAGTGGCACATACTTTGTTCCTAGTACCATTCACACGGCGTTTGTACTACAAAAAACGTACATGATTTATACCTACGTTTAAACGGATACTCACCGGACTTGTCAAGCAAATCGAATAAGCTTAAACACATTCGATTTGCAGTGGCACGTACCTAATTAATAATTATAGTTCTGTTTCATTAAAACGGCACGATGTTATACGTTTTTTATCGAATAGCAACCGAATGCGTCTATAGTACTAGAGTAACTTTTGGCGGGAACACACGTATTTTGTTAGCAATTTCAAGATAAATTCAAAATGATTGACGAATCTTTGATAGACAATGAATTATTAATTAATTTAGTCGAACATAAGCCAGTCTTGTGCAATGACTAATGAATCATGTGGACGTGAAATACTTACAAAAAAAACGTGCCGGCCGAGAACAATAAATGGCGTCTTAACTGTTATTCTAGTGCTGCCCTAATGTTACAAATTTAATCGATGAATCAAAAACTTGCTACGACGTTTAAAGACTTGTATTTACGTATATGCATTTAGTTTAAAGATTTTATTTATATTCGACTTATAAAACGTGACGTGAACTTCCGGTCTAGCTGTCAAATAAACTGCGTTTCTGTGCATCTTCCTCAACTAAATTGCGATCTCGCGAGAAAAACATAGTGAATATCTCACTAAAGTGCAAATAAACACAAACTAAGTGCTAAGTAACTGTGTCACATGCGGAATAGTGTTAACCGTGCCGATTAAACAATAAAAAACCGCCGCAAAACACCGAACACTCATAACCTAAAAATAAAACAATAAGCATAACGACAACTACGACTTCCGGCATCTTGACACTTACCGGACAGTGTTGCCAGAAAAAAATATAATATAACTACCAAAATATTAGCAAACAAACAAAGCTAACATCTGTCAAAAATGAGCCCTGACCTGCAAACACAAATTATATTAGACAGGATGTCAGGTATGAATAAAGAGTTTAAAAGACAAACCGAAGAACTAGCGGAAAATATCCGTCAAAGTATTTCAATCACAATAGATGAAAAACTTCAACCGCTAGTTGCTGAAAACATGGAACTTAAGGAAAAAGTGAAGACTTTAGAATTTAAGGTGCAAAGTTTAGAACGCGACAATAGAAAGAACAACATAATAATACACGGAGTACCTGAAAACGAGAAGAATCACGAGGATCTAATGAATAATGTCTTGGAGATACTGAACGGAGTAAGTGAAAAATCTGGAACACAAAACTGGGATAGATGGGAAATGAGCGATATACGCAGACTTGGGAAGATGGTCAACGGAAAAACAAGACCCGTGCTTGCAGCGCTGACCCTATTCTGGCGAAAAATTGAACTTCTTAAAAATAATAACAACTTCCCTGAGAACATTTATGCCACTCAAGACTATCCGAAAGATGTGCTAATGAAAAGAAAGCAGTTGAGACAGGAACAAGTGCAACATGAAAAGGACGGGAAACACGTTGTTATTCGGTACGATAAACTTATAATAAAACAGAAAAAAGACAAAGAAACAAAAAGAAAGAGGTCGGAATCAGGATCACCACGATCAGCAAATAAGGACCAAGAAGCAACAACTTCAAATAAAGTCAACAAAATTCATGAATTATTTCGCCCCAGAAGAAATTCAGTCTCCTCTAAAGGAGAGAATAACTAAAAACTGCACCCAAAAACCAAAACAAAAGCAAACACCAACCGAAAGTAACATGAATACTGAAAACAAATATAAAAACAACAAAATGGACCCCAATATGGCTGGTCCCCGAGGGGAACATCACCCTCCAAACAATCACAACATCAATATATCGATAAATCAAACTAAAACATTATTCCCCAAGCCGAGTGGTCATCGTGGGGATTACGACCAAAACCCTCCAGCTCTGAAAAGGCAAACAACTAATTCTCAAACAAAAGTTATAAAGAAGAATACAATTTCCATTTGCACCCTTAATGTTAAAACACTATCCTCAGAGGAAAAGCTCCTAGAATTAAAAGCAGCGCTAAATAATATCAACTGTGATATTCTAGGACTATCCGAGGTCCGGCGCTTAGGAAAAAATATCTTGGAAGATGAAGAACACATCATGTTCTACATAGGCCAAACTAAGGGCCTACACGGGGTAGGCTTCATGATAAAGAAAGAACTAAAAAATAATATTGTTAATTTCACGGGTATATCAGAAAGAGTATGCGTACTGGAGATGGAAATGGAAAATAAACAATTTACAATCATACAAGCATATGCCCCAACAGAAAACGCTCCGCATGAAGAAATAGAATTGTTTTACAAAGACTTAGAAACAGTGCTGGTGCAGACCTCAACAAAAAACATAATCACAATGGGTGACTTCAATGCGCAAATCGGAAAACCAAAAAACTACGAGGACAAAGTACTGGGGAAATATGGCATCGGAACAAGAAGCAAAAGAGGTGAAATGCTTATCCAATTTGCATATGCACACAACATGAGAATATTCAATTCCATGTTCAAGATGAAAGATAAGAACCGATGGACCTGGGTGTCACCAAATAAGAACATAAGAAACGAAATTGACTACATAATGACAACAATCCCGCAGCTTTTCTCAAATTTCGAAATATTGAAGTCATTCTATTTTTCCACCGACCATAGACTAATCAGAGCAACTCTAACCTTGAAGACAAATAGAAGAACTAGGCGCCACTTCATGAGCACCCCAACAAAATTAAAATCAATAGAACAACAAGACACCTTATATCAAAATTTGTCAAAACACTTACCACATCTGCTAAAGTCACATGAATATTGCACTGTAGAAGAATATAGCCAACAGATCGAAAATTCCATAAAGAACAGTATAAAAAACATAAACAACAAGTCCAAAAGAAGTATTTTATCGAAGGAGGCGCTACAACTAATCAAAGAAAGAAGTACCTTACAGAATAAACCATCACTTACACATGAAGAAAAACAGAATCTGAAAGTATTATACAAGAAAACAAACAAAGTAATCAAAAAATGCTATGAAACATATAGAATGGAAACAATCAAGAGACACCTAGAAACCTCGAGGAGCACAAAGAAAGGATTCAAAGAACTGAAAAAGGACAAGGAGTGGATTCCATGCCTGCACCAACCTGGCGACAACAACAAAAGCCAATCTCGAAAGGATATTATAAAAATAGCAACAGACTTCTACACAACATTATATAGTCAGCCTAACTCTATACAAGAAACCGAGACAACAGAACCAAACACATCCTCAAATATTGAAAAGTTCCATGAAAAAGAGATTCTCAAACAAATTAGCAAATTAAAATTTGAAAAGAGCCCTGGCCCTGACGGTATTGCCAATGAATACATTAAATACGGAAAAACACTTTTAATAACCCCATTAACCATTTTATTTAACAAAATAGTTGAAGAAGAACATGTACCACAAAGCTGGAAAAGATCCGAAATCGTGCTTATATACAAAAAAGGGGATCCAACAAATATAGGCAATTATCGCCCAATTAGTATCATGCCTTGTCTCTACAAATTGCTATCCTCATGCTTATTGGAGAGAATATCACCAGTCATCGATTATCATCAGCCCTGCGAGCAAGCGGGTTTCAGAAGAGGATTCAGTACGACAGATCACATTCATGCACTCGACCAGACAATAGAAAAATACATGGAATTCCAAAGACCACTATATATAGTCTTTATTGACTTCAAAAAAGCCTTTGACTGTATTTCACACAACAGCATATGGGAAGCTCTGAACAAACAAGGAATTAATAACAAATACATAAATATCCTAAAAAACATATACACACATAGCATGAGTAGAATCAAACTGGCCCGGTACCGCGAACATCGAAGTTCGTATATTTCGGGCATCTATCTCTTTTACTCCAATTGAGGCGTCATGAGAGTGACAGAGACAATCGTCCGAAATTTACGAATATCGTGTTTCGCGGTAGCGCCGCTGGACAGATTAGGCACAGACATAAATATTAAACGCGGGGTAAGACAGGGTGACCCACTTTCTCCAAAATTATTTATAGCCGTTCTCCAAAATCTAATGTGCGACCTACCATGGTCCAACAAGGGAATATATGTGTCTGGAAAATATATGAACAATCTCACAACAAGATTTGCTGATGACATCGTATTACTGTCAGAAAACCCATTTCAACTAGAGTCAATGATAAACGAACTAATGACTGCTAGCACAAGTGTAGGCTTAGAGATGAATCTCGAGAAAACAAAACTAATGACCAATGGCAAACAGATACCCATCCTAGCAAACCACATCACACTCGAATATGTACAAAGATACATATATCTAGGGAAACAAATATCATTCAACCCTCAACGAAACAAAGAAGAAGTGGAAAGAAGAATAGCCAACACATGGAAGCAATTTTGGGCCCACAAAGAAATACTGAAATCACAACTACCTGTAAATCTAAAGAAAACAGTATTGGATACAACTTTACTGCCTTGTCTCACATACGGCTGCCAAACATGGACCTTAACCCAGTCATTAAAAAATAAAATACAGACCACCCAAAGAGCAATGGAAAGAAGTTGCTTAAACATTAAACTAATAGACAAAATAAGATGCTCAGATATTAGAAAAAGGACAAAAGTAACAGATGCCTTACACTTTGCTCAGAGCATGAAATGGAGGTGGGCAGGACATGTGGCAAGGCTCACCGACGCAAGGTGGAAAGGTGACCAACTGGAAAGGACCCCTTGGCTCTAGGAAAAGAGGGCGTCCACCAGCTAGGTGGCAGGACGACATTGTTGCTATTGCAGGCAAAGATTGGCAAAGCATAGCATTGGACAAAGACAGATGGAAAAAGCTGGAGGAGGCTTTTACCCGGAAGGGGTCTACATCAGTGAATTGAAAAACAATACCACAAGACGCAATATCATTAATGCACTATGTAGAATAAATTGAGCTCTAATAAATAAATAAATAAATAAATATAAAACGTGAGTTACCACTTCCAAACAAATATATTTATCTCACTATAGTTCTGTGTTTAAAAAAATATTAAAAACTAAGCATAAAATCCTAATTTTTAGAGGACAACCAGGAGTTAAGATAATTTATGTAAAAAATAGTTTAAATTAGTTTGTATTAAGTTATATTTATGTTTTATATAAAAACTGTAACCCGAGGTTACTATGATCAATTTTAGAGATTGACACCTCTTTTTGGCGATCCTAATAAACTCACAAATATGTAAAAAAATTATAATAATCGGTTTTTTTCTCGTCTTTTATCTTACAAAGAAAAAAAAATAGCACTCAGTTTTTTCAGAAACAAATTAAAACGTGATCAAAGTTACATTGAAAATGGTTACTTTGAAACCACTGCTTTTTACTCTCAATGTCTAAAGTAAACCATAAAAATAGAAAAACAAAAATCGGTTCAGTACCTTTTAAGTTATTTATATTTTTATTACGTGGGGTTACTTTGATCACATATAGAATGAACCAAATTAGTGATTACTTAAATCGCTTTATTAGATTCTTTACTAAAAAAGTAAAGTACGTAGGTATCTTCCTATACTTGATGTTTGATCTTGTCTGGTGCGTGATGGTTCTAATGATGGCACTGCATCATCCCTTAATCGAACAACACCCAGGGTTTTATTGAATGAATCTTCATGGAAATGCAAGGAGCAAATAACAATATTTGTCAAATTAGGCCGGATATTTTCTGTACTAATTGCTTCCAACCACCTCTAATTTCTTAAAGTCGCTTCTTGGTAAGCTGAAAAGATTAAAAAATTGTTAAGATGTAGTTTTAAATCAATTTACAACATCAAGGCGGGACAACAAGCAACACAGCGGGAGGTTCAACTCAGCAATATGGATCAACTCAGCAACATAGATCAACTCAGCAATATGATAACCAACAGTATGCTGAGTGCTACAAGTGTGGTTTTAAACATGGGAAGAAGTGTCCAGCCTACGGGAAGCAATGTTCAAATTGTGGAAAGTATGGACATTTTATCAGGAAATGCAGATGGAACAAGATAGGTGCAATAAAGGTACAGCTTCATGAAGAAAGAAGAGAATTACGGCATCAAGACTCCAGTGATAGTGAAGGACAAGAAATAAACATTTCAGTGGTTGGTTCAAATAAAAAGCAAATTAGTTGGTATGAAGATGTTCATTGTATGAAGCAAAATAAGTATGTTAAATTTAAAGTTGATACAGGGGTCGGATGTAATGTTATCTCCAGGTCTGCCTGCCACAAAATGAATATTATCAAGTTTGAAAGGTCAAAATTATATTTGACAAAGTATAATGAAAACAAAATTGCAAGAGTGGGAGAAGTAAATTTATTGTGTAACATTTTAGGTAGAGAATGTGTGATCAACTTCCAGGTATGTAAGAAAGATAAATGTGATTACTAGGAACAGATATATGTTACTAAAGGGTGGTAAGTATAAAGAAAACGAACTGGATTATGATAATATTAACAATGAAAACAGAGAGGTATCCAATGATAACTGTGAAAATGTATTCCAACCTGTTTTACAGAATGTAGGGCCTACCCCAGATCCATTCACTTCCAGGTCGGGATGACAAATAAAAAAACCTGCTTATCTAAAAGATTATGTTTAGTAATGAAAAATAAATTTGTTTTAAATAAGATAAGATGTTTCAAAATATGAAGGGAAGGATGTTGTATGTGTAGCATTCTTAAGATGTCAATGTCATGTGAGAGTTACCTTAAAGAAAGGTAGTGATGTTGTGTCTATGGTTTAAAAATATACTGACTGAATGATCACGCTATTGTTTTAATTAAATAATTAAATAGCTATTCATACTTAAACCCTGTGAATACTACAGTGAGTGACGCCATATTTTAGTGAACGGCAAGGAACATTTATAAAATAAGGTAAGTTTACTGACTCGTGTAATTTATGATATGCATCAAATATTAGTGCGCAATGAAGTTTACTGTAAATATCTATATATGTTTAATTGATATTTTTTACGGGCCTTCGATACCTTGAGGATTTAATAAAAATTGTAAGATAAAGATATACTTGTGGAATATCCAAAACAAATGTAAATTCCTACAAGAAAGCGAATCTCGCATAAGAGCGTTTTCACTAAAACATGCACGATGATGAAAACGGCGACAAAAAAATATTTTTTGTTATAATTATAAATACTTTTACCCATAATAAAACTAGTGTAATAACGGTCATAAAACTGGAATAAGTCCCACATAAATATGTTTACTTTTTAAATTATCGATAAACTAGACTGACCGTGTAGTCCAGATCGGTCAGTATTGTGACAATATATATTTTATTGGCCTGCTATAACTACAAAAGTGTTCAGTAATATTTTACATTTGTTTTACGACTAAACAATTATTTTCTCATGTAAATACGTCGTTTAATAAAATTACCAATAAATATGTCCTAAAAATAATTTTTAATGTTAGTTTTGTGACGATTGATGCCTTTAAATTCTTGATTTTCTTCATTACTAATAATATTGTGATTAAATCGTTTTAAATTGTATTTCTTTTACTGTTTATATTTAGGTAGGTATTTATAAAAAAGACCCCGTAAGCAAAAAGCATATTGAAAACAAAATAGAGACTAATCTTTGCAACTGACGTACTGGGACAGTCACGAAACTGACCGGCTGAAAATTGTTAGGTTGGGATTACATGGCGCGGGTAAGTAATGAGAAAAATTAAAGTATATTCATTCGTTTTATTAATAAGACACCGTGGTAATTGTTTTAAACATAATAATTAGCTTTAAAGATTTGGTAAAAAAATAAGTAACTAGATCAGTCTTAATAATTAATACTGCAATATAATCAACATGCACTTTCTGAAAAAATCTACATCTCTCTCTCTCTTTCTCTTGAAGTTAAGTACCAAGAATGTTACATAATTATCAGAAAAATATTCAAAAACATTAAAAAGAATTAAACTCAAAAAATCTACATCTCGCTATATGTATTAACAACAGTCTTAGGCACTGGTCCCACCGCGAGCTAGTAAGCTATGAGCTATTAGCTATTTCAAGGGACAAAAGATAATCGATCCTGTGTAAATAAAAGAGACATATATGTCATAGCCGGGCGATCGTACGAGTATTTTGAACGGTACGCAGTCTTTGCTGGTAACGACCTGATGCAGTTTCATAGTTCCTTTAAGCACTGGTAATTCGGCGGGTAAAATATTCGTTATGCGGTCAATTTCGGAACTGTCTATAAGAAATACTTTGGTGATTCTTAAACTTTGTTTCAACAAGCGGTGTGCATCGTTTGCATCAACAACATCATTACCGTAACAGACTTTTTTGTCAAGAGTCCGTTCACTGATCCTCCAATCCCGTCTGCTACGTTTTTTCCATGACCAGATTCATAGAATGACCACGTCGCATATTTTAAGCCATACTCGGCTGTGAAATATGACAGCAAATAAAAGATTTTTTTTTGACGGTATTGTGATGAAGGTCCGTCTGAGAAGAAATGAATTACTGTCGTATTCGGGGTTACCTGCTTTATCATATCAATAATGGGACATTTTGGGGCACATTTGTTGTTGCTCCGTCATTTTTTTGATATATGTGATCTACTCTTTCCCACTGTAACCATTCGACTGGTTGATCTAATTTGTCATCAGTGGTAACTTCATACGTAATATTTATGTCTTTGCATTGTCTACATTTATTGGACATGCAAATATAATTGTTCGTGTCACAAGACACTTGTCTCATAATTTCGCCAGTGTTTCCAGTGATTAATCCATATTTAGTCATTGCAGTATGCAAGAAATGAAAGTTACTATGCTTGATGCACAAGCACGTATTTCTTGAGCCTTGGCCAGGTGACAATACAAAAAACGGTTTGTGCTTGTAAAATGTCGTGAAACCATAACGACCACCTTCACTTTTATATTTTTTGAACGTATCAAACTAGTGTATTCAATAAATAACGTATCTGCACTTTTTCCTTGTTTTTAGTCCGTGTTTCTCTTTTACCTGCAGTATTACGGCTGACGTCATCTTTTATATAGAATTGCGTAATCCCTTTTATATCAGACCATCGTATTTTTTTTGGCTTAACTCTGACTTTAGACTTCAGTCCTAACATTTTCGGCATTAAGCCTTTATTTTCCGAATTTATTGCCAATTTCTGCATAATCTTTTTTTCATTCTTTTCACAATATATCTGATATGTTCTTTTTATTGTGCTTTCTAAAATTTCTTGTCTGGCTTGTGATTTTTCAATCTGCTATGTAGAATGTGTAGATGGTCGATTGTCTTTTGCATTTCTTTTTGTTTTCTTTGATATCTTTTTCTATTGGTTTTCTTCTGAGTGTTAATTCTTGTGTTATAGCTTGTTAAACGTCTACATTTGTTTAATAAATACGTACATTTCTTTCGCAGTATTTTAAGTATCTTCTTGTAAACAGGATTCCCATTTTGGTCAGGTTTTCCACTTTTGTCTTGGTAGGCACTACAATTGATATTCGGATCTACATTCTCATCTTGTACAATTCCAGTTATATTTTTTGTATTTTTTTTCATCCGACTTAGTCTTTTATATTTCTTCCAGTTTTCTCTTCTGGCTGCGGTTTCTTCAGGCGTTAATTGTGCAATTCTTTCTGCGGGTGATGAGGCTCATACAGAGAGCGCAAATCGGACCCGCGGCGGGCCCGCGGCGAGTCCGCGCTTGCCCGTATCGCAGTGCCGCGGCCGGTAGTCTGTACCAAGATGTCGCAGGATACGGACACAGACGAAGAATTGTTATATCTACTTATTTTGAGAAATAGAGTTCGAAAAAGAAAGAGACAGTGGGTTCACGATATTATTAAAATTTGGAGGTTAGAATTTGGAGAGTACTCTGCACTGTGTATGGAATTGGAATCATATGAAGGTAAGTGTTTCAAATACTTTCATATGTCAAAGGCAAGCTTTGAAGAATTATATGATACACTGAATGCAAGAATATTCACACAAGATACGAACTACAGACAGTACTACAGACAAATTGGCCGATCGAAAAACCAATACACATGAAAATTGAATTTTTAAAGGATTATTTTGTAAACTAGACGATCAAATGGTCTTCCCGTGTTGTTTACTACTATTCGTATTAAAATTCTAACTACACACAAAAGGTATACGATACAATATTGAGATTCATGAAACCCATGAAATACCACCCTAATGATGTCAGTTTCGTAACATTGTACGTCAGCCTATACGTGACAGTGCGATAAGTGACGGACCTGACATCACGTTTTATTACTTAATAAAGATTAAATTTTAACACTTAACTCATATTACATTATCAAACTGTTACTTTTATAACAAACAGTGCCAAATATATTAGTTTACTTCTCCAATATTGAAACATTATGTAAAAGCTAGTATTAAGTACTATAGCAATTCAATCACAAACCTGACTGACGAAACGTGTACGCTCCAGGCCACTGACACAACTTCACTTTACGCGTTTCAGTCGTGTACTGGCGGTTTAAATTTTTGGTTGTTGAATCACGTGATATTAGTGTTGCCGTTCCCAAAATATAATGTGGATTAGTAGAAATTTTAAAATAGTATTGACCGTCACGAACTTGACATGTCAGGTGACATCACATTCAAGCATTGCTATTTAAAATTAGTTTTTATTTTAAATCGTGTAAGATTCATTTCAAAACTTCGTTCATGTGACGCGTAGGACCATTAAGACTCTAAATTACATTAATATGCGACAGCTTTGGTAGAAAAAAAATACACCATGCGAATTGCAGAAAAATATTGTGAGAGTGGGACACGTTAAAAAGTAGCTAGTTTTCTGTTTAAAAAAATTATAAAAATAATATTATACTTACCTGAAGTACAACTATAGATGAAAGTATTAGTTAAATATATGTTCTGTGGATAGTCGAGATAAAATCAAGAATAAATAATATCTCGCGGCGTAATATTTTTTTAAATACGTGTGACAGCCTAAAACGAGGGGGTGTCCCTAAAAGTGAAAATGCCCATCAATATCACTTAAGTTAATACCCCATACCAATGTATGGGGTATTAACATAAGTGATATTGATATCACGGTTATATACGTATATAATACTATATAAATAGGTCCCGTAGAATCATGTTTTTAGGTTATAAAATGTGCACAATGGCATAGCAGCCCGGTGAACCTTTAAAAATGCTAATTAATTAATTATATTAATTAATTAGAATTTTTAAACTTAACCTTTTTCTTTTTTTTTATTATACTACTTACAATTCTTTTTAACTACTTACACATGAACAATTATCGCGCCGGAATTGATTTATCACTGTAGTGCCATTGTCTATAAAGTAGTCCTTTATAGATTCACCGGTATACCAGTAGAATTAAAGTATACTGAAATAGTGCTATTGCTTTTATATTTTAGGGATCCCTAAGAGAAATACGAAACCCATTTCTGATTTTCAACGGGCTTTCTGAATCCAATTACATATATAAACTATTCCTGTTCAGACGGCCTGCAAAAAAAATTGCGTTGACGGATGCCCATAAAGCTGCTCGACTTATTTTCGCACGAATATCTAAATTTTGATTGGACGACGACGGCTTTCATCGATGAAGACTTTCAATCTTCCCAAACGGGCAGACTACATTTGTGGCGAATTGACAGGACGCGATACACGGAGGACCACGTCATAGCTAACAACGCGTCTGGTCGCAATACAGTTAATATATCTGGCTGGATTAGTTCAGCCGGCATTGGAGAACTAATCAATTTACCACCCAGGGCCACTGCTCAAGATTATGTCGATTTATTAGACAAGAGTGTCCTTCCAACATTGCAACTATATTATCCACAAAAAGATGTTGCTCCAATAAACTTTGTTCAAGATAACGCAGCAATTCATGTGGCAAGAATCGTTAGAACTTAGTTCGACAACAGTAGAGCAAATATAAATCGTATTCTGTGGCCTGCAGAGTGAGCCGATTTAAATCCTATCGAAAATATTGGGGCTTAATGGTTCAAAAATGGTCAAATAGAAATGAAAGAACTAGAGAAGCACTTATGGATCACTGCCTCACAGTCTGGGAAAGTTTTAGGGGTACTGACATATGTGACAAATTGATTGCATCCATGCGTAACCGGCTCGGCTCCAGGCTGTGATTGACAATGACGGTGGATATACGCGGTTTTGAATATTTATGATAGAAAAATTACTGGAAAGATTTAAATTAATTTAGTCGTAGCCCTCGGTGATAGTGTTTATTTTGTGCACCGCTAACCATGCTCTCTATATAATTGTGTTAAATTAAGATTGAGGTTTGTGTCATAAATGTCTTAATACCTAAATATAAAGAATAAAACGGATCTTAAAGGCCGGGAACGTTCTTGTGACTCCTCTGGTGTTGCGAGTGTCCATGGGCGGCGGTAGTTGCTTACCATCAGGCAATCCGTCTTCTCGTTTGCCTCCTAAATCATAAAAAAAATAAAAATAAAAAACTTTGTTTTTCTAAAGATTTTATTAATCAATATTTTAGCTGTAATTTTCTAAGCAATAGATTTACCCCCATAATCATAAACTTCCTTATAACCTATTTTATTTAAAAAATGTTGTTTTGGTCCGTCACTGTGATATTTGTTTGAGAAAGAGACTAAACATTTTAACTAATTCTATAGGTTTGAAGAAGAATCGGGTTAGTTGACTACTTAGCTATCATATATTGACAATTTAATTTTGTTCTTTTTTTATTTGTTTGTTTATTTCTTATGGGACCACAGGACCAAATAGTAGTTTATATATCTGTGTTATAATCCTGGTTGTAGCCAGGATTATACACCAGATTATGTCTGCAAGTAGTCACCGTTAGCAAGATGAGAACAACCGGAAATTATATGTTTGAGTGACTCTCCGGGACGGCGGCATGCCCGACAAATGTCGACCGTACCGTCCTTCAGGATATACTTACGGTAGTTATTCGTCATGATAACTTCGTCCGCAATTGCACAGGAAAAACCCTCAAGTCAGGTCCCGTTAGAGCCTAGTAGAACCGCCCGCTCCTTACTCTTCCATACGGCCTTATGGTCCTCGGTTCTTAGTACCACTGGTTTGCGCCAGTTCTCGTTTTCCAAGGTTCCTGTCTACTGCATCCCACGCTCGGGGTTCAGGAAATAATTCCTGAGATTGCACACCTCACGGTTATGGAGACAGACATTTCATAGGTCGATAAGATAAGACATTTTATGTTTTAACTTGACATTCAACATTATTGCACTAAAGTTTCGACCTTATTGCATTATGATTTTTCTAACAACATTTAACGGAAATGGGTCACAAATTAAAGCTGGTGACTGTAGGTACATGTTACAGATATACATGTGTGTCTTTACGGATATATACAGTCAGCAGCAGAAGTAGCTAAGCATTTGAGGTGTTCAAAATGAGGTCAACACGTCTCTATTGTCAAGAGAATAAGAGCGCGTGTAGGTCAATTTGAAGACTTCAAACGCTTAGCAACTTTTGCTGCTGACTGTACATGTTATATATTATGTAAAGGTACAGGTTGTTCACGCTGAGAGATGATGTGTCTATGACTGCTGTGTATTCCTAAGTTGGTGGTAACTGGATCAGAGGCTTGCAGTGTGTTAGTATTGAAGGCACTATTCATCGGTTGTGAATTTAGCCTGGTAGTAGCAGGGGAGACTATTCAGCATGTGTTAAGAATAACGACTTTTTGAAGGAGATGCAATGTATTGGGTGATAATGATAATTTGACGATATTCAAATTGTTGAATACTGCCTCCTCCGGTAGCGTTTCGTCGCAGTTAGGGACAATACCCGGCCCAGGCTAGTTGTTGTATCTATAGTAATAATTCCGTCCAGGGGTACGGTAGACCGTAGACCCGAACAAAACTGTACTCAAATAAAAGAGCGTAAAAAAATTTAAGTTTTGAATTGTAGGCATATATCGGCAAAATTCGTATTGTCGCGTATTTTACGTTTAAAAGTGTTAATTTAATGACATATTTGGTCCGCCATATGTAATTTATTGATTGACAACTTGACTGTGACAGGTGCGCGGGGTGCGTTCAGAAGCTTTTGTTTGGCCCGTGATGGTTTATTGCTCGAGCGAAGCAGGGTTCTCACCTAGTTTCATAATAAACGCAGAATCCGGACACAATACTAAATCTATATTCAGCTGTCTTCAACAGGGACATGCTTGACAAACAGCTGCATGCACGCCAAATCCTTTCCGTCCTTTATGATATACGTGTTCACCCCGAATTCCCCGTAGATGCCGGCCTTGAACAGGTTCTCGAAGTCCAGGATATAGTCCTTCACATGATATTCCCCCTGCGAATGATTATATTTAAACCTTTACGCTTGATGAAAAGTATATATTATGTCTCACGCGCTACAACTTTATACTAAAGGCCTATTTCTCGAACACTTATAACTTGTAGGTAATACAAGCGGAACTCACTCTTTGACACCTGTTGTTAGAAAAAGACTTCCGCTTGTATTACAAGTGTATATATTTGAAAATGAGAAAAAGGTCAAGAACATTACTTTAGGAATAGGGAAGTCCGGTGGATCCAGTCCGAGAAATGTGAGACATCGCTTCATATTTCTAGCGGCAAATTTTTTTAAAACGCAAGGCAAACAGTCCCCTGTGCGGTTGGAGAAGAGTTTGCACCCGCCGTCCACTCTGATGCAAGTTTCTATTCGGATCTGAAGACAAAAGTAAACACAAACAATAAGAAATTTTACAGGCCTTCTAGCCAAGTCATGCCTACGAACAAGTCCCGATTTGAATCCTGACAAGGGCATTCACTTGTGTGTGTACAAAGATTGTTCCATGGTTATGTACGTCTATATATGTATTGAAATTTTTATATGTATCTTTCTATTGTATATATTGTCCAGAATATCTAATGTGGTTGACAATGTTGACATTTTATCGTCTATCCGTGACAGATATTGTGCCAAGTGATAAAAACCCGACCATATTAGGCTAGGAGTACAGTAATCAGTAGAAGTTGTTTAGCGGACCACGTGTTCAGAATGATCCGGACACGCTCTTGTTACCAAAAAAGTCGTGTCAAGCACATTATAAACACATCTGGTGACTATAGCTACATTTAGGACTAGGTCAATAGTATTAATACTTATATGTAACGTTCATTTGAGTAACACTTAACGATTTTGACTGATAGGCATAGTTAGTAGCCAAAGCTAAAAAACAAAAAAAAATCTTGTTTATACGCCGGGTTAATGTAGTAGTGTACGTTTTCCTATTATGGCCGGGGCATACTTTTACGAGTATGCCGAGTGCACCAAATCATCTCTCTTCTCTTTCTTTTATCAAAAAAAAAAAATCAAAAAATATTTATTTCATTTAAACATACATAATGTATAATGTAGTTTATAATGTTATAGTGGATAGGGCCATCCGGTAAGCAAAATAAAGCTTGTGTTGGGAGGCCCCGCTCCTCCCTAGGACCAAGAGATTCACATAAGATGTATAACTTAGAAAAACAGATTCTATACATTTATAATATATACATTTCTTTTTATTATCTTAATTCTTAAGGTAGTTTTACTTACATAACATGGCATGCCTTAACCTACTTTTTATTGTTACAATTTGGATGTATATATATATATATATGTGTGTGTGTGTGTGTGTGTGTGTGTGTGTGTGTGTGTGTTTTCCTAGTAAGGTGGTCGTAGTATATTTTCTGTAGCCTCATAAGATTTTGTTTTAAGCCACTTTGTGATGAGTGATTTACAGTCGTGGTAAGATTTTGAGTGTATGTCAAGTTCCCTATTAATCTTGTTGTAGAGATAAGTAGACTTTGCATTAAACTGCGAACTTGCGAAGTATGTACGTGAGTGTCTAGCCGTAGCTACGTTTATAATTTTCCTTTTTTTATTGTATGCAGCGTTATTTATTTTCTTATAGTATACATTTTATTATTTAATATATAAAGAAAAATGATGTGTACAGTATATTAGGTACTCATTCTACTCCCATAGGTGTCGTAAGAGGTGACGTCCGCCAAAACGAATCAGCAGCTACTTCCATGGTAACTTCCCCCAAGATGATGCAAGTTATATTTGGGGGAGGCCTATGTCCAGCAGTGGACGTTTACGGCTGAAATATTACATTACAACCACAATCCACTAGTAATATTCCATGTCCACTGACCCCAAAAGAGTCATCAAGATCTTCGCCCACAGTGAAGTCCGCATCAAAGGATTCATGAGTCCGGTTATATTTATGGCGCCGCACTTTTCCCCGCCACGGCATTTTGTCGTGGTCTTCGCAGGGAGCCACGTTCATCACCGACCACTTGCCTTCTCCCTGCAATCACATAATTTCCATCATTATTCACCACCCCACACGAGCTAGACACGGCAAAGCATTGGCAGAAAACAATTTAGTATTCTTTTTATGTCTTTCCCATACTGAACAATAGTGTTTCAGAAATTTGGGACGCGTGCACAAAGACTAACTCGCAGAGCCCCTTTCGACAATTTAATGAAAGACCAAGGTCGTGTGTTGTCTCAGTTAGCATAAATAAAGTTTCTAACCTATTTGTCTCTGCATGTCAATTGGGCTCCAACACAGCCAAGACTCGTATTTGTAAGAACGGAAGTACACTTACCACTAACTGCTCTCCTGTAATCGCATTTATAAGAAATCCACAAGTAATTGTAATGCAA
This sequence comes from Grapholita molesta, assembly GCA_022674325.2. Taxonomy (NCBI): domain Eukaryota; kingdom Metazoa; phylum Arthropoda; class Insecta; order Lepidoptera; family Tortricidae; genus Grapholita; species Grapholita molesta. The sequence goes on along the minus strand of CP053133.2, from coordinate 357,084 downwards.
CTCAGTAAAAGATGTGGAATCATATTATAATAGTAAACTGTGGACATATATGTGTGCGCATGTGAGCTTAAACCATAGAGAACATAGGCTGGACTGCATATTAGCATCGCGATTAAATCCTCTTTGGTATTTATAACACGTTAATTTGACACGTGACGTTTAACGTGACTATAATGTTTTTTTTCCGCATCGATTTTATCAACTTTACAAATTATTGTTTACGATAGTTGCGTGATATATAACAAAACATTTCATGCGTGCGCTATTGTACATTCTAAATTATACATCAGAAGCTCCACGGATTCCCAAATGCACCCATACCCAACTGATTCATGTTATGAATGGGCAATTTCACTTTCAGGGACACCCAATTAACTTAATTGTCAAATAAAAGTTAAATCAGTGGTCAGTTTAGTGACGACAATTAAGCTTTAAATTTCAATATGATCTACTGTTTTATGTTTAATCCATAAATAATACGTGTTATTGTAATAGAAAAATGCGAATAAAGATGATTTCCCAATTCAGTAAATTCCCCCGCTACAGAGTCTGTATCGTACGGATTCCCATCTAACACAGCATATTGCAACTTTTTTTATGTTAGAACCCAAAATGTGGCAAAGATTATTGAAAATATTATTGTCTGTGTAAACTCCGGACTGTAGTATAGTCTGTGACACTCAAAGCAAGAAGGTCAACGTTTATTTTCGTATACCTAAACAATGGAGTGATTAGTGATATCTTCATTTAATTTTTATTTAAAATAAGATTTAGTAATACATAATAAAGAACTTGCTTATTCACAATCTTTCATTAAAATCCGTTAAAAAGTGTGAGCTAGTGAGGTGAAATAAAACATTATTATATCATTATCCTGTACGATATTATTAGTGTGATATGCTGATACTACAGGTGAAATTATTCCCGTGAGCCGTAAGGCAAGCGGAATTAGAGAGCTGAGAGTGTGACGATTAACCCTTTGATGGGTAATAACGGCAATAAAGCCGTTATGTTTGCTAGTGCATTTTTTTTCTCATTGACTAAACTGGTCTTAAGCGTATATTTAAGTAAATGTTAAGGCACAATACCCTGGCTAATGTACAAAAAGAGAAGAGGTGAAAACCTAAATATATAATAGGAAATAGTAATCTAATGAATCCACAATATCTAAGTAAATACAAAACTACGTGGCATATTTCGCACGTTACCAACTGAAACTGTAAAAACAGCACCCTATTAAGTACTGAGAATCCGTTGTCATTGTTTGCCAAGTATTGGGTAAAACATAGTGCCTACCACAACTACCACTCATGTAGTTCTATAGGACAACTAGGAAATGTAATTACTATTTTATCCTATGATGGGACAAATTGAATTAGCGTATCGCCGGTCAGTTTCCTAATTCGTCAATTTTGCTGATTCAACAGTTTAATGATTAGACTGTTTCTTAATTCACCAATTTCCTTTTTTGCCAGTTTCACTAAATTGTCAGAGCCTCTATTAAGCCAGTTTCTTGAGTCGCAAATTTCCTTATTCCTCAATTATCTTAAGTTGTCAGTTTTGCTATTTCATCATTTTCTTATTTCGTTACTTTCCTTGTTCATCTGATAGTTTAGTTTGTCAGTTTCCCCATCTCGTCATGATTATGATTTGCTACTTTTTTTGGGGTTCCTTAGTAAGCTAGGAACCCAGCTGTTTTTAAGGCGATACAAGACGTATTTTTGTACTCGGTTAAAAGTCACGAAATATAAATAAGTTTAATATTTTTAAACCACATTACCGTATTCTTTAAAAAACATAGATATGTCTTATTTTACACTAAAACTGATGGAATAATAAATAAATATTATATATTATAGGACAATTTAAAACAACATTTAATAAGGTGACTAGAAACATCAATGAAGCAACAATAGGTTCATCTTTTGATTCTGTATCAAGCCTTGGTCTCTTGCTACTTGCCACACGACCCTGAAATCACCTTGTATATTTGATACACTGAAACGCGACTATAAGAACCTGGTTACTAGTGAAACTGGCGAATAAAGAAACAGATTATCTAGGGAAAATAAACATTTAACCAAACTGACGAATAATTAAATTAGCACATAAGGAAACTAGCAAATTTACGAAACTGAAGCTTAGCAAAACTGGCGGAGGAGTAAACTGACGGTTTAGGAAAATGACCCACTGGCGAAATTGTCAACCTAGGGAAAATGACCAGAAGGTAAACTGTTGAATCTGCAAATTGACGAATAAGGAAACTGACCGGCGATACGCTAATTCGACAAATTTACAAAAGACAGTTTTATTTTGTTCTATTACGTCACTAGAAAGTAAACTGGAATAAAATGCTGATTTATACCATGACGTCACTGTTTTATGGAACATTTGGGAATCACTCTTAACTATATACATAAAAATAAACTCTTAGAAATAAACTAAATTTGGACCCTTAGGTAGGGTGCCCATCACGCAGGCAGCGTTCCCGCGATGTCCAAGTAAAGGGTTAAGGACGTATACATATATTGCTATTGAATGACTTACAAGTAATAAACAATGATGTTTGTATCACAGGTTTTTATTTATAAAACAGGTAACTTGAACAAATAGTCTACAAATTGGTATAAGGTTAACAAACTTGAACAAATAGTCTACAAATTGGTATAAGGTTAACAAACTTGAACAAATAATCTACAGATTGGTATAAGGTTAACAAACTGGAACAAATAGTCAACAAATTGGTATAAGATTATGAAATATGAGTAGTAAATAAGTAGGCAAGTAATAGTAATAGGTTAACAAATTTTATCAAAAAGTAAAAATATTGGGTAATAGGTTGACAAACTTGAACAAGCAGTTTAAAGAACGTTAAAAAGTTAACAAACATCAACAAACAGTTAAAAATAAATTAGGCAACACGTTAACTAACTTTTTTTCATGTATATAAAAAAAACCGCAATAGGTTTACCTATCGGTTAATAATTAATAAACATGAACAAGCATTATGTAAATAAATACCGTAATCTATAACAATTTACAAGAAACAGTTAAAAATTTAAAATATTCTAGTCATCATTCTGGTAACCATATTTTAAATTAAAGCAATTTTTTTTAAGTTTTCAACATATATGATCCAAGTATGTAGTCTGAAATAGTTCTACGCGACGCGGGCAACATGGTTCCAAATCTTCAACTAGATGTAATCGGTACATCGTCATCGTTAGGTTCGTATTTAACCAAGATATGTGTGCAGGCCATATCCTGTCCGTCCTTCATTATAAACGTGTCCGCCCCGAACTCGCCGTACAGACCTTCCTTGGATAAGTCATTCATGTCCACTACGAAGTCCTTAATGTGAAACTCGCCCTGCAAACATGGACGTGTTTAACTCTTGGTTTGGCATTGTCTAGTTTTAAGAAAAGGATAACAGCATATTTTGGTAATATGGAAAACGATAAATAAAACCTGCTCAAATTAATAACTGAAGGAGAATTTTAAGGGAAGCAATTACGCTTCCCTTAAAATAATTAATCTTATAATTCTTATCAACAATATTATCATCAGACATCGGATTCCGTGGGGCGAAACTTCTTGACAGCTAGGGACTTCCTATATCGATAAACTCATTTATCGATACTAGTTCTATATACTAGTGACCGCCCCTAATTGTGTGTGTTTTTCGTAACTATTGTTCTGAAGACCAGTATGAAATTCAAATACCATTGATCACTTTATGAAATTTTGCTATGCTCCTATAACCTCCACAGTAAGTCTTTTAACCACCTGAAATGGACTTTTCAGCCAAGACGGAGCGCTTAACACCAGAAAATATGGAAAAAATTCTGGTGGTTTACTTTAACAATAATAGATGGGACAGCCATGAAAAAATAAATTGGGACGAGTAAACTTTTAAAAACGTTTTCAAAAAAGAAGAAGAAAATTGAGTTCTTATTTTATTATATAATTATTACTCTTTTAATATTATTTTTTTTATAAGCCAACCTTTGTGTCATCACTAGTATTTAGAACTAGTATCGATAAATGAGTTTATCGATATAGGAAGTCCCTGGCTGTCAAGAAGTTTCGCCCCACGGAATCCGATGTCTGATTATCATCTTATATCAACATTTCTTTTCTCGTGAATCTATTGAATTGTTTTGCATCGGTGTTCTCCATAATGCGGTACCTACCATACTCGTACTCGTAACTGTTGGAATATCTGTATACGCCTAATGTAATCTGCAGACTCGTTAATATTTTTGTTGTCTGTGAAGACGACAACTGTCGCACATACATATTTATATATACCATGTTAGACTAGCTGATCATTCGTCAATTTACTCACGCTCAGTCATCCTTTAAGTTCCAATTCGCGTATCCTACATACTTTAAAACAATAGTCATTATTTGAATATGGTTCTGGATTTAGTATGGTGTATGTTTAGTTCTAAAAGAGCTACTTATATATGTTTGTATATTTATACCTAACTATGTCCCTCGCCAATTGAAAATGTAGGTGTAACAGCCTGTCGCTTACTTTAGGAATAGGAAAGTCCGGCGGATCTATTCCGGCGCAGTTGAAGCCCGATCTCACATTTTCTTCGTTAACATATTTCCGAACGAAGTTGGGCATGCTGTCATCCGCCAGGGTCATGTAGGGTTTGCATCCTCCGTCCACCATTTTGCAAATGTCCGACCGAATCTAGAAATTAAGTTATTTGATTGAATTAAAACAACTAAAAATTAAATGCATCTTTCCCTTAGAATTATGATGTAATTGCATAGAATATTTATATTTGGAGGCAATTTAATATTTACGCGTTTGCAAGCGTAATTCCATGTTCGTATGACTGTCCATATCGACGTCAGCACCTACTTGTCAAATTGACGCCGGCAAGCGATTTTGTAAAGACATTACCAACCCAGGTATTCTCTAATTTTTAGTTTATACTTTCGTTTCGACTAACAGAATAGGAGTCGTCGATGTCGTCCCCCGCGTCAAAGTCTACGTCGAAGGCGTCGTGCGTGCGATTCAGCTTGTGCCGGCGCAAGCGCAGCGTCCACGGCATCTCCGCGTCGTTTGCGCATGGCTGCGCGTTCACAACTGACCACTTACCCGCGCCCTGCATAAAAAAATAGTTATAATAAATAAATAAATATTTCGGGACAATCTTACACAAATCGACCTAGTCCTACGGTAAGCTCAGTAAGGCTTGTGTTGTAGGTACTAGACGACGATATATATGACGAGATAGATACATATAAATACTTAAATACATAGAAAACACCCATGACTCAGGAAAAAATATCTGTGCTCATCACACAAATAAATGCCTTGACTGGGAATCGAACCCAGGACCATCGGCTTCATAGGAACAGTCACTGCCCACTAGGCCAGACCGGTCGTCCAAGTTGAATGTTCCTATAGGTTTACTTCTTAAAATGTCTTTGTATATGATGAATTAAGGTTGTACGAACTGCTGACAACCCTATATCCCGCGGATGTCGTAAGAAGCGACAAAGGCAGTAAACCTGCGAATGAGCAACAGCGTTGCTCCAGGAAGAAAGCAACCATTTATAGAGAAAGTGCGGCATAGTAGATGGGCAAGTCCAATAGTATTGGCTCAGCGAGGTGATAGGAAATTGTAAGGTATTAATACTCAATGCCGTTGTAGAAACTGATCACTATCCTTTTCCCATACCTGAGGATATATTTATGGCTCTAAGTGGATGTAACGTTGTCTGTATTCTGGGTTTACCAACACAGAATACTCAGGGTAACAGGGTTTCCACAGAGAATCCTAACGGTTTTTTTACCTGTACAGAGTCCACAACACATCCCAGACAGAATATTAGCAGCGTAGGACAAATCCTTGGGGTTCCTTAGCGTTAGCGCTATAGCTAAAATCAAGCTGCATATTTAAGTATAGTTTGCAACATAACTTTTTGGTTTCCTACTTACCAACATTCTCTGCCCCATACTGTTTAAAACCCAGAAGGACATTATGAAGTAAATGATCATTTTGTAAAAAGTAAGTAAGCACTTCAGCGGTGTTATTAATGTTATTATATATCTGAACACATATATATCGTGAGTCGTTAAGTTAGCTATGCCGTGAAAGTATTTTGTGCATGTAGATTTTATCAATTGATGTCAATCAGGTTAATTCTTAAACAAATAAAAATATCTGCGACAACTACAACAAATACTTTATTTATTTATACATTTTCATGCATTTGAATTAATCGTGGTTCTCCTATTATTTTCCCTAGCTAAGTTAATTAGAGTCAGGGTCTGTCGTGTGGTGTGACACTGTACGTTTGAAGTTTTGAACCCACGACCCACTGAACCCCGAGACAACATCTACCACCTAAAGGCCAACAACCCAAATTAACTTGTTACAAGTCCCTGTTAATTATGCATATTGGAGATTCATTCGTAATCGAGGCGTTGAAGGCGCGAATCTTGTTGCCACCTGACAAAAGGCTTTTAAGTACTTTTGTCAGCCGACCGAAGAAGCGCTCTTTCACCGCCTGTCTAATACTCGCAACCCAGTGACTCTGACATACCAAGACATTGTATCCAGATATTATTATTTCATGATTTTCATGTGTTTATGGTTAATTTTCTATGCTATTGTTTTAAAATAAAATTTGATAGTACTAGGAACGTAGGTATGTAGCGTTTTCTTCAATTAAACCACTGTTCCCGTTTATACTTTCTACATAAAAAAATCTGTAATTTTATAGTAAGAGTTCATTTTAAGATGCCCATCTTAGCTTTCAACGTCCTCGTCTCTCCATTCATTCTGTTCTGTTGATCTCCACTCTCAGTTATCCATTCAGTCATATCATTCAGCTACTGATTCATTTCTACTTATATATTTTCATTTAAACTATAACAGGTTATGGGTCCCTGCTGTAAGTAACAGATAGAAAATATATTTTAATTTAAGACGGAAAACCTTCTCAAACACTGGTTTTTAAATAGAACAATATAATTCTTTATCTAATAAAAAATTCTTCGGCTAAAGGGATATTACTTTTTCAAGGAAGGATCAAAATAGTTCAGTTTAATTTTTTATAGATTAGTTTCAAATAGGACAAATTTGAGTTAATAAAATATTTATTTGCAACAACATAGTTTAGAGTTTTAGTATGAATATCCTATATCTTAAAAAACGTATTTGTTTCAAGTAACCTTAATCAAAGCAAAAAAAAAAAATCCATTTCAAAAAAAAATTCCACCAAATTTCTTCTACAAGAGTTTTACCTTTTTATGACTAAACCATTGATTCTTGGTTTGACATTTACATTCTACAGTCAGGATATAATAAGTTCAAATTAAAAAATACACGGTTTTAAGTCAACATTTAGTTAATTCTTGACTTTGAGTTTCATAATTATTGGTTTGTCTTATAAACTTAATTCAAAATTCAAGACGCACTTAAATCAAAAAATAACACTGGCTTACATCAAGATTTATTATATTCTTGGGTTCATGTACCAAATTCTTGATTTAATGTCTACAAACTCGACTAGAGTATCGACAAGTTTAAATCGAATAATAACATGTTTTTCTTCAAGATTTAGTACATTCTTGGCTTGATTTTAATAATTCTTGGGTTCATATTCTTGAAACTACATTCAAGATTCAAGATATTTAAATAAAAAATAATACTCCGTTTAAAAAAGTGAAATCTTGACCGGAATATTAGGGGAAAGTAGTATGAGTTGATTCCCTGGGGTAAGATGTTCCTTCGCGATTGTGCTGAAACCACTAACGCCATCTAGTTGATTTCACTCATAATACATAGCTCCGGACACCTCCCCGCCTCGGTCAAATCGTAATGGCGGCGTGAACGATACATCGATTTTGAGGAGAAAAAATAAAAATTGTGTACGGCTGATCTAAGGTAGGCATGACTTTGAGCTTATGTTATATTACTTTTATTCAAATAATGTTAAATGTAAATACTGTTGATTTGAGGCTTTCTATTATGCTTAATTTTAATATTTTGGCCACGTGCTTGTAGGTTATGTTAGCAAACATTGAATGAAAAAGTGGGACTTGGGTTAAGATGATTCCTTTCTATATGTATGAGATGATCCCTAGGGATCATCTTGTACCATATTTTTGTTTAATTTTAAATATCGAATATTGTAAGCCACTCGCTTCGATCTGTCAGTTTGTCTGTGCTTAGGTACGTTTGTCTTCAGGGTTATTGTAGTCTATTATTTTGTCAATAATTCTGAGTTTATAAAACTTTTATTTTATTTACTTTCTTTTCGATAAACGTGATGCCACGTAACTATCAAAGAAAAACTTCTCGTGGGGATTGGTCGTAGGAATCAATGACAGCCGCTCTTGATGCTGTGAAAAATGGCATGGCATATAAAAAAGCAATTAAGAATATTTAGTGCCTATAATGTCATTGAAACGAAGGGCCAAAGCAAAAAATAAAATAGCTGTTGGTGCAATAAAATATTTAGGAGGGAAAAAACCAGTTTTTACCATAGAACAAGAAAATGAGCTCGTGGACCATATTAAAGACATGGAGACAAGAATGTATGGATTAACAAAAAAGGAACTGTTATCTTTAGCATATCAACTGGCTAATAAAAATAAAATTCCCCATTCATTTAAAGGAGTACAAGCAGGCAACGACTGGCTGAAAGGATTCAGGCAGAGACATCCCGATATCACCCTTCGTGCTCCTGAATCCACTTCAACTGCTCGAGCGCGCGCGTTTAACAAACCTGTAGTAGACAAGTTTTATGCCACGTTAAAAAGGACGCGAAGAACATCCCGGCACATCGGATTTACAACGTCGATGAGACAAGTGTTTGTACAGTTCCAACTAAAAACACTAAGGTGTTTGCAAAAACTGGACGAAAACAAGTGGCACGGGTTACATCAGCGTCACTACAACGGCTGTTATTTGCATGTCTGCGTCAGGAACTTTCGTTCCACCTATGTTTATTTTTCGAAAAATCCGTATGAAGATTGAGCTCATGGAAGGGGCACTCCCAGGGTCTGCTTGGGCCTGTAATGCATCAGGGTGGATGAAACTGGAAGTTTTTACCCAGTGGTTTGAACATTTTCTACGCCACACGAAGCCATCCGAAGAGGATCCAGTAATGCTGATATTGGATGGTCACAAATTCAACCGGACTTACATTATTAGAAACTTTAGTTGCCATAACGGATGAAGGTAAGATAGGTATTAAATAATTATTTTTAGTTCTGTAAATGTTATAGAACTATTGGAAGTAATTATTATCCTTTTCATATAGCTTGAGTACGGTGACACTTTTTTTTACATTTCATGTTATGGACGTTTTCAGGCCGAAACTTTAGGTAGTGACTTGAAATCCAGTAGGACAAAAAATCACATCGTATTTAACTTTCATAGCGAAGAGTCTCGACCAACATCTTGACAGACTCTCGCTACGTGGTTGTGGTTGGATCAAGGGTCAGATTCAGAAGGCGGTAATCCTGGACACGGCGCGCATAGTCCGACGGTTCCTCTATCTGCAGCCCTAACAATTATTTATTATTATTACGGATGTGTGTTATATTATATTATTTTAATACCATGACATTTAGGAATACAATATAGAATATTCTAGTAGTGTGTATCAATCCTCATCACACCACTTTGTCTTAGTGGTATGTCTATTAGTAATTACTAGAATTACTAATTGGTTTTCGGCGTTCTGGTTCCGAGACCGAGCTTATGTTGGAGCAGTAGGTAGGTATATAGCTACTAAATATCAGGATTGGTTAAACTTCGGCGTAATACGTTGTTTAAGATCATGAGTCTTGTCTTCAGCGTACTTTATGTTGTTGTATTGTGTGTTGTGTATACAAGGTTACATTTTATATATTTTTTATTTTCAGATAAAAAAATACCCGTGCAGATGGCCTTATTGGGTTACTCAATACCATCTAAGGGACGATTAACGAGAAAAATAAAGTTTTCTTCAGCAGAGGCAATAGAGAGCCTCGTGGTACAAACTAATGTAAGTTTAATTCTTCCTCGCATAAATGTTTTGCGACAAATGAAACTGGCCTAAGAATTGTCTGTGCAGATAATGTATTTTTTGTGCTTAATGACTGATAAGTTTTCTTTGTTTTCAGAGTGCTGGCGATATCGATAAAATCATTAAAAACCAAAAAGATAGTTGTGCTAGCCGAAAACAACCTGTCCAACCTTACGTGCTCGTACTGGGGAGCTTGCACAATTTTGCAGCACTTTAGATAGTCATTGACGATGTTAAGTATGTATTTCAGTCTGCAGCTGCGGCATTTGACACATTATTTAAAATAAATCACGTGCTTCACGTAAAGATTTAGATTAGAAAGAGCAGATTACCTTTATCTTATAATACAGATAAAAGTATATGATATTAGGACTAAATTCGATAGAATACCACCACATATTGTAGACATTTTGAACTTGTAAGGAGATATATTCCTCTCGACAATATGTTGTGTCCTGAGTGTAATAAAAGTATCCTCAATTTCGTTTGTATACAAAATTATTTAAAACCGTCAAATACGCCAACATTGCCAACAAGGGAATCTTTGCCCGAAAAACGATTCGTAATATTCATTTGTGAGGTAAAATTGTAAAAATGCCAGGGATTTAAGCAAAAGGAAAAAACTAATAAAAAATACTACTTCTAGAGTGGTTCAAAAGGAACATGGTTGCACATGTTTAGATGAGCAAACGGGGCTTTTTACTGATTCCTATACACAGTCGATTGACGAGGACCAAGACTGCTTTTTAGATGAGACAGAACGTGTTACACACAATGAAGCTGCCTGTAGTACAGTGATTACCAGAAACGCTGAACGCTTAAGCATGCTTTGCATTAAGGTGATCAACACTTACTTGGGTACTGATCATCAAATTATTACATATACACCAGCGAAAGTTGTACGTGAAATACCACTTGTGAGAGCTTCCACTAGTCGCAGAACGGAAAATCCCTCCAAAAAATAGTGTCAGAGTCAAAGTCCTGTCCAATGTGCTCGTTAATGTGGAACCACACGCGTCAAATGTGACTTTTTTGTCTACAGTTTCCAATAAAAAAGAAAATACTCGATTCATGGCTACGTGTCAGAGTGACTTACCGGAATGCTTGACAGTTAACAATGAAGTAGTCCTAAAGAAACTAATAGTCGTAAATTCTGCTAAAAAGGCTATGTTTTCCAAGGCAAATATTAAACAGGAGAACCCATCGAAAACAGAATCTGATGATTCAGTCCCAAAACTTAATTTCTGTAACAATGATTTAAGACATCAACAGGCAAGGAAGACAAAACCGGGACAAAAAGTGAAAAAAGATAAGACTGAAAAAAAAGGAATAAAATGTAATAGGAAAGACACAAAGAAGAAAGGCACTGTCAATAAAAATAAAACGAAGGATACCAAAAAAAGAACGAAACGATTTAATAGCAAATCCAGTTCAACTACTATCAATTCAAGCGTTGAATTAGTTACTGCGGACTCGGACAATTCAAATTATGAAACAATGCATGATTATTATATTGCTGAGTGTTTAAAGGAACAAGAAGATAAAGAAAACTTAGAAAACTATGAGATTCCGTTCGGACTACATAATATTGAATATTTTACTCAAGAAAGCAGTGCCTTACAAGAGAACGACTGGATTATAGCTCAGTTCTCTACAAAGAAGAGCCTTAAACATTTTTTGTGAAAAGTTCTATCGATCAATGGTACTATACCAAAAGTTAAATTTGCAAGAAAAGTCAAGAATTCTAAATGTAAAACAGGGACAACTTTTACTTACCCTGCAGTGGACGACATGTGCACATTACCGAATCCAGAAGATGTTATAACAGTATTACCGCAGCCAACACTTTATTTGGTTTATTATTTCCTATTTTCTTATTATTTCCTTATTTGGTTTATTATTTTTACGTATTTACGTAAAAATAATACCAGTATCTCTGATTAAAATCCAATCTCAGACCAAGAATGTTATTCTTGGTCTATTGAAATATAATATTAACAAAAATTACCAAATCGATTCATTAACTTGTATTGAACGCGTTTTTAATACAAGTTAATAAATTACATAAATGTGATAGTTTTTTTAGAGCTCTGACTTTATATAATAAGTACGCGATCGGCAAAGCTATTGACATGTATCTAATAAGGAGCTTTTAATCCCAGGATTAATTAGTATACTAAAATCCCGGGTCCGATGACTAAAAATAAATGACCGGCTCTATAGCCAGTGGCATAGTTATAATTTTTGTAAAAAATAAAAGTTGATTGATCTCGTCATATGTGATCTAAGAATTGTTTATGATAATCCATAATATAAGTTTTATAAAAAAAAAATGTTAATTGATCTCAGTTATAATTATGTAAACGGATACCAACGATTATTACTTCACCGTTTCACCACCGTTTCAATGCAGCCACGGATATCCTCGTTTGTAGGAAACCCTCCGAATTACAATAACTATAGCAAATAATAACGCGAGTGCAACAGAATATGTTACCGTCCGTGACGTCACTCCCATAGTATGTTTACATAGCAGCTTTAACATATTTTCTTAAATTTAACAATATATTTTAACAGTACTTATTAATATTCAACTTTCAAAAAACTCTTGCATGGTATAAAAACTATTAACAACTAAATAATCTGAAAGTTTTTTGTTAAATAGAGTATCTTTTTTTTCGTTTCTAATATCACTTATTTTATATTTTAATACACATTACATATGGACTAGAGCTGTGCATATTTAGATTAGAAGACGGAACAGGAAGTGTGTCTCTGGGACGTAAATTTAAAATAGTTGGGTTCTTTATAACCGTTAAAGTGAATAGATAAACTGACTATTGGAAAAAACATTATCTCTTTAATTTGTTCACCGGGAAATTCATGGGAAGAAACAGATTCATGATTATATTTAAATGTCTGCGTTTCGGTAGAAACAATTTGGATTCATTAATTGAATACTTTAATGAAAAAATGTTTGAAATATACAGCCCTGGAGAGAAATTATGCATCGATGAGTCAATTATTCTCTCCAGAGGTCGCAGTGGCATTCGCCAGTACATGCCTGGAAAACGCCACAAATACGGCATAAAACTTTATATTTTAGCGACACCCGGTGGCCTAACCCTCCAAACTCACATGTAGTCACAAGCTGGAGGGCAAGGCCACACAGACAAAGTAGTCCATAGATTAATGGACCGTTATGTTAACGCAGGTCGCCATCTGTATATGGACAATTTTTACAACAGCGTGGGGCTCGCAAAGTTTCTGTTACGACTGAAAACGCACGTAACAGGAACTTTGCGAAATAGAAGAAAAGGCAACCCCAAAGCTGTTTGTAGCGCTAAATTACAGAAAGGCGGCAGCGTGTTTAGATATAACGCGGAAGCAGTTTGTGTTTGCAAGTGGCGCGACAAGCGTGATGTCCTGACCATCAGCACCCAACATCCCCCTGAATTTGAACCTATTATGAATAGAAGGGGGCAAACCATACAAAAACCGAAAATTGTAATAGAGTACAATAAGTACATGAGTGGTGTTGATAGGCAGGACCAAATGCTCGCGTACTACACTTGCGAACACAAAGCAATGAGGTGGTACAAGAAAGTAGGCATTCACATCTTGCAAATGATGATGTTAAATGCCTACTTTCTACACAACATGAAAAATAAGACTAAAATGAGCCTCTACGACTTTAGAGAGGCTGTAATAACGACTCTGTTGCCGCCGCCTGCAATTTCGTTGCCGCCGCCACGCAATTTATCAGACGGGAACAATAACGTCCACGTCCTCCAACACTTGCCCAAAAATGACCGTGGGCACACAAAACGAAAAAGGTGCAAGCACTGTTGGGACACAAAACAAACAAGGCAAAACACTCTTCGTTTTTGCCCAAATTGTCCCAACCAACCTGGCCTATGTATGGATTGCTTTAAGGTTTTCCATAATTACTAAAATAGGAATTTGTGTAGATAATTTTGTTAATGATTTACAAATAAATAATATTGCTTATTGAATCTAGTCTTTTATTCATTATTTATGAAAATATCCTTAGGACTGGTAAGAAAACCCATATTTAAATAATGCCACATCATTATAGCTTATCCAATAATAAAATTGTTTAAATATATAAGTATTAGTATGTATATTATCGTAAGTGCTATTCGCAGGGTGCGAAGTAGGGAGTGGGGGAATCGATTGCAGCGCGCCCCGTAGCCAAACGAGGACACTTTCGGCAATTTGAGCCGGTTAATGCTCGACAATGTGGACGGCTATTATGGGGTCGTACATTAGTATCTTGTGAAAAGAGTGGCTTCGTATTAAATTATCGCCCCGTACGAAGCTTGCGCGGACCGAGAATGTTCAACCCAATAATAGACGACCCTATAATTCATGTACATCGTGGACCCCTATGATTGGTTGTACATTATATGGTCGAGCATTAACCGTCTCGGCAATTTCGGCTGAAATCATAGACATACCATTTAATTCCTCGTCATTATTTCTCCTAGAATAACCTCCTTCTTCCTGAAATAAGGAGAAACACAGTACAAATATGTCTTGAGGATATGAAGAAGTTCATAGTGAAGAGGAAGAAAGTCTTGAGGATGACACGCTGGTGAGATCTTCTACATCAGGGTCGTAAAACAGCTTATTAAGTTGTAATAGTGATGATCCATCATATATACTGTCTGAAGAACTAGAAATTGAACCACGTCGAGAAATACTTCTGAGACCACGAAATAATAGAAATTTGGAAGCAAATGTGGCTGAAATGTCATTGCCCCAAACATATGCTGAAGCTTTGCAAAGTCCTCAAAGAAAAGAGTGGTCTGAAGCCATTAAGGAAGAATTATCTACACACAAAGAAAATAATACTTGGAGTCCCGTTGAAAGGTGTGGACAGCGGCGACGAACAAAACAGAAAGACGACAGAAGATGAACAAATTTGTTACAAGGCTCGCTTGTGTGCTCGTGGCTTTACTCAAATCCAAGAAGTTGACTATCAAGAAATTTTCTCGCCGACAACAAGGTATGATTCTATAAGAGTACTTCTCTCTTTAGCAGCAAAGTATACCTCCTAGGTTCACCTGTCCTAAAAGAGTCCTTTTCGGAGTTCATTAATAAAAATTATGTCTAGTTCACCACTTATTCAGACCGCCTACTTCAAATAAATGCACATATGGCGTACACCATAATAAAATACTGCCTTTTCGTTCCAAAATTTACGTACGCACTCCGATGTAGCAACCTCTGGATGTACCCGGAACTTCTAGAAAAGCTAGGTATTCTAATAAAAACCACTCTTTCTTCAGTCATCAATATCAACCTGGACTACAATCAATGGTCCCAAGCTTCCCTGCCTATCAGGTATGGAGGAATTGGGATCCGCAAAGTATCATTAGTGTCTCTACCTGCCTTTCTTTCTTCAATTCACAGTACTCGACAACTGGTTGCCAAAATTCTAAAAACCCATCATAATTTGGAAATCCCTTTTTTGCAGGATGCCGAAGATTTCTGGAGGCTCAACTGCCCCAAAGCTGACCTGCCAACGGCTCCCCATTCGCAGCGTCAATGGGACGAGCCGCTCTGCGAGCTGGTGCGGAATCACTTGTACGAAACGTCTACCAGCCCTGCGGAGCGCGCTCGCCTCCTTGCTTGTTGCGAATGGGAGTCGGGGTGTTGGCTACAGGCCTTACCCTCTAAGAATCTTGGCACCTTACTGACCAACGATAGCTTTAGGCTCTCCTTAGCCCTACGTCTAGGTGCACCTTGTGTTGTGCCACATAGGTGCAGATGTGGCACCCATGTTAATAACACAGGTGTGCATGGTCTCTCCTGCAGCAGGCCGTATCACCGTATCAGACATGCCACTTTAATGATATCCTACGCCGTGCCTTTACAAGTGCCGGAACCCCGGCCATATTAGAACCCGCAGGGCTGGCTAGGGATGACGGCAAGCGGCCTGACGGCATAACTCTTGTTCCCTGGGAGCTGGGACGGCCTTTGGTATGGGATGTTACATGCGTAGATTTATTTGAAGTCAGAAAGCCGACTTGCCGGTAATATGAGCCGGAATATGTTGTTTATAAACACCGAGAACTTTAAAATGATGTAAGTACTGAAAGTTTGTACAATCATATTATACTTAGTAAACTAATTTCAAGTGATATTTGATCTTATCACTAAAAATCAGGTCCGAAGTGGGTTTGAGTCTTATTCCGGGACCAAGGGTACAACGCCGTCCATAAAACGTCGAAAGGTTAAATGTTATTACACGATTAGGGCCTGGTTTTTAGTGATCATGTATAACAAAAATCGTGAAAACTTAAATCAATATATTTCATTTTTATGAAAAGCTTATGTTAATTGTTTCAGAGCATCTGTACTTTATGTTCTGTCGGAGGTCTGCAAAAGAATCGCGCCTATCGAACGTAAAGAGTAAGTTCGCCTGTTTATAGGTATTATTTATATGCCAAATACAACATAATCCTAAAGGTTACGTGTCATTAGATACAGTAAACTCGCTCAACTGGCACAAACCAAACTTAGCGAGCGGCGACAGTTGACAATGACACCTACATATATAGGTTATTTTCTACACCCGAGATCGCGAGAATATACGTAAAACAATCCGTTTAATTTGTTTTTTTTTTTTAAATAAGCATCAAACGCGGAAACTTCAAAGAATATTTAAGTAAATGTTTGTTTTCAGAATCAAAGGAGAATGAGACGAAAATCCGATGTCTCCCACGTAGCCTGCGTCGCAGTCTCTACCTATCGCAATCCAAAATCTCAAGGGGCACTGATTTACCTTAGGGTTGGGAATTACAAGATGGTCCAAGGAGACGGCGACAATTGGAGGACGTTATTCAAGAAGGGCGGTAGGTCGAAAGGTAATTTTAAATGTTATTACACGATTAGGGCCTGGTTTTTAGTCATCATGTATAACAAAAATCGTGAAAACTTAAATCAATATATTTAATTTTTATTAAAAGCTTATGTTACTTGTTTCAGAGCATCTGTACTTTATGTTCTGTCGGAGGTCTGCAAAATAATCGCGCCTATCGAACGTAAAGAGTAAGTTCGCCTGTTTATATTATTTATATGCCAAATACAACATAATCCTAAAAGTTACGTGTCATTAGATACAGTAAACTCGCTCAACTGGCACAAACCAAACTTAGCGAGCGGCGACAGTTGACAATGACACCTACATATATAGGTTATTTTCTACACCCGAGATCGCGAGAATATACGTAATACAATCCGTTTAATTTGTTTTTTTTTTTAATAAGCATCAAACGCGGAAACTTCAAAGAATATTTAAGTAAATGTTTGTTTTCAGAATCAAAGGAGATCGAGACGAAAATCCGACGTCTCCCACTTTGCCTGCGTCGCAGTCTCTACCTATCGCAATCCCACTCTCAAGGGGCACTGATTTACCTTGGGGTTGGGAATTACAAGATGGTCCAAGGAGACGGCGACAATTGGAGCACGTAATTGAAGAAGGGCGGGCTATTCGACAGTGACGGGGTCACGGCGTAATGTTATAAATTTACGCCATGGCCTCGCCATTTCTCCAAATAAATGAACTTGATGATAAATTTTGATATTTCATTGATGACCTTCCTATGTAGTCGTTCTAACATTTATCAACGTTTACAAAAAGCTGCTTTAATATTTGTTTGTAAGTCCTAAAATGTTCTAGACAAAGGCCAGGTTTATTGTATTAGTCTTAATAATAATTAATGTCCTCGTAGTCTAGTTCTAACTTGACTTTTACAGACGGTTTTACACGAGAAATCTTCAAGAGCTTACGCTACCCTGGGTGTAACAGCTGCTAGGAAATTAACCAGTCGGATAATTATATAGCCATACAATTTATAAAAAGTCATTATGCCCCTATCATGTTAGAACACTGCAATAAATTATATGTCAAATAAAATGTGATCCTCTTCGAGTACGGTACTGATAACAGTGTGAAATGTCTCATTGATGATATGGCTGAAGATATAAAAAATCAGGTAGTGTGGAAGCCGTGAAAGAATCAAGTTTTTTTGCAATACAGTTGGATGAGAGTACGGATGTTGCGCAATGTTGTCAACTGCTAGTTTTTTTTCGATACATACAAAACGAAACAATCAAAGATGAGTTGCTGTTTTCAACAGAGTTAACGACAACTTCGAAAGCAATTGATATAATGACGGCAGTCTCTGAATTCTTTGATAAACATGAACTGTCATAGAAAAAGTTGATAGGTGTAAGCACAGACGGCGCTCCGGCAATGCTTGGATCTCGTTCAGGATTCATACAGTTGGTCAAAGAAAAAAATCCCAACGTAATTACAATTCACTGTTTTATACACCGTCAAGCCTTGGCAGCTATAACACTTTCAAATGAACTCTATGAAGTCTTAAAATTATGCATTAAAATTGTAAATTATGTTAAAAAGAGTGCATTTTTTACGGCTCTCTGTGAAGATTTGGGCACAGAACACAAGACATTGTTATTTCATACAGAAGTGCGCTGGCTTACAAAAGGAAATATGTTGTCAAGATTATTTGAACTGCGAGATGAAGTAATTCAATTTTTAGAAATTCAAAAACAAAGTGAATTGTTTTTGGAATTCAAGAAATCATGGGTCCAAGTAATATTTGCTTATCTATCAGATATTTTCGTTTCATTGAACACTTTGAATTTGAAATTACAAGGCGGAGATACTAACATAATTTATCATCGGGATGCTATCACGGCATATACTGAGAAGTTGCAACTGTGGAAGCGCAAAATTTTGGCGTCTAACTATTCCTGCTTTCCTAAACTATTTGCGATCACAGAAGAAGCGTTCTTTAAGGAGATTTTGAAGGAAATTGATACCAAGAATAAAATATCAAACCATTTGCAGCACCTTACTGACGAATTTAAGCGCTACTTTCCCGACTCGTGCAATAATATTATTTATCGATTAGAGCCCGACCCTTTTCACGTCGACATATACTTGCTGCCAGATACTATACAAGAGGAAACTTTGGAATTAAAAAAGAATTCTGCTGCCCAATATGATTTTGAGAAGATGGAGGAGGCACAATTCTGGGTTAAATATCTCAAAGTTTATCCCAGCACAGCAGAGCAAGCACTAAAATTGTTTTTACCTTTTTCAAGCACTTATTTGTATAGATTCTATACTATATGTTATGTCGGAGGTCTGCAAAAGAATCGCGCCTATCGAACGTAAAGAGTAAGTTCTCCTGTATATATCATTTATATGCCAAATACAGAATAATCCTAAAAGTTACGTGTCATTAGATATGGTTAACTCGCTCAACCCGCACCTGCTCAACTGGCACAAACCTGTTCAACTTAGGACGTTATCACACTTGGGCGATTTGCAAGCGATTTCTATACAAAACTCGTACGCGGCGAACTCGCTGCGTATTCGCCTCCATACAAAACTCGCTCGCAAATCGCAAGTGTGATATCAGCCTTACGCCCCAACTTTTCGAGTTATTTTCTACACCCGAGATCGCGAAAATATACGTAATACAATCCGTTTAATTTGTTTTATTTAAATAAGGATCAACCGCGGAAACTACAAAGAATATTTAAGTAAATGTTTGTTTTCAGAATCAAAGGAGATCGAGACGAAAATCCGATGTCTCCCACGTTGCCTGCGTCGCAGTCTCTACCTATCGCAATCCCACTCTCAAGGTTCACTGATTTACCTTGGGGTTGGGAATTACAAGATGGTCCAAGGAGACGGCGACAATTGGAGGACGTAATTGAAGAAGGGCGGGCTATTCGACAGTGACGGGGTCACGGCGTAATGTTATAAATTTACGCCACTTCTCTAAATAAATGAACTTGATGATAAATTTTGATATTTAATTGATGACCTTCCTATGTAGCCGTTCTAACATTTATCAACGTTTACAAAAAGCTGCTTTAATGTTTGTGGACAGTCCTAAAATGTTCTAGGCCAGGTTTATTGTATCAGTCTTAATAAGAATTAATGTCCTCGTAGTCTAGTTCTAACTTGACTTTACAGACGGTTTTACACGAGAAATCTTCAAGAGCTTACGCTACCCTGGGTGTAACAGCTGCTAGGAAATTAACCAGTCGGATAATTATATAGCCATACAATTTATAACAAGTCATTATGCCACTATCATGTTAGAACACTGCAATAAATTATATGTCAAATAAAATGTGATCCTCTTGTAGTACGGTACTGATAACAGGGAAGATAAAGAGTTCAATTGAAAGACGGTAGCTCAGGCAATGCTGTTTTATCAATGAAAACTGGAATTTATTGCACTACGAAATTTAAAGGTAACTTAACACAAAAAACCGCCCGGTTTTACAACTCTATAGGTTCGTGGTCGGCCGATTTTAACCGTGAGGTGTTCCCATAGACCCGTAATCGTCGCTCGGTTCGTATTTGACAACGAGTTTTGTACATGCCATGTCTTTCTCGTCTTTTATAACGAAGGCCTCCACGCAAAACTCACCATACACACCTTCGTTAACTAAATCTTCCATGTCTATGACGTAGTTCTTTACTTTTAATGGGCCCTGCAAATAATGGTATCATGATTTTTTTCCAAGTAACATGATCAGAAATTGCAAGTTTTCCCACGCAAAAAAAAAAATAGTAGTGTTACTGTTAGCGGATCGACCGAAGATAATACAAGATAATTCAAGCGTGTAAGAACGGAATTATCACCATGACGTCGCAACGAGCGATCGCAACTGTCCCTTGACACCGTGCGGTTGAATTGTCATTATCACGATGTCACGACGATCCGTTTAAGTGATAAAGAATGAGTGTCGTTTACTTTAGGAATAGGAAAGTCCGGCGGGTCCACTCCGGCCCCTGCAAGCACCATTTTGACATTTTCTTCTGCGTATTTTTTTATGAAAGTAGGCAAGCAGTCATCGTTCATGGTCATGTAGGGTTTGCATCCTCCGTCGACCATCTTGCAAATTTCTAAACGAATCTAGAAAAAAATGTATAGGTGAGTAACTTTTAAATGTAGGTACATCGAAAAGTAACATGTTGATCCGCAGGTTTGTAAAATGCGCTGGAAGTGTTAAACCAACCTTGTTCAGAGCAAACTGCCAACATTTACACTTACAGCCTGTGGATAAACTATGTATACAAAAAAAGCTTTTAGCACCCTGCGTGTCCTCTACAATAACTCGTTCAAGATGGGGTTAACGCGTTACTGCAGAACATCGAGGATGTTCGCGGAAGCACGCACAGACGACTTTTACTCTATTACGGCCCGGCCACGACATTGCGGCGCGGCAAGCATTTTATCTGTTCATTGCGTGTGAACCGAACTAACTGCAGTGTATTGCGCGTCTTGACCGCGCAAGGTAAAGATAAAACGCTTGCCGCGCCGTAAGTCACGCACTGTCGCGGCCGGGCCGTAATGCGTAAATGTGTCGCGCGTCTCTAACGCGACGAGTGGGCGGCGCCAACAGCCTCCTAATGTCCATCGCAGGGCTAATGCCCCATACTTGGTCACTGGGAATAATCGCATGCTCGCTAGTAAATTGATGGCTAGTATAGTGAAAAATAACATGTAATGAGATCGGACATTGTCATTTGTATTTTTAAATGATTATAATTATATTATTTGCTGATTTATAATTATTTTATAATGCGATTTAATGTAATTATATAAGTGTGAAAGCTTGAAATAAATTATCGTTATTTATTAATGTAGGGATTTGGACGGAACCATTAACATTGACTTTGTAGATGTGATGAAGAAGAGACGATTGCACATAATGACGTCCTCAGTCAGAATGAAGAACTACGGAGCAGGTTATCTGGATCCAAAGGAATTCAGGGCATTTTTTCTGCGCTTCTCATTACTCACCACAATGGGAATGGTTGGACAGTCTCTGGGACCAGTGTAATAAGGGACAAAAATTATTAACAAAAGATCCGATTGGGTGGAAGAGTGTCCCTTAACATGAGATAAGGGATATTAAATACTAACGGCATAAGAGTCGTCTAAGGTATCCCCGAGATCGACGTCCGCGTCGAACGCGTCGTGTGTGCGATTGAGCTTGTGTCGGCGCACGCGCATGGCCCACGGCATCTCGTCGTCCTTTTCACACTGCTGCGTGCTCAAAATCGACCACTTGCCAGCGCCCTGTGTGTAACAAGTTTTTAGGGCTCGTATTAATTCTAGGACTTAAATATTACACACCAAACCAAAAACCGCCCTAGGTCGCCTTACTAATGAATGGAATGTATCTTTGGATGGTCAAATTTATCCTCGTAGACGCCAGCCCTCTAGTTACCTACCTGTGTTTGCTATTTACAATATATTAAGTTTGATAATTAACGATTAATACGGTACTACTCACGTTTATTTAGTCACTCGCGCGACATGTTTCGGAGAACATAGGCCTCCATTTTCAAGAACTAGGAGTGCTGAGTGTCGCGCGAGTGACTAAATAAACGTGAGTAGTACCGCATTAACCGTTAATTATTAAATATGTCTCGCGTAAGTTTAATTACAAATATTAAGTTTTCTTCTACATTTAGAACTTACCAACATTTTTTGTCCATTAGCACCAAAGAGTAAAACCCACGAAGAAATGAAACATATTGCAATGTGCAGTATCATTATGCCGACAATAAATTATAAATACTGATTCACTGCTATATAAAGCAAATACAATTTAGACTGCACCGATCGCGAGTTCCATCTCGTGTATTTTCTACGTGTCGATCTTATCAATTTGTTTCATGCTAACTAACAATTATGCTGCCTCTCTGTCCAGCAATCATGATAACGGCTGAATAGAACTATGATTCGGTAAATGTGCCTATATCGATGTTAGCAAGTAACAATTATAATTTATTTTAATATTATCAAATTTTACTTTTAACGTTCGGAGATAGGCGGAATATTTAAATATTTTCGCAAATGACACTTTTTTGAGTATATTATGTGTAATAATTATTTTGTGAACCATTACTAATTCTGAAAATTGTTTCAGGAAGTGGTTGACGAAGTTAACTAATATGCTGTTAATATAACAATGTTGGCCAACAGTGAAATAGTTTAAGTCTTCAATTGATTTAATTATTTTAAAACTTATTTTAAGGATGATTGTGATAATAACTTATGAAATTTTCTCAGAAGTATTTGGGTACACCCATATGTCAACAGACAAAACAAAAAAAAATAACTACTCAATGATTTCATCAATGATTCGAGCACAAAAATAGATTTAATTCATCTTTTTTTTTTTATCAATCTTAAAACTTTAATACAGATTAGAGTAGTTGCAAAGAACCCCATACCATAAGTATGGAAAATGTGGTTTCGTTTAAATAAAATATTCTCAGGTTTATCTAAACCTGAGAATATTTTATTTAAACGACCTCTGAAAGGGACTCTGCAACAGCGGTAGCCCCCAAAGAGACTTTTGTTCAGGACGTTAAAATCTATATTATAGATAATATATGGATTTATATATAGATTATATATTATATATTATGAGATAATATAGATAATTATAGTTTTAACGTCCCAGACAAAAATCTCTTTGAAAACCTACTATTGAAGTCGAAAGATCGTTAAATAAAATATTCTCGGGTTTGGTAAAACCTGAAACTATTTATTTAAACAGGCTCCTGCTGTATGAATCTTCTGGCTCTCAATCTGTGAGATTTTAAGAAGACTGTTCAGGACGTTAAAAGTCTATATTGTAACTATAGTATAGTTTTAACGTCTGAACAAAAAATCTCTTGAAACTACCGCTGTTGCAGAGTCCCTTTCAGAGGTACGACTGATTTTGTATCAGATAACAAATCATTAATTAGATGCAATTACCAACTATTTATTTAAACAATTGACATTAGATTGAACCTATATTGCGATAAGCCATTTAACGAAAGATAAAATGTCTGCAATGTCAACTTCAAACGTGCGTCGTGTGCACTAACGTAGATTATTAATAAATAACATAATATTTATTGATAATAATGTGAATATATACCGAATAAGAATATTTAAGTAAGGTTTAGATGTAAGATTTACAAAGAGTAAAGTAGCATGGCGTTACTATTAGTTGGAGAACATTGCTTTGTCTGCAATAATGCCTATGTTCCTTGTGCTTTGCGGCGGATGCCGCAAAATAACGACGAAACATCAATTATGGATAGCGTTCCAAAACGAAATTCTAGAAGAGCCTAACTTGGCCTATTACTGTAAAAGCAAAACCGGGACCAGAACTATTGATTATTGTGCTCATGTTGCCAGTGTCGTATGGTACCTTGGTTATGCATGACATCAAGAAGACGTGAAATACCTACCCAAGTACTGCATTATTAAATCACATACTTGACTGTGCGAACAAAAACCCTTAGGCCCAGCACACATGGTGAAACGCAACTGCAACTACTAGTTACTTTTGAGTTTAATTTGAGTTTATGCCATAGATACCTTTGTGAGACAACACACACCGCAACTAGTTTGAAACCGGTTAGAAACGCGTTGCAGATCAGTTGCTTTGAAACCAGCGTGCAGGAAACTCGTGTCGGATTTGGCGTCTTTTCTGTTCGACAAAATGGCTGACGACGAAAATAAAAACATTCAATTCGTATTGGAAGTTGAGAAGCATCCTTGCTTGTACAATACAACACTTTCAAGCTACTCTCGCAAGAATGAGACTGATAATGATAAAGCATGGGCTCAATGTAGGGATGTAACCACATACTTCTTCTTTTATGCCTCCTTCTTTGTCGAAGATACAAATACAGAACCAGAACTTCTTCATCACTTGAACTAGACATTTTGGAGACGTCTGTCTGGTCTCAAAATCGGAATGATTGTGACTAATTTCATCATATTTAGGTTGCGGCGTGTGTGGAAAACGTTTGAAACTGGTTTCAAACCTATAGTTTCAAAAGGGTTTCGTTGCAGTTGCGTTTCACCATGTGTGCTGGGCCTTAATAAACCGGGTTTAAAAGTGTTCATGTGTATCTATGAAAATATGTAAAGATAAGATTTAACGAGTAACACTATTTTTCTTTCATTTTATCCGTTATTTATAGCTTGTTTTGTATGGTACCTACAGTCTACTGTATAAATATTTAGTTAGTATAAATATGTGTTGAGTTTGTGTAACGAAACGCCATGTCTGAGCGCTTTAAGTACCATTTCGTATCGTAGTGAATGCTATCGCAGTGTAGTTGATATAGCTGACGCTATTTTTAGGCTCTTGTAAAAAATAACAATAATATTCTCGTAATATATACCTACCGAACAAATAATTAAATCGTATAAATAAATGTTTCGTTTGTGTAACGAAACACAATGTCAGCGCCGATTCATCACAGGGCCAAAAATTACATTGTTGGACAAAATTGATGAGTTCGACTTCGCTGCTATACGACGTCGATTCATCAACTTTTCCATCGCAACGAGGCTCCAACAATTCAAAAGGTGAGATGACCAATACCTACATATTTATGAGATTCTATAGCTCATAGCTGTAATTTGGTTCTGTTGTCATAGAAGTAAATCATAATAGTTAAAAATTTAAAATATTGTTTTCAGATTCTTCAAGTCATCAGTGACAGTCCTGACTTGCCAAACCTGTCAGCAACCAGCTTGCATTTGATACTCAAACATTTAAATTTTAAGTATGCGAGTCGTAAACGCTGCTTAATTGATAGGGATGACATAAAAAATTGGAGAAAACAATACTTGCAGAAGATAAAGCAGTATCAGCAGGAGTCGCAGCTGCTTAATTGATAGGGGTGACATAAGAAATTGGAGAAAACAATGCTTGCAGAAGATAAAGCAGTATCGGCAGGAGTCGCAGCTGCTTAATTGATAGGGATGACATAAGGAATTGGAGAAAACAATACTTGCAGAAGATAAAGCAGTAGGTATCGGCAGGAAGGAATACCCATATATTATCAAGATGAGACCTGGATTAACGAAGGTGAGTCATTATATTTCTTTTTTTAGGGTTCCGTATCTAAAGGGTAAAACGGACCCTATTACTTATACTCCGCTGTGCCCCATACAACAAATGTGATTTTTTTTGCTTGTTTTTACAATAGTATGGAACTCTTCATGCTACATTACATTAGTTTTAGAATTGTGGATATTTTTCTTTGTAAATTTGTTATAAAATGTTGTCTAGTGAAAAAAATGAAATACCATAGACTACAATATAAATACGTATATACGTTTTTGATAAGATACAGCAGAGAATGCTTAAAAATATAACAGTCTCATGTAAATGGTTGTTATTTGAAAAAAAAAAAAAACTTATTTATTATCTTCTTTATTAATTTTCATTATAATGTATTAAAAGTATTATTTATTGTCATATCAGGGCATACGCAATCAAAGGTTTGGCAAGATACTGAGATCCAGTCATCGCGATAAGCATTCCTGGAGGGTCTATCAACAGGGCTACGGGCACCAAGCGGAAAGGGTAGAAGACTCATAATTAGTCACATTGGCAGTGAGGAGGGCTTCTTGGAAGGAGGACTCCTACTGTTTGAATACGGAAGATTATCACAAAGAAATGAACTCAGAACATTTTCAAGAATGGCTTAGTGGTATACTGCCCAAATTAAAAACAAATGCTGTGCTAGTCATAGACAACGCTCCTTATCAATCCCGGAAAGTAGAATCAGGCCCTATCCATAAATGGAAAAAAGCCGCAATTATAGATTGGCTGAAGAAAAAAAACATTGAACATGAAGAGAAATTGACGAAGGAAAAATTGATGGGAATTGTTGCCAAGGTAAAGGCTACTATGCTGTGCTAGTAATAGACAATGCCTCTTATCAATCCCGGAAAGTAGAATCAGGCCCTATCTATAAATGGAAAAAAGCCGCAATTAAATTGGCTGAAGAAAAAAAACATTGAATATGAAGAGAAATTGACGAAGGAAAAATTGATGGGAATTGTTGCCAAGGTAAAGGCTACTCATGTTAAATATGCAGTGGAGGAATTGGCAACTACACACAACATAACAATATTAAGACTGCCTCCTTACCACTGCCAACGGAACCCCATAGAGCTGGTATGGGCTCAGGTGAAGGGGCATGTCGCCAGAAATAATAAGACATTTAAAACGGCAGAGGTCAGAGAGTTGTTTAATGAAGGCCTTCGGGAGGTGACACCGCAAAGGTGGCAGTCTTGTATAGACCATGTCATAAAAGTAGAAGATGAAATGTGCAAACTGGACAGATTAATTATTGGAGTTGTGGATAAAGGCCGTTTCCGATTAAGGGAAGCAAAAATGCCCTTTAAAATAATGACTCGGTTTTTTTTTCTACAGTCAGTTACGTCTAGTAGAGTAACTGTGTCAAGTTTGATTGAAAAATTATTTGCGGTTCCGCAGAAAAAAAATAAAAACGGAAATAATGACATACGATTTTTCTCCAAAACTATATAACTTCAATGTACTATATTTTTTTGCATTCTATTAACTTTAGTCAAGTTCATGTTCAAATACTAGAACTGGTCTCTAATCTAACACTTATGTGAAAACACGTTTATTTTTTTTTTACTTTTAAAAGAGCTATCATTCCAACTGGCATTTCTGAAGAAACCTTAGTTAACATCCTCTAACACATTAATTTGATGAATAAGATCGGAAAGCAACTGTGTCAAAATGAAATAAATAACTGGGTTGGATTTTATTACATTTTATTAGTAAGCTATTCTAACACTTCCAAATAACCAAAGCATACATCCTCTTTACAAATAAACAAGATTTGACAGTTGCCTTTTATTGTTATTGAAAATGTCCTTATTTTTCCAATTACATAAAAACTATGCATATGTATATTAATAATTTTTTGCTATTTGCAGGTAAATGTATAAGCTATACCAGATTGTTAATTTAAAAGTTTAAATGGGACTCTAACTGTAAAATAGAAATTAAAATACTTTTCGGGTATTACTTCATTATCTTGAAATTGTAATTACAAACTATCCTTTTTTCACCACGCATTAATCCTATTTCTACGAAAATTAAAATAAAGACATTATGACAGTAATAAAGATGTTTTGTTTTTGAAATGTAACATGACATTTCAGGGAAATTAGAAAGATATCTTGTCTTTACAAAATGAATTCTAAATCGAAAGCGAATGTTATCAAAAAAATATTTAGAAAGAAACCAAACTCATTATACCTATCACCTCGCAATGATAAAAGTAATTAGTACTATAGGTATAGGCAGACCACCTTTTCGAAGACTCATTGTCTTTTTTCGAACAGGTAACGTTATGATACTATATTAGCTTTTTTGTTGTAGCAAGATTGATTACGTATATTTTACTTTGTTGTATTTTATTTTTATATATTATTTCAGGTTGAAAATATACAACTCGCGTTGTATTCTTTGCAACTGCCCAAAACTATATTCAGGGCACTGGCGCGTGTCACAGTGTCTAAGAGCGATGGGCTTGTACCCCAACCGAAAGACGCGAACCTGATTGATCTGTATGACCCATAAGCACATCTACTTCATATTGTTAAATGTTTGTGTACATCTTTTTGAGAAATTTACCTTTTTTACGTTTTTATTGTTTATGCTTTTTATAAGATATGTCTATTTTCATTTGAGTGACGTGCCTATTTAAATGAAACCAGTGCCTATTTAAATTCGTTATATTTATCTCATAATTATAATTTGATTTCCATGTTTGTTAATTTAGTTGTATTTTAAGTAAACATAAACCGGAACCAAGCTCAATGAAATAAATTTGAATATGGTCGTGTGAGTAAAAAACGAGGTAAAAGTAGATCGAATATTCACCAACCAGCCAGGCCCGGTACCGCGAACGTCGAAGTTCGTATATTGCGGGCATCTGTCTCTTTTACTCCAATTAAGGGTGTCATGAGAGTGACAGCGACAATCGTCCGAAATTCACGAATATCGTCGTTCGCGGTAGCGCCGCTGCGCTGCCAAAAGTGACGACTATGGCAAAACTGCCTCCAAGATAATACAACTTAAATTTGGGCGTGGCCTACGAGTATGTCCAGTAAAATCGAATACGATTCCGTCTTAAGTGAAATGATGATACCTACATTAAAAATAAAACTCAATAGCTGTTTTGTTTCATATTTACTTTATTTTTTAATTTCAAGGGTTAACCATTCGTTAAAAAATCCAGCGGCGTCTCGAACCTCAGCAGGAACTTCAAGCAAGTCATATCACGGCCGTCCTTCACTAAATACACGTCTGAACTAAAGTCACCATATTTACCCTTATCGGACAGGTTGTTCATCTCCAACACGAAGTTTTTTATGTATTACCACATAAAGTACTTCGTGTTGGAACTTCCTGTAACTCTCTCCATTCGACGACTCTGAGCGACCTGATGTATACTAATAATGTCAGTAGTAACCGAAAACACAAATTAAAATCCTTAAACTAAATAACAGTAGTATCAATCTCGTCGCCGGTGTCAGGATTTTATCCTCGTGGTATTCTGACATTACTGTCATAAGTTAATGCAGGTGTCTACGACTGTATAGATGAAATGAGGAGTTCCGTAGGCAAATTAAAGTCACCGACATAGCCCACCGTCAGTGTTGTCCCATCTACCAACTTTTTGGTAGATCTACCTATTTTGCCTCTGTTCTACCTATCTACCTATCTTGGCCTGGAATCTACCACTTTCATTCTCAGATTGTTTTAACAAAAATTTTCACGCGAGTAAGGCGTCGTTACTTGAAGTACTCAACAGTACTTAAACGGAACGTATTGTTACACACTAACACAGCATGCAACGTACACTGGAAGACACAAAGGGCATCTTTAGTATCTGTCACTTAAGGAATATGACTCTTCCTGTCCTCGCTAACCAGACACTGGAAAAGTTTTGGAAAAACATTACCACTATTGAAAAAGGCGACCAGACAGCAATGTTCCCTCTAGTATGTGGGTTTGTAAGAAAGATTCTTGCTCTCCCACATAGCAGTGCGAATGTCGAGCGGCTTTTTTCTGCCATAAATAATTTGAAGACTTGAAGACCTGCCAGCGAAACAGACTATGCACTGAAACCATAGAGGGCTGCTGCACACGAGAAGATTTATTGCAAAAAGTGTTGATGGAGATTCTTACAAAGATCTGTTAAAGTTGTTTAATAAAAATATGTATAAACACCATACACAGGGGGTACAATAAATAAGTTGTCAGGTTCTATATGCATTTTTAATTATTTATTAAAAAAACATACTAAGGTCTGACTAAGTTCCTTTGTCGGTAGAAAAAGGCGGAAAATTCAAAAAATGTATGGCCGAATGGCGATCCGCCCATAGGAAATTCAAATTTGCCGCATTTCTCTACTGACAAAAATGGATGGTTTCGGTATAAATTAAGGTGGTAGACCTACCATTTTTTTATTCAAAATTCTACCACAATCTACTAATTTTTACACCCTATTCTACCATTTTGCCAGAATTGCATGTGACAACACTGCCCACCGGGTTGCAAGCTGAAGTGGCAATGGGCAGGCCACATTGCACGCAGAGAAGACGGCAGATGGGGTCGAAAAGTGCTCGAGTGGAGACCACGGACTATACTATCCGCAAAACTATCTGGCCGATGGGGCCATAAACGCTCGCTAGCGTTAGGGATGTAACATGTCGATAACTTATAATGTAAACGTCGATATCCTTATTATATTTTCAAATGAAATCTTATATCATAATTGATACTATTTTTAAATTATCTAATGAATACTAAATGTTTAAGATAGTTAAATGTTTAAGATTTCTATAATAATTAGCTAAATATGCGATTAGGTAAGGAGATAATGAGAAATGTATTAGTAATTATAATACGTATGATTGATAGTTCTATTCAGGTCATTAGGATTAATTAAGATTAATTGATAACAAAATATACTATGTATACAATAAAAGGGTAAACATCACACTACATAACTCATTCGTTATACGAACTTTGTCAGTGAACCTACGTCGTAATGGAAGATTTTTGCAAAACTAATTTGACCAAGTTAACGGGTGATGTAAACCAGCAAGCTCGGCAGGTTATTTTAAACGTTTATAAATGGTTTCAAAGAGTTGAAAGAAGACCCTGATGTCATAAAGAAGATTGATTTTCAACAAGCAAAAAAACTGACATCATTGGTTTGCGGAACGAGCGAACGAACTCTATATCGTATTCAGAAGGACGTGTCGGAAGCAGGGGTGCCGAATTCACCTAGACAGACATACAAGAAACCTTCTACGGTTATCGACCTTGACGACTTTGATAAATCAGTTATAAAAAGAATTGTAACGTCGATGTATGCAAATGGAGAGTACCACCCTGTGCAGCACATATTAGATGCAGCCAAGGAAAAACTACCCAATCTAAAGTGTTCGGAATCATCTATGAGAACTATTATTAAACGCTTAGGGTATAAATTCAAGAAAACAATGGACGGAAGAAAGTCGTTAATGGAGCGAAAAGATATAGTTGCTGCGAGGGTGGACTTTTTACAAAAAATGGATCAGTTACGAGTCTCTGGGGACAAAAGACCACGTTTTTATTTAGATGAGACTTGGGTAAATCAAAATCATTCACGTAAACGAATGTGGTTGGACAGTGAAGATAACGGAGGGTTTAAAACCCCAGTGGGAAAAGGTGCCAGGCTAATAATTTGTCACGGTGGCTTAGCAAAAACAGGATTCGTTCCAGAGGCAAAATTAATATATGACAGAGCCGTTAAATCCACGAATGCCGATTACCATTCGGAAATGAACGCAGAAGTTTATTTGAAGTGGTTTGAACAATTTTTAATATCATTAGAAGAACCATCACTAATAATTATAGATAATGCTAGTTATCATACTAAGGTATTAAATCCGATTCCTACTACACATTGGTTAAAAAAAGATATCCAAGGGTTGGCTGACCAAAAATAACATACCATACCTGCCAACGGATATAATAGAGCAACTATTAATGAGAGTGGAAGCAAGTCATCCAAAAAAATATACGCAGTGGACCAACTGGCAAATGAACATGGTCACGAGGTAATTCGGCTTCCACCTTATCACTGTCAGTATAACCCCATAGAGTTGATATGGGCTCAAGTTAAAGGAGAAGTTGCGATGAAAAATACCACGTTTAAAATGGTCGATGTTGAGAAATTGTTAAATGAAGCGATCGATCATGTTACAACCGACGACTGGGTCAAGTGTGTTCGCCACGCTGAAAATCTCCAGAACGAAGACTTAGCCAAAGCACTTATTATTGACACCAACCGACTTGTTATTAACTTACAAGACGATAGTGACACTGAAGACGAAGAATAAATTAGATTTACTTAGATTTATTTATTAAGAAGTATTTTCCTTGTTTATTTATTTGTAATACCTCCTTATTATTGTATTGTAATATTTTATGTCAGTTGTTCAATATACCTATTTATATGGCGATATAAATTACTGTTATATAAAACACCATGTGTCATTACTTTATCGACATTCCTTTTTATGCGTAACGCTACCTGCCCTATTGCTGCTCGGCCCGCTCCATAAGCCGTGCAGGTGCGAAAGAGATAGCACGATTCCCAAGTTTTATTGCCCCATCGGCCAGATAGTTTTGCGGATAGTATAGCAAGCGCAGCGTAGGACGTCCATCCACAAGATGGACAGACGACCTCGTTAAAGTCGCCGAAAGACGCTGGATGCAGGTCTATGTGGAGTTCCAAGGGGGAGGCCTATGTTCAGCAGTGGGCGTCTTATGGCTGAGATGATGAAGAAGATGATTTTTAGTTCCATTCACATTTTTAAATTTTTGAACTAGAGAATTCGGCAGAACTAATGGAAGCCAATCTAAACCTTGAACAGAATAAATAGTATTAAGGGTTGGGCAGATAGGCGCGTTTTGAGAGCGTGGCGCAGCGGGGCGTGACAGCGGTGTGGCTAATGTAACGAAATAAGGCACACATTCGGACGGCAGCGTCGCGCCCCGCTGCGCCACGCCACAAAACGCGCTCTATGTGACCAAGCCTTTACGGATGGCGAATCTGATGACGCAGGGAGATACTCTCACTATATCAGATCAAGCGGAAAAACTGCCCGCGTATAATCAAAATGAAATGCCTACATTCAATCACGAAATGCCTCCTCTAGGCATTCCTAATATCCCAGTCTTAACTAATAATAGAAATCCTCATATGACCCCCACGGAGTGAGATGATAGCGGTGATTCCCACGTATAATGGTGACTCACGCCAGCTTTGGAGATTTCTAAGGAAATGTGATTTTGTTTTAAATCATTATCGGGAAGGATCAGAAGATAATTATATATTAGAAGTTGTAAAATCACGTTTAACAGGCAAAGCCGCCGAGTTAATAAGTGAAAACGATCATCTTTAGCGTAATTGGGCACTTTTAAAATCATTACTTATACAGCATTTCGGTGATCAGCGTACCGAAAAACAATTTAAAACTGAACTAGAAAATTTAACAAACAACCATAAAATGGGGAGGAAAAACTTAACGAATTTTGCGCAAGAATACAATCAGTCAAAAATCAACTATTTTCTAAGTTAATTGAATCCTATGACCAGGCAACTATGCAATTAAAGATGAATATATATAACGATTATAATATATATTTTACACATCGCTTTAGAAGTGTTTTTTCTATAACATTCCTGAAAGAATTTTAAGAGCAATTCAAATTAAGGAACCAACAAATTTAGAACAAGCATTAAAATATACTATGGAACACACTTTGATGAACATTATTATAAAAATTGGAAGGTTATACAACCAAATCTACCTCATAGCTCTAAAAAGTCAAAGGAACAACCTAAACCAGAGCCTAGCGTAACCCACAAATCAAAAAACTCTCCTTCTAAACCATTAGTGCGTAATTCTAATTATAAACATTGTGTAGAACAGCATGTCAATACTTCATACAGGCCTTATCAGCCTTATAATAACCAACATAATAATCCGTTTAGATTTAACTCTAAACAATATAATCAGCATTACAACAACCCAGATAGATTAAACTGTAGACCAGATTTTGTTCCTAGAGGCATCTCAGAACAACCCGAGACCTGCTAGTACCGCTACTAATAAAACACGGCATACATCGTTAATTGTCATTATGTGCCATATTATAGATCTAATTATTATGCGTCGCGTATAATAACCACTATGGAGAACAACCTTCAACCTCAACCTCAGAAACTACCGAATATAAGAATGAATTAATACAAAAATTTTCAAGTGAAAGCCTCCTCAGAAGCCGAAAACCCGTAAGTGAATATTTACCCTACATATTTATCCGAAACGAGAACATAAAATTGCTTATAAACACCGGTAGTAAGAGATGTTTTCTTAAAATCTTTTTTTTTTTTTAGGTTAGATGATGAGTGCTGTTATTCGATAGATGAGATGATGATACCTTATAAAGACTGTAAAGCTAAAACACGGCGACAAAACGCTGAAGAAGTGGGGGTTTAAAAACATATTTCTGATTTTGTAATGTATGGTGGAAATGATACTTTTCGAGGATACAGTTTCAGCAATTCGGAAAACTCACCTGGCCTAGGAGATAAATAGCAATTGCTTTGTGTAAAAGAATACAAACAAAACCTGCTTATGTATACGCTGACAACTTTTTTACATCTCCCGAGCTAATGTACATTTTTGAGGCATTACGGTTTATTCGGCTTAGGTACAATTAGAAGCAATAGGCTGAGAGGATGTCAAGATTTGTTGCCGTAGTAATAAATAAAGGTATGAAACCGTATCACTTGTTTTTCTTAATTTTTACTCTTGTCAATTGAAGGGTTAATAGCGCATTGTGAATAAATTATACAGACAATATAAAGAAATAGAATCATTCGACCACTACACATGCGATTAGTACGCATAACACGACCGTAAAAATACCGCTATTTAATATATTCAAGGTCAATCTCATCCATAAATTTTATATTTATAACATCAATAAAATATATGATGGTTTGATTGGAATGTATCTTTTAAAGAAATTTAAAGTTAACACTGATTTGGAAAATGATTTATTTATAACTTCAAACGTTAAAATTCCTTTGCATCTTCCTACAACTAAATCAGTAACGCCGGTAATGACTATTACTATT
The DNA here is from genome assembly GCA_022674325.2 of Grapholita molesta. Taxonomy (NCBI): domain Eukaryota; kingdom Metazoa; phylum Arthropoda; class Insecta; order Lepidoptera; family Tortricidae; genus Grapholita; species Grapholita molesta. The sequence goes on along the minus strand of CP053133.2, from coordinate 321,878 downwards.
GAACCGCGTACCAAAGAATTGCTATACCTACAAAATTGACGGAAAGTGACGCAATCATCGTTCCGAGTTAAATTCTCGGAAGGACTGACTATGCCGTATGCTTTAATACATTTGTATAAAGGTTATGCAGAAACTACAATACAAAACACGACCGATAAACAATTAGAACTTAGCTTTGACGTTAAAAATTATTTAGACGAAATCATATGTAATCATTTAGATTCCACAATGAGGACTTACTTATTAAACATTTCGAAAGATTAAGAACTAGCCACATGAATAGTGAAGTAAAAGACTCTATAACTAAATTATGTTTCGAATATAAAGACATATTCCACGAGGACATTCCCTTAACTATTACGCATGCAATGAAACACCATATTCGTACAAAAGATACAACTCCCAATTTTATTCGTTCTTATAGACATTCTCCAAACCAAGTAGCTGAGATAAAGAAACAAGTTCATAAATTATGGAGAAAATGAGGGTTGTATAATGTTAGCTTTTACATTATACAACCCTCATTTTCTCCATGGAGCGCGACAGCACACTTAGTAGGTACCAAATAAAAAGGACGCTTCTAATTAACAATAATAACGAATGGGCATTGATTATAGGAAATTAAATGAAGTAACTATTGATCACAAGTACGCATTACCTAATATAACCGACTGCGCTACAAATGTCGTCCACCACGGGAGCACTCGAATTAGTAGATGTACTTGAAAAACTCGGGGTTACGAAGAGAATAACCTGTCAGTTATGATTTTATATTGATTAAGAATACTTGTTAGTTTACACTAGTACTTGTCGGAGAGAAAAGCGGCCACAGAATGAAGCTGGAGAGACGCAGCTCCTCTTTTATACAGATTTTTGCGAACAAAGGACTGTTAGAAAACTCACCACTAATATGAGTAACTGTTTAAATGACACGTAAACCAATAAACCAGAATATTTTATTACCGCTACGTGACTCTTTCTATAATATATGAACTTGTCAAAGGATTAGTCAGTACAACCGGATCTAATTTACATCGCAGGCGCGAATAATATGTTAAATATTGTTGCACCTAACTTGTTTGGGTTCCGCATTATATTAGTGAGGTTCCTTAACTACCTACTTAGCAATAAACTTTACTTAGGAGTGGTTGTATTTGAATATAATAAAATAATAATTTTATCAAAATGTTGTATAAGGAAAAATCAAGATGACGGAGAAAATGGTGTCACAAGTTGTGTTCCACGCAATTTTTGGGACATATAAGGAGGACCTTGGGATTATACCGTTAAAGGGAGTTTTTAGTCAGGTGACGACTCACTCCGCATTCAGTGGTAAGAAACCCAAAGCTATGCGCTTCTACCTTGGTATTCGCTGCTTTAGTCTGTATTCACAGAAATACATCATATGGGTCTTTTCAACGCAAGAGTGAATAGGATGTTACTGAACCAGCGTGCTACACCCTCGATCTCGTCGACACTTACCATCAAGTGTGACTGAAGTCAAACAAGCCACAAGAACCCTATTACCAACAGCTGACCCAAATTTACCAAATGATGCAAGAATTCTACTTCCACTTTACAAAGCGATGCAGCTCCAAGAAATATATGTACGAAAGACCAAGATTACAAGCTGGTCGGCGCCAATATTCTGTCAGCATGGACAACGCAAGAGTAAACACCCGATATACACATACATATTATGTTTAATGACTAATTAGTGGCAGTGACTGACCTGACATTTAAATTCATACCAGGTGAAGTTTAAGAACATTTTTAGACAGCGAAATGAAAGATAATATGCCTTTATTGCTAGAAGACCCTACATACACTCGGCGTCAAAAAAATCGCACCTCGCGCAAAATTCGTTTCAAGCAAATATAGCTCTAATCCTATTCATCGTAATCTATCAATATTGGTATCATTTGAAAGCACAATTAAAGCACTTTAAGAAAACATGTCTACCATTTTCTTAAAATCCATAATCGCCAATCTACGGTGGTTACAAAAAAAAGGGTGGGGATGCGATTTAAATGGGTCACTAGGTGTGCTACCCTAGACGAGTTTAAAAGGGGGGGTAAAAGTGACATATGGGTCATTCGCTCTCCAGAGGTCACCGAGGACACTAAGAAACACCTGCAGAAAGAAATACTTCCAGAATACGACACCAGAGGAAGCAGCTCAAGTAGTGACACTGCTGCTGAACGGACTTCGGCAGTATCAAGTTGCTGCACGCTTAAACTTAAGCCGTTTCCGGGTGCGACGAGTCTTGCTGCGGTTCCTGGAGACTGCCGGCTACATCAGGAGGCCTGGATCTGGGAGAAGACGCTGCACCACCGCTAGAGACGACCGGTACATTGTATCGGCCTCTTTGCGGAACCGCTTCCTGACCGCTGCTGAACTGCAGATACTGCTTAGAGCAGCTCGAAGAACTGCAGTGAGCGTCTCCACAATCAGAAGAAGATTGCGGGAGAAGAAACTGATACCCCGAAGAGCTGCCACGGGCCCCCAATTGAAGCCACAGCATCGAATTGCCAGAAGGCAATTTACCCAAGTGCACGAGGATTGGACGTTGCAGCAATGGAGGAATGTCCTCTTCTCCGACGAGACGAGGGTGTGCCTTTACACGAACGACAGACGCAGGAGGGTGTACAGGAGGCAAGGAGAGCGGTTCACACCAGCCTGCACCGAAGGAACTGTCAGCTACGGGGGCGGCTCGTGCATGTTCTGGGGCGGCATTTCCGTGGACGGCAAAACGGATCTCGTCTGCGTTTCCCGCACTGGTGGTGGTCGCGGTCAGGGATCCTTGACTGCTGGCCGTTACATTACGGAGATCTTGGAAGAACATGTGGTCCCGTACGCTGGGTTTGTTGGTCCTGGCTTCCAATTTATGCACGACAACGCCCGTTGCCACACTGCATTGGTTGTGCGGGACTACCTGCGTGAGGTCGGGATCACCGTACTGGAGTGGCCAGCAAGGAGCCCCGACCTGAACCCCATCGAGCATCTCTGGGATGACTTGAAAAGACGTGTTCGATCGCGGGATCCTGCTCCAGCCACCATAAACGAGCTGGAAGCCGCAGTTATTGAGGAGTGGAACAACATTCCTCAAGAACGAGTCGTGACACTAATCAGGTCCATGACTGATCGCCTGGAAGCTACGAGGAGGGCCAGGGGAGGAAACACTAGGTTTTAAGTTTAGTTTTAAGTTATTTTTTTCTTTATTTGTTGATTTTATTGTCTTTAATTTTTTTGTAATTTTATCCAGAATACACGATGATTCCTTTTTCCTGTAAATTTTCTTTTTTTTGTGGAAAATGTCATGAATTTTATGGCATTTTCCAATAGAAGGTTAAATTACCTTTCAAATAAGGCTACATAGTCATACTTTTCCTTACATAATATAAGGGTAAATACCGCTTGAACGCAAACGGTTGAGATGTGCGATTTTTTTGACGCTGAGTGTATATTCCAATTTGGTAACTTTCTTAGACCCGCTTGCTGAAATAAGACCTCCATGTCAATATTCAAACAACTTAAAGTCAAAATGTCGGCTGACTGTAGCAGCTCTGCAAACGTTGGCATGCCCAAAACTGTATGTATCACCAGGCCATCATACTGTGGGTGCTCCTGCAATCAGTTGGCGTACTCCGCCAAACTTATCGGCACACGTCGTTGCGCGGCCCTCCAATTCTTCTCCAATTTCTCATTGAGGAGACGACATGCTCATACAGCAGATGTTACAAGTCAGCCGATACAATAGTGGCCGACGGCACATTTAAAACTGTGCTGGCTGGACTCCCCGCGTGCCAAATATTGACTGTACACTGCAGCATAAATACATATTACTACCATCCGTTAGTAGTACTGATGGCGAATCGCCGCAGGCCGCTGTACATCGCAGTGTTTGTTCGCGCGCGTTTAGGAGCTGGCGGGCCAGCCGCGGCCGCAGCACATAGTTACAGATTTTAAGCCCGCTTTGCAGCAGGCAATGAGCCTGGTGTCCGGCTTGGTCGTAAATGGATGCCTTTTCCATTGTTCACATGTAAATCATAGTTATCATTTCTTATTTAATTTGTATTCCTTGGATTAGTATTGGACACCACGGAAATATACTACCTCGATATTGTCATGGATAGCTTAAGTGTCCCTTTTTTATAAACGAATAGATATTTTTGGACACTCTTACTAATTTAAGCTAGCGATGTGCCAACTCGATTTGCCAACCCGGTCCAAACCGACGAGAGGCCCTCGCATCGCGTTTTTGTAAGGGCAAAGTTTGGTCGAAAGTTTCGACGAATAGCGAGGCGAGTGACGAGCCAGCATGTCTAACCGCGGAGTAATGGTGTTTCCGATACCCAGATACCGCACCTAATCTGCCGCATGAGCATTTCGTCTCCTCAATGAGGAATCGGCGGAGGACCGCGCAACCACGTGTGCCTAGAAGTTTGGCGGAGTACGCCAACTCATTGCAGGAGCACTCACAGTATGGTGTCCTGCTGGTACATACAGTCCTGGCGGCGGACGGCATGGCCGTCATTTTGGGCATGCCAACGTTTGCCGAGCTGCTACAGTCAGCCGATACAATAGTGGCCGACGGCACATTTAAAACTGTGGCGGCTGGACTCCCCGCGTGCCAAATATTGACTATACACTGCAGCATAAATACATATTACTACCATCCGTTAGTAGTACTGATGGAGAACCGCCGCAGGCCGCTGTACGCCGCGGTGTTCGCGCGCGTTTGGGAGCTGGTGGGCCAGCCGCGGCCGCAGCACATAGTTACAGATTTTGAGCCCGCTTTGCAGCAGGCACTGGGCCAGGTGTCCGGCTTGGCCGTAAATGGTTGCCTTTTCAAGAGACAAAAGTAGCATAGTTTATTAGAGGAATACACTTAGCAATGTTCTATACATGCTTATAGATACAGTCCTGACGCGAATGGCATGGCCGTAATTTTGAGCATGCCAACGTTTGCCGAGCTGCTGCAGTCAGCCGATACAATAGTGGCCGACGGCACATTTAAAACGGTGGCGGCTGGACTCCCCGCGTGCCAAATATTGACTGTACACTGCAGCATAAATCAGTACTACTACCATCCGTTAGTGGTACTGATGGAGAACCGCCGCAGGCCGCTGTACGCCGCGGTGTTCGCGTGCATATGGGAGCTGGCGGGCCAGCCGCGGCCGCAACATATAATAACAGACTTTGAGCCCGCATTGCAGCAGGCACTGGGCCAGGTGTCCGGCTTGGCCGTAAATGGATGCCTTTCCAAGAGACCAAAAGTAGCATAGTTTATTAGAGGAATACACTTAGCAATTGTTCTACTAACATAATTAGCGGATTGCCCTTAATTGAAAGGATTCAATAGTAAAAAAAATCAAAATGGGCTACTTTAAGCACTGTAAATGATCCAGGAGAATGTATCATGGCTACTAAAGACGATAAAAACGTGACAGAGCCTAAACTCAAACAATAATGATTGATATATTCATAAATCTGCAGATGCAGAAAGGAGGCCTTTGCTGCAGGAGAGCGAAAAAGCGGAGCAGCCACATAGCCCACCAGAGCAGCGCAGGAGCCTACGGGCATCGCAGCTGCGGTTGTATAAAATGCTCCTGCTGCCGGAGCAATCCCGGCAACCCCTCAACCAGCCAGTGCTCCTGGCTGCCCAACAGCGGCGGCGGTCTGCAGTGGCTGCAGTTCAGCTGCACCGCAGATTCAAATAGGGAGCCTTATACCGCACTTATTTAGGCCCATCAATTTAGGTACTACTGCGTACGGAACAAGTCGTTATTCCAACTCAACGCTTACAAGGTGAGGGACTGATTGACCAAGTTAAATTTACAGAAGGACTTTCAATGCACAAGGCATTATTTAGGGCATGCCAACGTTTGCCGAGCTGCTACAGTCAGCCGATAAGTGGCCGACGGCACATTTAAACTGTGCCGGCTGGACTCCCCGCGTACCAAATATTGACTATACACTGCAGCATAAATACATATTACTACCATCCGTTAGTAGTACTGATGGAGAACCGCCTCAGGCTGCTGTACGCCGCGGTGTTCGCGCGCGTTTGGGAGCTGGCAGGCCAGCCGCGGCCGCAGAACATAGTGTAACAATATTTTCTTTATTCCACCTTAATTAATATCTTTAAACATCTGGTGACTTAAGGAACCACTGGCGCCATCTATTCGAGCCTGCGGGAGTCGATACCGACGTCGACACGAGAAGGGTTGATATCGAATTCCCGCGGCTGTTGGGTGTCGCTAATATCGCCTTGTCGGATAATCATCGGAAATCGATAAATTTAATATATCGATTTTGTCCTTTAGTAAATTCCTTATATTTATTTCAAATAATTAATTAGATTTGGGTCTTTTCCTATTAAATAAACTTCGAGTTTATTCTGGTGAATGTGATGCAGCTTGTCGATTCCTTGGTTCTGTCTTCGCTATGGTCAACCTGCGTTTCAGTTGTCAAATCTGACAGCGTCACCGCTATGGAGAGAGGAGTGAGCTTGTTTGAAAACGCGGAGGGAAAAGCCTCCCAAAATATTGTAATCTGGTCCCATCGGCCTTTTGAGTGAGTTTTTTTATCTATCCTTGGTTGTATTTCCATCGAGGAATATAAATATTAATAGCAGTTGTGATTATTTATTTTCAGTCCCGGCATCTTGTGTCCGTCCTGTGACTCGGTAGCCTAGCCAAACGACGACCTAGTAGGCCCCGACGCATTGACATGCTATCCGAATAAGTTAAGAGAGATTCTTTTCTGCGTCGGGTAAGTACAACAGCTGTTCGTGGTTGGTTTTACTTCGCCGCCGGCGTGTCCAATTTATTGGTTATGTTTTGTTGACAGGGTCTACGCTACTCTAAAATTTAAATCCTACTGAAAACCCTATTTACCATGTCTTCTGGCCGCGCTGTCGCGCCTTACTTCGGTGCTTCGCCTGCAGGAGGTAGCCGCCAGCAGTTCCGCGGACAGGCCTTTCTAGGAAGCTGCTGAGCCGGACCCTTTTCGGCCCCAGGTCACCGTAGCGAGGTCAGACGTATTACCCCTATCTTAATTTTCTCAGAAATGTCTGAGATGGCGTCCTTCTGGTGAATTTTAGTTGTTTACGTGGCAGTGGTAGCAAGTACTAAGAGTCAAGTTAGTTAGCCCACAGAGTCTCTCCCTTATGGCTTCATTAGAACCTTTAATTTAAACCCATTTAAACTCATGAGCTAGTCGGCACCATTAGTTTATATTTTCATAAATAAACCTTTAAACTATATGTCTTGTTTTTTTTCTACATATATTTAACCTCTAGGGCCCTCATCCCCCTAAGAGCAAACTTATATGTAACAATAGTTACAGATTTTGAGCCCGCTTTGCAGCAGGAACTGGGCCAGGTGTCCGGCTTGGCAATAAATGGATGCCTTTTCAAGAGACAAAAGTAGCATAGTTTATTAGAGGAATACACTTAGCAATGTTCTATTAACATGCGTAGTGGATTGCCCTTAATTGAAAGGATTCAATAGTAAAAAAAAAAACAAAATGGGCTACTTTAAGCGCTGTAAATGATCCAGGAGAATGTAATCATGGTTACTAAAGACGATTAAAACGTAATAGAGCCTAAACTCAAACAATAATGATTGAAATATTCATAGGTCTGCAAATGCAGAACGGAGGCCTCTGCTGCAGGAGAGTGAAACAGCGGAGTACCCACATAGCCCACCGGAGCAGCGCAGGAGCCTACAGGCATCGCAGCTCTGGCTGTATAATACGCTCCTGCTGCCGGAGTAACCCCAGCAGCCCCTCAACCAGCCAGAGCTCCTGGCTGCCCAACAGCGGCGGCGGTCTGCAGTGGCTGCAGCTCAGCTGCACCGCAGATTCAAATAGGGAGCCTTATACCGCACTTATTTAGGCCCATCAATTTAGGTACTACTGCGTACGGAACAAGTCGTTATTCCAACTCAACGCTTACAAGGTGAGGGAATAATTGACCAAGTTAAATTTACAGAAGGACTTTCAATGCACGAGGTATTATTTAGGGCATGCCAACGTTTGCCGAGCTGCTACAGTCAGCCGATACAATAGTGGCCGACGGCACATTTAAAACTGTGGCGGCTGGACTCCCCGCGTGCCAAATATTGACTATACACTGCAGCATAAATCAGTACTACTACCATCCGTTAGTGGTACTGATGGAGAACCGCCGCAGGCCGCTGTACGCCGCGGTGTTCGCGTGCATATGGGAGCTGGCGGGCCAGCCGCGGCCGCAACATATAATAACAGACTTCGAACCCGCATTGCAGCAGGCACTGGGCCAGGTGGCCGGCTTGGCCGTAAATGGATGCCTTTCGAAGAGACCAAAAGTAGCATAGTTTATTAGAGGAATACACTTAGCAATGTTCTACTAACATGATTAGTGGATTGCCCTTAATTGAAAGGATTCAATAGTAAAAAAAAAAACATAATGGGCTACGTTAAGCACTATAAATGATCCAGGAGAATCAAATCATGGCTACTAAAGACGATAAAAACGTGATAGAGCCTAAAGTCAAACAATAATGATTGATATATTCATAGGTCTGCAGGTGCAGAAAGGAGGCCTCTGCTACAGGAGAGCGAAACAGGAGCCTACGGCATCGCAGCTCCGGCTGTATAAAACGCTCCTGCTGCCGGAGTAACCCCAGCAGCCCCTCAACCAGCCAGAGCTCCTAGCTGCCACAGCGGCGGCGGTCTGCAGTGGCTGCAGCTCAGCTGCAGCGCAGATTCAAATAGGGAGCCTTATACCGCACTTATTTAGGCCCATCAATTAAGGTACTACTGCGTACGGAACAAGTCGTTATTCCAACTAAACGCTTACAAGGTGAGGGACTGATTGACCAAGTTAAATTTACAGAAGGACTTTCAATGCACAAGGCATTATTTAGGGAATGCCAACGTTTGCCGAGCTGCTACAGTCAGCCGATACAATAGTGGCCGACGGCACATTTAAACTGTGCCGGCTGGACTCCCCGCGTGCCAAATATTGACTATACACTGCAGCATAAATACATGGGTGATTCTACGATAAGAGGTAACTATTGCGGCAATCGGTTTAAAAGTGTTTTTTTAATCTATGCGTTACTATTTTTTACAATTAATCACATCATTTTAATGTCCTTTATTAAATAACGTTACAATTAAATGTCCAATTAATATTGCATATATTAGTAAAATTCATTTAAAGTCCAAAAAAGTCTCTACCCTGGCCTGTCCCCTTACCGGTTTCAGTTTAACTAGCATGCAATACATACATTCTTTGTATTATTTTCTAAAGAAAACTACGTTTACCAGGAATCTAAGTAAATGTACTTAACTATTATTTGAGAAAAAATCAACAATATTTGATTATTTTCAATAATTGTTGAACTTCATTTTTGTCCTGCTTTTTTTGCGTATCTACCCTGGCAATGTTCTAACCGCTATTGCAATATAAAATATAAGACGGCCATATTCCCGAACGTGCTTAAGGACATCCAAGGACTTGGAGTTCGCAATACTAGGCACAGGAGCGGTTAAATGGACACTATTTTAACAGTTGTTGTGACGCGCCCGTGCGGTGTAGTGGTTTCGCAAGATCACTGTGTCTCTCCCCTGGTAAGTAATAAAAGTTATAATAATCATTAAATTTATTTGCATTTCCTGTCCTAATTTAGTAATACTGTAATAGTCAAAGCTTGTTTTATTATTAATTGAAATATTTCTTGTGTCAATCAAAATAATTGATTATGTCATGAAAACGTCTTTCCCCTGGCGTATTTCCCCTGGTAGTATTACTGCCAGGGGAGAGACTTACTGACCAGGGGAGATAATATGCATCATAAATTCATAAGATTTTTGTGCCTACTATCTCAGACATAGCTAACTTCCATCAACATCAGTTTAAATTGACTTAAGTATGATTTGTGTTTGTGCCAGGTGTCCCAAAACTATGCCACATGGAGGGGAAGTTGACCACCGCAAAATGCAACCCCAACAATACTCGACCCCGGAATGTACCTACATCCCACAATTGGCGACCATGATGTACTTGGAGTGCTGGATCGTCAATTCTCAGGTTGCGCTTTTTCGGTCCGTAAAAAAGCGTTACGGAGCAGCAAATCTGAAGCCACGTTTTGTACGGGTAACAATCACATCAATCCGCGTCCAACAATAAGAGTGCTTTGGCTTTGAATTGTTGGGATGTGCATTGTTTATACGGATTGATAAGGCGCGACCCAACAATTTACAACCCATCAATTGGAAGACACAGAAATATCATATGTGACAGAGTCCAGATAGGTGCGACGACGAGCGAAGCGAAGAGGAGCGTGTTAGGTTAACCGCGAGCAAACTGTCAAACCCGACGTTTCAGTATGAAACTATTCTAGAAAAGATTTAGTCGCTGGATTGTTGGGTCGTCAATTGATGGGTTGAGCATCTATTTTCCTGAAGCAAGGAAATTTTCCTGAAAGGAGACTTCATTTTGTTTTCAGCAGTGGGTAATATTGCATTAAAAGTCACAAGCAGAATTAAGACACCACATAGAGTATTCAACTGGCAGCGAATTTAAAATTGCATACAAGAAGGATCACGCCCTCAGCATTTAACTATTTGTAGGGTACCTACTAGGTCATTAAAGGGATTATTTTTTATTATATATCCTTTTGATTGGCATCATAAAAATATAGAATATTTTTTCACACCCAGCCGGTTTCATTCCCAGACAAAGTAAGTTATTTAAAAAAGGCTGCGAATGCAGTATGACTGACTTATGGGAATAGGGTGGGATCTCCTTGCAGTAAAATGTAAGGCATCTCCAAAATGTAAGGTGCTTCCCCTCCATATGGCATGTTTTGGTACACACGGTATAGTCATCATTATTATTTTTGTCAAATATTGTTATAGAATATGGCACCACGGGAAAAGTTAACACGTGAAGAAAAGTTAGAGAAGAAACATGAAGCAGAGAGAAAATGGTATCAAAAGATTAAAAATGACCCAGAAAAGTATGACTCGAAAAAGCAAAAAGATAATGTAAAATATAATAAAAAGAAGGAGAAAGGAATTATAAAAACTGTCCATCAAATTAGCCCTACAGAGCAACGTATGGCGCGAAAGATAATATATGGCTGTAATATAGTAGTATAAAATTAATGATTAATCATTTCTGAAAGTTTGATTATGATTAATATGATAAAAAAATGTTGCCTGATTATAAGTTTTAAGTACAAGTTTAATAAAAGTCGATTGTTTGAATTTTATCCTTTTTTAGGGTTCCGTACCTCAAAAGGAAAAAACGGAACCCTTATAGGATCACTTTGTTGTCCGTCTGTCCGTCCGTCCGTCCGTCTGTCAAGACCCTTTTTCTCAGGAACGCGTGGAGGTATGAAGCTGAAATTTATATCAATTACTCAGGTCTACTGTCCCTTGAAGCTGTGAAAAAATCAAACTTCTAAGCCAACGCAATCAAAAGATACAGCCGTTTATGCCGCAAATTTTCGACACTTGCAAGGGAATCAAAACCTACAGGGTGCTTCCCGTGAACTCAGAATCTTGAAATTTGGTACGAAGCAACGTCTTATAGCATAGATAAAGGAAAAATTACGAAAACCATAAATTTTAGTTACATCACATAATATATTTTTTTTTAATAATTTTAAACTTACTACCCATTTCCTCATAAACGCGTAGAGGTATTAAATTGAAATTCATACCAAATACTCAGGTCTATAATACCTTTAAGCTGTAGCAAAATCAAACTTCTATGTCAACGCAATCAAAAGAAACAGCAATTTAAGCTGCATATTTTGAAACTCGCAAGTACTCGCAAGGGAATCAAAACCTAAAGGGTACTTCCAGTCGACCTAGAATCTTGAAATTTGGCATGAAGCAACGTTTTATAGCACACATAAAGGAAAAATTCCGAAAACCTTAAATTTTTAGTTACATTACAAAATATATATTTTTTAATAAATATAAACTTATTACTTTTTTCCTCATGAACGCGTAGAGCTATCAAGTTGAAATTCATATCAAATACTTAGATCTAATTGCCTTTAACCCGTGAAAAAAAAAAAAAGAACGAACTTTGTAAACCTTGCAGGTTTGTACGGAACCCTCGGTGCGCGAGTCCGACTCGCACTTGGCCGGTTTTTTATTGCTTCAAATTCTCTCCCCTGGTAAAATTCGTATCTACCCTGATCTTGATGTCTCTACCCTGCCCAATGTATTTACCCTGGTCTTCTAAAAAGTAACAAAATATGTATAAAGTGACTTGACCTTATGTGAAAAGGTACATAAACTGGTCAAAAAGCATAATATTTATGTTTCATGGAAAAATTCCAACTTTTCTCCTTGGCCGTATCCTCTATAGAAACAAAACCTCTTATCGTAGAACTACCCACATATTACTACCATCTGTTAGTAGTACTGATGGAGAACCGCTTCAAACAAATTCAAAACTTTAAGTGAATAGATATTCTGATTACTGGGAGAAACATTATCTGTTTAATTTGTTTACAGGTAAATTCATGGGAAGGAACAGATTTATGATTATTTTTAAATGTCTGCATTTCGGTAGAAAAAATTTAGTTTCGTTAATTGAATATTTTAATGAAAAAATGTTTCAATTGTACAGGCCTGAAGAGATTATTTTCTCCAGAGGTCGCAGTGGCATTCGCCAGTACGTATATGTCTGGAAAACGTCACAAATATGGAATCAAACTATATATTTTAGCGACACCTGGTGGCCTAACCCTCCACATGTACAGGGGACAAAGAGATGATCAAGTTGGAGGGCAACAGCAGCACATAAATGATTGTAGCGTTATGTTAAAGCAGGTCGCCATCTATATATGGATAATTTTTATAATATCCTGGGGCTCACATTTTCTTTTACGATTGAAAACGCACGTAACAGGAACTTTGCGAAATAGAAAAAGAGGAAACCCCAAAGCTGTTTGTAGCGCTAAACTAAAGAAAGGCGGCAGCGTGTTCAGATACAACGCGGAAGCAGTTTGTGTTTGCAAGTGACGCGACAAGCGTGATGTTCTGACTATCAGCACCCAACATCCCCCTGAATTTGAACCTATTATCAATAGAAGGGGGAAAACCATATTAAAGCCTAAAATTGTTACCGAGTACAATAAATACATGAGTAGTGCTGATAGGCAGGACCAAATGCTCGCGTACTACACTTGTGAACACAAGGCAATGAGGTGGTACAAGAAAGTAGGCATTCGCATCTTGGAAATGATGATGTTGAATGCCTACTTTTTAATATGGACGAAAATCTTACCACTCAGTACCTAACGGAATGGGGTTTGTCTCCAGCGACAGTGAAAAAATTTGAAGGTAAGTAAATTTTATTATAAGATGGTCATTTTCGAATTTCGCGTTTTGTTTTAGTTTGCTAAGTATGTTTTTGTGAATTGATATTTATTTGTTATACATTAGTTTAGGAATATAATTATCGTTAGTTGAAAATATTCCTAATTTATGATAAATTTTGTTGGATGCGCCCAGCCAGGCCTTACCTTACGTATCCACATCTACTTATTTGTGCTCTACCGGGTTGAGGTGTTTCAATATGGAACCCGAAACACCCAAAGCATAAAACACAAGGTGAATGACGCCTTGAGCCGTATTTCAACAAAAAATAATATACCAGTGGCTGCAAACAATTTGTTATTTGACAAATTGTTTGACATTGTTAACGGATCAGCAAAATTTTCAATAAAAAAGGGGAAAGAACTACGATGTGCAGTAACTGGAAAATCCGCTCACAGTACATTTTGGCCCGAGAGCATCGAGAAACTTGAAAAAATCGGATTAAGACTCATCGAGAAGCGCTTACAATATTTATTTAATGCCTTACCTGCAGTTATCAGACATGAAAAACAAAAATAAATTTAAGAGAGCCCTATTTCAATATTAGCTGGAGAGCATTTAAGGCCTGTACCGAAAAGTTTTTTTACAAAATTTGCATATTACTAAAATACTGGCTGGTAAATGTTTTTTTTTCTGTTTATAATATTCAGCTTGTGTCATATTGATGTATCAATTGACATTGTTAATTTGGGCTACGCATTGTTTTTATTAAAAATGCAAGACGAAAAAATAACTCGGAGAGAAAATGTTTTGCGAACGTATCTGGAAAATCCTGATTCATCTTTTGCGGCGGTCGGAAAGATGGTGAATGTAAGTCGTGCAACAGTGCGACATATAGTTAATCGATACTTCAATGAATACAGAATTCAAGACAAAGCTCGAAGTGGACGCCCGAAAGGTCCGTCAAGTAAAACTTTAGAAAAGAAAATAGTGACTGCTTATAAGAAAAATTGTAGTTTATCGGTGCGGGATGTGGCAAAAAAATTTAAAACTAGTACATCTATGGCCCAGAGAACGAAAGTACGTCAAAATTTAAAGTCCTATAAAAAAATAAAAGCCCCAAAACAGTCGATAAAACAATTCAATAGTTCCGTTACAAGATCAAGAAAATTGTACAAGCTGCTTTGCGATTTGAACGAAGCATGCGTTCTCATGGACGATGAGACGTGTGTAAAAAAAGATTTTTCGACTTTGCCTGGTGATCAATTCTTTACAACCGAATCTAAGGGCAATGTAAGCGATCAAAATAAATATATTTTTATGGAGAAGTTTGGAGAAAAATATTAAATATGGCAAGCAATGTTCCTGCGGAAAACGCACTGGGTCATTTATCACGAAAGGTACCATAAATGCAGATATTTATGTCCAGAAATGTATAAAAGGTTATATTTTACCATTTATACGGCAGCATGAAGGGGATGTTTTGTTTTGGCCCGATCTGGCTACTGCACACTATGCCCGAGCCACACAAGAGTGTCTGGCTTCAAATAACGTGCAATGTGTGGCCAAAAATATGAACCCCCCGAATTGCCCCCAGCTACGGCCCATCGAACGTTGTTGGGCATTAGTAAAAGCAGAGCTGCGTAAGAACTGTTCACCAGCAACATCAGAGGCAGATTTTAAAAAGAAATGGAAAAAACACGCCAACAAAGTCACCGAAACCACTGTGCAAAACTTAATGGCAGGCTTGAAGAGAAAAATCCGCTTATTCAGCCGCAACACTCTCAAAAAATAAAATGTATATATTTTTAATAAATAGACACTATCCATAATATAACTAAAATAAAATATCTTTGCTGGTTATTATAGTTTCATTAAAATCATAAATATAGTATGTAAAAAAACATTTCGGTACAGGCCTTAATTTTAACAGGTAGAATACGTGATGGAGGTGTGTTTAAAAACAGTTTACAGTGGCAATAGATGAATTCTGACGACCTGCATTTATCACTAGCTTCTCTGCCTGGACGGCACCAATCAACTCCATATGTATTTTTAGGCGATGGTGCATTTGCCTTAAATACAAATTTAATGAAGCTTTTTCCAGGTCATCATGCTGATAATTATATCAATCAGAAACGAAACATTATCGTCAATATACCTACATTTATTATGTCCTTACTGTCCTTACTGAAGAAAAGACAAAGGTAAAATTGTGCAAAAAAATGTTTCGTAATACGATCTCTAGCGAAAGAATTATAAGCACTGCTTGGAAGAAAGATAAATAATGGATCTGACATTATTGAGTCTGACAAACGTGGAAAACGATCAACAAAAAAGTGATAGACGACGAGATGGTGATAAGCGTTTGCGATCATGTAAAGTAGAATTTCAGCGTATCCGAAAAGATTCCACTAAAGTATTCAGAGGACCCCAAGATGGCTGGAATGGCTGATGCCTTGTAGTAAAAGGTAAGTTTCTTACAAGCTTTTGTATAATTTGCACTGTTTTTACGTTTAAAAAAACAAGGCTGACACACAAATCTCTATGAAATAAGGTGTCATTTGCAACGCCGCTGACGCAGGACGTCAACATGGAGGATGACGGAGAAGGAACGATTGCGATACAGAATGCGAGATAATAATCAAAATTTTAGAATCATACAAAGACTTTCCTTGTTTGTGGGATTTGTCCCATAAGGATTACTGTAATAGTTTCCTAATACAAGTTTGTCGACTGAAGATAGTCTAAATATTCTTAGAGGTACGGGAAATAATATAAATGAGTTCCTAATTTTTTTTAATAAAAAATAGACATGATGTTGTTATAGACATAAGAACTTTTAGACAATAATACAATGATTATAATTATTTACTCGTTTAAATTTCCTTTATTTATGTATAACTCCATATCATTTAGAACTTGAGAAGCTGAAAATAAAACTGACCATAATAATTTTTTTTGAGAACTTTATAAATAGCTTCACATGTTTCTGGTATAATTTCAGACAGTTGTTGTGATGAAATACTAGTTGAGAATTTTAGTTCTCGAAATTCTCTTCTCGAAGCTAGATATTTTAATGTTGCCACCAGTCTCTCTTCAGCTGTTACTGCTTTTCTCATCACTGTATCGATTTTTTTATGAATGTCGTTTTTATATAAAGCAGAAACGTCTGCTAGCATATCAAATATACTAATATCATATTTTTCTTTCGATTTAAATATTAATGAATGTCAATGAAAAATCTACACCGGTTCGAACCCTACACCTCTGACCCGAGAAGATACCGGCAAGAAACTACGGCGGGACATATTATTATCAGATTTGACAGAAGCTTACCTGTAATGTAACAAAATACTTATTTATTTTTAGGAACCAAATGTATCAAAACCTGAAGCAACGCAGCAGCTCAGAAGCTGGGCCGCTATTAAGCATATACCTGGAGAAGCGACAAAGTAATATTGAATTTTATTTAAGTACTGCTCTTGATTCTTGAAATTGCCTTCTTACAAGCTTTGCTTAAAAGTTGAACCCATTCATGTAATCATCTTCTTCAAGTTGTCCAAGCATTTTCCCACGGCTTATGCCATGGGAAACTAATCCAAGAAATCTAGATAGCCATCTAACCTTCCAGAGTCAGTTGCTTTCGTAAAACCACCCAGAGGGTAAACTGTAGTCCTTATTGGGCATAATCCGGATGTAAGCTGCCCAGCTGATAGATACAGTGCTGGCGACGGACGGCATGGCCGTCATTTTGCCGCGCCTCATTTGCTGTATGAGCATGTCATCTCCTCAATGAGGAATTGGAGGAGGGCCGAGCAACCACGTGTGCCTAGAAGTTTGGCGGAGTACGCCAACTCATTGCAGGAGCACCCACAGTATGGTGCCCTGCTGATAGATACAGTTCTGGCGGCGGACGGCATGGCCGTCATTTTGCCGCGCAACCACGTGTGCCGAGAAATTTGGCGGAGTACGCCAACTCATTGCAGGAGCACCCATAATATGGTGCCCTGCTGATAGATACAGTCCTGGCGGCGGACGGCGTGGCCGTCATTTCGCCGCGCCTCATCTGCTGTATGAGCATGTCGTCTTCTCAATGAGGAATTGGAGGAGGGCAGCGCAACCACGTGTGCCGAGAAGTTTGGAGATACAGTCCAGGCAGCGGACGGCATGGCCGTCATTTTGCCGCGCCACATCTGCTGTATGAGCATGTCGTCTCCTCAATGAGGAATTGGAGGAAGGCCGCGCAACCATGTGTGCCGAGAAGTTTGGCGCAGTACGCCTACTCATTGCAGAAGCACCCACAGTGTGGTGCCCTGCTGGTACTTACAGTCCTGACGGCGGTAATTTTGGGCATGCCAACGTTTGCCGAGCTGCTACAGTCAGCCGATACAATAGTGGCCGACGGCACATTTAAAACTGTGCCGGCTGGACTCCCCGCGTGCCAAATATTGACTATACACTGCAGCATAAATACATATTACTACCATCCGTAAGTAGTACTGATGGAGAACCGCCGCAGGCCGCTGTACGCCGCGGTGTTCGCGCGCGTTTGGGAGCTGGCGGGCCAGCCGCGGCCGAAGCACATAGTTACAGATTTTGAGCCCGCTTTGTAGGTGTCCGGCTTGGCCGTAAATGGATGCCTTTTCAAGAGACAAAAGATGTGTCTCTTGTTGTCAAAGATGACGCTGATTTGCTCACAGTTACAACTGCCAATAATGTTCAAAAAGCAGCAAAAGGATAAACAGTACAGGGAAAGGGCTACAAACGTAAAGTTTTAGAAGAAACTTCATCAGAGTCTAAATGTGAACCAAATTCCCCTATTTGTAACGACAATAGTGATGATGAAATGGACGATGAAGGTAATACGGATAACATGTGCAACCCTATGCAAGGAATTTGGACAGAACAATGAAGTATGGTACCGCTGCACCATTTGCGGGATGTGGAGCCATGCTATGTGCTCTGGGTGGGATTCAGCACAGGTGTATATATGCGATTTCTGTTCCTTAAGATATATGAACATGAACATTGATTATGTTAATTTTTAGAAAAAAATACTTATTATCATGTCTTATTTATAAGTAAATATGATAAATGATGTTAATTTTGTTTGTAAGCTTTGATCTCTTATTTTTAACCATTGCCTGAACGGCATTACCCACACCTAAGGGCAATGCCGTTCAAAAGTTTTTTTTTACATTATTTTTCACGTTATCTAAAAGATATCAACTTATTTTATGTTTATATTCTAATTAATGATAAGTAATACTTATGAGTTATGTTCTTTGATTTTCATTTAATCAAACTTGATATTTTCAAAATCATGGGCATTTTTCTTTAAGTGAACACCATTCCCCCTGCTTCCCCTGCAATGTACAGGATTGGTTAGGAATATCCAAATTGACTGGTCCCTTGAGGATCTTGTTAAACCTATTGATTGTCCAGATCATATAAAGGTTATTAAGGCCAGACGCTTAAATACAAAAGGTACAATTGATGGTTAAACAACATGGATCCCAACGCAATCTGTCGCCTTGACTTTTCTTGGACAGAATCTACCTGACAAAGTATTTTGTTTCTACACTGCTCTGCCAGTAGATATTTTGTAGATAATGATCTACACTCGGATTTTTTTTTGGAATGGCAAAGAGTGTGAATAAACTTCCGGCTTATTTGCAGCGCCAAATTAAACGGAACGCAATGAACGCTCTTATGGAAACCGAGGAAGTAAATGAACAACAGTTGTGGACTGCTCCGAATTATGGATACTGCACAAGTACAGATTCAAATACCTACTTCGGCCAATTATTCACACACGGAAACTTTGCGAAATAAAGAACCCGGGAATGACGATCGAAACGATGATACTAACATAAACCTAGATGTCCCAGCCTGACTTACACTTTCCCGCTCGGTTTTATACTGCGTTAAATAAATAAAAAATCAAGTGGTCTCTGTAATGATTGTGTAACAATAAATACTAGTATAATAAGATATATGTTTGCCCTTAGAGCATGACGTTGTTCGGTAGTAGGCCTTGCGTTTTGCAAAGTGGTAGCTGGACTTTACAGAAAGCTCCAACTTCCCTTAAAAACCTTTCCTCAATATCGAGTGTCCAATCTGACATTTCAAACGTCAAACACACTGAGCTGTCATAAGGCTGATTCTTATGATTGATGATTGATGTTTTTTGGGAAGAAATTTTGGAGAGATTTAATGTAGTTAATAAAAAAGTACAGAGCCCTGGATTAGACATTGGTGAAGGCAACAAGTTAATTGTGTCATTAAAAGAGTTTGTGACAAACTTAAGGCATCAATCAGATCAGAAGCTAAAGGAGTACGAAAAGAAGGCTAAACAATTAAGTACTAGCGTGGGAACAGACTACAGTGACATAAACAAGAGACGCATTACTTCAAAGTTTTCAGATAAATCAACAGCTAAAGTATCAGTAAACGGCGCAGAAAAATTTAAAAGAGACGCTTAACGTTGCGTTGGATAAGATGATTATGGATTTGAATAATAGAAGCGAAGCCTATGAGACTTATAGCAAAAAAAAAAAATTTAATGGATTTGCAAGACAAAAATAAGGAACACATTGATCTGGAAAGTGTACGTAATATTATTGATTATTATCCGAATGACGTAGACGAACATTTAGTGAATGAGTGCATTCAGTTAAAATCTTACTTACTGCAGTCTAAGACGGAGTCTTACACCTCTTGCAGTGAAATTTTTTGGCTAATTTATGAAAAAAAACTTGTGGATGTTTTCCCAAACTGCTATACCATCTTAAAGATTTTTTTAACGTTGCCGATCACTAGCTGTGAAGCGGAGCGCTCTTTTTCCAGGATGTCGTATATAGAAAACAAATACAGGACAACAATGTCGAACTATCGACTAAATCATTTGTCAGTTCTTTCCATAAATTGCGATTTAACAAAGGACTTACAATGCGATGACCAAATAAAAGAATTTGCAGCACAAAAATGCAGAAAGGTTGCTTTATAATTTATATAACATATATTTCCATTGATAACCTGTCAATTTATTTTGCAATAAATCATGTTTTAATTTAATAAATTAATAAAATATTATGGTGTCCTATTTTCTTCCTGTGTTGAACATATATAATATATCACTACAAAAAAACAGTTTTCTGGCAAAATTGCAATAAGTTGAGTAATTAGGTAGGGCCCCTAAGCAGTGTTAGCCCAGGGCCCCACAAATTCAAGATCCGGCCCTGATAGTAGGGGCACTACATAACGACAACATTGGCACTCAACACTTGATATCTATCAAACGATTAGACGCAACGAACAATTTAACCATAACCAACACGGTAAAAGTGCTCTTGATGAGTTATGGGGTATTGACCATAATAATCACGATAAAGTGCTTTTACTTTTAACTGACGGTGTAGGCTACATGCTAAAAGCAGGAAGAAATTTAAAAATTATTTTTCCCAATTTTTTGCATACCACATGTTTGGCTCATGGTTTAAATAGAGTGGCTGAACTAGTCAGAAACCTTTATCCAAATGTGAATTGAATGCGTTAATCTCAAATGTCAAAAAAAGCCTTTCTGAAATCTCCTAAAAGAATACAAAAATTTAAAGACATGCTCCCCCGGAGTGCCTTTACCACCGCGACCAACAATTATTCGGTGGGGATAGGGAACCTAGATAGAAGCTGCGGCACATAATAGCAAACATTATGTTATTACTTAGATAATCAAACTGAAACCCTAGCAACAAAACCCTTTTGCATTCTCAGTGAAAATTTAAACCATGACGCTGTTTCGATTTGAGACCATTTGATACCCATATTTAAAGTCGTTCAGGAACCAGTACCGTCGCTCAAAACCATCCATTTCCTGTCTGATTCGCCTAGCAGCCAATATCGCAACCGGTATATTTTCTCCATGACTACGAAATTAAAAGAACACATTGAAAGCTTAGAGAATCACTTGGAATTATCAAGAGGCAGGTCATGGCAAAGGAGCACGAGAGTGTGAATTCCTAATACTATCCCGTGTTTCAGATCAGATGTCCAGATGCCGCGCGTCACCTGCTGTACGACAATGTGGATTCCTCGATGAGGACTCAGAGAAGGGTCGCACAACCACGTGTGCCAAGGAGTTAGGCGGAATATACCACGTGTGCCAAGGAGTTAGGCGGAATATGCCACCTCCTTACAGGAGCACCCACAATACGGTACCCTGTAAATCGAGTCCTGGTGGCAGACGGGATGGCTGTCGTTCTGGACACGCCAACGTTTGCTGGGTTTAGTCAGCCGAGCGAGACCAGTGGCCTCCACGCGTCACAAAATTCTGACCATACCTATATTGTACTGTGAATTCCTACTACTATCATCCACCGGTAATGCTCATGGAAACGCTACAAAAAGAAAGAGTATTTTCGATTATGAACAAATTTTGGACATCTGAAAAAACTCACGTTGCAAATTTCAGTTCTAAATGCGATGTTGATAATGAAGGTGAATATAGGTAAGGCGCGAATTGCACACACGCGACGTAAGGCATAAGCCTTATGCCTTACGTCGCGTGTGTGCAATTCGCGCCTTACCGAAGCGGTGTCATGCCTTATGCCATAAGGCATGATACCGCTTCAAATCGTTTGTATACAAAATGTACTAAGGAGCGGACTTTGAATTAAGGTACCTGCGCCAAAGATGGCCCTGCTCCTAAGATGGCCCACTTTAAAAAAAATGTACTTACAACCGTCCGAACTAATTCATATTTCGCGCCCAAGTTCGTTAAGTGCCATAGACGTAACTTCAAGGTCAAATCGAATTCTAGAAGCAGCCATCTTTGTGTCGGCTGCCATAAGTTATCGACATGTTACATCCATAAACGCTCGCTAGCGCTAGGGATGTAACATGTCGATAACTTATAATGTAAACGTCGATATCCTTATTATATTTTCAAATGAAATCTTATATCATAATTGATACTATTTTTAAATTATCTAATGAATACTAAATGTTTAAGATAGTTAAATGTTTAAGATTTCTATAATAATTAGCTAAATATGCGATTAGGTAAGGAGATAATGAGAAATGTATTAGTAATTATAATACGTATGATTGATAGTTCTATTCAGGTCATTAGGATTAATTAAGATTAATTGATAACAAAATATACTATGTATACAATAAAAGGGTAAACATCACACTACATAACTCATTCGTTATACGAACTTTGTCAGTGAACCTACGTCGTAATGGAAGATTTTTGCAAAACTAATTTGACCAAGTTAACGGGTGATGTAAACCAGCAAGCTCGGCAGGTTATTTTAAACGTTTATAAATGGTTTCAAGAGTTGAAAGAAGACCCTTTTCATAAAGAAGATTGATTTTCAACAAGCAAAAAAACTGACATCATTGGTTTGCGGAACGAGCGAACGAACTCTATATCGTATTCAGAAGGACGTGTCGGAAGCAGGGGTGCCGAATTCACCTAGACAGACATACAAGAAACCTTCTACGGTTATCGACCTTGACGACTTTGATAAATCAGTTATAAAAAGAATTGTAACGTCGATGTATGCAAATGGAGAGTACCCGACAGTGCAGAACATATTAGATGCAGCCAAGGAAAAACTACCCAATCTAAAGTGTTCGGAATCATCTATGAGAACTATTATTAAACGCTTAGGGTATAAATTCAAGAAAACAATGGACGGAAGAAAGTCGTTAATGGAGCGAAAAGATATAGTTGCTGCGAGGGTGGAGTTTTTACAAAAAATGGATCAGTTACGAGTCTCTGGGGACAAAAGACCACGTTTTTATTTAGATGAGACTTGGGTAAATCAAAATCATTCACGTAAACGAATGTGGTTGGACAGTGAAGATAACGGAGGGTTTAAAACCCCAGTGGGAAAAGGTGCCAGGCTAATAATTTGTCACGGTGGCTCAGCAAAAACAGGATTCGTTCCAGAGGCAAAATTAATATTCAGAGCCGTTAAATCCACGAATGCCGATTACCATTCGGAAATGAACGCAGAAGTTTATTTGAAGTGGTTTGAACAATTTTTAATATCATTAGAAGAACCATCACTAATAATTATATTAATTATAGATAATGCTAGTTATCATACTAAGGTATTAAATCCGATTCCTACTACACATTGGTTAAAAAAAGATATCCAAGGGTGGCTGACCAAAAATAACATACCATACCTGCCAACGGATATAATAGAGCAACTATTAATGAGAGTGGAAGCAAGTCATCCAAAAAAAATATACGCAGTGGACCAACTGGCAAATGAACATGGTCACGAGGTAATTCGGCTTCCACCTTATCACTGTCAGTATAACCCCATAGAGTTGATATGGGCTCAAGTTAAAGGAGAAGTTGCGATGAAAAATACCACGTTTAAAATGGTCGATGTTGAGAAATTGTTAAATGAAGCGATCGATCATGTTACAACCGACGACTGGGTCAAGTGTGTTCGCCACGCTGAAAATCTCCAGAACGAAGACTTAGCCAAAGCACTTATTATTGACACCAACCGACTTGTTATTAACTTACAAGACGATAGTGACACTGAAGACGAAGAATAAATTAGATTTACTTAGATTTATTTATTAAGAAGTATTTTCCTTGTTTATTTATTTGTAATACCTCCTTATTATTGTATTGTAATATTTTATGTCAGTTGTTCAATATACCTATTTATATGGCGATATAAATTACTGTTATATAAAACACCATGTGTCATTACTTTATCGACATTCCTTTTTATGCGTAACGCTACCTGCCCTATTGCTGCTCGGCCCGCTCCATAAGCCGTGCAGGTGCGAAAGAGATAGCACGATTCCCAAGTTTTATTGCCCCATCGGCCAGATAGTTTTGCGGATAGTATAGTTGCATCGCAAGCAGCGTACGATTTATAACCTCGAAGTCACAAACTTTTTTCTGTTACTTTGTAAAATCAAACTGTTTTAGTTTTCCTATTATATACGGAGTTTCCTGTGTTCATGGGCATCCGTATGAAGGTGAGTTTTGTTTATATTTTTGTTTATTTTCGTGGAATCGAAAGAATTACCGGTGCCTAAAAATGTGCCTATGTAGGCCCACCACACGGGCTCCCATTCTTTATTCTTATTCTTTATTCTTTATGGGATGGGCCATCTTAGGGGTATGAAATGACAATGTGGCGTAAATAAAAATTTCTTTTTTGTTACTCTAGTGTTAAAAACAATTACAGAGTAGTTCATTTTTTTTTATAAGTATTTGCTTGCACCAACTACCAAGTTCTTTACGATTTTATAGTTGGTGCAAGCAAATATATACTAATAGTAAATATAAAAGTAGTACATTAATGCAAATATGGAATGTCCGGCTAAGATTGCAGACGGCTGAGCATGTAAGTGTTTAGTGTTTTTCTCAACCACGCTATACAAGAAAATAAAATGATTTTTTTTATGGCTGAATGCAAAATCCTGTGCCTACAAAGTTGTAAGAAATTCCATTTACGCCGCTTCCAGTTGCCGCGCCTAAAAAGCAATACTTCCGTGTCTATTATTAGGGACGTAAGAATGTTTGAAAAAAATAACTAAGTATATGGTACCGAAAAGGAATAGAATGATGGAAAACTCAATTCCATATTTTTATTTCACAGAATGGAAACCAATAAGAAGCGACGTGGTAAATGGACAGAACAACAACTTAAATCGGCCATTGAAGCTGTAAAAATATGCCATATGTCACAGCGTAAAGCAGCAGCTACGTTCAGTATCCCTAGGAGGACATTACGAAATCACCTAAAATCTGGCATTGACAAAAAAAGAACTGGTCGTGCAAAAACTCTAACTGACGCTCAAGAAAATGATTTAACAAGAAGAATAATACGACTAGCTCAAGTAGGTATACCGTTGACCCGCAGGATGGTAAGAAAGCAAGCCTACATATTTTGTGTCTCTCAAAATATACCAAATTTTTTCAATAACAATAAAAGCATCGCAGGAAGAAAATGGCTAAATAATTTTTTAAGACGAAATCCCACAATTTCTGTTCGCAAAGCACAATTTATGAACCCGCGAGAGCTCAAAAGTTAAATAAATACATAGTGCAAAGACATTTCACTGCCATCAGAAATATATACGACGAGTTAGATATTCCTCAACATCCAGAGCGTCTATACAATATGGATGAAAAAGGCTGCCGGTTAACTTTGCACCACCAACAAAAAGTTCTTGCCCAAAAGGGTAGCAAGAGAGTACACTTTATAGCACAAGAACATGCTGAAAATGTAACTATCGGTATGTGTGTCAATGCTGTGGGTAACTCCATACCACCCTTTATATTATTTAAGGGCAAACGATTAAAACCGGAATTCAATGACAATTTGCCTGATGGTACTGTAGTTAGAATGGCGCCAAAGGGATCAATGACTACCAAATTATTCATTGAATTTATACACCATCTAGGTAAATATAAGTCAGCGGGAAAATGTTTGTTAGTTTTTGATGGAGCTGCTTCTCATCTTGATGTTAGAATTGTGGAAGCTGCTGATGAACACGACATAGTACTGTATTGTCTACCGTCTAACACGACACATGAATTGCAACCGTTAGACAAATCGGTTAATAAATCATACGAACATCATTGGGACGAAGAAGTATTGCTGTACGCATATCGCCATCCAGACCGCAAGCTAACGAAGGCAAGATTTAACAAAAAAATTTCAAAGGTGTGATTTAAGTGTATAACTCCAGAAAATATTAAAAATGGGTTTCGAGCAACTGGGCTTCATCCCTACAATTCAAATGCAATTCCAGAAGAGGCTTTTGCACCTTCTGTCCTCACTGAGCGGAATGTCTTGCATGAATCTAGATCTAATTCAGTTGTTCCACCAGCATCTGACGATGGAGATTTAGATGTGCTTCACAATAACGGCTCAAGTACGAATAATGAAGATAGTGATCGTATGTCGCCATCAATAATAGCTGAAAATATTGATATAAATGACACTTGCTTTGCACCAAATGCACTACCATCTCTGACTCAGCCTTTAACTGAATATTGGTCTCCACCTCTTCAGCCACATGATCATGCGCCAACTCAAACCCCAAATGTAGTTAGGAAATTAGTTGACTACAGTTTCTCCTCTGATACTACCGTTGAAGATATTGCAGACCAACTCACATCAACAGACAATATAATGGACAGGATGTCAGCATTCCATTCTCCAATTCCCGGCCCATCTGGATTAGGACAGAATTTCCTACGAAGACCAGTAATTAATTCTTCTACATCTAGTTCTGATGATGAATATATTAATATAAATACAGCGCATAAACACTTAAGCTGTTCTGCCAAGAACTCTAAGATATATACATCATCAGACTCGGATGAAGAAAATCTAAATCCAGTTTTTGCAGCAACTTCTTATACAGAGCGACACACACAACCTATCCAAATGGAGGATGAAGATTCTGATGATATCCCTCTATCAAATTTAAAACAAGTAGATAACAGGAAAACAAAGAATACTTCGTTTCACGAACTTATACCCACGCCTAACATGGCCACCATTAAAACAAAACCGAGAAGAAAAGCAATTAATTATATTGGCCAAAAAGTTACTAAAGATTTATTCGACGCTGTCCAAGAAAACAGATCAAAGCCCAAGGGACCAAAAACTGATAGTTGTAAAAATAACACTAATCAAAACCAAAGAAATAACAAACAAATAAATAAAAATGTTACAAAAGATAATACTAAACAGAATATTAGAAGCAGAAGAAATACCCAAATTAACGAAAGTGATAAAAGAGATAATATCAACCCAAATATTAGAACCAGAAGTAACACTCAAATTAATAAAAACATTAAAAGAAAGAATACTGAAAGAAATACCCAAAAGCATAATAAAAATAAAAACCTCAAAAGAAAACGCGTAAATGTTGAAAAAACAACCAAAAAAGCAAATAAAAATAAGAATGAAGTATGGTATTGCCAAGCTTGTAAAATTGATCGAGTCGCAGATATGAGACAATGCGTCGGTTGTCTTTTGTGGTACCACGAAGAATGTGTTGGACTAACTAAAAGCGATATAGAAGAATTCTCATGTCCAGAATGCATTTAAGGGTCTACAAAGCCTTAAAATTTTATTCCATGTTTTTTAACTTTTTTCCTTACTCCTAATAAGGCCCACTAAAAATTGTTATGAAAAAAAATAGTTATTTCTAAGGTTATTAGTAGTTTAAGTTAAACCGAATACTGTAATAAGTAGAAAAAAGATATTGTTTTTATGTTTTTTATATATTTTTCTTGTTTTTTTGTTTGATTAAGTTTTGCTTAGCCTAAGATGGCCCACCGTCCAATTATGACCAAAAAATATATTATTAGAGACTGATTATCTAAGAAGCTTATATTATACGTTAAGTTAAATCTATAGATATATTTTTTCTATTCATAGCGTATATAATTTACGTGTTTAAAATTGGGCTATGATAAGTACCTATGTTCCTAAAAAGGCCCACTTTCGAGGTTTTTAAAAATGATTGTTTAATGTAGGAAACTAGATTATATCTGTTGATTTTTATATTGTTTTGTTTGACAAAGAAATGAGGAATACTTTAATAGTTTGATTTCGGAAATATGTTTTTATTTTCAATTTATTGAAATATTGCAAAAAATGGGCCTTACAAGGCGTAGGTACCTTACACTCAAGCGGCGCGGCACCGCTTGCGTGCCTGATGTCGCTTCAAAACGTTTTCATACAAAATGTTCGAAGACGACGTTACTGTAAATTACACTCAAGCGGCGCGACGCAGGCATGCCCGCCTTACGTCACTTATGTGTATTTTACGCCTAAAAAAACGTGCCTAGAGTTTCATTCTTATTTGAAATCGTCACCTACCTATATTATAATAAATTACCTAGTTTCTAGGATAAATATAATTATTTTTTTGCAGCAAATATCGCTGGCGGTACAGCGTGGCAATGCCGCCAGCATTTTAGCACATTTGCACTAAGTACCAGTCGTCTCGGGGAATGAGAATCTATGCAATAAATTTATTTAAAATACAGTTTATTATGTTAGTTTTAGTTGAATTTTATTGTTAGTTAAATTATTGATTGTTTATGTAAGTATTTAGTTTTATATATTATATTCAGAAAATGTTGGTTTTTCTTTAAACCAACTTTTTCTGAATAATTAACTTTACAATAGTGTTTTTCTTTTTTTCATTGATGTCCCTTTTTGGGTTAAAGAATAAATGACCACTCTATCTTAATATGGCCTTATTAATAGATAGTCTTAATAAGGCTCAGAAGTAGTTTTTTTTAAAAGGCTCATGTTAGTATATGTAGTGTTAGTTATTGTTGATTTATGAACATGAAACATTATCAAAACGTTGATTTTTCAATTTAACAAATTATTGATAAAATATATTTTTTTTTAATCCTGTACTTGAAAACAAATAAGGTGGACCTTACATGAGTCAGGTACCTTAATAAACAAAACGGCAGATTTTTTTTCGGCATTATTCCTAGACATCTCTAATATCTTATCTGCATATTTCAAAAAAAGTGTACCTCTGGTAGGCAGGAGGTTAATACATTATTTCTTATTGTTTAATCAAGACTATTCCACCACATACCAAGAGATGAATAGAAAACTTAAGGCAATACATAACAAGTGCTGGCATAGCAAAACACTCCCGACAAAGTTGACACACTATATGTGTTAATAATAATTTCATTACATTACATAAAATAGTAAACAGAATAGGTATGTACCTACATATAAAAATTAATGTGAATTTAGTTAATTTTTTACTCCATATAACACTCCATTTGTAATGTTGAGCAATACAATAGAACCAATAAGCTTCAATAACAAATCAAACAAAGATGAGATTGAGAGAAAAATCAAAAATACCTGGAATAGGTTTTGGAGCTTAAAAGAAACATTAAAAGGTAAGCTTGGTCAGCTCAAAAAGAAAGTCATGGATATATGCTTACTCCCAACTTAAACCTATGCATGACAAACTTGGATACAGAGTGGATGTGGGAAGTGGATGTTAGTTTCATACCAGGGCGGCAGACTGGAAAGGACTATGCTGAAACTAAGAAACATACAGAAGATGACTCTTGTCTCTAATTATGGAATGTCTAATCTTCTGTATTTTGTCACATGACAATAGTTATAGATGTACTAAGCCAGGCTCATAAACAAAAATGGAGATGGGCAGGCCATGTCGCCAGATTACAAAACAGAAGATGGACCTCAGAAGCGACATTGGTCAGAGGACCAGAGGTTGTTCACTGGCACGCTGGCCAGACAACATAACAAAACTGGCAGGGACCAGCTGGAAGTGGGAGGCCCGAGACAGGAAGTGGAGGGATCTCTAAGAGGCCATTACCTCCGAAGGGTTCTTGTTTTATACCTCACAAACTATATTAGGTATAAGATCCTAGGTTAAGTACTTTGTAATATGTTCACCCAAAAATAAAAGGCTTTTTTATTTTTATTTATTTATAATAGATTTAAGCTTTGTTTTAATGCCCGTTTGTTTAACCAAAAAAATTAAGGCTTCTGTTTTATGTTTTCATTTTACTTATTTTAAACAGCAAAATATGGTAAAGAATAAATATATTTTATTTTATGACATCATAGGAACCTGAGGCCTATTCCATAACAACTTGTAACTTATAATATTAGCGGAAGTCCCTTTCCAATTCATTTCATTAGAAAGAGAGTTCCGCTAATATTATTAGTTGTGGTTCATTGCTTACCAAAGCTTAATTCCTACACACCAAATCACGGCACAATAAAAAGCATGGCTGGACAATTGTCCACTCATGCTTGTTATTGTGTTTATTCTGCAGACCTGGTCCAAGTGGAAGACAGCCAGAAATGGTAGGAGATAGAAGCCTTTGTGTCAAGAGACACAACACTGGGGAACTGGTGTGCATTAATAAAAATATTCAAAATTGTGTTCACATTAATATTGGAAAGTTAGAGTAAGGCTTGACAATTGATAAATTCATATTTTTCTGTCTTTAAGGTGACCAAAAATGTGAATGAAACAAAAGGTAACGGCCTAGGAATGTTCCGGACATGATGCCAAATCCATAAAGTATTTACTCATGATAGACAAACAAGAAAACTCTTCAACAGTATTATTAGTGGCAGTTGGAGTCAAAAGGATCAAATAAAAAAATCTCAACATAGCATGGACCCAGTAATTTAAGGAACTAGGAAGAGCTGTACCTTGCGTGATGAACTTCAATACAATCAATTGCCAAAGTAATGAAACATAAATAACTTCAGTGTTGATGCTATAGATTTCTTTTTTCAATACATGAAAAAATTTCATGTATTGAAAAAAGTTCCTTTTAACCTGTAGTACCAAGTAGGAGTACACCGAAGTTCCCTAATCGCCTCACATGATTTGCTAACAACGTAACAACTCTCAGACAAGACAGCAATACTGCTTTATTTACTTGCACTTTTGCTTAAATTCATTTTGATTTAAATCTGGGCTGCGCTTTGGTGGTGACCGTAAAATAACGAGTACGGAGTAAGCACAGACTAATAGAGATATTACGCGAGTATTGAGAAAGTAACCACAACACAACTGAACACAACGACCGCAACCCACAGACCTATATTGCCGCAACCAACTCTTTGCCACAGACCACAGACTAATTTGAATTGACGCAACACTACAGTAATACACAGACAAATAATGCACGACCATACGCGTTTATAATCAATGGATTTTCGAATCGTATAACAGTACAGTATCGTATAACAGTACAGTAAATCGTACAGATTATATACAATAATCTTTGAATAAAAACATATTAAAGACATAACTTAATTAAATCTATAGCCTGACAACAGTTTATTTGAGCCTCACCATTTTGTGGATTCAATGGTATTAATTTCTTTTACTGGCAACAAGTACTCTTTGACGACGAACATTGGATGTTATCGAATATCACCGATGTAAACAAACAGAAAATACATACGAATTTATTCAAATATAAGCGGTTTTATGACAAAAATGCCAAAAATTTTTTGCTAAGCGAGAAAAATTGTAGTGAGCGTAACCAAATACTTACAGCTTAAGTGCCTGTACCAGATGGCCGCTCAAACATTCTTTAATTGGCCAATGAATAGGAATCACACACGTATATTGGCACTTGTAAGTGATTAGGAAGTTTTAGGCTTTTATGACAATGCCAAAGCAAAACGAATTATCCCTCTTCGCTACCTTGCCTACTCATTTTTAAATTGAACTCACTGTTACTTATAAAAATGTCCACGTACACATACGTGCTCATGTTTCGCATCGATACTCATGATTTGTGGCCGTAGCAATAGCTACGAACTATTACGTCATTTGACGTTTCGTTTATTAGGTCGTGTGAAATTAGATGACATTACAATTTTTTTACATAATCTCAACGTCATAATATGCTTCTTGCTTATATTACTTCAGCGCTATTCGTAAATTTATATTCTAAAAACGATATTCGTAAATTTGACGCCATTAACCGCTTTGACGCTTTAATTAGAGTCAAAGAGAACGATGCTCGAAATATACTAACTTATTTATCGCTACCGCGAAAAACTATATTCGTGTTAAAATTTTGGACGATTGTCTCTGTCACTCTCATGACACCTTTAATTAGAGTAAAAGAGAAAGATGCCCGAAATATAGGAACTTCCATGTTCGCGGTACCGGGCCTGCGGCGCTACCGCGAACAACCATATTCGTAAATTTCGGACGATTGTATCTGTCACTCTCATGACACCTTAATTGGAGTAAAAGAGAAAAATGTCCGAAATATACGAACTTCGATGTTCGCGGTACCGCTCCTAGAAACACGCAACCCAACAATTGACGACCATTTTTTTGTACGCTAATTGTTGGATCAAGCATTGTTGCCCTCTACAAAATTTTTGCTCCCTAACGCGTTTGTTTTGTTTTTTATACACTATGGACTGAGAACGCGCAGCCCGACGATAATGCAGCAATCCGAGTTTATCAAAATCGCCAATAGTTCGGCTGTACATTCCGGAGTCGAGCATTGTGGGGCTACGTTTTGGCCGTTTTGGTGGTCACTGTCACGGTGGTCACTGTCAGACTAATTAAGAAGACTAAAAATTTGACTTGTAGAATTATTTAAAGATTTTGAGGTTTAGAGGGTACAAAACAATACAATAATACAAAAAAATCGCATGTTTCGCGCTATTTTTAGCTTTGTCAATTTTTATCATCCAAGTGTCGTTTTAAAATGCCTCGGAAGCAATGCTATTGGACGCGAAAATTGGAGCTAGATCTGGTCGAGTTTGTTCGTCAAAGAGACTTTATTTGGAAGCCATTTGGAAACACTAACCATCATATACAACAGAAGTACAAAGCTTACGCTGAATTTGCTGCGCAACTGGGACGTGGATTCACAGGTGACTTTTAAAACCTATTTTTTTAAAGTCTACAATTTAGATAGACTGTGTTGTTATGATAGACTGTATATTTATAATGCATTTAGTTAAAACGGTCACCTGTAATTATTGCCAAAAATAATACTCCAATTTTTAAACACCAAACTATTGTGAGATTCAAACATATTAAATTGTATAAAAGTTGGTAACTCAGTCTGCGTCGGTTAGCCAACGTGAACGGCTCATGATAGCTCCTCGTTATGAGTGAAACAATACTCTACTCCTATATTTGATAATTGAGTATACAACTTTACATGTTTGTGTGGCAGCCCGCTCAGTTCGTGATCGGTGGGTGAACATACGAAGCACGTACAACCACAACGTGCGACGTATCGAGCGCTCCAGGGTGGCTGCTAAATCCCAGGAAGACATCTATGTGCCATGCTGGCCGCTGTGGAAACCATTGCAGTTTCTACGCAATGGTTCTAGCAAAGATGTGTTTGAGGTAAGTAATAACAACTTAACCTTGTAAATTTGTAATTTTTTCTGTTAAATTCATCATATTATATTTATATTCAAAATTCACATAAATAAATGACCTTAGGGACCTTAGGAATTTGAACCCAAGACCTGTCAGTTTCATAGGCAGGGTCACTACCCACTAACCCAGACCTGTTGTCAAACCCCTTCATTACATCCCTAAGATGAATGTGGCTAGGATTGCAAATTGTTTTTTTTAAAGTAGTAAATCTATATCCTCCTTTTTCTACTAGGGTCTGATATTTGAGGATGTTATTAGTATAATCGGCCTTTAGTTTTATTACAAAAATATTTAGGGCAACTGAGGAAAATAAACAACAGAATGTATATTCAATGACCTCACTCAATTTCTGATTTCTGGTTCAGCAAAAAAAGCACAAATTTCTTAGAAAAGAATTCTAGTTAAATTTAATTCCTTAAAGTTGAACTTAAATAAATATAAAGAAAAGTTGTTAATAGAAAATGTTTTCTTTTTAAAGCAACATCAAATTAAAAAGGTCTAATAACTATTGTTAACTTATCACATGTCAGTTTTATTTTAGTTTTCTTCTGGTTAGCCTAAATCCTTTCTTTATAAATAAATTTTGCTAAACATTGCTCTTTTTATTGCCAGGGCTATTCACTGGACTACAGAGCAACCAACAATGTGGAAGTTAAAGTTGAATTTGAAGACACAGACAACAACCAACTCTTACAAATCCGCCAGAGAGGCCAGAGAACTGACAGACCGAGGCGCAGAGCTGCCGTATTGAAACCAAGGAAGAAGAACAAGTGTAAAAAGATACTAGATGATCTTCTCATTGCCATGAGACCAATAGCATCCAATGTTTCCTCGGAGTCTAATAACTACTGGTTTTTCAGCCGACATGTCACTGAGAGGTTGAACTGTATGAGGGAAGAGGATGCGCTGGCAGCCGGTCAGGAGATAATTAAACTTTTGGAGTGGCCTGGTTCTGATATTACTTGAAGATGAATACTTGTAGAAAAGTTAAAGAATTTGTCAGCAGTCAATTATTAAATACAGTGGTAATGGTAGTTTGTTAACATGAAGAGACTGCTGAGTGCTGACATACCATAAGAAAGTCGTCCAATGTCAGATACATCCAAAATTGCTCTGAATATGGAGATGAAAATAAAGCAACTCAGATGCAGAAAAATAATTAAATGTAACATCAGGGTCTCCAATTTGTCAAGCTTGCTTGTCATTTGTTTTTGACCATAATTTCCCTTTATAAACTCCTTTTTATCCCTTTCCTCGGGTCGTGTTAGTATGAAAAGACAACTATTGCTGTAATAATTACTTTATTAAAAATCTTGATGTGTGGAAAAATATTTTCTGGTTCTGTAATAATGTTCGCAATTTTTCCGACTGTTAAAGTATTTTTCAATGTTTTTTACCTAATGGTAACAATATTACTCGTGTAAGTCGAAGTGATCTTTGTCATTGTGAGAATGGTTTGAGTTGAATTTTTGGTAACTTATTATTTGTGACATTATCCATGATAAGGGACCTTATTGTCGATGGCACTTACGGCGTTGTTCAAGATGCCGCGATACAAACGCAACGCGGTTCGACGTAAGCGCCATCGACAATAAGGTCCCTTTTGTTAGATAATGTCACATTTTTTATAATGGAACTTGTGTTCTTAGTCTTCTCAAATATCGACTTTATTTTTGGTTCAAAATCGACAATAAGCATAATTGCGGACTATTATGGAGAACCGGTGTCCTCTTCGTCCTGTCGACGAATCAGTATTTGTAGAGAATTCGATAGATTAAGAGTATTAAACAATGGGCTGAAAACTAAAAGGCGACCGTAAGGCGAAAAATATAATGACAACTAATAGAATATGCACAAAAAGAGGATTCAAAAATAAAGACATAGACAAAACAGTAAAACAGTATAAAACCTATAACCTAAACTTCGACAGTATTGGTGCCGGGCAGTCTAGCAGTACAGGCTTGCTGGAACGGCGCCACTCTTACTATTTGTTTACTTATGTTGGAATACTGCCTAACAATACTTACTAACTATTAACCAATATTAAATATCATTCATTAACCTGTGAGTGACAGTTGTGTACCTAACATTCCATTCCTTATATAGAGGGGAGTCATCTTTGATATTACTTAACTGTCCCTATAAGGTACCGCTAAGTTATCTGATCCTAATGATCTAATTACGTGTTATTTGAAACCTACAACTACGTACGAACCTTCTTTACCTACATTCCACACGTTTTGTAATGTGATAAATTGCCTTTGCGTCGTATTTTCGTTTAAAAAATATTTTGTGTTTTTTCACACTTATTGACTTCCGTTTTTTGGCTTTGTCACATTCTCCCACTTGTGGAGTAATTTTTTAGTGAAATTGTTTTTTTTCGTTAGTTATCCGTATGCAAATTGCTGACTTATAATCAAAATATTATAAAATAGATAATGAAAAAATTTAAATTATTATATTAACAGTAACAATAGAGTAATGGGAGGGATACTGCTTTTTTGTGAAAGCTTTTTCGAACTTCTCTCTATATTTTCCCTCTGTCTTAACTTGATAATTTATTTTTTTAAGGGAAAAGTTTCAAATCTTTGTCTAAAATCCTTAAAATTGTCTTTTGAATTTTAGACAATTAGCTCTGTGTCTAGAGGAAGTCTTGGGGATAGCCGTCTGGGGTTCTCGCAGATGCTTGGCGTTGGTAGGGCTTCGGCCGTATCAAACCACGGCCATTTCGCTTTATTGTCCCACGGCTAGGAGGATCTTGATTTGTTTCTCTTCGGTATCTTCTCTGAACTAAAATTACGAGCACAGATCTCAGATCAAGGTACATGTGTACCAACTTTAATCTAATTCTTATGTCCACGCGGTCCATAATTTTAAACTCTTTTTTTCATAACCTCATTTAAATACAAATGTCAAATTATAACAAAAAACAAATATTAGGTATAGCAACATTAGTGAAACAATTCACAGTTCGGTAATGAAAGTATATCAGAATGTGATTCTAACATGAAAGTTGCTTCGAAACTGCACCATTGTACCGTTCTTGCGGTGAGTCTGGTGCACGTCCGACTTCCTAGATTTTGAAGAGAAGCGATCGCAACGCACAGTGCTGGATAAAAATTCAGATTTTTCTGGCAATGAGGTAGGTTTTTACTGGCGAGATTTGGCAAACTGGAATGGACAACACCAATCTAGGTTTTCTCTTTTTTTGCCTAGGACGCATAACTTTAAATAACTCTGAACTTCTTGAATGGCTTGTAACGCAATTTATTAGCAAGAGATTCATCAAAGTAAAAATATTTTGTCGTGGTCTGTTAGTGTCACGTTTTTTTCTATTTCCAATTTAACTGCCAAGATTTCTTGATTGATGATTAATTTAAATGTAAAGTCCTTTGTTCTAATTGTCAACGGGTAAAGCTATAGCAAGTGTCTATTCTTTCTCGCCATCGTTATACGATGTTTAACTCTTTAGGATTAATTGTGTTCTGGGCGTCTTGTAGTGAGCGATCTCATATTATTTATGAGCCGGTGATCCTGTGAACACGACACGATGACGAGGCAGGCGTGGCATTGGCCACTCTTTCGAACTTACTTGGCCTTTAATGTATTTCTTATTTTTTTCTTTATGTTTCATTCAATTTTATCATAAATATTTTATACAGCCGAACCTCTATAAGTCGAACATCAAGGGAGACGCCAAAAATTTCGAGTTATAGAGTTTTCAACTTATGGAGACTATATATTATTTTTATTTAACTAAAACAATTACAATTAAGTATAAAAACATAATAAAGAAAATAATAACCCTAACAATTTAACATACTTAAACAAAATTGAAGATAAAAAACTTGGCCTAAATCGCTATCAACGGGCAAGGTGCCCAGAAGGCTGGCTGTATTCCCACGCTGGATAGCGATGGCTATCCGCTGTGCAAAATAGTAGCCAGCCCTCTGGTCACCCGAGGCCTCTATCAGGCGCGCCGACAGATCTTTATATAGTCGGCGCGCGTTTGGACCCCACGGACCCAAAGTTTCGACGCCAAACGCCGCAAATATGTAGC
Organism: Grapholita molesta; assembly: GCA_022674325.2. NCBI lineage: Eukaryota > Metazoa > Arthropoda > Insecta > Lepidoptera > Tortricidae > Grapholita > Grapholita molesta. Next base: position 284,503 of record CP053133.2, on the reverse strand, counting down.
TACTTCCCAGAGCGACATACTTGCGGCGTTTGAAGTCTTCTGCCGAGGTTGCCGCAGCACCAGCATTAATTTTAGTGCTTGGAATATGAGTCGGTGCCAGAGTATCAACGCAGGTAGCGTCCCAAACTAGCGGTCGGCCCATACTCCAAGGCACCAGCGTCATCCCATCGGGCCTCTTGCTGTCGTCTCTGGCCAAACCGCTGGGTTCCAAAACTGCCGGCAGTTTGGCACTGACAAGGGCCCTTCGGTTATAGTTTTGTTAGCCTATATGTTAGCATGTATAGAGTACAATTGGCTAAAGGGTTTTCTTTTATCATAAATCAATCGTCCCATTTGTTATCATCCGTCGTATTTTCCGCCCGTTCGACTACGTCTTTGGAAGAATCAACTCTTCCGAGGCCAATTTAGAAGAGGTTTTAGAATAGTTTTTAATAATATTTTATTGTCAAGTAACTGATATAAAATAATGTAGGTGTACGTATCAAATCAAATTAACTTATTTTAATATCAGTAAAGAGATCAGAGTGCTATTAGGTGAGTTTTAATCAGATTCCGTTCTTCCTACAATCAGAAATTCTCTTGTGTTACGTCACCTAGATTTAATCTTATTATATGAATAATATTAAAGCACATTTAAATCAATAAATAATTATGTCACAGTATAAGAACTCATTATATGAGAGGTTATTTTAACAAAAATCACAGTATTAGAGTAATTTTGTGATGAAGGCGTTGTTGACAAAGTGTTTTGAGGTGGAAGAGTTGATAACGGAGTGATTGGTGAAGGTGCCGCTGAGTTAAGTGGAGTTGTTGCTGGCAGAGCCATCACTTGAGGAGGTATTCTAAGTTGGGGTTGGGGTGATGCTGGCAAAAACGCAACTGGTTGCAGTGTTTGTAACGGGCTTGATGATAGAGGAGACGTCGCTGGTGGATGTGTGCCTAACGACGCTGTCGCTGGCGAAGGTGTTGTTGGCGGAGGAGTAGGCGATTGAGGCTCATTTTGTATATCTTGTAAATGCTGGAAGCGATATTCAGTTTGAGGTGAGTTTGGTGGTGTATTTTGTAACACTCTTTCTATGGTTTTCTTTTTTCTTGCTTGCTTTCTCTCTTCCTTAAACGCCAAATCGTGTTAGCGTTGTACTTTTATTTGGGGGTTAAGTCTTTCACTAATCTTTTAGTGAAAGACTTAACCCCCAGTCCCTTTAGTCTTATGGTATCGTTCTCTTTGTTTCTTTTTAGCTTCTTCGTAGCATTCTGGTTTGTTTTTTAACCGTTCTTGATACCGTTTTTGTTTTTCTGCGGCGCTTAGAGGCATTGTTTTTTTGATTGCACCATAAAATGCTGAAATAAATAAAAACAATGTCGCTAAGTTGCAAAGTAAATAATAATTTAATACTACAACTTTGTTTTTACTTAGGTGTATATTACGTACGCAGCAGTCATGTTAAACTTATATACATTTTAAAGTGATAGGTCAAATAAGTGCGATAGCAAGTATAAATAGGAAAAGTCGTACTTTCACTTGCGTTAACGATAACGTACGTTCAATATTTACTTGAAGGAGGAACTAAATCTTGGCATCGTAAACTTACAATGAGTTAATCCTTATATTATCTGAATTAAATCAATAAATAATATTCTTATAACTACGCCATGTACAGTCGACTACAAAGATATGTATACATTTTTTCACCTTAATCCTTTGTAATAAGGTGCAAAAGTGTATACATATCTTTGTAGTCGACTGTACGTTAGTTCTGTCCTTAGTTAGTCTACCTGTTCGCTATTTAGCTTAGTAACCGTTAGCACTAGAAAACTGAAATAAGGTATGCAATGCATTCATCACGTTGAAAGGAAAGGTTCTGGAGTGGCCATCAAGAACTGGAAGACGCAGCGTAGGTAGGCCTCCCACAAGGTGGACCGACGACCTAGTTAGAGTCGCGGGATACCGCTAGATGTGGAAGGCGCAGGATCGGTCTACTTGGGTCGTTCTGGGGGAGGCCTATGTTCAGCAGTGGACGGCTTTCGGCTGACATGATGATGATGATGAATCACGTTGAAAAACTCGTTAAACAATACTGAACAAGTTTTATCATTACGTTCGGTATAATTTAAATTTACGTTAATTTCTCCAAGCGTTACCGGTAACTATAAAGTAAATTATAACGTTAGTTATTAACACAATCATATTTACAAACATATAGCGTTAATATTAGACACCAAACACACAATATTGCAATAGTTTTCAAATAAAAAATACAAAACTTACCGAAACACGTAACGTAACTTAGGGGAGCAACAATTAAGTCACATATTTATAGTTCTAAATCTACCATTAAACTATAAAACCTCAATTAAAATATTAGATTTTTGAAAAAAAAAGATTTTAATTTATCGGGGACAAGGAAATTGGCCTCGTAAAAGTTGATTCTCCCCTTTACACTTCTTATATCGCAAAAACTTTAAAATACGTATTTTCCTATTGCTACATTCCGTTCCATCAAATATTGGAATATTTAATTCACTAGTTTACGCCGCCATTATGATAATTTTTCATGCTATTTTTCATCGTAACTTTTGTGCACAAATTTTTACTTTCCGTAAACTACTATCTGCTACCATGTTAATATAAGTAATTAAACTATATTTATTTGTTTACCGCTTTAGTTTACTATTACTTTCTGTATTTTAAGATTATCATCAGTTACAAACAAAATAGGACGCCATAGTGATGGACGCAAGCTGACAGTGTTGCCAATATAAATGTAAATATACCAACATTTACAAAAGTAGTAAATTTATTAACGAAATATCACATAATTTTCACTCTGTTTTAACATGAGCCTTTTACATAGTAGCACAGTAAACTTTTAGTAACTGTCTTACATTTCTTCGCTATCAGATTTCTGAGAGATTAAAGCAAAAATATACAGTTTGAATAAAAATCTAAATTACTGTCATCATAACCACATGTTTATATTTAGTTATTGCCACGAGTTGTAATACCTTATTCGAATCCTATCCGAATCATGACATGACTGTATCGCACAAATAATTAGGTAAATTCCGAACACGACCACACAAAACTCCATGGAGTCATCACTGTTAGACTTAACTCGTTTCTTCTTCGGAACAGCTGGTGGTGTACATTTCTGACAGGTGCAGTTATTGCCAGCAGTTGTATTTTTAACGGTAGGGTTAGCGCGGGCAGTTGGCGCGGTTGTTTCTTTAATGGTGGAATTACTTTCGGTAGTTATTGCTTCAGGGTGAAAATCCTTCATAGTCGAAGCTCTTTCAGTAGAATTACTTCCCTTTACAGATGACATGGATGTAGATTCTAAGTTCCTAGCTGCTCGAGACTCCTGTTTATTTGGTCTTGCCTGGATGCCTGAAAAAGAGATAATATAACTTTCGTTTTGGTCTCTGGATTCTAAAGCGTAGCTTGGGTTAAAGCAGCCTTAAAGGAAACTCAATCCTTGCTAATGAATGAATGATAATACGTTGAATACTGATAATACGTTTTTATCTTCACTGGTGTTTTCGTAACTCGACGGTGGCTGAGTCACTTTGAACGGTCGGATTTAATTTAAACTTTGTAGACTCAGAAGATATTCAATAGTATCAACTTGTACTCACATGAGGAAGTCAAGATGGCGACGCACAACAGGACCAACGATTTACGGCACATGCTTACTACCTTGTTGCTGTATTACTAATGCCCGTTTGGCGGTCCTGTAGCATTCATATTTAAAATCCTTATCAATTTATGGCCAGTAATTAATAATTATAACTTGTATGATTCAATTAAATTCCACCATTAGCGTGCACTCTTACGCAAGCTAAAATAACAGCACAATGATTATTTATAGTTATCGTATTTTAGATAGAATAATGGCACGTTGTTCAGTCAGCGTCATATAGTTAGTAGCATGCAAAGTACTCAAAAAGTTCGGTACACCATAGAATTAGTATGGTGTACCGAACTTTTTGAGTACTGTGAAAGCTACGAACTATATGACGCTGACTGTTCAACCGAGTGACTCAGTTGTTAAGTAATCTGGACTGGCACACTGAGAAAATTTAATGTTTGAGAATACTTCTGCTGAAAATATTCACGGCAGTGTTTTTTTTTTTCTTTATTGGAGTTTTGTTTAGGAGTGTCATAAAATTAAACCAAAAAATTCAATAATAATTCACATTTATTAATTACATTGAAAAAAAACAACTGTCTAAATTCCGGAACTTTTTTGTTCATTAACTACTCTTTATGGAACTTGAGGGAGTAACCCTGTTACCACTAGTTGAGATATTTAGTTATTATGAATTTCACAAATACTGCAATTAGCGGTACACACATAACGCCAGCCAATATTGATATCCATACAAATGATATGTTATTAGTCGACGCTGATGTAGTAGTTTCTCGTGAGGCGGAGTTGATTGCTGTAGTGGTTTCTTCAGAGACGGAGTAACTGATGGGAGTTATTGTTTCGCAAGTTGAATTACAAGCGGGAGTTGTGTCTTCTACACTGGGATTAGGGGCAATAGTTGTTTCTTCTACACTGGGATTAGGGCCAGAGTTGTTTCTTCTACACTGGATTTAGGGACAGGAGTTGTTTCTTCTACACTGGATTTCGGGTCGGGAGTTGTTTTTCCTGAATTGGAATTAGAAACAGGAGTTGTTTTTTCTACAGTGGAATTAGTGGCGGCAGTTGTTTTTTCTGAATTGGAATTAGAAGCAGGAGTTGTTTTTTCTATAGCGGAATTAGTGGCGGGAGTTGTTTTTTCTGAATTGGAATTAGAAGCAGGAGTTGTTTTTTCTACAGTGGAATTAGTGGCGGGAGTTGTTTTTTCTGAATTGGAATTAGAAGCAGGAGTTGTTTCTTTTACAGTGGAATTAGAGGCGGGAGCTGTTTCTTTTACACTGGAATTAATAGTGGGAGTTGTTTTTTTTTCTGAATTGGAATTAGAAGCAGGAGTTGTTTCTTTCACAGTGGAATTAGAGGCGGGAGATGTTTCTTTTACACTGGAATTAGAAGTGGGTTCGGTGATGGATGGGACAATGCCATAAATCAAGATAATGGTAATGGAGGTTGACTAAATTCCGGCACTTTTTGTGTTTATTAACTTCTCTTTATGGAACTTGACGGATTAACCCTGTTACCACTAGTTGAGATATTTAGATATTATGAATTTCACAAATACTGCAATTAGCGGTACAGACATAACGCCAGCCAATATTGATATCCATACAAATGATATGTTATTAGTCGACGCTGATGTAGTAGTTTCTCGTGAGGCGGAGTTGATTGCTGTAGTGGTTTCTTCAGAGACGGAGTAACTGATGGGAGTTATTGTTTCGCAAGTTGAATTACAAGCGGGAGTTGTGTCTTCTACACTGGGATTAGGGGCAATAGTTGTTTCTTCTACACTGGGATTAGGGCCAGAGTTGTTTCTTCTACACTGGATTTAGGGACAGGAGTTGTTTCTTCTACACTGGATTTAGGGTCGGGAGTTGTTTTTCCTGAATTGGAATTAGAAGCAGGAGTTGTTTCTTCTACACTGGAATTAGGGACAGGAGTTGTTTTTTCTACAATGGAATTAGGGGCGGGAGTTGTTTTTTCTACACTGGGATTAGGGGCGCGAGTTGTTTTTTCTACAGTGGAATTAGGGGCAGGAGTTGTTTTTTCTACAGTGGAATTAGGGGCAGGAGTTGTTTCTTCTATACTGGGATTCGGGACAGGAGTCGTTTCTTCTACACTGGGATTAGGGGCGGGAGTTGTTTTTTCTACACTGAAATTAGGGGCGCAAGTTGTTTTTTCTACAGTGGAATTAGGGGCAGGAGTTGTTATTTCTACAGTGGAATTAGGGGCGCGAGTTGTTTTTTCTACAGTGGAATTAGGGGCAGGAGTTGTTTTTTCTACAGTGGAATTAGGGGCGGGAGTTGTTTTTTCTACAGTGAAATTAGGGGCAGGAGTTTTCTTCTACATTGGTATTAGAAGCAGGAGTTGTTTCTTTCACAGTGGAATTAGAGGCGGGAGCTGTTTCTTTTACACTGGAATTAGAAGTGGGTTCTGTGATGGATGGGACAATGCCATAGATCAAGAAAATGGTAATGGAGGTTGGAAGGCCTTTCGAGGGTAGAAAAGCGTTCTGCAACAAAGGTGTATCAATTAAATTCGAGTTCGACAAGTTCGAGTTCAACAGTTCGACATACAGTTTTGAATAATGTGCGTCTTATGCGTCTTGTGCGTCTTTATTAAACCTGTTACATTAGTGAAAATGGGATGTATAAATGAAATGTATGCATAATTCACATCATGAAGAACGGCTGAACCAATCATGTGTTTCTTTAATAATGAATTCGAGATTCTTGGGTAAGAACTCCTTTGTGCCTGCGGACACTGCCTATTTCTAAGGAATGACAAATGCAGCGCACCAAAAATAGACTCGGCAGTTCTCTTTTCAATTTGGCATACACGCCGTTATATTTATTTATTTTTTATTATTTATTTAAGGAGAACCAACAGCTTATAAAATTATAATAGGAAGTTAGATTGTACAGTCGCCATCAGATATATCGGAGCTGTAGAGGTGGTCAGAAATATCTTAACATGCACTTTATCGACTTGACAATAGAGGTGTTGTCAGATATTTGTGGCCACCTCCGCAGCTCCGATATATCTGATGGCGACTGTACACAGAAAGCCAATTACAGGAACTCACAGGTAATAGCACAATAGCTGAAATTAAGCTTAAAATACTAAAACGCATATACACACGTCATGCGAACAAGTTCAGAAACTACGAATACCAGTTATTTACATCTTTTAGATATAACATGCGGAAACATTGTTGTTTAGGTGTAATTACTGCACAATAAAGTTGAGATATATTACATATTTATATGATAAGACGACAAGCGTACACTCACATGAAACAACGATCAACCAATCTTTACCTCACACTAAGAATTTTGCAATTGAATATATTTATTTTAAAACTATTTTGTCTATAATTGGAGGATGCAGTATTTATTTGTATAAGGGTAGGGGGGGTACCTAAGTGAGTGGTAGGGGGTTCTAAAAGAGAGCTTACTAAGCAACTCTGAACAATCAGTCCCACCGGTGGTAATGTTTAGGAGAAAGGTAACATCCGCTAATTCACGTCGCTTTTGTAATGGGAGCAGGTGATGTTTCTTACAGACCCGCAAATAGTCGGAAGAACTATAAGGATGCTTTAGTTTGAAGCAAAGGAATTTTGTAAACTTTTGCTGAACGCGTTCAATTCGCTCAATATAAACATTGTAGCAAGGGTTCCAAATTTGGGATGCATACTCAAGTTTGCTTCTTACATAAGCACAGTATAGAACTTTTAGCGTTATAGCCTTGATGAAGTATATTGAATTGCGCATTATGAATCCCAGTGCTTTACGTGCTCCACTGACAATAATTCTAGAAGTTTGTAGACAAAATTCGGGGAATCCATTGCCTGTATCATAAATGTTAACCCTGTTTGAAGTACCGGGCCTAAATGTTCTTTTTTAACTATAACGTATACAGAGCATTTTATGAATCGTACTAGCAGTTAAATTACGTAACGCCTGGCAACGTTAGCATTGTTACTTCTAAGAATAAAATCCAAACTGGGGCGCAATCTTTAGAATATCTAATGTCCATAGAATTTTGAAAGTATTTGACACAGCTTCACTAATGCTGGTGAAAGTGTATCTGATATTTTCGGATATTAATAAATCATCCTATATAACGTCCCGGTAGGTAGCCCCTACACCAACCAAATACGGAACCACAGGGTAACTTCTTCTTTTTCTTTCAGTTCTCCCTTCCGTTTAGAAAAGTGGAAAGCTCCGTTATAGATGGGTCCATGCTCACAAACGCGTTGCTTACTTCCGACCTCGAAGGATTCAAAGATCCTCTGATGCTTTTCACAGGAACAGTGTGCATCTGTTTCAGCAACAGTGGAACTGCCAGAAAAGTCGTTTGTTCCTCCTCCACAGCAAAAAAAAGTCTTTCTCTATGGTAAACTTTATCCTTGGATGCATGTCATTGAAGATTGAGATTGAGAGATTGAGATGTCCGGTGTCGGACCGAAATCTCGGTCTGCGCTTAGATCTACTTCTTTCCATTTTCTCACAAAATATCTCATAAGCCTGGGTCTTCATATCCTTATTACCGTACTCTTTGGACTTATATATATCTATAAATTCAACTAAGAATTTTCTAGATTTTCTTAAATCATTCATTTTTATAATAAACAAAGTAAATTAATTATCCAAATTCTGTGAATCCTGTGAAGTAATTATCCAAAGTTGTCGCAAGTTGACCCAAACAAGTCTGATACATGCGGTCCACACAGTGTTGTATTCGGCGCAAACGTGCATGTCTGCGCCGACTTATTGATGCCAGATACAAAAATACACAGATGTCGTTACAGGTGTAACTTGAGATTTCACGTCCACACGTTCCATTTGCACAGACTTAAGTCTGTACAGACACGCTGCGCAGACGAAAGTCCATGCCGTCTAGGCCCACTTTTACACTGTGGAGCTAGCAATATATGCATTCCTAGCCCCGCAATATTACACCGCGGAGCCTGGCAACGTTAGCATTGTTATCTTATACTTCTAAGAATAATCCAAACTGGGGCGCAATCTTTAGAATATCTAATGTTCATTGAATTTTAAAAGTAAAACACAGCTTCACTAATGCTGGTGAGTGTATCTAATATTTTCGGATATTAATAAAACATACTGTGTAACATCCCGGTAGGTAGCCCGTACACCAACCAAATACGGAACCACAGGTAACGATTTTTCTGGCAGTTCTGCCTTCCGTTTAGAAAAGCTTTGCTTACTTCCGACCTCGAAGGATTCAAAGGTCTTCTGATGCCTTTCACAGGAACAGTTTGCATCTGTTTCAGCAACAGTGGAACTGCCAAAAAAGTCGCTTGTTCCTCCCCCACTGCAAAAAAAAAAACTTATTATGGTAAAATTTGTGAACCCCCAAACTTTAACCTTGTAGGTTCTGCAGAGTTCTATTCTGTTATTGCGACAAAGGCTCTTAAAGTTGTTAACGTCACAAGGTTATAAATCTACATGGCAGTCAACATTGTGAACCGTCAAACTTTAACCTTGTAAATTCTGCAGAGTTCTACTCTGTTCTTGTGACAAAGGCTCTTAAAGTTGCTAAAGATCTGCATTCAAGTAGATCATGAGCATACATATACATATGTACGGTTCAATAAATCGATACAAAAGGATGACAAATGCTTTGAAAAATATGGGGGAGAATTGGGTAACAGTGAATCACTTTTATGAAGCTCCACAAATCCCAAGTTAATACCTAAATAATTAATCTATGATAATTGACCACAAGATACGTTCCTAATCTACAAAAACAAGTGCAATTATTGGCAAACTGTGACCTGTGGATTTTTTCATGGGTAACAGGGAATCGGTTATTAAAATAAGAGCGCCTGGGACAGAAGACAAGTGTGCGGGATGATGGTGTGTGCAAGTATCTGTCCGTGTGAGTGCTCTTCCTGTACACTATATGACTCAGACGACCCGTCTGGTCTCGCTGCAACAATACATCCAGAAAAGGCAGTGCTCCATTACAGTCTTTCTCTATGGTAAACTTTATCCTTGGATGCATGTCAAAGACAATGTCCGGTGTCGGACCAAAATCTCGGTCTGCGTTAGATCTACTTCTTTCCATTTTCTCACAAAATATATTATAAGCCTGGGTCTTCATATCCTTATTACTGTAACTCTTTGGACTTATATATATCTATAAATTTAACTAAGAATTTGCTAGAATATTTTCTTAAATCATAAATTTTTATAATAAACAAAGTAAATTAATTATCCAAATTCTGTGAATCCTGTGAATTAATTGTCCAAAGTTGTCGCAAGTTGACCCAAACAAGTCTGATACATGCGGTCCACACAGTGTTGTATTCGTCGCAAACGTGCATGTCTGCGCCGACTTATTGATGCCAGATACAAAAATACACAGATGTCGTTACAGGTTACAGACTTGAGATTTCACGTCCACACGTTCCATTTGCACAGACTTAAGTCTGTACAGACACGCTGCACGAAAGTCCATGCCGTCTAGGCCCACTTTTACACTGTGGAGCTAGCAATATAAGCATTCCTAGCCCCGCAATATTACACCGCGGAGCCTGGCAACGTTAGCATTGTTATCTTATACTTCTAAGCATAAAATCAAAACTGGGGCGCAATCTTTAGAATATCTAATGTTCATTGAATTTTAAAAGTAAAACACAGCTTCACTAATGCTGGTGAGTGTATCTAATATTTTCGGATATTAATAAAACATACTGTGTAACATCCCGGTAGGTAGCCCGTACACCAACCAAATACGGAACCACAGGTAACGATTTTTCTGGCAGTTCTGCCTTCCGTTTAGAAAAGCTTTGCTTACTTCCGACCTCGAAGGATTCAAAGGTCTTCTGATGCCTTTCACAGGAACAGTTAGCATCTGTTTCAGCAACAGTGGAACTGCCAAAAAAGTCGCTTGTTCCTCCTCCACTGCAAAAAAAAAACTTATTATGGTAAAATTTGTGAAACCCCAAACTTTAACCTTGTAGGAGTTGTTCTGCAGAGTTCTATTCTGTTATTGCGACAAAGGCTCTTAAAGTTGTTAACGTCACAAGGTTATAAATCTACATGGCAGTCAACATTGTGAACCGTCAAACTTTAACCTTGTAAATTCTGCAGAGTTCTACTCTGTTCTTGTGACAAAGGCTCTTAAAGTTGCTAAAGATCTGCATTCAAGTAGATCATGAGCATACATATACATATGTACGGTTCAATAAATCGATACAAAAGGATGACATGGGGGAGAGTTGGGTAACAGTCAATTACTTTTATGAAGCTCCACAAATCCCAAGTTAATACCTAGATAATTAATCTATGATAATTGACCACAAGATGCGTCCTTAATCTACAAAAACAAGTGTTATTATTGGCAAAAACGTCATAAACTTATAAGTTATATCAAGTTTAAAAAAAATGGTATATTATCCACTGTGGCCTGTGGATTTTTTCATGGGTAACAGGGAATCGGTTGGGGTACACTGGATCTATTAAAATAAGAGCGCGTGGGACAGAAGACAAGTGTGCGGGATGATGGTGTGTGCAAGTACCTGTCCGTGTGAGTGCCCTTCCTGTACACTTTATGACTCAGACGACCCGTCTGGTCTCGCTGCAACAATACATCCAGAAAAGGCAGTGCTCCATTACAGTCTTTCTCTATGGTAAACTTTATCCTTGGATGCATGTCATTGAGACAATGTCCGGTGTCGGACCGAAATCTCGGTCTGCGCTTAGATCTACTTCTTTCCATTTTCTCACAAAATATCTCATAAGCCTGGGTCTTCATATCCTTATTACTGTACTCTTTGGACTTATATATATCTATAAATTCAACTAAGAATTTTCTAGAATATTTTCTTAAATCATTAATTTTTATAATAAACAAAGTAAATTAATTATCCAAATTCTGTGAATCCTATGAATTAATTATCCAAAGTTGTCGCAAGTTGACCCAAACAAGTCTGATACATGCGGTCCACACAGTGTTGTATTCGGCGCAAACGTGCATGTCTGCGCCGACTTATTGATGCCAGATACAAAAATACACAGATGTCGTTACAGGTTACAGACTTGAGATTTCACGTCCACACGTTCCATTTGCACAGACTTAAGTCTGTACAGACACGCTGCGCAGACGAAAGTCCATGCCGTCTAGGCCCACTTTTACACTGTGGAGCTAGCAATATAAGCATTCCTAGCCCCGCAATATTACACCGCGGAGCCTGGCAACGTTAGCATTGTTATCTTATACTTCTAAGAATAAAATCCAAACAGGGGCGCAATCTTTAGAATATCTAATGTTCATTGAATTTTAAAAGTAAAACACAGCTTCACTAATGCTGGTGAGTGTATCTAATATTTTCGGATATTAATAAAACATACTGTGTAACATCCCGGTAGGTAGCCCGTACACCAACCAAATACGGAACCACAGGTAACGATTTTTCTGGCAGTTCTGCCTTCCGTTTAGAAAAGCTTTGCTTACTTCCGACCTCGAAGGATTCAAAGGTCTTCTGATGCCTTTCACAGGAACAGTTTGCATCTGTTTCATCAACAGTGGAACTGCCAAAAAAGTCGCTTGTTCCTCCCCCACTGCAAAAAAAAAAAACTTATTATGGTAAAATTTGTGAACCCCCAAACTTTAACCTTGTAGGTTCTGCAGAGTTCTATTCTGTTATTGCGACAAAGGCTCTTAAAGTTGTTAACGTCACAAGGTTATAAATCTACATGGCAGTCAACATTGTGAACCGTCAAACTTTAACCTTGTAAATTCTGCAGAGTTCTACTCTGTTCTTGTGACAAAGGCTCTTAAAGTTGCTACAGATCTGCATTCAAGTAGATCATGAGCATACATATACATATGTACGGTTCAATAAATCGATACAAAAGGATGACATGGGGGCGAGTTGGGTAACAGTCAATCACTTTTATGGAGCTCCACAAATCCCAAGTTAATACCTAGATAATTAATCTATGATAATTGACCACAAGTTGCGTCCTTAATCTACAAAAACAAGTGCAATTATTGGCAATAACGGCATAAACTTGCAAGTTATAACAAGTTTAAAAAAAATGGTATAGTATCTACTGTGACCTGTGGATTTTTTCATGGGTAACAGGGAATCGGTTGGGGTACACTGGATCTATTAAAATAAGAGCGCGTGGGACAGAAGACAAGTGTGCGGGATGATGGTGTGAGCCAGCCTGCAAGTACCTGTCCGTGTGAGTGCCCTTCCTGTACACTTTATGACTCAGACGACCCGTCTGGTCTCGCTGCAACAATACATCCAGAAAAGGCAGTGCTCCATTACAGTCTTTCTCTATGGTAAACTTTATCCCTGGATGCATGTCATTGAGATAATGTCCGGTGTCGGACCGAAATCTCGGACTGCGCTTAGATTTACTTCTTTCCATTTTCTCACAAAATAACTCATAAGCCTGGGTCTTCATATCCTTATTACCGTACTCTTTGGACTTATATATATCTATAAATTCAACTAAGAATTTTCTAGATTTTCTTAAATCATTAATTTTTATAATAAACAAAGTAAATTAATTATCCAAATTCTGTGAATCCTGTGAATTAATTATCCAAAGTTGTCGCAAGTTGACCCAAACAAGTCTGATACATGCGGTCCACACAGTGTTGTATTCGGCGCAAACGTGCATGTCTGCGCCGACTTATTGATGCCAGATACAAAAATACACAGATGTCGTTACAGGTTACAGACTTGAGATTTCACGTCCACACGTTCCATTTGCACAGACTTAAGTCTGTACAGACACGCTGCGCAGACGAAAGTCCATGCCGTCTAGGCCCACTTTTACACTGTGGAGCTAGCAATATAAGCATTCCTAGCCCCGCAATATTACACCGCGGAGCCTGGCAACGTTAGCATTGTTATCTTATACTTCTAAGAATAAAATCCAAACTGGGGCGCAATCTTTAGAATATCTAATGTTCATTGAATTTTAAAAGTAAAACACAGCTTCACTAATGCTGGTGAGTGTATCTGATATTTTCGGATATTCATAAAACATACTGTGTAACATCCCGGTAGGTATCCCCTACACCAACCAAATACGGAACCACAGGTAACGATTTTTCTGCAGTTCTGCCTTCCGTTTAGAAAAGTGGCTTTGAAGCTCCGATATAGATGGGTTCAAGCTCACAACCGCGTTGCTTACTTCCGACCTCGAAGGATTCAAAGGTCTTCTGATGCCTTTCACAGGAACAGTTTGCATCTGTTTCAGCAACAGTGGAACTGTTCCTCCCCCACTGTAAAAAAAAACTTATTATGGTAAAATTTGTGAACCCCCAAACTCTTGTAGGTTCTGCAGAGTTCTATTCTGTTATTGCGACAAAGGCTCTTAAAGTTGTTAACGTCATAAGGTAATAAATCTACACGGCAGTCAACATTGTGAACCGCCAAACTTTAACCTTGTAGATTCTGCAGAGTTCTATTCTGTTATTGTGACAAAGGCTCTTAAAGTTGCTACAGATCTGCATTCAAGTAGATCATGAGCATACATATACATATGTACGGTTCAATAAATCGATACAAAAGGATGACAAATGCTTTGAAAAATATTAATTTAAAAAATATTTACTCCTCGAGTAATCAATAATATAAACTTTAATAGGAACATTGTTGCTACCTCAACTATTAAATATAAAAATTATTACTTCTTCAGTGATCGTTAACAAAACTATAAAAAAAATATTTTTATTTTCTGATATCTGAAAATTGTCAGAGGTCAAATTAAATTAGATTAACGTAAATTAATATTAGAAAAATCAAAGTTAAAACATGTCTTGCTTCCTCTTTGTAGTACAAGAAAATTTAGATTTCGGTAAAATCATCTTAATATCATGCAGCGCTACAGTGCTAATATCTGGCACATTAGACGTGAAAATTATTTGGTGTTTAAAATTACTTCTAAGAAATTTTCTAAGAAAACTGATTACAGTCTCCTTTTGTTTTTGACCAATAACTCTAACCGCATAAAAAAAAATCGTTTTTGTTTCACTTCGAATTTAGTCTTTCGACTTTAGTTATTGTAGACATGGGCGATGTCGGCTCTCCATGGTGATCCGAATCACTAAATCCGAATCTACTCGCGGTACCAAATTCGCTTAACGGCTTTTTCAATTTTTTTGAATTCTTAACTCTTTTAAGCAATCGGCTCGGATAGTTATTGGTTTTCTATTACAGTACCTTAGTGACTCCTTCAAACTTTCAGCTCCTCGCCTCTCTATAGATACCAAATCTTAGAACCTAATCTTGATCGTTTTTCAACTAATATTTGGCCAGCTTTTGAAAACATCCTCTCGCAAGGTACTGACGTTGCAGTCTTTTTTTCATGTGTTTATAAAATGTTGGATACATAGCTTTCCGATCTTCCCACCACTGCAGAGGATCTTTTGTCCTACTAAGGTAATCTTCTTGTAAATATCTATCAAGTTCTCTGATTCCTGTAGCGGTGGGATATTTAGGGATGATTTTTGAAATTTCTGTGTTGAAGTCATCCCACATTGACTTGGAGGATGTGGGTTGTGGACTTCGCGAACCCGTGTCATTGCTTTGTCTGTTAGTGTTATTGCGAGTGTTTAATGTGTTTAACGCAATTAGACTTTTTTTTTAATATGGTCTTTGGTTATTTCAAACGAATGAATCTTGGGTTAAGTATTGTCGCTTCAGCCACTAATAGTTCACCCTCAAGACCTTGAAACCTTTTTTCCAATTTTGTCTGAAAAAGTAGTATTGAATGAACATCCACGGCTGAATACTTCACGGGAATATTTTTATGTCAAATACATGAAAGGTTTTGAAGCAAAGATTGACGTAGAACTCGGAAATATTTTCAACGTCTGGTCCGTAACAAATTACCACAAGTTGGCATATTAGACTTTTTTTAAGGTGAATATCCTGACGCGTTTTAAGGCGATTCCGAATATTGCTCTGTCTGAAACAAAAAAAGTTTATTACTCATTTGATATTAATGATGCCCAGGAAAGACAAACCCGCTGGGTTCGCTTCGATTGCATGGTTTGCCGAGTCTGAAAAATGAAGTTTCATGTGTCATGTATCCTTTTTTTTGGACTCATTTTATTTATCGTTCTGCGGTAAATTGTCAGTAAAATCTGGTTACATTCTTTTTTCCTTTAACAAAATCATTGTAGGAATAGCGTTCTCAATAGCATTCACACAACCGGCTACTGCGACGCTTTCTGCATGTTCATTACATTAGTCATTTGATGCAGTCTTTGTTTATCTTTTTGAGCTAGCACAGTTTGCTGGTGATGAAGTGATATGCGGCAGCCCTTTTCGTCCGCACTATAAAGGCATTCAGGTCTATTTTCAATATGAAGTTCCGCGCGTAGTCTCTTCGCTTTATCAAAATGATCTCCGACTATATAAACTTATTCAGTTTTTGGGTTCTGGTTGAGTTCATCATCAGGGCTTTTCGCTGAGCGAGTTGAGGATGTCTCTTTAGTTATCTAGAGCCTGATATAGAGTTAGCTTATGCGTTTGTTTACCGGTTTCATGTTTATAACATTTGCTATGCATAGATCACACTAATATTTTTTTATATTTTTGTTAGCATACACTTTCAATTTAGTTCCTCACATGTAGTACCCAGCTCTTTTTCCCCATACTACCATCGCAAAAGTAGGCTACAGGTGTTACCACTTGTGTATTGCACCTCTCACCATGAAGGCTAAAGCGTGGTCAGCAAAATCGTTTGTTTTTCTATTAAGGCGGACAAATCCATTAATATGGTCCATCCCTTTTGAGTAATCCAAACTAGATTCTAGTTTAACCTCGTCAAATATAATAGTGCAATATCAATTATTCTCTTTCCAATTATTGTCCTGAAATAAAAACAAATACTGTTAACATTGCGTTAGTTGGTGAATTAAACTGTGTTTCAATGTTAAATACAAACATAGAAATTCGCAAAAAAAAACAACATAAGTACTACATTGTAAGAAAACATTTATTTTTACTGTTTCAATTACCTGATTCTTGATAGCGTCAAAAATTTGTTCATTGATGCCCGGCTGCACATTTAAAGTAGACGTCAATTTATTTAAGTTATTCCTTGAGGGCAAGATAAATATTTTTTGGAGAAATCTGTATGCTTTTGGACTTTGCTTCATTATTGACAGTAAAAGCATTTTTTCGTCTTGTGTGAAACATCGGCCTTTTTTTTTTATTACATTCACTTATCTGCATTCAAATTATTAGTTTGGATACAGGATTTATGTTTCCTAGATAGCTTTACAAAACATTGAGTTCTTGACTTCATGGCCCTCTTGAAACTTTTCATGATCAACTCCTTATCGGACTTATTGTATTCAGAATATATTCTGCGACAGTATGGCGGTAAGTCTGTCACTTTAGAAATCATTCGTTTGCGTCTTTCTGTCTTGAAATCGGTGTTTGTCCATATCCGTTGTTCTGATTGATTGTCGTCGGATATACATTTCCGTTTCCTGGTAAGAATTTCGTTTCCTGATTTGATAAATATATTGGTTCTCAATAACTATGAAGTAGAGGAGGAGCATTTGCTTGAGATAATAATTATGGTACATACAGGGGCATAGGTCATTAATATAGTGATTTCCCACGCACCTTTCAAAAGTGCAAGCAGGATCGCGAGTATTATGTGTAATAAAGTTTAAGGCCGTTTGAGTTAATTTACCAGAAGTAGCCGGGATGGGGACGTTTTATGGTTTCAGTTGATGTTTTTCCATGGTCAAGTTTGTAAAAAAACATTCTTATAGCTTATAGCAAATGTAATTCCACGCAAACGAAGGCGCGGGCAAATTCTAGTAATAAACATAATATAATATAGATAATCCTAATCGGTGTTACTATTTTTGTATACCTGACATAGAAGGACGATCTTGTAGGTTTTGAATTTCTCGAAAAAAATGGCCGTAGTGGCCTTTGTTCCAGTGCTAAGCCTGCAACTAGACATGTGTCTGTGAAGAAACTGGTCTATAAATTCTTAAAGTAAGAAAAGGGGCCAAGCCTAACCCAATTTCATCAGAAAACACAATTGTCTGTTTGATTTTTTTCTTAATCACTGGCACAGCCAGCCTAGAGGTTTTAAGGGCCACGTTGGCTTGATTTGCCACTGTTGGTGGCATTTGGCTACAGTTACAAATTTTATTTTTAAGTAGTGAGTTGCAACGCTCCTCTAAAATGTGATTAGCATCCAGCAGTTTTGAAAAAGCCTTTATGTGCTCCTCAGCTTGTTTTTTAGTGGTTTCATACCGTGAGGATATTACCACAAGCTCATCCTTTAACCTATTTACTTCAGCGTGCAAGTTTTTTAAATTAATTTCTTTAGCATCAAGCTCTTAATGACTATTTTGAACTCTATTTTTTGAGACAGCTAATGCAATTTTTAATTTATTGTATTTTTTATGCATGTTTGGCTTTTGATGTGCTTCTGGGTTCTCCTAATATACATCTTATTATATTTTTTTAAATTTCTTACTACTATTCTAAAACACAATATTTTTATTGTCCCTTTTCTCACCGGAGGTCAACTCTTGATAAACATTCTGAAGCACCCGAGCATCATAGTGCTCCCGTTCCTTCCTTGATAAATTTAGTTCCTCACATGTAGTACCCAGCTCTTCTTCCCCATACCACCATCGCAAAAGTAGTATCCTACTGGCTTTTACCACTTGTGTATCGCACCTTTCACCATGAAGGGTAAAGCGTGGTCAGCAAAATCGTTTGTTTTTCTATTAAGGCGGACAAATCCATTAATATGGTCCATCCCTTTTGAGTAATCCAAACTCGATGTGACAAGTAAAAATAAAACATTTCTTATAACTCACGAGACTTTAAACAACATTTGAACTTCTATATAAAAATAAAATCAAACACCCCTAGCCATCATTCGGAATTTCTTTCTGAACGTCGACATCAGAGATCGGATAGCAGCTTGATCAAATGTTTTTGCGACTCTGTTCCAGTCTCGACGAAACTTGTCTTCAGAATCAGCAGAGTTTTACGAAGTTTCGCCTTCATTATAGCCCAAAAACGTTCGATTGGCCTAAAATTAGGGCAATTTGGTGGATTCATGGTTTTTGGTACAAACTTGACATTTTTCTGTTCATATCACTGCAACGCCTTAAGTCCATAGTGACACGACGCTAAATCAGGCCAAAATACAGTCGGGACACAGTTTTTCCTAATCATAGGTAGAATTCGTTTGTTGAGGCATTCCTTCACGTAGAGATCAGCCGTCATTGTCGACGTAGCAAAAAATGGACTTGATTTTAGACCACATTTACAGATTGCCTGCCATACCATGATTTTCCTGCCAAATTTCTCTGTGAAAATAGACTTCTGAGATTCACTAATATCTGAGCTTTTGTCAACTGTATAAAACTGAGGTCCTGGCAGTGATGAATAATCCAACTTCACGTACGTTTCGTCGTCCATTATGACACAAACATTTTTGTTTGAAAAAATAGAGTCATACGCTTTTCGAACACGTGTCTTGACGGAACTTTTTGTTTATCACTTCTCTTCGGCTGCTTTTGCTTTTTATATGTCTTCAAGTTATTTCTTTGCTTTGAACATTGGACCATTCCGGCAGTTGTACCCAATTTTTGGCAATGTCCCGGACCGACCTTTCTGGATTTTGTTTATTGTCCTTGCAACACTGAATCGCTGTCACCTTGACAGTCATGGACAATCAAGCGGCGTATTAGAGACACAGGTATTGTCGTTGTTTCTGTCATGGGACGTTGTCTATGATATTGTGTCATTCACACATTACAAGTTCCACTTCGGAGTTTGAATCCCTTGCGTATAATTTTCATGTAATAACCCCAAACAAAAAAGTCAATGGGATTTAAATCCGGTGAACGAGGAGGCCATTGGATTGGTCCACCGCGTCCGATCCATATGTTGAGATAGGTTTCATTCAGGTGTTGACGTACCGTAATTGAATAGTGGCAAGGCCCACCATCATTTTGAAACACCATATTTCGTCTTATTTGCAAGTTGACATTTTCCAACAATCCGTTCAACTCGTTCCGTAAGAAATTAAGGTATTCGGCTCCGTTTAATTTTGCTGGCAATTCAAAGGACCCAATTACGCCTGATCACATGTTCACACTGATCCGCACTTGAGATTCAGAACCTCTCCCAAGATGTGGATTCTCGATGCGACAATAAAATAAATTCAACTCACCTGATCCAAGTATTCTCAGGAACGAAGTACGAGGTATACCAGTCCTACACGTTATGCTCCTAGATGGGCCTCTTTCAACTTCCAACAAGATCTCCTCTCTCCTATCTGGATCTACTCTGGATATTCCTTAACGAGTTTGTCGTCCAGGAATGCGTCTTTCCATCAGGGTCTGGTCAGTATTTATAAATACCCTGTAGTGCGGGTAGCGTGCTCACGTTGTTCTCCACGGCGCTCTAATTGTTCACAAAAGAGTCTTGCCGCTAAATGACCTTTTCCTAGAGCTACACCATAGTAATTGTGCATTGCTGCATATTCACTGAGAGTGTAGTTCATTTTGCTGTACAAGTGGTGCAAGTGGGCCTGAGATGCATAAGTAATAGGGTGACTGCTATAGTTATTGGCCACTATTAAAGTCTTCACCAATAGAACATTTAATTAATTATTATACTGGCCGAGTGTAAATCGTATTACAATATGTATATATAGATCTTTACTAATGAATAATAAATAAAGTCTTCACCTATTTGCTAACTATGTAAACAAACCGCCATATTGAAATTGTCTCGGAATGATGAATTTACTAGTGATGGCCCTTACTTTTTACTTATGTCAAACCATATCGACTAATGTAATACAATATCGCAAAAAAAATGGTACTTATTTTCAAGGAGCGGAAAAGCCATAGCAAAAACTAGAGGTCGAACAAATGACTATTATTTCTATCGACTATCGATAAGGTAATTTTGTGTAGATAATAAATAAAGTCTTATAAACAAGGAGCGGAATTTGTCATAGCATAAATCACTAACTGTTTTATCGACTTATCGAGAAATATTTGTTAATTTTTTTCCATGGAATATTGCATGAAACTAAAAATATGATTAAATCTATATAGAAAGTGTCTGAACTCGTACTTTTTGAGTGACTCGTACTCGCTAAGTGACTTTCAACACAATGTTTCTTCAGCTGATGTAAATGAACATCACATTTAGAGCAATATATTGTGGAAGAATCTTCTTTGTAACTAAGAGCAGCATCTTTCTGTATCCATTTGTTTATAGTTTTTCTTTTCGGATTAACCATTTTAGTAACACGGCACTAAAATCACGCATGAAAACTTAAGTGACATAAATGACATATGTGACGTTGACATGCTTTACTTTAATATGGAGATGCAAGTTGCTTATCAAAGAGGTCAAATGTTACAGAATAATCTTTTAAGCTGATTATGAATACCTAATGCGATAATATTCCGTCATATCGATAAGTCGATAGAAATAATGGTCATTTGTTCGACCTCTAGTTTTTGCTATGGCTTTTCCGCTCCTTGCTTATTTTATATGTGTTTAATCACGATCAGAAGAAACATGAAGTTGATGTATCTCCAGTATTTGTTATAAACTGTGGCGTTATATCGCCTGTAGCCCTATCGATGATGCCGTCTAAATTTTTCATTTTATTCTCTTCCTCTATGACATGACCCACGCATTTCTTCCACTGCTCTGCTCCGATCCGGGACAAACTTTCTGCTAACAAAACCTTTAATTCTGGCATTTTAAAGGTTTTATTTTTCCGCCCAACGTAACCTTTTACCTGTGCCCATATGAGTTCAATTGGGTTTAACTCACAGTGGTAGACTGGAAGACGCAATACCGTTATCCCTCTTGATTTCGACAGTTCATCGACGAACATTCTATCTATTTTTGATATAAGATGAGCTTTTATCTCTTTTTCATCGTAATTGATGTTTTTTTTCCGTAACCAAGCTTGGATGGCGTCTTTCCTCCAGTGCATGGTTGGTACTTTTTCGATGAGACGCGAATGGTACGGGGCGTTGTCCATGACTACCACGGAACCAGCAGGTATTTTATTTAATATTTGTTCATACCATTTTTCAAAATTATGAGCATCCATTTCTCCGTGGTAATCACCATCCTTATATTGTTTTTTTGCTTCGAATATCCATTCGCCTCCATCATCAAAACTGTCTTCACTGCCAATGTGCGTAATAATTAATTGTTTTCCTTTTGAAGGGTATTTAAGACCGGTTGATAATCCTTTTAAAAATGCATCTCTACTAAACTTAATGTCGTCATTCATTCAGCCACTTTTTTTTTGCTTTCTATAGTCCGCAATTCGTTGTAAATAGTGGTGCCTACATGTTTGTAAATCTGGCCTGTCCAGTAGAATACTTCTACGTGACCTTTTGACGTGATTAAAGTTTAACTTTTTCATCAACCGGTACACAGACATTTCAGAAAGTGTCGGAAGAGTTGAATCTTCGTTGATTGCTGCCGCCACTTTTGCAACAGTAGGCAATTCACCATCAAAATAAAATTGATGTACTTTCCTCCTGATAGCCGTTAAGGTAAAATCATCAAATTTGCTAAGTTTTGCACGGTTTGGAGGCCTGACTGCGGGTTGTTTAACCGTCCCAGTTTTTTCGTAAAACTTAATCACATTATCAAATGTATGGCTAGAAACTCCCATTATTTCTGAAACAATCGGTAGCACGTCTTTTTTATGCGGGTAGCATGGCAATGTCTTTTCTACGTACTTGTACACATTAATTACCACGGTAATAGAAGACTTGGTCATTTTGGCTTCAAAAATTATTTTAATACATATAATAATCCAAAATAAATCCAGAAACGTATGAAACGGAAATTTCATTAAATGCTATGATGAAAAAATATATTCCTGGCTGTTAGGTAGCATTGATACTCTTTGTTTTTGGAACTCTTTTGAAAAGTTCCTTAAGTACCACGGTAATAGGCCTTTACCTTACCTACCTACCTATACGCATCTACATACATTAGTACCGTTCATATGACATAGATGGCAGCCCGTATCTGGTTGCCATAAAATACGACCGAGTTACCAGCAACCACATTTTTCGTAATTGAGAACCGGTTTATTTTCTATTCTTGTCTATGGCATGTTCGGCGTGTGCTGGGTTCGAAATTTGTAAACTTTGGCGAAACTGTTTCAGTGTTTTGTAGTTTATTATTATTATCGGTCGACGTTATTGTGCAAAAACTGAAGTTATTATGAGTGATTCTGATGAACCATGTACTCCCGAAGAAATCAGGGCTATGGCGTTCAAAGTGACTGATAATTTGTTACCTACACGGAAAAAAATAGCTTCGGGGATGTTCTCAATCCGAGATATTATATTGTCTTAAAAATATTTTCTCGTGACTAGAGATCGTTATCAGCGTGCTGTATTGGTGGCAGAGTATGGTTGGCAAAAAAACAAATACACAAGTATTTAAAACATTATATACTTAACAAATTATGAAATATATACATATTTAGAATTACTTATCCAAATTACATTGAATAAATAACTAAAATGTGTTCAACAGATTTGGCTGTCAGTCGTTCACGTCGATTAGAAAAAATCCATTTTAAATAACTAAATGACCTTTCTACGTTGACAGAAGTTACAGGAAGGTAATTTAACTCTTTAAAATACTGCACGCAACTTTTGTTGACGCCCTCCGGCATATCCACCTCTTTTCCTTCTATCAGTTGCTGCACGACTTTTACAGTACTATAACCAGGGTTTTTCTTCAAGACATATTTTAGTTTAAAATAAACTTCTT
This sequence comes from Grapholita molesta, assembly GCA_022674325.2. Taxonomy (NCBI): domain Eukaryota; kingdom Metazoa; phylum Arthropoda; class Insecta; order Lepidoptera; family Tortricidae; genus Grapholita; species Grapholita molesta. The sequence continues at coordinate 261,022 of CP053133.2, read as the reverse complement.
TACCCGTGGGATGTAATCTCAATTTCGCCATTTTTTTTATCAAGTCAGAGACAATTTTCAATGAACTTTTAAGTTCTAGTTTTGGGTCCTCCAGCAATTGAATCGACTTGGCGATAATGTTGAAGTTTGTGTCAACGAACAATAAGTCCGATTTCAAATTGCGATCGCGAAAAATTTTCTTGGCCTCGACAATTGCTCTCGCTTCACGTGAATCTAAAGCATCGATCACAGCCTTGATTTCATTGTAATATTTGTTATAGTATGAAGCAGCGTTTAGCCATGTGCCCCATCTGGTTATCACTGGTCGCGGAGGAAGTGAAATGTTCGGATACATCATTCGAAATTTTTTCGTTCTAACCGGAGCTTTAAGGAAAACTTTTTTTACACAGTCAATCAATTTGTTTATTTTAGGATAAAGACTCCTCACTTTTTCTGCGACGCGATTCAGTCCGTGTGCAAAGCATGTCACATGTGTTAAATTCGGATATTCCTGTGTAAGACATTTCCCCGCCTTGAGCATATATGATCCAGCATCAGTTATGAAAACAGTAATTTATCTAAGTTTTCATTATATTGTTGACCCCAAAGATCTTTAAGCGTTTCGTTTACGAGTCCGGTTGTAGTTAAATAATTGGTTTCCTCCAAAACTTTTGATGCAAACAAATGCATTTTGCTGCTTGTTCCATCTAATGCCTGAATCAAAACGTTCGCCACTTTTTTCCCACATGAATCAGTGTTTTCATCAACGCTAAGGCATATCGTCTTATTTTGTAGTTCTTGCCTAATCTGATCCTTTTTTTCCTCGTAAATTTTTGGAAGATATTTTAGCCGTATATTTGATTCACTGGGTAAATTCACGTTATTACCGTATTTATTATTTAAGAGGTTCTCCATAAAATTCGAAATGTTGGGTTGTCAAGTTTTGACCACGGTATATTACATTGAATCATAAAATCAGTCAAGTCTTTGTTGAACTGTTTTTGTCCATTTTTTGTACTGGAAAATGTGTGTAAATCAGTTTTCATATGCCGGTCCAAACTAAATAAAGAAGGATTAAATGTCGAATCACATAATTTACAAAATAACTTATTGTCTTTGATTTCAAAATCAGGGTTGTCTTTTAGGCTTTGCTGTAGCTTGTAATGAGAATGTGAATCGTTTATTCTATCTCGATGAGATTTTGACTGTAGGTGCTTGTTCATATTGTATTTTTCCTTTTAATATTGACATTGCAAATAGTACATCGCGTGCCTTCGTCCGTTGTTACAAAATCTGGGTATTGTGTCAAATCCATACTGTGAATGAGGATACTGAGATTATTCGTTCACTTTATTAAAGTCCTCCGTGCTCGTCTTACTTCGTGCACTACTTTTGAGTTGAACTACTCGAATAACAATTCTAGATAGTCATATCTAGAGTGCATTTGATTATTTGGATTAAAATAATATACACTTCGCGTAATGTATTTTTATGACATAATTAATGTCATTTGACGTATATTGTTTTAAAAATATATAGTTGGTCGGAAAAGGCTTTGTACCGTAGAGGTGTAATCCTAAGAAGGTAGGTAACTATTTATTTTGTAGTTAAGAACAAAGTGAATATTTCAATGGAAGTATTTGTTTTTTTTGCCAACCGTACCGTTTGCCACGAAAAGAGCACCTTGATAACGATCTTTACTCGTGACAAACATTTCCTTTATCAAAAATAAGATTCTTCGTTTAATAAGGTCGAATTTTCTTGATTTAGGAATACCAAATTGTATTGTTTCAAGAGTATTTACTTATAAGAAGACGATATGGAAATTTTCATTCAAATAATTCAGTGTGTGTAGTGGATGATCTGTAGCTCCTTTGATTTTTGTTTGCCATAAGCGCATACACCACAGGCACGACATTTGTCGAATATTCATCAGAATCGATATCCAAATGAATGGCATACTGTGAGATTTTCGACTGACATCGTTTGCATTTGCGCGGGGTGTAATTTAGATAAAGCAAATGATGTAGTATTTTCTTCAGCAAAGCGTGTTTCAAGCGATGTAATAACGGAGTCCAAGTATGGTATTATTAATGATCTTTTCCAGAATTGCAAAATGCGTTTGACGTGTTGCGAAGCCTTAACCACATCCAAAGCTATAGATTGGAGTGCGTTGATAACAGGTTCCAACAAAGCAGAGTATTTAGCTATCAAAGTAATACAAAGTATAAACGAAATTTTGAAAGCAGCCGCATGGAATTGAAAGGCGTTTTTACGAGTCGCACTGTTTTCTTCACGCGATTAGTTTTCTAAGGCTTCCAATATAACAGGAAAATTCTCCTTAAATACTCTGATAGTTTTATGTTTCTCACTCCATCTAGTTTCGCAGAGCCTGGCAATATCTGGTCAACTCAGTAAGGTGGGCGGGCGTTCACTCGGATAGCTACCAATTGGAATGTGGTGTAAGGCAGGGCGGTGTAACATCGCCGAGGTTATTTAACCTCTATGTAAACAAGCTTATGGAGGAGCTCAACAATGCCTATGTTGGATGCTCCGTAGATGGCAAATCCTTAAACAATATAAGCTATGCAGATGACATGGTATTGTTGAGCCCCTCCATGAGTGCACTACAGGAGTTGCTGGTCATCTGTGAGAGGTACTCGGTGAAACATGGGCTAAGGTACAATGGGAAAAAGAGCGAGGTGCTTGTTTTCAAAGCAGGGAGAAAATCCTACAAAACGCTCCCGGTGACCTTGGGCGGAGAACTGCTCAAGGTTACTAAAACGTTCAAGTACCTTGGCCACTGGGTCACCGAGGACCTTAAGGATGACCTGGATATAGAGAGAGAGCGCAGAGCGTTAGCGGTGCGTGGAAATATGCTGGCTCGCAGGTTTGCTAGGTGTAATAAAGAAGTGAAAAAAACCCTGTTCAAGGCGTTCTGCCAATCTTTTTACACCTGCAGCCTATGGGTCTGCTACACGCAGCGGGCGTACAACGCGCTCAGGGTACAGTACAACAACGTTTTCAGGATGCTGATGGGACTGCCACGTCACTGTAGTGCATCCGCAATGTTTGCGGAGGCGCGCATAGACGATTTTTATGCGATTATACGCAACAGATCGGCGTCGCTGATGCTGAGAGTGGGTGGCGGTGCCAATAGTATCCTGAAAACGTTGGCAGATAAGATAGATGCTCCACTGCTCAAGCACTGGAATAGCTTACATGTGGCAGAGTCGGACGCTGAGAAATGGTGCATCTAAATTTACCTTAATTATTATTGTTTGTACCGAATGTTTTATCTTTTGTATCTTTTGTGTTTAATTTATTATTGTTTACTAATCCCTTTTTTTCTGTGTTTTACTAACAATCTATGGATCATATGATTCGAAATAAATAATTTGAATTTGAATTTGAATTTGAATATTAGGTACCAATTTTCTTCTCAAAACAGATTCCCGAAACAAATCAAGAATATCTTTAGTAGTTACCATGGTGTTTCGAATTTGAAGAAGAATATTGAGATCATTTATTACCAGATTCAGTTTATGGGACGAACAATGAAAGAACAATGCTTTGGTATATTTTTTGCGCAGGATCAGGTGCAAGGATATAATACCATCGGTGGAGCCATATCACCATTAGCTGAAACATTGACCAGAACAGTAAGGCATTCTTTATCGTCGTTGGCTACTCTTGTGTATACCTCGTTTACTACCTCGCGTCACTAAAACTTGAGATTCTGTGGGACTTAGAAAAAATGCAGTCTCGTCGCAATTAAAGACTCGCTTAGGATCTTCAAAAATATCCACCAAATCTTCATTTTGCAGGTACCTACGTTCTTACGCGGTCAAACCATGCTCTTAATGCTACTTCGGTGACTTGGTTTCTACTGGTAGACAGATTTTGATTCACCCTTTTAACCACAGTCGGATGGCGTTTCATAAAATGTTGAAACCAGCTCTTGCCGGGTACTCCTTCTTTAAACGGATTCGGCCGATTTAAACTTTTTACAAGTTTAGAAACAACTTCTAACAACTGTTGTTTACTAACAGGAAAACCATTTCTTCCCAGGCAATGAATCGAATCCACTATTAGTCTTTCTTCTTGTAATGTCAAAATTGGTTGAGTACCACATTTTTCATCCGTATATTTTTTATTTCTTTGGTCTCTGACTGTACTCTCCGGTATGTTATATGCCTTTTGATATTTTGATCCAGAGCTTCCGCTAGGTCTGAATCAGAGTAAAGTTTTCTTTTCTTTTTTTCATCCATTATTCCTAAAAATAAATACTTTGATTACATTACAAAACCTCAAAAAGTAGGTGTATCTATTAATGACCCTGTATGCAAAACAAGCAGAAAAATCGACACTCAAAAAAGTAAGTTCACATTTATTATGATTGGTTCAGTCAATCGTACCTTTACACTCCCTAAAATCGCAAAGAAAGAGCCTGACAACATACTATGAATGTAGGGCTGAGACATTTGTAATATGTTATCATATGATATATTGTCAGCAGTCTATGCATAAGTTTGCGGCATAGCTTCGAAAGATTTATGCTAAGTGTGCTAACCTTGCGGCATTTAAAAACTGCGTATGTATAATATTTTTTAATAAACATGGGTTGGAAAAATAATTAATTATGTTTTTTTTTCTAAATCTTTGTATGGCGCGTATCAGATAAATCGAGTTTTCTCCGAAAATAAAAAGTTTACTGTAATATCCTGACAGATGATTTTAAACACAATTATTCTTAATTTTTCCACATAATTAGAATTTTCCTACGGGGTGCACTTTTTTTTTAAATATCGAATTATATATATTTTTTTTGTTTTTTATTTTAATATAGTTAAACTCGTTATTTTGACTACAAAAAATGAATTTGAGTTTAATCGAACCAATAACTTACGCGTAGTGAATTTTTGTTCTAAGCAAATGTATGGAGCGTACGAGTAAAACGGATTTTTTTTTTCAAAAATTAAAGGTATACCGTAATATCCTTGCAGATGATGTAAGAACCAATTATTAAGGATATTTTCGCGAACTTTTCTACCGTATGCACTTATTTAATAAAAAATAAAAAACTTATTTTTTCATGCTGAAATAGAGTCTGGCTAATGAAAGTTGAGACTAGAAAGTAGCGGCAAATTTAAAAAATCGACGTGGTGCAACACCGTGTATAGTGCGAAAAAACGATAATGATACTTGACCAAAAAATATAATTTTCTTACCTACTAGTATAGCCACATATCTACATACAAATTTGTCGCTATAAGTTTCAAAAGTACCCAAATTGTTGGTAAGACAATATCCCAGTATAATGTATGACCTAAAAACTTAATGCCATACAAGTTGTGGCGACCATCTGACAGTAAAAAAAAACACCTTTAGACAGATAATAGATTAATTACATTCTCATCCGTAATTAATCTATAATGTGTCTAAGAAAAGGTTTTTTTTTTCAGAAAGTGATGTTAACTTCATGGATCTTCTTTCTTGGATTTCGCTTTATGTAATACCATTTGCACATTATTGTGAGGTTAAAGCGGAAAAGGTACAGGTTATATGAAATAAAACTCTTTAATTTCGTTGAATTGTATCTTTAAGAAGAATAATTAAAATCACTCTCCAAAATCTCAACTTCCATCGAATCTTCCGAACTGGTCGAGCTGCTACTTCCCACACTAATAATAAATTTATCTATCATGTCTTCTTTGATGTTGTCCCTGTTTTTATATTGGTTTTCAACGTTAATGACGTGATTGATCATTTTTTTCCAATCATCTGCTGTTATGCTTGCAAAAGAATCATGGATCAGTTTTTCTGTGTCTTGTGCAGATAACCCTATGTTCTTCTTGGCAATTTTCCTCTTTGCTTGGCTCCATATTAACTCGATAGGATTCAAATCACAGTGGTATGGAGGCAGGCGTAACACTTCATGGCCATGTTGCTGAAGTATGTGATCGGCTTCATACACTGGCTCTGGCTTGTATTTATCAACAAGTACTAACAATTCATCTTTTTTGTGATATTCTTCATAGTGAATATTATTAGCTGTAAGCCACTCTTTGATTTCGGGTTTATTTGTTTGAGTTGTTGGGGCTTTATTCTTTACAACACTGTGGTAACTGGCGTTATCCATAACTACCACACTAGGTTTGTCTAAATTTGGTATGAGTTTTTCTTTTAACCATTTATTGAAGTTGCCGGCGTTCATATCATGGTGGTAATCAGCCAGTTTGGATTTCGTGCTGTAAACTAGAAGAGCATTTGGGACAAAACCATTTTCATGCCCAGCGTGCACAACAATGTGTCTTTTTCCAGACGAAATGCTTTCCACTGCACCACTTGTTCCCGGCCCTCGCCATGATTTTTAGGTTTGTAATTTTTGTGCACATAAGTTTCATCTAAATACACAATTTGTTTTCCTGCTGCCCGTTTCTCAGCAATCTCCCTAAGAAATCTATGCCTCCATGCAGCAATGTCATAGCGTTCCATTAGAACATACCGTTCATTCTGGTTTTTTTGAAACTCATACCCATTTGCTATTAAAATCCGCCTTAGTGTTTCTTTGCAGCCAAGGAAATTTATGCTTGTCCGCAACTCTGCCAGGAGGCTCCGCAGTGTTGGTACTTCCTTTTTGACAGTATAAAATTCAGTAATCTTATTTTTAATAGCGTCTATGTCAAAGCTATCTAAATTTGACACTGTAGGCTTATGCGGCCGCTTTTTGCCTGGAGTATTCCACACATTATTGTTGATTCCACCTTCATATTTTATTCTCTTGAGGGTAGAGACACTAACTTCTGCAAAACAAAATAAAAGTATGTGATTACATTACATGGTCTCATTTGATAGATATTAGGTGACTTGTTTAGACTAGCAGGTGGTGCCCCTCGCTATAAAAGGCTGGAAGTCCTAGGTTTAAATCCCCATAAGGGCATTTATTTATGCGATGAGCACAAGCATTTGTTAGAAGAAGAAGAAGAAAGAAGAAGCATTTGTTAAATGTTTTCTATGTAATTAAATATGCACTAGTGTATAACTTTGTTTAATAGTCAGAGTAAATGCTTTGCTTAGATTGAGATTAAGTCGAATTGTCCGAGATTGTTCTAAAACATTTATTATTTAGGTATTCGTTCATGGAAATAATTACCGGTAAGAGACGACAATTCTTCAAGGTATTGATTTTGATTTCTTATACGCGACTCTTGCTCCAAGTCTTTCAAGCTTTGAACGGCATTTTGAATTTCCTCCACGCCTTCTACAAGCTCCATATTAGCCTCTGAAAGAAAAACAATCACAATCCAGAAGTATTTAGGAAACAGTTACTTTCTTAGATATGTTGCAAATAAAGTATCAAAAATTACCATGACATACTAACCTAAGAAATCCGATATTGTACGTAAGAACGCTGCTTTCGTATCCGAAATCTCTTCCCGCTCGTCTCGTTTTTCTTTGTATTTACCAATCATGGTAAAAAGTAACTGACGCGTATTACTTTTAATAGTTTTGGTCATAATTAACACCAAAAACGTTAAAGAAAACCGCAATATTTTTCCCAACTGATACGACAGTAAAGTGACGTTTGACGCAATTGACATTTAAACTGATGTTGCCATTTAAAAAGTTTTAAATAAATCTCAGTCTCAACTTTCATTAGCCAGACTCTAGCTTTTTCTCATTGTTTTAATAAACATACAACAGTTACAAGTAGAAAATTGAATAAAAAAAACATTATATCCTTTACATTATTACCCTTGTATCTTCTTTGTTACATTATCTTTAACAGTATTTAACAAATGACACATTGACAATTGATGAGTCTAAAATTAATGATCGTTAATGAGGTCCGGTTACAATCATTAGTAGATACTACGAATTTACTTAATTAAATAAATATCAGTATCAATATCAATAATTGGTTTACATACAGACATAAGTATGTAACAGAAATAAGTATGTGTAATGCTATCCTAATTAAAAGTATAATAATGCTAATATAGGAATCCAGAAAGTTTAGTTTCCCTGGTCGCTTACTTCCGAATCCGTGTCCATTTCAGAATCAGGGTACACATTTGAGGTATCTGTCACTTCTTGTTCTTGAGGTTCCAGACAAATGAATAATTCTAAAGTTTCAGGGAAGAAAGCCTGTTTCTTTTTTCCACTTATTGTTGGCCTCATCGAAGAAAGGACAGGATCGGAAGACAAAAGCAACATATTAAATACATCTCTGTTCGAAGCTTGTCTCGTTTTTTTTTTGTGAGTGATGCTCTCTGAACATTCTGAAGTCTTTGTTGCGTGCCTCGGATGCTTCTTCAGAGAGATGACCAATCGGTACAATATCATTTCGTGCAATGATATCTGTGCCATGGATCAGCAATTTATGCACTGTTGGGGGCATCTTATACCAACTGTAAAACTAGTTGTCCGCTGTAGCTATGCAATAGGCTTTAAACTTTTCAGTGTCAATTACTTCACCTGATGTGACAGCTTGCAGAAATCTCCTAATCATTTGTTTGTCCAGTCCAGTGATATTAGCTGTTTTTTCGGGATCTTCGAAAAATTTACGTGCTGTGTTTCCGTCATTCGTTGTTCCAGAACCTTGTTTTACTACATCGACTAAAGGATTCAGTTCGTCTTTGAAGCGATCTTGAATAATCTTCTTCCGTAGTTCCAGCTTCTGTTTAAAGCCCCTTTTCAGTTGCATAAAATTCTAAATTCTAAATTAGTCTAAATTCATATAAGGTAGTATCAGGCACTGTTTTTTTTTCGAAACTTTGTCTATATTGTTCATTTCATTAGGCTTAGCTAAACATAAAATGCATGTTCCACTTGCCTGTCAAAAGATATGTGCAGATTTTGCCATCTACCATCGTCATTTTCAACTCATGTGTCACTTTGTTGATTCGATGTTCTGTGGGCACTAGGTCTTTGATTTCATCGTCCATTTTTTTCTTTTGAGCTAGAACGAGACTTTTTGTTCTCTTTAGTAAATGTAAATTGCTTTGGACGACAATATGAAGCAGAACATGGTTTTGGATTTGTCCAAATTGTTTTGTCGCCAGAGATAAGCTTTAGTGGAACTAAAGTCGTCATAAAAATGCTTGAGTCATCTTGTTCACTGCCACCAATTTTCTGCTTGTACCGGCTTTGACTGGAAGCACCGTCAAATCCCCATTATTATTGGGATTAAACTTAACTGCATGTCTTCTACTTGTTCCTGTAAACTATTCAAAATTCGTGTAACTGTTAAATCCAGCAAAGCTTGCAATGTTATCTCACACGAAAAGTCCGTTACAATAACAGATTGCGTTGGTGGATAACAATCTAATTTAGCCTTCTGGACTTTATAATACGATGCATATAAGGTTGAAGCACCCTCTCTGATAGCTGTCTCTCGTAAAGTTCTGTATTGCCATTTAGATAACTTCAATGAAATCAGTAGACCTAATGCTTTCTCTGCTGTAAGTGATGCGGTAGAACCAGGCTTCTTGATCATTGCAGTGAATTTCTGGACTGCTTCTGGGTTCTTTATCACTGATGCAATTTCAGCTCGACCCATCTTCTTTTAAAAGTTTTACAGTTGAAAACACAACTTCGTCTGTGTTATCAATGCTGAGATCGCTTCATCTGTTTTTTTTTCTGCTTCGTTTCGAGGTCTTCGAATGGTTTACGTTTCAATCGCGTCATAGTTCCAGTTGATGATGTGCTTAAAGTATGAGTTAATCCGTGGGCTAACTGAAGATGCAACTGAAGATAAAAACAACTTGGCCAGTCAATATTTGCTTCTAACCAAGATCCATACAATGCTCTATATTTTTCTGTGTCTGTGGGCATTTTGCACATAAACTTCAAATATGGTGCCAGTTTCTTATGCCATCTTAAAGTTTTCCTAAGGCATGAATAATAAGAGACCATTTGATCTCCTCTGTCCACCCTAGACATGCCCAGATTGTTAGCAGCAACGATATTAGGCTACGTTGAAATTTTCCCATTCTTGTTTCTTACTGTCACAAATTGAAGATTATGTTTGTTAGAAATGACTAAAACATCACGTTTGTCTTTCCATTTACAAACTGTTATCTGGTTGCATACTTTCGAAGCCATTTCTCCACACTTCAGCTTAGCATTGGTAACATCGAGAGGAAGGTTCTTGCGAATCTTTCGCAGGGTACCACATATATATACGTCTAGTTAGATCGGGCGAATTATATAAATTTTCAGCAAAGATAACGAAGGGTTCCTGGCGGCGGCTTTTCAGACTTTCCTCTATATATACGTATTTTCATAACTATTCCGGAAGGTTCACATAATTCGTATAATTTTACGCCATATTTATGATTTTTATATACTGTCCGAAAATATATCAGCTAACGCAGCGGGAGTAGATTAAAAAAATCCTCTTTAAACCGGGTTCCCCGGTAAATACAAATTGCTGGGGTCTTGCTTAACCAGTAGTCCATTAGTAATCAGGATCGCATGAAGGGCCCTCGACCACGTCTGATGGTAACCATTGCGTTTTTTCTACAGAGAGAGATGATGTACCACTACTTTCCGAATTCGACGAGCCTTCGCTATGCCCAGGAACGTAGTCGTCATCTGATCCCGAAGAAAAATCCCCGTTGTCTGAAGATTCATCTTCTAAAGCTGCAGCAACTTAGGTTTGATTCAGAGGCCGATGAAATGTACGTGAAGGTTGTAAACAACGGCGCCCGCGCAGTACCTATACGACGCGTTGTGTTACGCCGCAATAATAAACATTATAGGTGAAAATGGTAATACAGGAGCGATACGCAATATCTCGTATACGCAATATTACGTAGAACGGTATCATTTAATAAATGTTTGTTGTCGATGCCAAACTACGTAATATTACGTATACGTACTAATGCGTAGATTAGCATCCATGAGGTATTGTTTTTAATTAATGCCAGCTACACAATAATGCGTAAAAGACCATTTATATGGTGGCCACCGATTTCAATTAGACGCATATCTTCGGCACTCAATGTGTTAACAGCACTGCAACTGGTAAAAGAACCGCTCATAATTTTTCCTTCAACCATAATTTTGTGGGCCTTAAAGGCTTTATATAAAAGCTAATTTCTAATAAACATATTGTTTTTGATCCCCTGCTTCTGACAGAATTTGTATGCTTGTGTACGAATTACTTGTGATGGTAGTTACATTCCTATTTTCGAGAATTTTTCTATCTCTTCACCCAATCTTGTTCTTGTGTTTTTGACAAGATTGGTGCTCGACCCAACGTTTTATTGTATTTTGCAGTTGATAAGTGATTTCGGAGAGTTCTGCGTTGTACTAATGGAAGTGGACTGCGGAGCTAATATATTTGAAATCACTATAGTTTTGAAAGAATATATAAACATGTATGCATAGAAATTTACATTTCTGATATAAGAGTTAGCTTATGCGTCAGTTTCCCGGTTTCATGTTTTTATAACATTTGCTACGATATAGATCACACGTTGTCTTTTTTTTTGTTTGAAAGTAATATTCGACAGTTCATCATGTTAATAAATATGGTTTAATATGCAAGACGAGAAATACACTAAAAATATAATATTTAGATAATATAACGGAGAACGTGGTGTAGGTCCTAACGCCGTCAATTGTATTCTAAGGAACGTAAACAGGATAAGGCTGCGTTGTTCTACCACAGTGTAAATAGTCCTGAAAATTTATGTTATTCTCTTTCTCTGAACTTCTTGAATGACTTCTGATGCATTTTATTAGCAAGAGATTCTATTTTAGGAAAGTTATCTATACTGTGAAGCACGTTCATTTTCGGTAAAGGCTTCGCGAGTAGCCAGTTATAAATTTTTCCACGAAATCTTAATTTTTGCAAGTCATTTAATTTCTTAATAGACTGTAGTATGCTTTGTAGAAATAAAAAATCCTCGTCTCTCAAATATCTGTTATATGCGTCTCTATAAATGCAATTTTTTTTCTATCTCTAACATATCATTATTGATGTTCATTTTACGTTTTTTGGCTGACGAAGACACTTGAAAATCGTTCGGCACAGTATCACCAGATCCCGATGGCGAATGTACTGATCTAACCATGTCTGGATCACTTTGCCTATCTTCCGACTCAACCATATCGGATTCATATGACCTGTCTCCATCTTCAGTTTTATTTGTGACTAAATTGCCTGTAGCTTTTGAAGGCAGTACTTCATGTTTTGTAAATGCCATTATATTAAAATATTGCCATGACGACTCCCAACATCTTGCTTCTGCTCCAGATCGGAGATCTGGCCAGATGTTTGAGATAAACAATTACAGGATTTCTCTGTGAGATTATTTATTTTTGTCTTGCTACTGGCTCCTTTTTAAGTTATTTTGACTGCGGAGTAGGTTCACGCATAGTCGAAAATGAAGGCTCACTTTGTTCTTTGCCTTCAGAGAACGTGTTCTGAAAAAAAAACCTTGAACTTGAGATTATGATTATAATCTTATATGATATTAATGTTATATTATGCTTTTTAGGTGCTGGGTCATACTATTATCTAACATCTCCGTCTTCATCCATATCACTCAGGCACAATCCCACATAACGATGTTGAGTATTTTTTTGCCGGTTTTGCAGAGTATACAGGGTGGGTCATACAAATCGGTCAGTATAGGGACATCTGGAACTATGAGACATACAAAGATTTGTTCTTAGGAACCATGTCATCGATTTTAGGGACAAGAAAAACTGCATACATATAATAAAAAAAAATGTGTTCTTTTTTGGAATCGACCACAGTTGTTAAAAGATTTTTTTTTTTAATTTTTTTTTGTACAGAAATATAAATTAAAATCTAACTTAAAACTAACACAAAAAGTCCCCCAAATCCGTTCCCTGCGGAAGTGTACCCATAATGCTGGCCGTATTCCCCCGCTGAATGGCAATGCCGATCCTTTGGCCAAGGAATGAGCCAGCTCTAGGATCCCTAGTGGTGTCGAGGAGCTTCTTCTTTAGATCTTTAACCAGGCCGTAGAAAAATTAAAAGATATTGAATGAAAATGCATTTAATTCATTTGAAATACCATGTTTCATGGTAACTTTTGCTACCTATAACCAATACAATCCATATCCCACCGAAAATAATTAAAAGTTTCATTTCTCAAAAGAATCTGGTTCGATTCTCGAACAGAGTACAAGTTTAAGACTTATTAAATAAGCTTTATCAAAAGAGAACAATGACATTTATCGGCCGATAAGCTCTTAATTGGATTTCTAAATTTTAAATATTTTTTACAATACATTAATTACCTTGTTGTCGTTTTTTTTTTCAACAATTCAAAAAATTAAACGCAACGGGAATTCAATTCAACAATGACGCAACGGAACGCACTACGCCGCCGCCATTGGCACGCTGTGAACGCTCACTGAGGAGCCGCGGCGCGTGCCTTTTAATGCGTGTGACCGTGACGGCGATAACATAAATGTGAAATGGTACGCTATCTTGTGATTTCTTTTAAAATCACCCTTATTTCTACATTTTTTGTTGAGCCATCGCAAAAGTAGTATGCTACAGGTTGTTACCACTTGCGTATTGCACCTCTCACTATAAAGGCTAAAGCGTAGCCAGCATAATCGTTTGTTTTTCTATTAAAGACTGTATCGATAATTATACGGACAACAATTACTGGCCACATTTTATTTTTAATTTGTTTTAGGCTATAAACGTCAAATGTATATGTCACGTGGCATGTCGTGAGGCAACACACATTTCAACATTTTTTCCTTACTTCCTATTAATTTAGCAAAATGAAAGGCCTGCACACAGAACAACGAAAAACCTTGGATCGTGGACAAATATATACGAGAGAAGGCATTTCCATAGCAGAAATGTCTGAAAATTAATGTAAGTCGTTCCGCTATCTTTAATGCAATGATTCGAAAGTATGGCGAGGATCTGTCCTTCAAAGACCGGCCACATAGCGGTAGAAAAAGTTATTCATATCGTCGTTATATGGATTCAAAATACTACAAACAGTCAAGAATTTCCACAATGCTTCCAATCAGAGACGTAGCCAAAAAGTGTAGGACATCGATAGAGCATGGTTCAGAGGGCAAAGAGAAACAATTTAAGGACATGTCATCACGCTTAACGAAAGCCTAAACGATCTCAAAAGCAAGCCGCAGGCGTAAAAAACTCGCCTTAGAAAATTGTACGACACCGTATTGACGAAAAATAATCAATGTATAATTCAAGACGAGCCGAGAGACCTATGTGAAACTGGAGATTATTCCAGTACTACGCCGGGCCTCAATACTTCACTGTCCTAGGGAGAAAAACTGGACGAAGGTAAAACGTCTATATATGCCGGAAGAATTCAGATACTAAGGCCATGGTGGCATGGCGAGGCGATATGAATACGGTCTGAAATCCACAGCGTTCATTACTACTTCCACAATGACCACTAGGTTTACATCAAAGGGTGTTTAAAGGAAGCGGATTTGCCCATCATTGGGCAGACAGCATAGAGGGCCTACTTTGTTTTGGCCTTTCTGATTTACGGCGGGTTGCCACTATGCACGGCTCGCACCAGGGAATGGATGGAATCCAACGATGTCCAATATCGCGAACAAGTCTAACAGAATCAACCCAACTACCTGAGTACGACCAATAAGAAGATATTGGGCTAATATGAGAGGATACATAACGCTTCTCAACCCCAGCGGATTCCGTAGACAGATTTAAAAGATTGGGTAAAAGCGGTAAAGCTGTCACCGTTGAGTGTTGTCCGCAACAATAAAGAAAAGTGTATACGAATCAAGTTCGTAGGTTGCCAGGAGCTCACAAGTAACCAACCACAAAACTTAATTGTGTCGCTTAAAATATGTTTAAGGTACATCTCATAACGACATTAATGTTCAAATATACAAAATGTGTAAAATATGTCACTTTTCATTTGTCCCTATAATTATCGATACAGTCTTTATGGTGGACAAGTCCATTAATGTGGTCTATCCCATTCGAATAATCCAAACTAGATTCCAGTTTGACCTCGTCAAACATAAAAGTGCTACATCTCTTATTTTTCTGTCCAATTTTTGACCAAAATTAAAAATACTGTTGGTGACTGAATTTGTTTCAGTCTTTAATGCAAAAACAGTAATTAACAAAAAAATAACATCATTTATACATTGTAATAAAACATGTTTATGTTACAATTACCTGATCCTTGATAGCTTAAAAAATTTGTTCATTGATGTCCGGCTTCACATCTGAAGTAGACGTCAATTTATTACTTGAGGGCAAGATAAGTATTTTTTGGAGAAAGCTATATGCTTTTGGACTTTGCATTATTATTGATACTGAAATCATTTTTTCGTCTTATTTGAAACGTCCGCGTTTTCGTTTTTTATTACATTGATTTATCTGCATTCAAATTATTAGTTTGGCTACTGGATTTATGTTCCTAGCTAGCTTTACAAAACATTGAGTTTTTGAAAACTTCATGGCCCTCTTGACACTTTTCATGTTCAACTGATTTTTGGACTTATACTTGGCATCTATTCTACGACAATATGGCGGTAAGGCCGGTAAGTCTGTCACTTTATAAATCCTTCGTTTGCGTCTTTCTGGTTGCAATCGGTGTTTGTTCATATCCGTGTCCGTTGTTCTGATTGGTTGTCGTCGGATATACATTTCCGTTTCCTGGTAGGAATTTCGTTTCCTGAAATGATAAATATATTGGTTCTCAATATCTATGAAGTAGAGCAAGAGCATTTTCTGGAGTTAATAATTATGGTACATACAAGGGCCACTACAGATTATGGTCATATAGATGTGATCTTTCAATCAATAAACAATTTAGTATTATACAATTCAATACCATAATATGTACTTCCTTTTTTTTTCTTTATTCTCTAGACAATATACCAAATTTTCGGTATTTTTGGCCTTCCACCAAGTGTGTCAGTTTGTAATAGTTCAGCTTTTTGATCAGAAACTTCCCGTGCTTGAGTCGACAGGATCTCCGTTGACAGATAGTGTGTCACTTCGTGAAACAGAGGCTATTTGACCTTCTTTAATTTGGTTTCCTACAGCAGGTGTTGGGTGGACATGTGCATGGCTAGCATGTCCCTCCCCGTTTCCTGCTTGCAGCATTTTTGTCAGATAATAATGCCTATGGTACACTGACTGACCCTACTAAATTTGAAAATATTAACCCTTTCTTTTTATGAACTTATTATTTATATTAGTTTTTGCTGCTTTTATTATTTTTTATTTCTTATTATTTTATGTGTTTTTACTAACAATGGCTCTTTGTTACAATGAAATATATAAGACATGCGTCCGATATGTACCTACGCAACATAAGTAATACCAAATGATAATGCCACACTGTTAGGTACATGTTATGACAAAGTATGACAATGATAACCTACCGATAATTGCTTCTTTGTCTTGCATATGAGTTTGTCTCAAAACTTCCGACAATAACTTGCAGGTGGTGGTTTTACAGTATGAAGTAGCTAAGAGATAGTTCATGTCATACAACAGTTATAAAAGCCAGTGTAGCACTACCATTTGGTATTTATGTTGCGTATAGAGATGTGTTGTTCCCCGTAAATTCCCAATATTACTACGGCGAATATTCTCAAATGGTAAATTTTCCTACAGAAATATCGAGAATTTACTGAGATCTCTAATCGGGTACACATCGGGCCAACGAATGGCTGAAGTACAGTCATAGGCCTAGGCGATGGTTATCGTCATTGATGCCATAAGCTTCGGCTAACGACGTAGTATAAAAAGCAAAGGTTATACCTATGGGCAAATTAAACAAAATACGCAGAAAATTGCTTATTTAATAAAATTCAAGAAGTATATATATAATGTACTTATTTATATAGTTTAGGTGATGTCGACGAGCATTGCCCGGCGCTGCAATCGATCTAGCACCACGATATCAGGCTTAAGTTGTTTTTATTACACACAACAAACCTTGATGCTACATATACACAAATCGCCATTCCTAGGTCGCTAAAAATTATACCGTTTAATGTCTAAGTAAAAAAATTCCAACCTACGTACACTTTGTGATAATAAAGGTTCATAGTAATATTCATACAAATAGTTTGTATTCCGTTTTAAAATGAGAAACAAGCTACGATTGTATGAATACTCGACTGTCTAAATGAAATGCGAGCGCGAACAGAAATGTTATTCGAATCGGCTTAATTTTTGGCTTATATCTTTTAAAACTTCTGTTTGCGCTCGCTTTTCATTTATGAAGTCCTCGCAAATTTATTTTTTAAAGTTAAATTTGTCCTGTAGTAACTTCTGCATCTGGTCCCCCATTCTGAGACCTTCTTCGAAGCGCCTGACTGCCGCTCGTCGCTTGTTTCTTACGCTTGATCGCTTCTCTGAAAAAATTAAACGAATTTTAAAGTGGAAATTGGCGGCTTCCAAGCCTATTCGGTAGTGACCCTGCTTGCGTAGCAGGAAGTCTTGGGTGGAATCTATTTGTGAGAATTTATTTGTGTTTAATATGTACAACCATACACATACAAATATTTATTTGTATAAATACATATACTGTGTGTAAGTCTAATACGGGCGAAGAATTAAACCACACATAGGATTTACCAGTATAATCACTAACCAAAAGGTTTTTCTTTAATTATACCTATTATACACATGTAATTTATTTTTGTAAAATTTCTGAGCAGTAATGTACTGCGAACATTACGCGATATGAGCTTTTGAAACGAACTGTCAACGAGTGTTTAACTCGAGTGTGTAGCATTACATTGCGGGCCGAATTTTTTTATATGGATAAAATTTCAACTGTACTTCTAAGCAAAAGTTATGTAAATATATTTCTTATGCCCTATTCTACCCTCCGTTAAGAGATTCGCCCGTATAAGATTTACACACTGTATACTCGTAATGTGTTCGCAAGAGGTTAGCAAAGTTATGGGGAAAATACCTGTATCTGCACTAGAGCCCGGTGTGTCCTTAACAGTTTCGAGGCCTAAAATAAAAAATGTGTATGTATTAGGGTTCCATTCCTCAAAAGAAATGACGGAACACTTATTACAAGAAACAACGCTAAACAAATGGAGTTGAGAGACATCAGCAGCTGTCATCATAATTAAAATGACAGCCTCTACATTGCTCAAAGTAGCAGTAAGTAGACAATAAACTTGTGACTTATGCATTAAGGCCATTCACATAGGTACTTACATTGTTGAGACATCGCCTGTTTGGGTCTCATTCAGCACTGCTGAACACATACCCATGCAGCTGGTACCGGGTACATCTAAAAATAAGTGTACATTGTATACTTTCTAGCCGCAATTACAAAGAATGCAAGCAAAGCAACATGATAAAATAAAGCCAAATTTCCATACATTATACTGGTAAAAATATTTTGACATTGGATGAGTAGTTATGGAGATTACCCTCTATATAAAAAATTTAATTAATACTACTAAGCCTGATTAATCTACACGCATTATTGGGTAAGTGCACAAACAGACAAAGTCAGACAAATAAAGTGTGTTGTGTCACATTGTAGTTGGAGTAATTTATAATTAATTTATTATAATAATAATGCCTACATATGTCCCACAAAAGGGTTTACACTGTGTTAATGACTGTAAGATTAGAGTCTCTTCTATAACATATTTAGTGAGCTTATTCTATTTTACCTTATTTTATTGCTTAAATAACTTTATATATGCAACTAAGAACAAATCAAATTAGTTTTTATTTAATAATTGGATTTGTTTTGATTTTAAACACAAAATTATTGTGAGATTCAAACATATTCATGGTACAGAAGTGGTTTTTACATTTTATAAGTTGAGTATTGCTCATCATGTTTCACTCCATAACAAGGAGCATAATCATGTTTATTGTTTTTTAACTCATAACACTAGTATTAAAATTTGATTATAAATTGAAAATAGGTAACACTTATGCTATCCAATGGTAAACTCACCATAGCTTATTAATGCATTTTTATCAGATGTGCAAAGTATCTGCATATTAAAGTTAATTATGGAAATTAATGAAGATCACCTTGCATTAATAGTTTCATTACAGGTGAAGCATATTCAATAACAACTTCTAAAAAAGTACCTCCAAGCAGGTCCACAGCTACTCCTGCAGCGGCTGCAGGAGGATTAGCAGGCGGTGGCTTTAAGTGATCTAAACATGAAACCATACAGGTTTACAATATAGAAAATATACATGGATATGACCTACAATATAGAATATAAATAGACATGGACAGTAGACTATGATATTGGTAAAACAGGAATAACATACACTATGCATCATCATTTAGTTGTCCACTTGCCCATGTCCTAATTATTTGATGTTGGCAAAGCATGTCCTTATACTTCAATTAGTACTCTTTGTAGAAACATGGGCAAGATATAAAATAAATAATTATGATGTATGTAAAAATAATACAGAAGTGATTGTCTCTTCATAGATACCAAGTGTACTGTTTTAATCATGAGTTACTACTTGTTGCCAGCAATGAATCCTACCATAAAGGATTTGTCCTGCACAGTTGAGAAATTCCCGTGACAATTTAACTTGCTAGATTTAACAATCACTAACAGTTAAGGTAATATAATTTAAAGCTTGTGAAAATCATACCTTCATATCCAAGGACTTCTACTTCTGCATATCTCGGTAGACCTAAAAAAAAATAGTATAAAAGTAGGTATTATGTTAAATGAACTATAATAACAGTTACATATAAAGGCTTAATCCCTTTAATTAACTGTAATCCTATTTATGGCGGTAGGCACGCAATAGTGTATCTAGTATCTCGGCGCGTGACGATAGGTTCATAGTATTTTATCACGCGCCGATTCTGTAAGATTATGATTGTACATATGTAGATTAAGAACGTAATAATAAGGAAGCACACATGTATATATGCACTAGTAAGTAAGGAATAAACTAGTCTAAGTCAACCAGTCAACGGTGTCTTTACTCATCATGCCGCTACCCCTACATTGGTGACCCCGACGTGATACCCCTACCCACGTACCCGGGTAGGGGTGCCTACATTGGTGACCCGACGTGATACCCCTACCCACGTACCCGGGTAGGGGTGCCCTACAGTGGTGACCATCGACGCTCTCGGGTTCATACCCGACATGGTGTTCCAACGGGACTGTGCTGCCACTTTTCCGCCAAGTGGCATCCGCCGAGAGGAACACATGACTGCAAGGAAGCCTGCCTAAGGAGCTCCAGCAAGATACGGAAGTAAGTGCCTGCGATAACTAGCTGATGGCTGAGAAGGACTGCAAAAGTGATCTCGCCATGATATGTTACCAGCACTCTTCCAATAAGATGTAACATAACATCTAAGTACAACAGCAACGGCCATACGTGGGGAGTTAGCGGTGATCTCCATTTTATTTCGGTTTCCGGATTCTTGGAGGAAGAAGAAGAAGTTTAATAGGGGCATGAAGAAGATTAAAATAAGCATGAAGAGCCTCATTATAATTTTGAAGAGGAAAATGGTGAAAATATTCCTACGCAAGTTAGTTTTTTTTTACGCTCGCCTTGTCGGCTCTGAGCATTTCCGCTCGCCACTTGGTTACAGCGTCTTCGGGCCAGGAAGAGGTCTGACATGTCTCCGTTTCCTCCCAAGAATGACAAGTTCAAGGCACAAAGGATCGGAATATAGACTGTCGAAAGGATCAGAAGAATAAAAAGAGCCCCAATTCAAGAAACAATAAAATGAATAAGTTGTGAGCATTACGGAATTTTGGATCATAACATATGACAAAAACCATATCTATTGAATACAAGGAACGTTAGGTTATCAAGGAAGTAAATATAAATAATCATTAATACACGTTAATATCGCTATAGACAGCAAAACAGCTGTGACATAATAACGCGACTTAGCTCACTAGGAATTTGCCGATGCAGCGTATCAGAAGCGGTCAGCAATTCAGTGTCAAGTTCGTGGTCAAGCGTGCATCATAAATATTAGTCAGTGGAATATGTAAAGTGTCATTTATGGTGATCAGCAGCGTGTATGAAGTCTATCGTCAACCATTAATGGTTGACTGGGGGGGAATACTATGGCGGTAGGCACGCAATAGTGTATCTAGTATCTCGGCGCGTGACGATAGGTTCATAGTATTTTATCACGCGCCGATTCTGTAAGATTATGATTGTACATATGTAGATTAAGAACGTAATAATAAGGAAGCACACATGTATATATGCACTAGTAAGTAAGGAATAAACTAGTCTAAGTCAACCAGTCAACGGTGTCTTTACTCATCATGCCGCTACCCCTACACTATTCCTTCCACATAATTAACACAAAGTCATACTCCTAACATCAAAAATATTTTGTTTTGTGATCAATAGTACATTTACAGTTTTTATTTATTTTATTTAGATAGTTTTATTCGATGACAATCCTAACTGAGTGCTTATAACTTCATCATAATATTATTTACGACATTCATGAATTGACTACTCAACTGACTATGGTTGACAATTGACTATGGTTGTAACAAGTTTATTGGCCTCAAACATCAATAAACACAATTACAATAAACAATCATCACTTCATCACCATCATCAAGTCAGCCGACAGACGTCCACTGCTGGACATAGGCTTGCCGTAAGGCGCTTGCCACTCCGACCGATCTTGTGCCGCCCGCATCCACCGAATTTGTCTGTCTCTTTATAAATCCTTCGTTTGCATCTTTCTGGTTGCAATCGGTGTTTGTTCATATCCGTTTCCGTTGTTCTGATTGGTTGTCGTCGGATATACATTTCCGTTTTCTGGTAGGAATTTCGTTTCCTGAAATGATAAATATATTGGTTCTGAATATCTATGAAGTAGAGCAAGAGTATTTTCTGGAGTTAATAATTATGGTACATACAAGGGCCACTACAGATTATGGTCATATAGATGTGATCTTTCAATCAATAAACAATTTAGTATTATACAATTCAATACCATAATATGTACTTCCTTTTTTTTTCTTTCTTCTCTAGACAATCTACCAAATTTTCGGTTTTTTTGGCCTTCCACCAAGTGTGTTAGTTTGTAATAGTTCAGCTTCTTGGTCAGAAACTGTTCCCTTGCTTGAATCGACAGGATCTCCGTTGACAGATAGTGTGTCACGTCGTGAAACAGAGGCTATTTGACCTTCTTTAATTTGGTTTCCTACAGCAGGTGTTGGGCGGACATGTGCATGGCTAGTAGTAGAGGTAAAAGAATCGTTGCTTGAGCTGGCATCGTCATTACTTTTTTCATAATCAGGATCTTCAACAGAGTCGTCACTGTATGGAGATAGGGTGTCATCATCTGCTGTTGAGCTATCCAAATTGTTTGTAACGTTAAGGTCGTCGTTGTTCAAACAATTTTCTAAAATGTCAGTAGCGTGGATTTTGCACGTTTTGGAGCTGCATATAGTCTACTAGGGCATGATCTAGCCTAATCGGTCCTATATGTGATAATAAAGTAATTATATTAGATTGTACAAAGTGAACTTTTTAAACGATTTTGTATGGCAGCTACTAGATCCCTAATGTGAAAAAAGTTGATAGGTTAAGGATTTTTTATTAAAGTAAAAGTTCGATTTTTTTCACAGAGACATAAATTGAAAGTTGGCCAGGTATTTGTAGGCTTTAGTACTATATATTTAAGCACTGATCCCTACGCGAGCTAGTAAGCTATGAGCTATAATATTTTATTTACACGGGAGCGGAGCTTACTAGCTCGCGGTGGGACCAGTGCCTTAGTCAGGTCATAAATTCTTCTCTGTATCATCACTGGCCGTTGCAAGACGCTTCAATGATTATTTAATGAACACACAGGTGACTGTACTTGCAATTCAAATCACTTAGGAATGACTACATAGGCAGGTCTTCAATGAAATATCAAAATGTATCAAATTTCATTTATTTATAACATTAAGCCGTGACCCCGCCACTGTCGAATAGCCAGCCCATCTTCTATCGCCTCCTCCAATTGTCGCCGTCTGTCATGTAGTTCCCATCCCCAAGGTAAATCAGTGCCCCGTAGGCCTGGGATAGGAATAGGCAGAGACGGCGACGCAGGCAACGTGGAATACGTTGGATTTTTGCCTCGATCTCTTTTGACTCTGAAAACAAACATTTACTTAAATATTCTTTGTAGTTTCCGCGTTTGATGCTTATTTAAATAAAACAAATTAAACAGATTGTATTACGTACATTCTCGCGATCTCGGGTGTAGAAAATAACTCGTAAAGTTGGGGCGTAAGATTCAATAAGACGCAATACAATCCGTTTCATTTTTTTATTTAAGTAAACATTTAATTTTACTCGTTTACCACATACATGCTTATTAATATGGATACTTGTTCATGTTAGTAACATTAAATAAAATAATTATTATAAATACAAGTACTTAACAAAAAATAATTATAATAATACAATATAACAAATTTATATATAAAATATTGACTCCAATTTGAGCCGGACGGAAGGGTGCCCAGAGGGCTGGCGGAGTTGGCACGCTGAATAGCAATCAATATGCGTTAAGCAACAAAAGAGCCAGCCCTCCGGTCACGCGTAACGTCGGCGAATCGTTTAGTCAACTCTTTAAATAATTGGCGAGCTCCACCCCAAACGGCACAAATATGCTGCTAGAGTCATAGCTGCGTATTTGCGCCGTTTGAGGATTTCGGCAGCTTCAGCAGCGGCTCCTGCCCTTGTAGAGGTGCCTGGGAGGTGGGAAGGTGCAAAGGTATCTACGCATGTTGCGTCCCAAACCAAGGGTCGACCGTGGTCCCAGGGAACGAGAGTCATGCCATCATGCCGCTTTCCGTCGTTCCTAGCTAGACCTGTTGGCTCGAAGATGGCTGGGGTTCCTGTACTAGTAAATGCACGGCGCAGGATGTCGTTGAGGATTAACTTATTCAACAGTTAATAATAATATCATAAGCTAAATGATACCAGGCTTTTAGTAGTTTGATGTAATAGATTGTAATGACACTCAAATTTAAAAATCGATAATTTAATTCATTGATTTTACGGAGCCCTATGCACACCAAATTATTTTTGCATAGGGCTCCCTATTTGAAGCACCGTTGTTCCGCTTCATGTACAGCCAAATGCCACCGCTGTTGAGCCTCCAGGAGCTCCGTCGCGTTTAGCGGCTGCCTTGGTTCCTCCTGGAGGAGCAGCGCTCTGTAGAGCCAAACAACAAACTGTAGGGACAAACTCAAATTTAAAAATCGATAATTTTATTCATTGATTTTACGGAGCCCTATGCACACCAAATTATTTTTGCACAAGGCTCCCTATTTGAAGCACCGTTGTTCTGCTTGACGTACAGCCAAACGCCACCGCTGTTGAGCCTCCAGGAGCTCCGACGCGTTTAGCGGCTGCCTGGGTTCCTCCTGGAGGAGCAGCGCCCTCTAGAGCCAAACAACAAACTGTAGGGACAAACTCAAATTTAAAAATCGATAATTTAATTCATTGATTTTACGGAGCCCTATGCACACCAAATTATTTTTGCATAGGGCTCCCTATTTGAAGCACCGTTGTTCTGCTTGATGTACAGCCAAACGCCACCGCTGTTGAGCCTCCAGGAGCTCCGACGCGTTTAGCGGCTGCCTGGGTTCCTCCTGGAGGAGCAGCGCCCTGTAGAGCCAAACAACAAACTGTAGGGACAAACTCAAATTTAAAAATCGATAATTTAATTCATTGATTTTATGGAGCCCTATGCACGCCAAATTATTTTTGCATAGGGCTCCCTATTTGAAGCACCGTTGTTCCGCTTCATGTACAGCCAAACGCCACCGCTGTTGAGCCTCCAGGAGCTCCGTCGCGTTTAGCGGCTGCCTTGGTTCCTCCTGGAGGAGCAGCGCCCTGTAGAACCAAACAACAAACTGTAGGGACAAACTCAAATTTAAAAATCGATAATTTAATTCATTGATTTTACGGAGCCCTATGCACACCAAATTATTTTTGCATAGGGCTCCCTATTTGAAGCACCGTTGTTCCGCTTCATGTACAGCCAAACGCCACCGCTGTTGAGCCTCCAGGAGCTCCGTCGCGTTTAGCGGCTGCCTTGGTTCCTCCTGGAGGAGCAGCGCCATGTAGAGCCGGGGTTGTATTGCCCGGTTGTGGTCTGTAAGGCCACAACGCCGCTCTAAGGGCTGCTCAGGCAGTGGGTCCGGCAGCTGCTCCGCCAGTGGCTGTTTACTCGTCGTTCCTGTGAATATATCAATCATTAATGTTTGAGCTCCCAGTATGAATAAAAATAAAACAATAAATACATATTATATAGACAACTGGGTGTTAGGAACTTGTAAATATTTTCTAAACTTTGACTTGTCTAGTTACCTACTAATCACATAAACAAACAGTATCATAAATTTATAAGTATTTCTAAGTAGAATTCTATAACTTGGGACAAATTTACCACCTATTTCATAGAGATTTGTGTGTCAACCTTGTTTTTTGAATGTAGAAACAGTGCAAATTATATAAAAGCTTGTAAGAAACTTACTTTTTGATGCACGGCACCAGCCACTCCAGCCACGAGGTCCTCTGAATGCTGCAAGTCATAATTAACTATTAAACCATACATACACAATATTAGTATCAGGTTATCAACGTGCAACAGGTATCAAAACTGATTCAACCATTTCAAATGCATCCCACCAGTATTTCAGAGGTTAGTTGGACAACACAAACGCTGCAAGGCAATGTTAATTAAGCCAGCACAAACAATATCGGCAGCATTACACATTACACATCCCAATCCCAAGTGCAGTATGATATGTATAGGTGCCAAATCGAACCACACGACCATACATACCTTTAAAACCATCGTGTTTACGTCAGCTATAAAAAAAGAAGTACATAATATTAATTTTAATGACAATTATATTACTACAAGAAAACTAAAACCTAATTGTTAATTACCTGTTGCCCATGGTGCGCACGCTTCCTTGTTCCCGAGTATGATTCCGTTTCTTTCGTCTCGGCGACGACGACACGACGCTCACACAGTGTTGCCAGATAATTTTTTTGTAAATCTGTAGGGCCAGGCCTAAAAATCCGTATAATTCCGATTTAATTGACTGTGTATAAGTTTAATTCAGTCATATAAAGTTGTGGTTTAGCATTTTAACCTTAAAAATTGTGCAAAGTTAACAACCAAGAGATAAACACGAGGAAAACCAATAAGTCTTACAAAATGAATAAATTTTATTCATAGTACGAGAGCCCACGACCAAAACCATGTCTCATAGCAATACGGCAAAAACCCTATAAAATCGTTAGATTGTAAGATTCTGAACCCGACTAGGTGTGTAGTAACGGTCGAAAGTGTAGCAACTGCGTGGGAGGCCATTTCTGCTGTGTCAAAAAAAAAAGACTGTCGGTATTATAGCAATACGTCTGATAGTGAAAATGTACATAGATTTTATAATTGTATTACGAAGAAGTTTGTTTTCAGACATTTTGCGCGTAGCATATAGCCTGAGCGCATTTTTGAAAATGTCAACAAATTTAGCTGACCTGTATCATAGCAATACGGATAATTTTTTTTTTCAACTTTTCGTATTGCTGCCATGATTACCAAAAACCTATTTTCAGACACTTTAAGTGTAGCATATACTCCCAAAAACGAAAATAACGTTTCAGAGTCGCCTGGCCGACGCCTCTGTTAAATGTTTTTTTAAATTTACAACCTTCATAGATATTCAAGAATCTCCCTTGTCTATTAATTTTCAACTTCATCCCAGTTTCCTTTTGTGCGATTTATTTCAGTCCTTCAACTTCAATGATACGGTTTAGGGTAAATTCTTTGTTAATTATCATCTAATAAATTCAGGGTCGCAACGTATTCATTGGTTTGTAACAGAAAAATCAAGATGCCTCAATACGATTTTTAAATGATATCTGAGTATCGAAAAGTTGTCTGATAGAGAAGGTGCTACACTTAATTTGTCTGATATAAATTTTTTGCACATGTGGAAAACTTATTTTATCATGTCCAACAATTTTCAGACATATTGCTATGATACCGATCGGTAAAATTTGTTAACATTTTCAAAACGGTCTCAAAATTTAATGCGTTCACATTTCCGTCTGAAAATTGTTTTGTTCGCATCAAATAACCAAAATTTACTAATAAAAATGATTTTCAGACGTATTGCTATGAGATATTTTTTTTGTCTCATTTTTAATTTTTTTAAGTGATTTTACGGGTTTGCGCTACACCACTAACGTCTGAAAAATATGTTTCCGGTATCTCAGAACTATCATTCAACTACAGTCTGCAAATCAGACATATTGCTATGATGCAGTTCGGTAAAATTCTTTGACAATTTTGAAAATTCGGTCAGATCAAAAGCTACGCGGAAAATGTCTGATATTGGTATTTACGAGTTCAGGATAATCGTATCTATCGATTTGATGCGGTTTTGGCCGTATTGCTATGAGACAAAAATTTTGGTCGTGGGCTCTCGTACTATCATTGTCACTAGTGTCACTGTCAGCAGTAGTCTGTCCGTCTTTTTTGTACCTAATCCTATACATTTTAGAGTTAAATCATCACCTCATAACAAGTTGTTGTTATTGCACTTTTTGTATGAAGTAGCCCTGTAATGGTAGTAGTATTCAGTTTGTTTCGGGTTTATAAGACTGCAATTGCGTTTTGTTATTTGTGGAAAAATTGCGTTTAATTTTTATTTTATATTGCAAGTTTCATGAATAAATTTATTAGTGTCAAATTTCCGTAGATTAGCTAATATTTCCGTAGGTTTAGGCCTAAATATCCGTAGATCTGACAAAGCTCCGCTCACACTTTTTAGCATGTGCGCCGGCAGTATAAACGTCAAGTTGACATTTAACACTTCATAAAGGCATATTCTATACCGATGTTGACACTTGACAGTGACAACGGTTCAATCGCACTCACGCGTTCGAATGAAAACATAATTGACGCGACCTTGAGAGGTTTAAACGCGCTAACTCATTCGGTCCAGCCGTGAGCACTGTTGTGAGCACTGTAGACTGGCATTTTCATTCGGAAACCGAATGAAATGACAGGTGCAAGCGAGACAGCGCTTTACAAATGCATAGCGCTGTGTCGCTTGCACCTGTCATTCCGTACGGAAACGGAAACCGAATAAAATTCCGAACCTCGGCGGCTAACTTTACGCTGGCCGCAGACGCGATATGTATAGTCAATATAATCATCATCATCATCATGGCCGCCCCCGACGCCACCAAGGCTAATAAACGGCGAGCTTCTCTTGGAACGCAGCCTGAATGTAGGTATTGTGTTTTATGTATTTATGTTCACTTTGAAAATTAAAAATGCTTGGTCTCTGCAATTTGGTCTGTGACAGCCCTGGACTCCTTAGCGGAGTCGACGACATACGGTAAAGAAACAAATCAACTCCCGAGCGGAGTTCTTGACATGCAGCGTTGTTTATTTGTCAAGTGCTCGATTAGACTCCACGGGGGACTCTTATATAGTTGTTTGTTTTTACGCTGACATATAGCGAATGGCATGGATTTTGGCCTGACAATGAAAGTGTTAAGAGGTAATCGGTTGTATGGAAGCAGCGGCACAGCAAAAAGTATCGATATTTATAAATAATAATAAATAAATAAAGATTTTTTATTTAAGATGATCAGTCATTTTTTAATTTATTCTCGTTTTGCGAGACACTAGGGGAGATACTGAGTACAGGGTAGAGACAAGATGAACAGGGAAGATAATTTTGTGAGCAGGGAAGAGACTTTAAGGAATAAAAACACATTGTTAATATATAGAAACAACTTTATTTTAATTTTTTAATAATTTTATTTATTATTTAAGGTAACCAGACTTTTATGAGCTGTGAGGTCTCTTTTGAATACTTCAGTTGAATATCTCAATAGTAAATCACAGTAAAGCAACATAAAATTCAACCATCAATAGGCAACAATCAAATAAAAGAAACAAAAACCTTTCATATTTCTAGGAACCATACACTAGTGTGTTTGTTTCTAATCTATACTTATACAATATTGCTCTGCTAAGCAAATACTATAGTTAAAAATCACAGTGAATTACAGAAACAAACATAAAATTCAACCATCAATAGTGTAACAATATTTTTTTTATTCCACCTTAATATCTTTAAACATCTGGTGACTTAAGGAACCACTGGCGCCATCTATTCGAGCCTGCGGGAGTCGATACCGACATCGACACGAGAAGGTGTTGATATCGAATTCCCGCGGCTGTTGGGTGTCGCTAATATCGCCTTGTCGGATAATCATCGGAAATCGATAAATTTAATATATCGATTTTGTCCTTTAGTAAAATCCTTATATTTTATTTCAAATAATTAATTACATTTGGGTCTTTTTTCTATTAAATAAACTTCGAGTATATTCTGGTGAATGTGATGCAGCTTGTCGATTCCTTGGTTCTGTCTTCGCTATGGTTAGCCCGAGTTTCAGTTGTCAAATCTGACAGCGTCACCGTTATGGAAAGAGGAGTGAGCTTGTTTGAAAACGCGGAGAGAGAAGCCTCCCAAAATATCGTAATCCGGTCCCATCGGCCTTTTGAGTGAGTTTTTTTATCTATCCTTGGTTGTATTTCCATCGAGGAATATAAATAATAATAGCAGTTGTGATTATTTATTTTCAGTCCCGGCGTCTTGTGTCCGTCCTGTGACTCGGTAGTCTAGCCAAACGACGACCTAGTAGGCCCCGACGCATTGACATGATATCAGAATAAGTTAAGAGAGATTCTTTTCTGCGTCGGGGTCTACGCTACTCTAAAATTTAAATCCTACTGAAAACCCTGTTTACCATGTCTTCTGGCCGCGCTGCACAGTGTTTGATTTTGTTAAAAAAAATTCCCTCTGCTGTTTATTGCAAAAATTAATCAACAAATGCATTTTAAATGCAAGACTAGAACACCCGAAGGTCAATATCAAATACTTTTTTTTATAAAAAATACTTTGTATATCATGACCGTGGTTTTGAAAATTAACTAAATTAATTATATAAGCGTCTCCGATGAAGATATAGTTTTGAGAGCAATATGTTCTGATAAAGGAGCTTCTTGCGCATATTTTCTTATTTTCAGTTGTAGAATTTAACCCCTGGTTGCCGAAATATTTTCATTTTTACGGATTTTTTATTTTATTTTTTTTCTCCAAAAAATCGCAAAAGTGCAACTTGTGACCAGCACTGGAATATTGCTCTTAACTAGGTCTACCACTGGTAAAAAAATCACGTTCCACTATCGCGGCCTTTGGGAGTTATCGAATTTCAAAATACAGTGTTAGGGTTGTCACTAAACTTGACCTTAAATGTTTTAGACGGAAATCATAATTTTTTTCCCTTTATTACAAAACTGTATATTGTTTCGATATACTCCAGGCACATAATTAAAAAAATACAGTGTTTATTTTAAGCGAGCTCTGCCGGGTCCGCGTACTTTAATGTTTTTCTTTCGATGATGATTCACACGTAGCATGGGAAGGGGTCCACCCTCGTCAGGCTTAAGCTATAACCCCATGCCGATACATGTGAAACGGAGAAACGGGGGTGAGGCACCATGGAGCCGTTACAGACCCATGGCGCCACTTTGCCTCGGCAGGGGCTTACCCAACCTGCTGAGGGATGTCCGTCCGGGCCCCGACCGGAGGACTTACTGCAAGGGGGGCATGAGGGCGCCAACCCTCATGTTGGTACACGAGTGGCAAACGATGCTGTGGATTGCGCCACAGCCGGTACTTCTCAAACTCCGGAAGTAACCGCAAATATGCAAGGAGGTTGTACTCGATTTCACATTTTCAAGTGTTTTTACGCAGAAAGTAAAAAATACAAAAAAAAAACCGGAGCACCTGTTGACCTAACACCATCTGATTTGACAACCGTACTTTTCAGAGAAATGGGTCAACAACTCAAAGATCTCTCTTCTATGGAACAAAATAGACTTTTAAACGAAGTTGTTTACCCATTTCTAAAGAAAGCCACGAGTTTTTATAAAAATTGCAACAGGAACAAAAAGAGGTTCAGAGACAAGCATGGCGTTTTCTTGAACAAGCTGTTCATTGACGATATACCACTCGAATTTAGGAGGGTCGCTGCACACTTTGCGACATTCAGTGAGATGTGCAGTACTTCACAACCTCTGGAAAATGTCACTATGAACAATGATACATCCAGTGAGATTTGCAGTACTGAATTACCTCCGGAATCCACAGCATTGGATGTCACACAGCCTGATGCAACGCTATTGGATTTAACTGGCATGTCATCAGCATCTTCTTCTAAATTAACCAATGATTCCAGTATAAGTTATAAACAAGACCTCAAAATCAGAAAGCGTATCATGGAGTGCCTGGAAGGTGAACCTCAAGCTAAAGTGATAAAATCTTTGCGTCGACGCTTCATTCAGACGATGGAAACAAAATAACCCCAAAAGCTTCAAAAGATCTAGAGAAAGTAATAAAACTTTGTCTGACATCACCAAAAGAACCATCTGTGGTTTTGAAAAAGATTTCTACGATTGCAAAGCCTTATACACCGGAAGAAGCGTTAGGTTTCATTATAGACAGGAAACTGAGTGTGGAGACCTATAAACTTTTAAGGCAAGATTTGAAGAGTCGAGGCTATCCTGCTTACCCACCCTACCATGATGTATTAAATGCCAGAAAATCATGTTATCCGACAGAAGAAATACATGTCTCGGAAATCGAAGCGTCAGTTTCGTTGCATGGTTTACTTGCACATACTATTCAACGACTTGTTCAAAGTTGTGATGCTAGTTTTGTTGAATACTGTAACAGGAAAGGCAAGAAAGAAGTCTCGTGCATATTTGAAGGGTCCTGGGGTTTCGATGGAAGTACCGGCCAATCATTATATAAACAACACTTCCCAGGATCAGGCGAAGATATGTCTAAAAACGAAAATAGCCTTTTTGCCACAACTTTCGTTCCTTTACGTATGGTAATCGACAAACATTATTTTGCCTGGCTCAACCCGACACCCCAATCGTATAGATTTTGTCGGCCTCTCCACATTCAATATAAAAAAGAAACCACCAATCTTATTCTTGAAGAAAAAGCTTTTGTAGAGGAGCAAATTAAAACTTTGCCGCCTATTACTATAGAAACTTCAGAAGGGCATCATATCATATTTGTTTGTGAATTAACTTTGAGTATAATCGACGGAAAAGTCCTCAACGCCATTACTGGAACATCTTCGCAGTTAACATGCCCATTTTGCAAGCTTAATGCAAGTCAGTTTAGAGATTTGGACAAATCGTACACAAAAGAAACTATAAAAGAGAATATGCGACACGGTATCAATCCACTTCATGCGTGGATACGTATTTTCGAGTTTTTGTTACATCTCAGCTACAAAAACGACCCGTTGGAACAAAAATGGAGAGTCAAAAAGAGTCAAAAGTCAAATAACTCGACGGGAAATAGTGTTAGATAAAATTGTACAATCTTGCATTGATCACATTTACATTAGAACATCTTTATCAACGGCACGTATCTGCTCAGCTGTGATAAAACAAAAAATATCGGACCATTATTTCGTGTCGGCTGCAGTACAGTGGAAGCGAGCCCCGGCGCGCGGCACTGGCGACCGTGAAGCGGCCCTTAGCAACGGTGCGGCCCATAGCAACGGAACGACCCATAGCAACAGCGCGGCGCAGGAGCCGCGCGGCGGTGGCGCCCTCGGCGGTGCGGGTGGCGCGAAGTGGAATGACGAAATAGCGCGAGTTGGGCAGCGACGTGTCCTTGATAACCGCAAGGTCAGAGAAATGTTACTACAAACGAATTTCGGAAATTTAATGACGTTAGATTGTCCCGTCGAATTATATAGCGCGTTAACTCAATTATTTATAGATATTTATAATAAATGCTATATTTTTAAACCAATCCAGTGCAATAAGAATAGAAATAATAAATGTTGGATTAGTGAAAACTTAAAGAAAATGATAAAAGAGAGAGATAGACTTTTTGAATTATGGTGTAATGAGCCGAAAAATATGCTAAAGCGACTTACATATACTAAATACAGAAATAAGTGTACTAAAGCTATAAATAAAAGCAAGAATATGTATGATAAACAGTGTATAATAGAGATGTAATTATAATATAAAGAAAATATGGGAAAGAATACATATATTAATGGGGAAACAAAGTAAAAGTTTAGATGATATCATACACGCAAACATGCAAAATACGGGTGACGATAAATATATATGTAATAATTTTGCCTCTTCTTTTTCCGATGAAATTAATAAAATAAAACACGTATGTAAAGACATATGCCTGGACAGGAATAATTATGTCAAAAAGGCGGACATGAGCATGAGAGATGGCAGCCCGTTACCAGTATTCAAATAAGAAAAATAATTAACAAAATTAATGTAAACAAATCACCGGGCAGTGATCAAGTGCGCATGTCTGACATAAAGTTCGTTGTAAATGAGTTAAGCCCTGTAATTGCCAAGTTGGTCAACTTATCAGTTAAGCATCATAAATTTCCTAACAAGTTAAAAGAAGCAATAGTTCGGCCTATTTATAAAAAAGGTGATCCTAAATCCTTCACAAACTACAGACCAATAGCCATATTATCTAGTCTTGATAAAATAATGGAGAAATGCATAGTTGACCAGCTTAGTACTTATCTCAATGATTACAAAATTATAAATCCCAGCCAACATGGCTTCCAAAAAGGGAAAAGTACTGCAACGTTATTGTCGAATTTTACAGACGAAATTAATGGATACCTTAACGATAAGAAAGTAGTATTGGCTGTATTTTTTGACTTCAAAAAGGCATTCCATACCTTAGAATCGAATACCTTATTGAAGGCTATGGATGAGTGCGGTGTGAGCGAGCCGCTGAACGAGTGGTTCCGCGACTATCTCACATCGCGCTCCTTCAAAGTTAAAGTTGGGGACTCCTATAGCCGTGAGTGTACAGTAGAGTGCGGGGTGCCGCAGGGCTCAGGGTGCGGTCCGGTCTGCTACTTGATGCACGCCAACAGCTTGTGCGGTGTGCTGCAGCATTGCTCAGCGCACATGTTCGCGGACGACCTCTGCGCTCTGCGCGCAGGCACGGACCTCGAGGAGACTTTTCGACTCGTACAGCAAGACATTGACTCAGTCGTTAAGTGGTCTCACGACAACGGGATAGTTCTCAATAACGACAAAACTAAATTTCTGATTATACACTCGCCGTATTTAAAACCTATAAATAACCACATGCTACTTTACACGCACAACTTCCTTTGTCTCCACCAAAATATGTCTAACTGTACCTGCGAACCTATAGTTTCAGATTCTATAGTTTCACATACCTAGGTATGAGAATAGATGAACATTTTTCCTGGACATTACATGTAAATTTTATTTATGATAAACTTAGAGTTCTTTTAGGTAAATTTTTCTACTTAAGTTTTAGAGTTCCTAAAAGCACTTTAAAATGTTTGTATATGTCATTAGTTGATTCTATTCTGAGTTACGCTCTTGACAGCTATGGACTTACAACCAAAACAAACTTAGATAGATTAGAAATGATGCAAATTAGATTTTTAAAATTATTAGTAAACAATAGAACTAAACATAAATACAAAAATAACTACAGACAGCTTTTCAAAGTCTGTAAAATATTACCCGTAAGCCTTAAACATAAATATTTATTAGTCTTAAACAACCACGGCTGTCTTGAGCGTGACTCAGAGTATCTCTCAATGAAACCACCGGACCACGCCCATAACACCAAGTCTGTGGCTACCGGTAAACTATTCGTTCCCAGAGTAAACAATTACTACGGAGACAGAACACGCAAGAAACGTATCCCTTACCTACTCAATAGTTTGCCGGAAGCTATCAGATGCGAAAAAAATAAAAACTTTTTAAAGAAATTGTTGAAAAAGTATTACATGGACTTACCATTATAACTTTGTTAATTTAACAATTATTAATTTGTATTATATAAAAATGTATACTTAAGAGACTGAGGATCCCACAGTCAAACTGTTTATGCAGTTTTGTGGGGCAATATTATAAAGAATATTGTTATTACTGTACCTAATAAAATAAATAAATAATAATAATAGCAGGGAAGGCCAAATTGTTGAAGAACGGAAAAAACGTATTCAAGCGGAACTAAGAAAAAAAGATTGGTTTATTGGTGGACGTAGTGAAACCTAATTCAGGAACAACAAATGACGGCAATTCAGCCCGGACAGCACTTTCCGATAAATACCGTGCCACATTTGCTGAGATTTTAGGTCTCGATGCATGGTTAATCGACGGATTGCATACTATCCTTGTCGCCATATCCTGCGAGTATTCTATCGATGCCAAAAAGTTCGGTATTTTTTGCCGCACGCTCGCTGAAAGGTACGTTAAGTCGCCATATCAATGGCACCCGATGACTGTAACGGTACACAAAATTTTAATACACGGGGAAGAGATCATAGAATCATGTTCAATTCCTGTAGGTATGCTCTCAGAGCAAGCGGCAGAATCGCGTAATAAATTTTGGCGCTCAGATAGGGAACACCATTGCCGGAAAATGGACAGGAGAAAAACTATGGTAGATCTCTTTCACCGTGCACTGGAATCGTCAGATCCGTTCGTGTCTATGGCTCACTACAGACAACGCCAAAAATCGTCCAGTAGGTTTAGTCTGCCAGAAGCCGTTCGTGAACTTCTGAAACCGATTCACGAAGAAAATTTACAGGAGGCTGAAGTGAATGAAGAAGATCCAGTTGATGATGACGACTACTGCACGTTAATACTGGAAAATGAAAATGAATTATATGAGTCTTAATCTGCCACGACACTGCAGCGCCTACGCGATGTTTGCGGAGCGACAAATCGGCTTTCGCGCCGTTATCAGGAAGCAGGACGCCTCGATGATGAGACGCCTGCGTGGCTCCACGAACACCATCCTACAAATGCTGGCTGAGCGGTGAGACTCCCCGATACTTCGGCAGTGGAGTCAGCTCCACACTGCGTTAGTGTAATTAATGTTGTTTTGTGCATGTTTAAGAATTATTATTACTAGTAACATATTTTTAATTTATATATTTTTGTTTGACGGTGGCAAACAAGCATAAGGTCCACCTGATTGTAAGCAGATACCTTAGCCTATGACTGCAAGCATCTCCAAAGGCATAACATGCACGTTGCCGACCCAATAAAAAAGAGGATGTACTGTGTTGATGACTAAAGACACAGATATATATGATTGATATATATTTATAATACCTCGAAATATTAAATAAACTCATAACTGCTTAAAAAAAGTTTGTTATAATTGTTCCTTGAATATTAATCCAAAATTTCATATTTGATCTTTAAGTAACAACCCTAAAAAGTATATTTTGACCTTTGTACGTAGCTCCCAAAGGCCGCGATAGTGGAACGTGATTTTTTTACCAGTGGTAGACCTAGTTAAGAGCAATATTCCAGTGCTGGTCACAAGTTGCACTTTTGCGATTTTTTGGAGAAAAAAAATAAAATAAAAAATCCGAAAAAATGATAATATCTCGGCAACCAGGGGTTAAATTCTACAACTGAAAATAAGGAAATATGCGCAAGAAGGTCCTTTATCAGAAGATATTGCTCTCAAAACTATATCTTCATCAGAGACGCTTATATAATTAATTAAGTTAATTTTCAAAACCAAGGTCATGATATACAAAGTATTTTTTATAAAAAAAAGTATTTGATATTGACCTTCGTGTGTTCTAGTCTTGCATTTAAAATGCATTTGTTGATTAATTTTTGCAATAAACAGCAGAGGGAATTTTTTTTAACAAAATCAAACACTGTGCGCTGTCGCGCCTTACTTCGGTGCTTCGCCTGCAGGAGGTAGCCGCCAGCAGTTCCGGGACAGGCCTTCCCAGGAAGCTGCTGAGCCGGACCCTTTTCGGCCCCAGGTCACCGTAGCGAGGTCAGACGTATTACCCCTATCTTGATTTTCTCAGAAATGACTGAGATGGCGCCCTTCTGGTGAATTTTAGTTGTTTACGTGGCAGTGGTAGCAAGTACTAAGAGTCAAGTTAGTTAGCCCACAGAGTCTCTCCCTTATGGCTTCATTATAGCCCTTTAATCTAAGCACATTTAAGCTCACGAGCTAGTCGGCACAATTAATTTATATTTTCATAAATAAATCTTTAAAATATATCTCTTTGTTTTTTTTTCCTACATATATTTACCCTCTAGGGCCCCTATCCCCCTAGAGCAAATCTCATATGTAACAATAGGCAACAATCAAATAAAAAGAAAAAAAAACCTCTCATACTTTTAGGAACTATGTACAATAGTGTGTTTGTTTTAAAATCTAGACTTAAACATATTTGCGTGTAACAAGTTAAAAAAACTAACTCTAAAAGCCGCGTTCAAAGACATCAATTGGTTCTTTAAAAGCATATGATATGCGTTGACCTTTCATTTTCAAATTAGGTGCAGGTAATTCTTTTATAATTTGATTCCAGGTGATGAAGGAGACATCTTTGTCATTAATTTTAAAGTTCTTTCCAGTATCGTCACAGATTTCACATAAGACAATCTGAACTTCATCATCTTCTTCTACTCCAGTGCACATTACATCATAACGATATTCTGTGTTTCTGTTTTGAATTTTAACTAAAACAAAATCCCCATTGCATAATGTTTTTTTGCCTGATGTTGAGGGCTTTGGGTTATCTTTTTTAACCTCTCGTCTTTTTAGCTGCTAACCTCAGGTGTACCGATTCTTGTGATTTTGGCTACTCAAATCCGAAATGTATTTTATTTTATTTTTGATTTTATTGTGACATTATTATTGATATACATATAAATATTATATTGTAATAATTTTACCAATGAATTGCTCTATATTAATTTGATTAATTAATGAATTAATTATTAGATTAAGATTATATTTGTATTTGACTATTCTTGCTTCCTATTCGTGCTTGTTTCTAGTCCTACTTGAATAAAAAATTGAAAATTGAAATTGAATTGAATTTGATGTACTTAACAATATGTTTATCTTCAGTTTCCGTTTGGTTCAAGAAAATAACATCTTTTTTAGTATCTATGTAATTTTTCTCTGGAAAATATATTCTATATGACGTTTGACAGTTTCAACCTTTTTCAGTTATTCTCACCTCACTCTTTCAAGGCTATCTCACCTTTCTGGGCCCTTTTCCTTCTTTTTTCTTTGGGAATGTGTATGTAAGCTGGAGAACCAAAAGGCTTGAGCTAATACATATAATAATATCCTTTTCCTTATCCAATAGCCCAGTAGCTAGTCCATCCTTTCCACCCAATAGCCTGGTACATTCTAGATTCCATTAAAACTCAATAGTCCATATATCATGGCGGGTGCTGTTTCTGTGCGCGTCCCATGATACGGACAGGGGCAGCATCCGCTTAGTCTACCCCTTACATTTCATTAAAATTGTCGAAAGGGCCTCTGCGCGTTGGCTCGATCCGGCTCCGCGTACGCCTCCCAAATGTCCGGAACACGATTGTTCCGTGTATGGAAAAGACATACAATTCTAATAAAATATTTGTTTAACTTATTACAAATTATGTTTACAAACAAAACTGCAAAACTGTTAGTACAGTTTGTCTGTAGTAAAGTCTCTATAATTAATTAGTAATTACATACATTACAATGTATTTAATATGAATGTAGGCAATAGGCATATACATGTACTATTGCAACTGTTATTATCTATGTAGTATGTACTTATGGTAGAGTATCTAACAATAGTACATTACTACAGAGGCCGGGAAGAAAGGGGTTGCCGGCTGGAGACATATACACTCGCGTGCAAAAGTATCGAATCACTTTGCATTTTTTCGATTGTATCTAATGTCTTTGTAAAATGGTTTATTTTTCTAAATTATTCAAATGTAATTATGTTTGTTGAAATATTATTAAATTTGCACATTTTCTAAAGCGTTACATTGTAAGCTTTCATTTGATACCATAGTTTTCAGGTTCAAATGGGAATTACAAAGATATCAGATGCAGACGAAAAAATGCAAAGTGATTCGATACTTTTGCACGCGAGTGTAGACGGATAGGCAGGCAACCCCATATTTCCCGCCGAGGTATGTATAGTGCTTTTCTCTAAAAGGCAATAAAATAAACAAAAAAAAAAAATAAAGATTCATTTTTAATGTTCGTCCTTGTATGGGGTACTGGACTGTAAACGTGTTAAATATGCATCTAGTTTTGTATTAAGAGACAGTTGGATTGGGCAGATTAAGTGAGCGAGCTGCCGGTGTAGTCTCTATACTGCGGCGCTACCGCGAAGAACGATATTCGTAAATTTCGGACGATTGTCTCTGTCACTCTCATGGCGCCTTAATGG
The DNA here is from genome assembly GCA_022674325.2 of Grapholita molesta. Taxonomy (NCBI): domain Eukaryota; kingdom Metazoa; phylum Arthropoda; class Insecta; order Lepidoptera; family Tortricidae; genus Grapholita; species Grapholita molesta. The sequence goes on along the minus strand of CP053133.2, from coordinate 221,640 downwards.
GAGTAAAAGAGAAAGATGCCCGAAATATACGAACTTCGTTGTTCGCGGTACCGAGCCTGGTTAATTCCTCTACTTTCGCTAAACTTGACTGGCAGAGAATGCTTTATAGAATTAAGTTCGCCTTTTGCACTGTAAGATTTTCTTTTGTGTAATAAAGATAAAATAAAAAAAATATGACACTTTTGTGATATATACGTGAATATAACACTAGTTTTAATTGCAAGTCCCTAAAAAGGTCAATGGAAGGAGTGAGAGAGCTGTGCGAGATAGCGGATGTTGTTTTATTACAGGAAACGTGGTTATTAGAACACAATTTAACACTGTTGGGGACACCGTACACAATTGATTGATTTTGCATCCACTTTTTAAATTAACGTGGTCACCCTAATGGGAAGAGACAAAGGTCTGCCTGTTAGCTATTTCACTCGGCTCGCATTTTTCGGGCCACTACTCAATCTTGGTTTATTTCTATATCTATGGTAAATATGTTGTTTTAGCTGTAAAGTTGCTGGCCTGCGACTGGGAGAGGTTTGATCTGTGGGAAATGGGGTTTATCCGTAGGCGGAATCCAATGAAGATCGTATGGAAATGTTGTACGTTGTTTATTCGGTGCGAATATAGTGATACACTTGGAATTAGTGAAATAACACGGAAAAGCGTGGCGTCGGTCCTAACGCCGCCAGGCAAGAGAGCGTGTTGGGGATGGTGTTGCCAGACTTTCCTAAAGATTTATCTTTAGGAGCTGTTTGAGAACTAAGTTAACACGCCACAGATCTAACTGTCTGAGTCAAAGAGGTTCTAACACTGCGTGCTACAGGCTTGTTCCCTCGCGCGCCGTGAGCTGGGCTGGATGCGGGGTCGTAGAATATGATACACAACGACACAACGCCGTGCACCGGGCAACCCGGGCTCGCGCACTGAGGGCTCCATCTATCATGTTTATTTGGGCACTAACGGTACGATATAAACTTAATTAACTATACTTCATTCACAAACCAATGAAGTTGCCCCCCAATTATGTATAAAAGTGTATACAAACAGAACATAGAATATAATGCTCCGAAGACCGGGAGTAAAAGAGAACTGTTTTTTATCTCGTGAAATGTTGTTTTATCAAGTGAATCGATTGCAATAGTGTGAAGTTTTAAATAAGATCACTAATGAGGCGGAAATAAAGAATGTACATTAATAAATTAATATACTCGGTATTCGTGTATAAATACTTTAATATTTTTTATTTAAGTAACAAGACAGATATATCTAAAAACAAACGTTACCAAGCAACCTTAGAAAACCATAAACTATACTAATCGTATAGGATAGAGGTCTGTCTACACATCCACAATACTTTGTAGAATTTGGACAAATCTTGCTCATCTATGCTTGTGGCGCTCATATTCTCACCATAGACACCATACCGTGGAATGGGGTTACTTTGATCAATTTCAAAATTAATTTGGTGTTATCTCTTCAATATGTATTCTAAAAAAAATAATAAAAAATGACGATATCGGTTTTTGCTCCTCTATCGATTTCATTATTTATTTATTTATAATTATTAACTAATTACTTAAAAAAAAAATTTAAAGAGGTGATCAACTCTAAACTGATTTTGGGGTTACTTTGATACCCCTCTTTTTTTTGACGGAATTGGATAGAAACCCCTTTAGGGAGTAAAACTTCAAAACCTTAAAAAAAAATCCGTTCGCAGGTTTAGGATTTATAAGGATTTTTGTGTATTTGGTACCATAAATGTAACAATTAAACTCAAAAACTAACTTTATACTTCACAAGTTAGTAAGGTAAATAGTAGTTTGTAATACGTAGTAACTAGTATGTACTGTATTGAGATTTTTTTTTTTTTCGCTTATTATCAAAATTTATCAAATGAACGATGTAGGTATAATCCATAGAACGTAAACTATTATAAATGGGTAAGTAAACCCTTATAGGTGTCAATGCCATACGATAAATAAAATAAAATATGTGATCAAAGACACCCCATGCCACAAATCCCAAAAAAAAAATTATTGCCGCTATTAATATGACTCGTAACAACAATTTATGTTATAGACCGATAAATGCCTGATTCAATGAGTTTTATAAAATTGTTGTATTTTCTATAGAGAAAATTGTACATTAGAAGTTATACAAGCTATGTGAAGTACATAAAACAAATACTTATATATTTTATTTACTTTCGCATCGATCTAAGTGTTTGGTCCCACAAACACAAATCACAAACTGGCAGTGACGTTCAATGTTATCAACCGTAAAAAGAAAAACCAAGGAATGCATCCAGAAAGCGTGATATTCGAGCTTAAACATGAAGAAAAGTTTTTATCAAAGTAACCCCAGGAATCAAAGTAACCCCATTCCACGGTAATTAACAAAAATTGGGGCGTTGTTATGTTTGTTGATACAAAAACAAATACTGCCAGTGCAACCTAACCACACAGTCCACACACCATAGGCAGCATAATATATAAATATTATATTATCAGTAGATGCGAACCACGCCAACACCATGAGTCAAGACAGTTATCACCTTAATTACTGATACGTACTTTACGGCAGAGATATAGTTTGTTGTTCCGTATTGTTTTAAAGTCATCGTCGTTACCGGTTACCCTTGGTACGCATTTGAGCTGATTCGAGGCGATTGAGGATATGCCAGGGCTTTCGATATACGGACGTAGTTATGCGAAAACGTTCCAATCCACATGCATTTTCCAATAAAATTGGAATCTTGTGTTAACCGCAACAGTCATTCATTTCAATGACAGTTTCATATGGGTTGGAACGTTTTCGCGTAACTACGTCCAACTATCCTGTGTAAATTGTAATGAAATAAACTACGCATAAGAAAGTAACTCTATGTAATGAATGAAATACAGAACCAATTCAAAAACAATAATTATACTAACCTCTTAATGCGGGATCTGCCTCCGATAATTTCGTATACCTAATCCACACTTTCTAAATCCGTTTTTAATACATTGTGTCAAATCTTTATCTAGTGCTTCTTTAAATACCTTACAAAAGTTTGTTTTAGTAACATTGCTGTTATAATTCTCTGGTCTAGATTGCCAGTCACTTACAATCTTTTTCCACTGTTGTTTTAGAGGCCGAAATACACTAACATCGGCGGGCTGCGTTATATGGGTCGTATTTGGAGGTAAAGCGTATAAAATTATATCGTTATTTTCGCAAAATTCACTTAAGCCCATCGACATATGAGATTTGTGGCCATCGACAAACAAAATAGTTGGCTTTTGAATATCGTTTTTCTCTAACCAGTTATTAAAGTCATTAGCTATGAATTCATAAAAAACATCAGAACGCATCCAGCCTGACTCGGTTTTTCCTATAATCCAATCCTCTGGCATATTTTTTACGACTGCTTTTGGGGGTTTGACGGACGGGAAAACAACGAGTGGGGGACAAATTTTTCCTGACGCAGTCATTGTTATAAGAACAGTAAGTGTTTCTTTTTCATTGCCCTTTTTTACGGTATACACATTTTTGTATCCTTTAGGTGCTAATACTTTCCCTGTTTTCGGACATAGAGATACGCCGGTCTCATCCGCGTTAAACACTCTGTCAGGGTTTTTCATCATGTCCTCTAAGCCTCTTTCGATTAAAAAAGATTCAAGTTCTGCAAACCACTTCCTAATAGAACTCTCTTTGACAGATTCCCTTGCTTTATTAATACTTTTAGGTTCAGGAATACTGATCTCTGGATGTCTTCTAAGGAAGTTTTGGTACCAAGTCTGGCCAGGTATTTTCCCTTCAGGAAGTTTTTCTGTTTTACCCATATCTTTGAGTAGATTTTTTACTGTTTCGAGCAATTGCTGTTTATTTACAGGTATCCCACACTTTGCTAAGTCTATGATCCAGTCCACAACCTTTTGTTCACCCTCGAACCCTAGTAACGGTTCTGGACCTACCTTGCGAGGCTTGTCTATCATCCTTCCGGAAATTCTATCTTGCACAGTTGAACGAGGAACACAATATTGACGACATGCTTCTCTTATGGCAATATTTTTAGTTCTTATAGCCTCAAGAGATTGTGCTAATGCTTCTTCTGTGTAATTGAAATGCTTTCTTTTTTCTTTAGTCCTTGATTTTTTTATTCTTTTATTTTTTGTTTTTTCTTTTTATTTTCAGCATAATTTTCTTCAGGTAACGTTTTTGCGCGAGCCATAGGTAGATCACCTAGAATAAGGATATGTTTTTCTTTAATACACGTATTACAATACTAGTTACTCGTACGTAATAATTAATTGAAATACAAAAGTACCGAAAATTTAAAAAATAATTGGTGTTTAGCAGCCTTATGTTAAGCCTTATGTGAAGCCTTGTAAGGCCGAAAACAAAACACAACGATGCTGTTTTCCAGCCACTTGGTAAAACAGGGCCGGTTGTTAAAACAATAATTTAATTTTCGGCCGCTTTGTGATTTAAGGGTCGATAACTAAATTTGAATGATTTGTTTTTCGGCCGCTAAATAATAGATGGCCGATAACACACAACGCTTCATCCAAATTTCGGCCACTCTGTCGACAGCAGCCGAAAACTAACTATTCAAAATCTAATCTTCGGCCACGTTTTACCCTGTTTTTGTAAACATCTCTGCATGGCTAAAAACATTGTGACGAGTTATTGGAACTTGAAATATCACTATAAATAAACTTGAAAAATAAAAGTGTAGATTTTACCTATTTCCTTTTAGTTTGATTTCTATGGCCGAAAACGAAGTTAGGTAGATTTGTTTTTCGGCAGGCATAAACTAACTAGGCCGAAAAGTAGCTTCTCATAATCCTGTTTCCGGCCGCCAATCGCAAGATAATTTGAAACAGATTTTGAACAAGTATTTGTTTGTACATATGTGGCCGACACCTAAATAATTTAATTTATTCATATTCGTTTATATATCGAACAAAATATTTATCACTTATACTTTTATTTGAAGTTGTAACTTATAGAGAATTGAAGGAAAAGGCAGAGAATAGACCCGAATGGAAATTACTCCACCGACAAGAGCCAAGCTCTTAAATATATGATGATGACTTTTATTTTAAAGTAAATGTACTCAATTAACTATCACGGGCATCAAGTCCGTTCTCGGCCGGGCGGCCGGGAACAAATTATCTTAATGATATTGCATTCAGTTATCCAGCCATCAAATTTAAATACAATAAACCTATATATCCATAAAATATTATGGATATTAGGTAAAAATACAATAATTTAACTAATCTGCTACACGTCTCAACACAAGTTCTGTTATTAAAACCAAAAAAAGAGCATTTTCACTTACCTCAAAAAAAAAAAATGGAGAACAATTTTTTTCACAAAATTTTTGTCACACCCGCACTGTCTAAAGTTTGCCGATGCACTGTCTAGCCAATCAAAACATTATTAAGCAGACAGTTTTAGGAGGTCAAGGTGTCAAGTAAATTTACCGGTTTATAGTGTTTTTTTGCATAGGTAGGGTAAAGATTTCTTGTTATTACCATTTTAATTACCGAAAACCAGAGGTGGCCGGCAAACCGGCTAAACTACCTTATTTCATTTTAAACAAATAACATACTTATTATGATATTATCCAGTTGGAATCACAATATAACAAAATACTTAATTATTATTTACTAAAACTGGCAGGTTTTAATCACAGACTCGTTACCTTAGTCTACCACTTAATTAATAATTATTGGGCTTAAAAGTCTATAAAACAAAGAAAATTAAATGTTTTCTAAAGAACATTACAATTTAATACCTTTACATTGCAAAAGGCAGATACTCTTTCATTTCTGGTATCGTATAAAAATCTTTCATTGCATAGGTTTCGAAATTGCTTTAACTATGTCAGACTTTGGGTACCAGATTTTATCTTCCTTCTCCGGTTATTTGAACGTGTAACCTACAGAAAAAGTAATGGTGCTAATTTCAAATTTGTTGTTATCAACATTTATAATTACGCCTGGGAATCATTCCCCTTCGTATTGGATTATAACATAATCTCCATTAGAACATTCTTTTGCTGGGCTTTGCTAGAATATTTGCTCAGTGGTATATCTTCGTCTGTTAGTTCTTCTTCGAGTTCCATGTTGTAGCTATCTTCACCTTGTGCTTAATTTACCTCGGTGTCGGTATTGTCCCACGGCGTGTCATTTGGTTTAGGGTTTGGTATCTTATTTCGTTTCTTCTTCTTATTTTCTTTATCCTTTAGTCTATTTTTATTTTCCATCTCTTTCTGTTTTATTTGTCTTTTCTTTTCTCTTTCTTGGGCGTCAATTTATTTTAGTTTTGCTGTTTCTCTTTTTGTTTCTCTTTTACATCGTGATAATCCCGCTACGTTTTTCTTGTGATGGCAGAAGGAATTTGTTTTCTTAATTTTCTTTTTTTATCTTCATCTTCTCCGGGCCAAAATAAATTTAGAGATGTAACTAATGCGATGTTATGACTATAATAATAAAAATCAATTAATGTGAAAAATATACGTTAAATACTTTACATGTCGATGTTTTATAATAGTACATTTCGATACTAGTGAAAAAAATTTTTTTTTCAACGAGGGTGAAAGTTGGAGCCCGAGTGAAACGAGGGTGACAATTACCCGAGTCTTAAATAAGTTTTTACACGAGTATCGAACCTAATTTTCCATAGCAAGTGCCTTAAAAAGTGAAATTTACGCAAATGTGCACTTTTTACGCACTAGTTAGGAAAATACATTTATTGTATTTTAAAACACTCATTAGGACACTGTAAGGTTTAGAATGTATATTTTATCCTATATTAAACTTTGGTTATATCTAAATTAAGTACGAATATAATAAAATGATCATTAGGCCTTTTTCTTAAATTATTAATGTACATTATAGTTTCGATATTTAAATCGAAAGAAAAATAGAAAAATATCGAAGATATTCGCTAGCAGACGTTTCTGCATAATAAAAAAAAATATAATAATTACATTATAGTTATTAGTTTGATTAAAATCAATTATGCATACATTTTATAGCGTATATTTTCCCACAAGTATGAAAAAAAAGTTATTTTAAATCATTGTGACAACTTCATTTTTTTTTCTTCGTGGGACGTTTTAACATTTCGGTTCGGCACTTTAGTGGCACGACCTCTGATTTCTTCAGGAATTACGTTATGCCTTGTTTCACCTATGACCTTCGCGGTTTCGTATCTGGGATTGTCTTTCCCTTTTCTTTTGTTTACTAACTGAGAAAAAAATATATCACCATTTTCAAAACTTGTGCTGGGCTCAGCAGCTCTTCGATCTATGTTTTTTTCTTTATGAGTCATCATTTTATTAGTTAAATATTCATATAAAACTTTAGTTCTTTTAACATGTTCTCGTATCATTTTTTGATGAAGTTACCTGTCGTATTCAATGTCGAAAACATTCCTTGCTTCGGTATGTCCGAAGTCTACTTCCAAAGGGGTAAATCCTGTGGCTGTATGAATGCTATTATTGTATGCATTTATAGCGTAAGTCTACAGTTGAAGCATCAGATGTTTTATGTTTATACCGAGCTAAACGGTATATTTCTATGATTGGAAATGTTCCACAATAGCCATTGAACATGGATTATTGGGAGTTCCAATATGCAATGATTTTTTATATACTTGCATTAATTCTTTAATTAGTGCATTATTAAATTCTGATCCGGGATCATAACGTATTTTACTTACAAGACCATACATTGAAAAGTATTTTAAGAGGTGTGGATCTGTTTTCGATTTCCACCGCTTGACCTAATTTACTGAAGGCGTCTACTAGAGTCAGGTATAACTTTCCTTCTATTGAAAATAAGTCAATAAATATATCCTCAAATGGTTTATGTTGTGTTTCAGTCAATTGAAATTTATGTTTTAAGGGATTTCTATCATATTTCATGCGTTTGCATAAATCACAATTTCCAATTACTGCTGCGACTGTATCACTCATTTTTGGCCAATAATAATTTCTTGAGAGTTTTGACAATGTCTCTTTTATTCCTCTATGACAAGTTTTCCCTTCGTGGTAATTAAGAATTAACCTTTTTTGTTCTAATTCGTCTTCAATTGTAGTTACTCTTTTATTACAAATGATAAAGGTTACATCTCGAAATAATTGAGGTGCGACGTTATAAAATATTTCTTTCAAATCATCAAATACAAAATAAACGTAATATTTTTTACTATTTATTATGTTATCTTTTAGAAATTCTTTCTTAATGTCAGTGTTGCATGGCAATGTTACTTCCATAATTTTACATATTCCACGTTTTGAATTATTAACCTCATAATTATTTTGAAACCATTTTTGAAATATAATTACATTTGATTTTATATCAATTGGATCTTCGATAACTTCATAGGGTGAAGGCACTTAATGTTTCCTCATCACTGAAACTTGAAATATTTTCATTTGAATCTGCGACTGCTATTAAAGAGTCGTCGGATTATATGTAATTTATATTATTGGTCTTATTTTTTTTTAATATTTAAATATTTATTTATCCAACGAACAAATTAAAAACAGAAGCAAACTTAAATAAAATAAAATACTAAAAATATAAATAACTAAAAACTAAACCTAAAATACCTATCTAAAATAAAAGATCCCCCCGTGGCATGGTGCCGTAAACGCCGGCAGCATTTCCTCGCTGTATCGCAATGCTTATGCGTTGAGCGAGGAAGCTGCCAGCTCTCCGGTCACCAGTAACGTCGATAAGACGTTTGGCCAAATCTTTGAAAAAGGCATGGGCACTTGGTCCCCACGGGCCAAGGTGTGATGTATGTACATCAGCCTTTATGTTTCATTACCTATTTGTACACATGCCCTAATAGTACTAGTTACTCTTTTGTTGTCTTTCCCAATATGGCGTCTATGTAAAAATACGGTGATTTTTAGTTAGTAAATAAATAAAGACAATTATTTATTAATTAAGTGTTTTTATGGATATAACATTGGCGACGAGGATTGGATATCGAAGACCCACAGTGCTAAATTAAAGCGGATACAAAAAAATCATCAAATTATATTGATTCAGTGAAAACTCCGGTGGCGTCGCACAGTGGATCGAAATGAATAAAAAATGGAGATTCGCATTTTTTTCCAAAAATCCTATTTAAAAAAATGTTTTTCGGTTGGAAATGATGTAAGGAATAAACAATGTTATATAAAATTTTTCAAAATAAGGCTTATTTTAAGCAGAAAAAAATTAAATGTGTTTTTTTTATATGAAACTGTAAAATAGATATCTTATTGTAAGAAAACCAAAACCGATCCAGCTTTCAAACCTTTAGAATATCATTGTCCTACTTTAGGACAGTGGAAAATAGTAAACAGCTTATCTCAGTAGGTGCCCGTTTTTTTTTAGTCCAGTCGAAAGTCAGTAAATATAACATTTTTCTTAGTTCTTTATTTTTTTATTTTCACTAAAAAAACGGTATATTCATGACAATTTAGTATAAAAACCACAAAAGTTTGACATTTTGATAAAATCAAGATCAAGTGAAACTGCGATCGGATGTCGGAAAGTTCGGGAACATCAGAATTTTCAATTTCTTCTCATGATTCGGTGATAATACAATATGATAAAACCTCATGGATTTACAAATTAAGTAAAAGTGAACTGCATGACACGCTCAATAAATTAAACATAGTTTTTGACAAAAAGTTAACCGTAGATGGATTACGACAATTGTTGGTAAGTTACTGTAAGAACAAACAGGAGATTGAAAAATCAGAAGGTATAAAGATGGACACGTCGGTAACGCATTTAACAAACGTGAACCTACAACCGTTTGATGGAAAAAAATATGAATGCTTTGAGCAACAGCTGGAGTGCTACATAAAATTAAATGACATCTCTGAAGCAAAGAAAGCACCACTTTTACTTACTAAATTAACGCCGGAAATATTTGAAACTGTTAAATGTTTATGTACTCCAAAGAAACCCATTGAGTTATCATACAGTGAGCTGACAGATGTACTGAAGAAGAAATATGTAAGTCCGAAATTCATACCATTAGAACGCTTCGCTTTTCGCAGCAGAAATCAGTTACCACAAGAAAGTATTGAAGAATACATTACAGTTTTAAAAAAAATGGCAAGTAAATGTGACTTCAAAGACCCGGATGACCAAATTAAGGAAAAGTTAATAGATGGTGTTCAGTCAAAACTTGTTAAGTTTGAACTTCTTAAAAGTGAATCAGGGAAGCTGGAAGACATCATCAAGTTAGCCAGATCTGTGGAAGTAGCTTGGCAGCAAAGCGGAGGCGGTGCACAAGAGTCTGACACTTCAACGCTGTTCTTCTATGGCAAACATAATAAAAATTATACAACGAGTAGGAAAATGTATAGAAGCAAAAATGTTACAGTACATCCAGAAGTAAAGTGTTTCTGCTGTGGAAATACTAACCATGTGAAAGCAGATTGTAGATTGATTAAAAAATTTTGTTCCGAGTGTGGTAAACAGGGGCATATATTTAAGGTATGCCCACAAAATTCCAGGTACAAGCGTACTTATTTACTTCAAAATGAAGATGCAACCAGTTCCAAGGACAATGAAGTGGACAATAGTGGCACTGAACTCTTCACTCTCTTCTATCCATTAAAGACTTATTTAATGAATGTGATGTATACACTGTTAATGGAATTAATCTTGATTTTCAAGTAGATACAGGCTCAGAGGTTACTGTAATTCCAATAAGTGATAAAAACAGGTTGTTTCCATCAAAATCAATTATTAAATGTAGAACAAAATTTGTAAACTTTGATCAAATGTTGTCACAGCCAGAAGGCATTATAGAAAAGTTGCAGGTGAAATACAAGGATGTTCATAAAGAATTGAATATTTTTGTTGCGGGGAATAATGTACCTCGTATAATTGGTCGTGACTGGCTATTTAAACTTAACTTATGGCCGCCGAAATTTGATAACAATGATTCAGACATTAATTATAATTGACATAATGTTTCAGAGGCAGAAAGCTATGTAAAAGAGAAGTACGCAGAAGTATTCGCAGCAGATTGGGGCAACAGCAATGGTGACACAATTACTTTAAAATTAAAGCAAGGGGCACAGCCTAAGTACCTGCCAGCCAGACGTGTACCCTTCGCACTCAAAGAAAAGGTAAAATTAGAAATAGACCGATTGATTAAAAATTACCGGATAGCACCAATTGAACATAGCGAGTGGGGAACACCTGTGGTTCCAGTCATTAAGTCTGATGGCTCAGTACGTCTTTGTGGAGATTACAAAGTCACTTTAAATCCTTATTTAGAAGTTGACCATTTTCCATTGCCTCATATTGATGACATTTTAAATACATTAAAAGAAGGCGAATACTTCTGCGAGCTTGATTTAAAAGAGGCCTATTTACAAGCTCCTTTAGATGAAAAGTCTCAGGAACTCACTACTATTGTAACAGAAATGGGTACTTACAAGTATAAGTATCTTCCCTATGGTGTCAGCACAGGTCCTGGTTTATTTCAGCGCATAATGCATAATAAATTATCAAATATCCCTAATGCAATAGTATTTATTGACAATATCTATATTATGGGAAAGGATATGAATGATGTTATGAACACTCTTTGCAAAGTTTTAGATAAATTACAAGAAAGTCAATTCAAGTTCAAAATGGAAAAATGTAAGTTATTTAAAAAACATATTGATGTATTTGGCTTTAGGATTACAAAAAATGACATTAGTGTTATTAAGTCTATTATTGAACCTGTGTTGTACGCAAAAGCTCCAACAAATATCACAATGGTAAGGTCATTTTTAGGAAAAGTGAATTATTATGCTCGATTTTTAAAAAATATGGCTTCTATTTTAACACCTTTGTATGAATGTACACAGAAAAATAAATTTGTTTGGTCTAAAGAATGTGAGAATGCATTTACATTGATAAAAGAGAAGTTAGCATCAGTTCATAATTTAAGACATTACAACCCAAACCTACCTTTGATTTTATCATGTGATGCATCTGATACTGGTTTAGCAGTAGTTTTATCTAATAGAGACTATGATGGTGTGGTAAAATAAAACCAATAGCTTATGCTAGTAAGAAATTAAATTCCACTGAACAAAAATACTCAACCATCGACAAAGAAGCTTAATTACACTTATGGTAGGTCATTTGAATTGGAAACACAATGCAGCGCTGGTAAGAATTTTTGGTCCCAAAAAGGGTATACCTAAAATGGCCGCGAAAAAACTGCAGCACTATGCAATCTTTTTATCTGCATTTAGTTATGAAATTAAGCATATCAAATCAAATATAAATCCCGCTGATTTCTTGTCAAGAGCATCATTGGATGTTAATAATCTAGAATTTAAGTTTCACCCTATCTGTGACGAAGCCGATGAAAGTTGTGTACACCATATTGAAAAATCTGAAATTAAGGGGTTAAATTGGAAATCAATACAAAGTGATACAAAAAAAGATGTGATATTAACACAAGTCATTAGGTATAACACCGATGGTTGGCCTGAAAAAAAAAATTACCTAAGGATTTATTGCCTTATTTTAATAAAAAAGACGAAATTAGCTGTGATAGAAATTGCCTTTTCTGGGGATACAGAATAATTATTCCAAAATCATTAAGAGAATCTATGCTGTCAGAATTGCACAAGAGTCATTTTGGCACTGTTCGTATGAAACAAGTGGCACGTTCCTTTTTCTGGTGGCCTGCCATAGATTCTGATATTGAAAATATTACTAATAATTGTTTAACATGCTTAGCCATTCGTCATAACCCCACAAAAGGTATTCAGAAGATATGGCCAGTACCACCACCTGTATGGTTCCGTCTTCATGCCGATTACTGCGGACCATTCTATAATAAGATGTATTTAATAGTGGTTGACAGTTACTCAAAATGGCCAGAGGTATTAGAAATGAATACAATTAATTCAGGTCGGACTATAGAAGTATTAGACACTATGTTTTCTAGGCATGGTTACCCCGTTCACCTAGTCACAGATAATGGGCCTTCATTTGCAAGTCAGGAGTTTAAGCAATATTGTGATTCTAAACAAATAAAACATACCTTTTCTCCTCCTTACCATCCGGCTACCAATGGCGCCGCTGAACGTTTTGTAGAAATATTTAAAACTCATGTAACTAAGATTAAAGAGAGTGGATATAATATTAAAACTGCAATTAACTTATTTCTCTTTGATTATCGTACTATGCCACACAGTACTACTGGAGTCACTCCTGCCAAACTCTTCTATCAAAGAGAACTTAGATCTAGATTTTCTCTGTTGCGGCCTCAGCCCATTGCTGAAACATCATTAGAGATGTTAGAAAAACAAGCAAAGGTGGTTTCAGGTAATAGAAATATTAAATTTAGGGTAGGGGAAAAGGTAATGTTAAGAGATTACAGAAAAGGTGATAAACCTTGGATTCAAGGAGTAATTGTAGAAGAGTCTGTACCTGACACTACCTACATCATTGATGTTGACGGTGTTTTATGGAAAAGGCATGTGAATCAAATGTTAAACTGCAGTGAGAGTTTGTTAGAATAAGTTTTGTATTCCGAGTTAGGATTTGTTGATCTTTTAGTGTGATTCTTGTTAGGCATGCTTGTTATGTTTTAGTGGGGGAGAGTGTGATGTATGTACATCAGCTTTTATGTTTCATTACCTTTTTGTACACATGCCCTAATAGTACTAGTTACTCTTTTGTTGTCTTTCCCAATATGGCGTCTATGTAAAAATACGGTGATTTTTAGTTAGTAAATAAATAAAGACAATTATTAATTAATTAGGTGTTTTTATGGATATAACACAAGGGTCTCGACGCCAAAAGGTACAAAATTGTATTCGGCCCCGAGACCCTTATATTTTGCCTTTTTCAAAGATTCAGCCGTCTCTGCAGCTGCCCTGGGCTTAACTGCCGTGCCATGGAGATGGGAAGGGGCCAGCGTATTGACGCAGGTGGCGTCCCACACTAGCACCCTTCCTAACTTCTATGGAATCAGCGACATCCCGTCCGGTCTCTTGCCGTCGTCCCGGAGAACACCAGGTGGCTCGAGAAGAGCCGGTACGTTGACGCTGGCCAGAGACCGGCGGAGGATGTCGTTGATGGCAGCGTGCCGAGAGAAGCGGCCAGCGCTCCTCTGAGACGACAGCCCGTGGTGACCCAGAGAGTCAACGTTGTTGCCGCAGGGGCATCTGTGTGGAGCGCACACGCGAATACCAAGCCGCAGGCAAGTTGCGACGCGTAAGGTGTGGGGTTCAAGGAAAGTACCGGTGGTTACAGATGGAAATGCCTGTAGCCAGGCACCTGCTTCCCTTGTCCCCACAGCCAGTAGTCTAGCGCGTACGGAGCCAGCGCTGCGGCTTAGTAGTGAGTCATATATCAATTTTGATTGCATGTCGTCCCAGGTCCTTTGGGATTCTAAGATTTCCGGAAAATAATTATTCTTTCTTGAAGTTTATTTAAAATAATTCTTGACAATGCATCTGCGTTAAGGTTGTGTTTTCCACTTTTATAAACAATGTCAAAAGCATATTTTTGAAGTCTTATCTCCAACGCGTTAGTTTACTATTAGGTTCCTTTAATGAATATAAGCATGCTAATGGTCGATGATCAGTATATATTGTGAATTAACAACCGTATAAATATGAACTAAAATGTTTAACGGCCCATATTACAGCAAGAAGTTCTTTTTCAATTGCGCTATATTTTGATTCAGAGTCGTTTAATGTGCGACTAACATAAGCAATTGGTTTGTCTATTCCAATGTTTCCTTGGGATAATGCGCCTAATGCTTCATTTGAAGCATCAGTGGTTAAAATAAATGGTTTGGTAAATTCTGGTAATTGTAAAAGTGGGGCATTGATTAGTACCGTAAACTTGGGGTTAAAAACCGGGTTTTTTATACCAATAATTAGTAGAAGTTATATAAGTTTAAACTTTTAAATTGATCAATGTAACCCCAGTTTACGGTACTAATCAATGCCCCACTTTTACAATTACCAATCAATCCGATTACATTCGATTACCACAGGCAATCGAATGTAACTCCTTACAGAAGTATTTTCTATCAAGGTAAAAAAATCGGTTCGTAGGTACAAAAGTTACAACTGTTTATGTTATTTTGGGGTTACTTTGATCACAAATAAATAATACCATCTTCGAAAAATTTTAATCGAGGTTTTATAACAAAAAGAGGTCAAAACTTATAATAAAAAGAGATCAAATACATTACATTTCAGCCATATGCAGTTTCAGACATACGCCTCCCACAAATATGACTTATATCATCCTGGGGGGTAATTGCCATAGTCGCCACGCTTGTCAGGCGGGTTGGCGACCGCAGTAGCTGTAGATTGAGTTACGACGGATGCTGCTGCCCGTCCGTAGGATTTTTCCCTTTGTCGCCTGTTACGACACCCGCAGGAGGAGATGGGGTGGTGCTATTCTAGTCAGTCGGCATCACAGAGATCAAATGTTCTTATATAATTATCAGTCTCAATAAGTACTTTAAAAAATCACACAATTATCAACTTTTACAATGAGAAATAAAAAAAATATCTATCTTCTTAAAAATATTAAGTCTTAGTAATTGTAGATAGATAAACATATTACACAATAATCAACAAGTTGTACATAACTATCTGCTTAGCAAGATAATCACAATTTCAAAATATTGACGGCATATGGGAATTCTATACAATGGTCAATTTTTGCAGGCTTTGGCAAAAATGATAAGATGTCACACCTCTCTATTTCCGAGATATCGTCCTTAATTCTTTTGATTTTTTTCTTTGTGTTGTCTGTTGATTTGTGTCCCTCAACTAGCAAAGGAACAGTGTTAATTATTTGACAGTACTTTTTATAGTCCCGCGACCTCAGCCGCTTTTCGTAGTTTCTAGGCATCTTGCTGAAAAAGAAATAAATGAATTTAGCATTAATACTCTTTTGTATTAACAAAAATCATGAAAAGTACGCTGAGAGTATTTCGAATGTTACTTTATAATTTAATTCAGTTATACCGAGGCCTTCAACTGCCTGAAGGGCCTCTCCTTCTAGGCAGCCGATAAGGTATGCCATTTTCTCTGCATCAGGTAAAGCCTTGTTATGGACATTACTCCTAAAACGATCCCAAAACTCAGCCCACCGTAGATTTTCTCCTTTAAATTTTGGGAGAGAAAGTTTTGGCAATTTTCCTAGACATTTTTTCATGTTTTTGTTGACCCCCGGTAAAATATAATCTTCTAGTTACACATTCCATATGATGAATATCATAGAGAAGGCGAATGTGATTGAACAGCGCTTCAGCAATATCTTAATCTTCGGCAAAAAATGTTGCTTTAACAAATGTGATTAGTTATTTGAAAAGACTATTCGATTTGGTAACGGCGGACATAGGATACGGAAACATTTAGTTGGCCTGTTCGTTTAAACACTCCTTGTGAAGGAGTATCGTCAAGGTCAATAATAAAAAAAAAAACCACAAATGTGTTCTAAGGTACCTAACAGTAATGATTCATACTGTATGTGTCTCGTCCTGTCTTAAATGTTTCCACAATTACCAGTATCTGAATTGGTAGTGCCATTTAGCGGGACTTCGAAGCGTAAGCTTAGTATGGATATAGTTTTTAATCCCGGATTTTGATTTCAACATTTTTAAATGATTTTAATTTTGTTCATGAAAATTTTAATATGATTTAGGTAGGTGGTTTAAACTCGTTTACAGGAACGTAATATGTCTATAGTCCGTGCCTTGATAGATTTTGATCTAGACGTGTACTACGGACCCCAAGTTGAAGGGTCATGCCTCGAAATCCGGATTTAGATACTAAAGTATAGTTCACATAGAACTGGCACATAATTATGGATAAATAACAAAACTTTTTCGTACGGTATAAAAAAAACTGACTATCGCAAGTTAATGACAATACTTTGACGTTTCAATGTTGAAAATGCTTTAGGGCTATGTTTGTGCGTTTTTAAGTTTTCGACAATGGAAATCGAAAATAGGAAATTAATCGTGAACAAGTACCTAAAAAATCCATACTGGTCCGGAACTAAGATTGCTAAGTTCCTTAAACTTCCGAAACGCACTGTGTGTAGGGTTATAAAACGTTATAAGGAAAGCTTATCTGTTGAGAGGAAGACTCAAATCAATCGAAGGTCTGGTACCAAAGACAAGAATTTAGAAACGAAAGTTCTAAGGTCAGTTAAACAAAATCCAGGTCTATCTGATTACGATTTAGCCCGAAAATTTAAAAAAAGTCGCAGTACCGTAAGGAGGATTCGCCTTCGAGCTGGCTATAAGAGTTATCGAGCAGTAAAACAGCCAAATCGGACCGACAAACAGAACCAAACTGCCAGAACTCGAGCTCGACGACTGTACGATCAGGTACTGACAAAATTTAATGTGTGCCTGTTGTTGGACGACGAAACGTATGTGAAACTCGATTTCAACCAACTACCGGGTACTAAATATTATATGGCCGATGCAAGAGGTAATGTCGCCGAAAAATATAAGTTTGTCAAACATGAAAAGTTTGCAAAAAAAATAATGATATGGCAGGGAATCTGCAGTTGCTGTCTCAAGACACAAACTTTTATTACATCGTCAACTATGAATTCCAGTACATACATCAACGAGTGTCTGAAAAGAGAGTTTTACCTTTCATCAAAAGCACGGCGGCCCTGTGAAATTTTGGCCTGATTTAGCCAGCTGTCACTATTCGAAAAACGTTTTGGAGTGGTATGAAAAACCAAGTCGAGTACATACCCAAAGAGCTGAATCCCCCAAATTGCCCTGAGTTTCGACCAATAGAAAATTACTGGGCAATTATGAAAAAAAAATTGAATAAGACCGGTAGAGTTGTACAAAACATCGATTCATTACGAGCCACGTGGAACCAGCAGGCCAAAAAAGTGGATAAAGCGATTGTTCAGAAGATGATGAAATCCATCACGGCAAAAGTACGTTTTTTTTTACATAATGGAGAAAAATGAATTTTGCTATTTATAAAATAATAAAAATATAGACCTTCTTTTTATTTACAACAAAAGTAACTTTGTTTTATTAACAACTAAATAATTACGTGTCCTTCTATCCGTGCCAATTCTATATGAACTATACTTTATAAGAGAATAGGCAGAAATTATTTCCAAAGAAACTGCATCTGATGACATTTCTTTTTATTTTGCTCGGCTGATATCAGTAGAGGGTGAAATGTCATTTTCTACATATAAATGAATATTAGACGTCAAAAGAAATAGATTGACACTTAAAAATCTTGACAAGGAATATGGCTTACCACAATAATTTCAAAGAAAGTAAGGAATAGAAGATGTTACATAAATAACTAATCATTTAATTTAGTGATGTTGATTATTGGTGTTTTGTTTTATGAATTATGATTGTATTATTGTTACTTGTAACCATTCATAATTACTTTTTGTTAAAGGAAACTTATTTTAAATGGTGTATTTAAAATTTTGACGTAATAAGTTATTACGTCAAAATTTATAATAAATATGTTATTACTAATAACATTGCGCCATTTACCTAACAGCTGTATACTGTAATCATGCATCCAAGTGCCAAATTTTAATAATGGAAGTAGGATATGCAAGATAAATGATTTAAATGATAATGGAAAAAATACTTTTTTTAGCCAACATTACATATCGTCACCCTAGTTCACAACCGTACTAACTACACTGAGCAATTTTACAGGAGAGCAAATCTAATGTTTGCATACGGTGACTGAATATATATAGACACAGCTCTCAATACAAAAATGCCTTCCAAAATTGACCCCAGGCGCACTGACACTGACAGCAATCCCCTCTTCATAAATTGTCAGAGCAGCTTGGAGTTTATCCAATAGACAATTTCGCGCTATTTAAAAAAAGTTGTGATTGGTTAAAAAAAGTTTTAAGCGTCAAACCTCATGCGCGGCGTTGCAATATTATGGCGTTGTCAAACTTACAGGGGTGATACTAACCGAGATGGAACCAATTTATATAAGTTTTATTTTGACACGATTTTGCTATTAAGATTACGTTTGTCCATACTTTATAAGAAGGTATAGTAATGTCGTATTGGACAACACTCCCACGATTTTGCATTACGACATTGCCTCAGTTTTCCTCCAGTAGGTGCCACGGGATAATGTCACTCGGGAATATCGGAGGTGAATTTTCGTAAGTTTTTGCGCGACTAAGTCCCGTTTATCATTATACTCAAAAGTTGAAACATAATATTAATGTGTAGTACATATGTATTTTGGAATAATCGTAATAGTGTGAGTACAGTCAAGGAGTTTAATTTCCAACCCACTAAGGTTCAATATCGTATTATCGTATAGCAAACTGTCACCATAAGAGCAAGCTAGAATAAGACGTTACTTTCATATATCGCATGCATTTTTTTGTTTACTAGGCAACAGATAAATAAGATCGACGTGGAGTACTGAACTTTGGGATGTAAAGATATTTTGCCAACAATAGACGACTACCGAGTCTATATTCATCTTTTTCGTTCTTGCAATATTCAAATGATAGTAACGCATATAGCTGGAACCGCTTTCAGATTTAGAAAAGAAAATGATAACTTTTCATAAAGAGGTTATCTGTAATATGCAATGGCAGATAGTAAGTATTTCAATCCTATTACTGAAATACAATTTTCGACCTTAAGGCATCGCGAATCTCTAACGACAATTCAATTATTGCCCATTTGGGCAGAAATAGTAGTTTATGTATCTGTGCATAATGAAGGGCATTACAACAAGAGTGTGGGTTTATGAAACGAGCCGAAGGCGAGTTTCATAATAATATCACACGATTGTTGTAATGCCTAATTATGTATAGTTACATACACTACTTTATCTACACACATATCATTAAGTGTTTTAAGATGGGTTCAGAAACCGTAGGGAAATGACTTATTACTAGGGTTACTTGTAAACATTAAAACGTCAACGAACAAAACAAATGACAGCTTGGAACGGCGGCGTTGCGTATTTCGTATCTCAGTGAATTTTTTTTTAAACCATAGACAAGCGAATGAACTCTCTATTCTACTGTCACTCGAGTTCAAATGTCGTTCGATTTATATTAAAAAAGACATAACGAATTGGCGTTTCGTATCAATGGCTGTTTTAATATCTATAGATACTAGATTAGACACCCCACTTGAATTTGACAGCTGTTCCAAATTTAAATTCATAACCTACTGATTTCAGTAGGTAATGTTAACATTACCTACTGAAATCTTTCTGATGGTTGGTAATGCTGGTCATTGCCTACGCTTTCTGGACGCATTTTAGAGCACTTATGACATGTACGTAGATAAATGAAATTCCGTGAAAAATATAATTTATAATAAATAATAAATCCTTTCCGCGGCCTCCGGGAAACTAGAATGATTATGACGAAAATTTACCAGCAGCACATTTATAGCGTAGGTATTTGCGTTTTTAAATAAAAACATGTAATAGGAATTGCTCGTTACTTGAACATAAAATTAATAGTTTACTTACTAGTAGAAATGTTGCATAACATTATCACCATTTTGACACTCAGTATCATAAAGGCATAAGTCATTATAAAACTAGTATAGAGTTACGACATTTGGTTCAGCGTATTAGTCTATATATCAATATGTTACTTTAAATAATTGTTTATCTTCTTCAGGGTAAACTTACACATTCCAATGGATCCCATAGATTTTCTTGTATTTTTGTGGAGTTGTTCAGGTACCATTTTACCGCAGAAGAAAGCATTTTATATGGTTTTTTAATTTAACAATTTTATATTAGCTGACATCTTATGTCATAGAAAGCTTCTGTACTACTAAAGCTGTCAAACTCCGCCGTGGCTCAGTCAATCGTTCGTGGCACACTAGCCGTGGGGTCATTTTTGAGCTCGAGTCAGGTTTCTATAGTATTACTAGTTCGTTGTTTGCATATGAATATTATATCAATGGTATACAAAAAGTTATAAATTATGATTAGTGTTGTAAAATAGGTCTTCGAGATATTATATTTCAAATATAATATACCACTTAGAAAGATTTCATACTGAAAATTGAACTTTAGACAACTAAACCCCTCACTTAATACAAGTGTGCACGTGTTAAATACGTCATCGATGTAGTTAGGACATAAGGTACTGTAATTATTAAAATATTTAGCCAATGGAAATGAAAAGAAACGACTAGACATGTTATGAATTATTACTTTTTTATTATTAAAAAGACATTTTAATAAATCTGAACAAAAATCGAACTTTAAAACATAATTATACTGAGCATTGTGTGTTAAAATCGTACTATAAAAAAAACAATAATAAAACATAAATGCAAACTTTTGCGGTTCTATTTGACAATAATGTAATTAAATTATTTAAACATTGTCGCATCTTACTAACATAATAATGAAAAATCTTGAGATCCATTAATTTCTGTATCAGTTTTTTACTGTTAGTTATAATGGATTCTTTTAATTATCGCCGAAAATTATATGGCCGAATATCACTTCCCAACTCACGTTTCGCGTAATTTTATTTCGCCGAACGTTCATTTCCCAAATTATCAAAACAAACATGTTTCATTTGCCAACTTAACAGTTACCAACTCAACATTTGGTCTGTGTTTTATAATGTCATTTTTCAAAACGCCTATTTTAATATTATTAAACAGTATTTTAAATCAGTGCCTATTTTCATGTTGTAGAATGTTTTAGTTGGCATAATATAAATTTGGTTGTTTATTGTTTTTAACTTTACTAGTAGAGGCATTTTGTGGGTAATGTATAGTATTAAAAAAAGTCTGTTCTGACGCTTCGCCGGCCGCTGCCGCGGCACGCTCGCTTCGCTCGCTCGGCTCGCGCGCTGTTGGGTCGCAGTTCTACCTAACACTCCTCCTCGCTTCGCTCGTCGTCGTACCTAACTGGTCTCTGTAGATATGTGACGCCTGTTACTAAACTAATTGCTTATTTGTTTCAGGCAAGAGATGAAAAATGCCTAAACCTAACACTATCGCAATACATTATGAAAATAACTAAACAAAAAAATAACTAAAAAACTAAAGAACATGTTAGTGTGGGTATCTTTGTAACTTGTATAATGTATGAAAAGGGAACTGTTGCATTAACTATACGTTATTCGACCAAGAGTTCAATTAATTAAGTGTACTTGGTGTGACAAAATGCCAAACCAAACACGAATCAAATGTATCAACATCACTTCCATTATTATGTTCTAGAGTCTGGCTAATGAAAGTTGAGACTAGAAAGTAGCGGCAAATTTAAAAAATCGACGTGGTGCAACACCGTGTATAGTGCGAAAAAACGATAATGATACTTGACCAAAAAATATAATTTTCTTACCTACTAGTATAGCCACATATCTACATACAAATTTGTCGCTATAAGTTTCAAAAGTACCCAAATTGTTGGTAAGACAATATCCCAGTATAATGTATGACCTAAAAACTTAATGCCATACAAGTTGTGGCAACCATCTGACAGTAAAAAAAAACACCTTTAGACAGATAATAGATTAATTACATTCTCATCCGTAATTAATCTATAATGTGTCTAAGAAAAGGTTTTTTTTTCAGAAAGTGATGCTAACTTCATGGATCTTCTTTCTTGGATTTCGCTTTATGTAATACCATTTGCACATTATTGTGAGGTTAAAGCGGAAAAGGTACAGGTTATATGAAATAAAACTCTTTAATTTCGTTGAATTGTATCTTTAAGAAGAATAATTAAAATCACTCTCCAAAATCTCAACTTCCATCGAATCTTCCGAACTGGTCGAGCTGCTACTTCCCACACTAATAATAAATTTATCTATCATGTCTTCTTTGATGTTGTCCCTGTTTTTATATTGGTTTTCAACGTTAATGACGTGATTGATCATTTTTTTCCAATCATCTGCTGTTATGCTTGCAAAAGAATCATGGATCAGTTTTTCTGTGTCTTGTGCAGATAACCCTATGTTCTTCTTGGCAATTTTCCTCTTTGCTTGGCTCCATATTAACTCGATAGGATTCAAATCACAGTGGTATGGAGGCAGGCGTAACACTTCATGGCCATGTTGCTGAAGTATGTGATCGGCTTCATACACTGGCTCTGGCTTGTATTTATCAACAAGTACTAACAATTCATCTTTTTTGTGATATTCTTCATAGTGAATATTATTAGCTGTAAGCCACTCTTTGATTTCGGGTTTATTTGTTTGAGTTGTTGGGGCTTTATTCTTTACAACACTGTGGTAACTGGCGTTATCCATAACTACCACACTAGGTTTGTCTAAATTTGGTATGAGTTTTTCTTTTAACCATTTATTGAAGTTGCCGGCGTTCATATCATGGTGGTAATCAGCCAGTTTGGATTTCGTGCTGTAAACTAGAAGAGCATTTGGGACAAAACCATTTTCATGCCCAGCGTGCACAACAATGTGTCTTTTTCCAGACGAAATGCTTTCCACTGCACCACTTGTTCCCGGCCCTCGCCATGATTTTTTAGGTTTGTAATTTTTGTGCACATAAGTTTCATCTAAATACACAATTTGTTTTCCTGCTGCCCGTTTCTCAGCAATCTCCCTAAGAAATCTATGCCTCCATGCAGCAATGTCATAGCGTTCCATTAGAACATACCGTTCATTCTGGTTTTTTTGAAACTCATACCCATTTGCTATTAAAATCCGCCTTAGTGTTTCTTTGCAGCCAAGGAAATTTATGCTTGTCCGCAACTCTGCCAGGAGGCTCCGCAGTGTTGGTACTTCCTTTTTGACAGTATAAAATTCAGTAATCTTATTTTTAATAGCGTCTATGTCAAAGCTATCTAAATTTGACACTGTAGGCTTATGCGGCCGCTTTTTGCCTGGAGTATTCCACACATTATTGTTGATTCCACCTTCATATTTTATTCTCTTGAGGGTAGAGACACTAACTTCTGCAAAACAAAATAAAAGTATGTGATTACATTACATGGTCTCATTTGATAGATATTAGGTGACTTGTTTAGACTAGCAGGTGGTGCCCCTCGCTATAAAAGGCTGGAAGTCCTAGGTTTAAATCCCCATAAGGGCATTTATTTATGCGATGAGCACAAGCATTTGTTAGAAGAAGAAGAAGAAAGAAGAAGCATTTGTTAAATGTTTTCTATGTAATTAAATATGCACTAGTGTATAACTTTGTTTAATAGTCAGAGTAAATGCTTTGCTTAGATTGAGATTAAGTCGAATTGTCCGAGATTGTTCTAAAACATTTATTATTTAGGTATTCGTTCATGGAAATAATTACCGGTAAGAGACGACAATTCTTCAAGGTATTGATTTTGATTTCTTATACGCGACTCTTGCTCCAAGTCTTTCAAGCTTTGAACGGCATTTTGAATTTCCTCCACGCCTTCTACAAGCTCCATATTAGCCTCTGAAAGAAAAACAATCACAATCCAGAAGTATTTAGGAAACAGTTACTTTCTTAGATATGTTGCAAATAAAGTATCAAAAATTACCATGACATACTAACCTAAGAAATCCGATATTGTACGTAAGAACGCTGCTTTCGTATCCGAAATCTCTTCCCGCTCGTCTCGTTTTTCTTTGTATTTACCAATCATGGTAAAAAGTAACTGACGCGTATTACTTTTAATAGTTTTGGTCATAATTAACACCAAAAACGTTAAAGAAAACCGCAATATTTTTCCCAACTGATACGACAGTAAAGTGACGTTTGACGCAATTGACATTTAAACTGATGTTGCCATTTAAGAAGTTTTAAATAAATCTCAGTCTCAACTTTCATTAGCCAGACTCTACCACACTATGTGCTATTAATGTTAAACCATTCATTGAATACGACTAAAATGCTAGCGCACAAGTGTATTAAGTGCTGTTAGTGTCATCAAAATCTAACCTTTTCAGTTTAAAAAACTGCGCACAAGTTAAGTGCTGTTATAATATCTAGTAATTATTTATGTTTTGGTGATTTTGACATCATTCTGCTTTACCAAATTTACAAGTCTTCGACCTTTTTGCCGTGTCATGACAAAACACTGTAACTTTAAAATGACGATTTTCCACGAAACGCAAAAAACTTTTTTTTTGTTTTTCGACCATAAATCCGCGAATCTTTATCCAATTATGATGAAATTAGGACAAACCATTGATAATCTGGTACTTATTGAATACAAATGATAAAACACAGTTCAAAAGCTATTTTAACTGAATGAGATACCAAAACGTGTTTTGTCGTGATATCTTTTGGCGATGGTTATTATAAACTGTTACAACAAAACACTGTAACTCTTAATTTACAGTGTTTTGTCAGGACAAAGTACCGTTTTTACAGTTAATATTACGACAAAACACTGTAACTTGATAGTTCTCTCGTATTGTAGGGAGATTAGTTACGAATATTACTTAGCCTAGTAATAGGGCAATAAACATATAAAATTATCTTCTCTCATTAATTAGTGATCCTTTACTTACTATTAAGATTAACTCTCCCTTCGCCAGCCAGGAAGTAGGATTTCTCGCATGCATCCGCACATCTCGCAGGCAAAAAAATGCTTCCCATAGTACTAAGGTTTTCATATAACCCTATGTGTAACCCTAGGGTGTTTTACTTTTTTATAACTCCCGCTGCAAATGAGAGCAGCTATCCCTTAGTGAGCAAGTGTGATAAAATAGTAATTTATCTACATCCATATCATAATGTCCCTACAATACGATCAGAATTGATTAACAAATGGCTTACGTTAATATACGAGTATCTGTGGCTGCATTTTAATGTTTAAATTATAGAATCGATACTGTATTCTTAACATTAGTATCGGTTCTTTAATGTTGATATTAAGATACAGGCACAGATAATCGTATATTCTATTCTATTTTTATATCGTAGGCGTCCTTATGATATGAACGAAGATAAAATTATGTACGCGACTGTACATCATTAGACATTATAACACTCGTGTGATCCATTTATGAAACTCACTTCGTTCGTTTCATAAACCTTCTTGGTGCCCCTAATTATGCATCAGTCACATAAGTAACTAAATAGTTCATGTCGTAAGCGAAAAGATAATGATCGTTTAAATTTGGTCTATAGTTTGAGGTTCTACGCATTCATATTTGAATGAAAGCAAAGAGAATAAGTGAAAAAATAAAACTTTTATTATTATTTTTATAAAAAGTTAACAAAAGCACAGTGTATCTAATTAATAATCAATATCTTGTTCTGTCAAATCCACAACATCAGATACAACCAATTCTTCAAAAAATTGCTTTCTCGATTGTGGCATAAGCTGACATAAATTCAGAAGTTCTCTCTTCTTTTCTTCGCATATTCCTCTCGGTTTTTCTTGTTTTTTTATCTTATCTAACAGGCTCTTTTTATCATTAATTAATTTTTTCAATGCGACCTCCACAGTCTTTTTTAGGAAAACGATTTCTGTGTAACTCGTATCGTCATAATTCGTTTTTACAAATAAGGACAGCCAGCCTCTTCGAAGTTGAACGATTTTAAATCTTTGTATATTGAAACCATCAGGGTATTTCACTTTGCTATCATTCTGGAATAAATACACATCTTTATGTGTTAGAACTAGCGTCTCATTATTTTTCCGCGACTTTTTTATTTTGTCATCATAATCTTGAAAATCATATATTTCGAATTCTTTGTTTAAGGTATTGGTTATGCTAGCATGCACTTGGTCGGCAGCCATGTACGTATGACCAGGTTCGAGGTATTCAACGTTTATGTTTTCAATTGAATTTGATGGATCGTTGACTAATCTCACCTAAGACGAAAAAAGGATTTTATTTTTGTTTTGTGCGTTACAGTTATCCGTAAAAAAATAAATTTCTTTCAAGTCCCTGCAATACTCCAAAATAAAGTTGACATAAGCACTTGCAATGTTATGAGCTTTTCGTCCACTCTCACCTTCGTGCCATAAAACACATACAGAAGTTTTGTTTTTTCCAGGCTGAGCAAAAGTTTCATTGAACAGTACAAGTTTTCGTGAAAAAAAGTACGATTTAGCTACAAGCTGGGGCATACAGAGTACCTTTTGCATATCAGCTGTGAATATGGCTTTGTCAATAGCATTTTCACATAAAGTTTCAATTTCTTTCATATGCTCCCGCGACTTGTTCTTATTTTCTGTGTGTTGTGGAAAATTGGCACATTCCTTGCAGTTGCAACTATTACAGTCATGGGGGTTGGATTCATCTTCTGGATGTTTACATTTATGTTTTATACAAACGTCGCAACTATCTTGAGATGGTTCTGCTGTAGACAGGTTCATTTCTTTACAGACGCTATGAAAATATGGCCAGGAGCATTTTCGAACATTTTGGCTGTCGAAAAATTCTAAATAGTCTTGGTGCATCTTACTAAATGTGATAGTAGCAGGCAAGTAACGTCTATTTGGGGCATGTTCCACATTATAGTGTGACTTCATGGGCCTATATTGTTCGATAAATTTAATGACGTCATCTCTGTAACCGTCTGGAAAAGCATGTATTGGCTTATGTCGTCCTCTAGGGTCTGGTGCTGCTTTAACGAATGAAGCGAGGTTATCGTTCTGAACCCCTTTTAAAACTGATTGCACATATTAATCGTTAGAATAGCCCGTAGTCGTTAAAAAAAAAGTCTTGCACACAGTGATGTTATTTAATGTCCATACCAAAGTACTGTTTCTGCGAGATTCATTTGCAGTGCCTGTAATGCATTTGCGTTCTATTTTTGTTACGTGTCTTGCAATAAAATCTCTACGTCTTTGGCGGTCCATACTCCAAAATGCTGCCCAAATTTCTTTTCTATCTTCTTCAGAAAACTTCTCTGGGCATTTACGTACTTTACAGTTGCAGGTGGGCAATAATGGATGTTTTAACTTTTGATTTTCTAAAATAGTTGTGGGATCTCGTTCTCTCTTTCTTTTTCTTGATACTTCAGCCTGTGTCTCGGATGACAATGTGCCAGGCTGTGGGATTGAATTTTCCTGCATGTCGACTATTGTACTTGGCGTAGACTCTGTGAATGGGACTTCAGTTTGTGACAAAGATGTGATTAGCGTAGCCTCTGAGAATGGATCTTCAATTTGTGAAACGGATGTGCCAGGTGTAGGTTCAATCGGTGGCACGGTGGGTGTGCCGGGTGTAGGCTCTGGGATTGGGTCAGGAAAATGCTCATCATTCTGCACTGGTGTCAATTCCGTGTAACTATGGTTGTATGGCACTGTATGCGACCTGGTTGGCGTAGGCTCTGAGAATCGATCTTCAATTTGTGATATGGATGTGCCAGGTGTAAGTTCAATCGGTGGCACGGTGGATGTGCCGGGGTCAGGAAGATGCTCATCATTCTCCACTGGTGGTGTCAATTCCGTGTAACTATGGTCGTATGGCACTGTATGCAACCCTGTGTCAGCAGCAACAACCAACTTCATTGTGGTGCTACCGAAAGCTGGCGATAGTGACCCAGCAAAATCTGTTTCACGTTGCATGTATATACCTGTTGAGGAAAATCCGATACACCGCTTTTTAACGCACACAGATTTAATTCATTGTTTATTTTATAGAAATCCATGTTCGTACGACACTCTTTTTTCCGGCCGCTTTTTATAAGGTTTAAAATCACTTTATTACGTTGTTTACTCATTTTTTACAGTATAACACAACACAACAACACTAACAGTACAAGTTTCTGACAGATAAGTTGAAAACGCAGCTGTTTAGATGAGTTCCAGTGATAGACTAAGTAATGTTTACAAACAAAATCGACCTTGCAACCAAAACACTCACTTCAAAACGTATGGGATTGTCACGGCAAAACACTGTAACTCGGGACAGCGGTCGCCTAAAAACGCCCTGATTGTTTTGGCAAAACACTGTAACTAGCATACATTGTTTAGTCGAAACAAGACCCTCTGTTTGAAGAGTTACAGTGTAAAGTGCTTTGGGGTTTTTCGTTGATTTTGGTACAAATTAAGTAATGTTTGAGCATGCCTATATGGATATAGACCCGAAAACCTCAATTATTGATGTTAGCACAAAACACTGTAACTCGAGTTACAGTCTTTTGTCATGACACGTCAGTTTACTTAACATTATCACGAACGTAATATTTTCAATACTATTAAATTATGGAACGAAACACATTGCAGCGCCCACTCAACGACTGACTCCCTCCGAAAATATAGGTTTTTGTTTTAAAAAAAGAATGGCGCGCGCAGTTATCCTACCCCGGCGCCGGCGCACGGCGTGGTACAGTAGCGCTCACGCTTCCTATTAATGTAGGTGTATAATAAAAAATAATACGTATTTAAAATGGCTCAAGTAAATAACGAAGCATGTTAGTCACCGCTTAGAAAATATTATTCCTGCAATTGAATTATTTATACTTTTTTCAATTTTATCTTTAGAAAAGTTTACGCACATACCTACTGTATTAATGTAACTTAAGATGTTTGTCAAACAACCAGTTCAACAGACATTCAATTAACAGCTCTTGTGACAATCTTGTTACATGTTTTTTTGTAATGTTTTGTACTAAAGCGACTTAATACATTACTGCATACAAAATATAATAAGTTCCAATTGAACTAACTACACTTAGTACGAATGTGCATAATTTCAAATAGGAGTCAAATTACCTTAAGTCACTTAATGCTTTTGTACATGAAATTTTTAAAAATAATGAATTTTAGTACAAAAGCGCATGCTTTCTTCGTACTTAGTACCATTGTGTCACATTGTTTTTCATGGAAGGAGAAGGCTTTTAAGGTTTTTGTTAATGCCATACGATGCAGAATTCAATTTTATATAGGTAGCGATAAAAAAAATATTTTGAAAAAAATGTAATTAGTACGTTTGTGAACTAGGGTGACGATATTTTCTTTAATTTATGTATGTAGAAGCCTAAGTAATAATTAACACTTTTATGATAATGTTCCTTAATACTGAACGCAGACATGAGTGAGAGCGGGTGAATGGTAAATGTGTGAGAGGGAGAGAGAATATGGGAAGATGGCGAACGCTTGGTGTGTTTCAGAAAAGCTCTGTAATTTAAAGAAATAAAAGTGAAGTGATTTGTACTCGGTGGTTTAATTTTGGACTATTTCCTACAAACCTCGTCCGGGATTACTCGAATGAAGAAGAAGTAAGGTGAAAATAAGACGACGACGACGACTTACGACGACCTAACCTCAAAAGGCGGCGGCGCCGACAGCGAAGCCCATCCACTTCCAACGAAGAAGATTACGAGAAGAATTGGACGCAGTCTCGCGAAAACGTTCCGAAGTTTAGCGGCGAAGATTTGACCTACAGTTCCACAAAATGGGCACAAGACATCGACGATAATGCCGAGATATTTAACTGGACAGCGCAGCAGAAGTTAATTATTGCCAGAAAATCTCTGAAGGGTACGGCGGAACTGTGGTTGAAAACCGAAAAAGCCTTGCAAGTCCTACGACGATTTAAAAGCGGTGCTGGTATTAGAGTTTCCCGATAACATCAACTCAAAAGAGATGCATGAAACTATGAGTTCGCGTAAAAAGAAGTCCAGTGAAACCTGCTATCAATATATGCTAATCATGAAAGAACTTGGGGAAAAGGGCAAAGTTCCCCAATTATGTATCCATTCAGTATATTGATGGTATTCCGGATAGTCAAGTCAACAAGATGTGTTTATTCGGAGTGCCTACGTACACGGCATTAAAGGACAAGTTGACTATTTATGAAGCTATGAAACTAAGGATGAGACCGCGGCAAGAATCTCGGAAGTGAAGTTTCGCGCCCTGAAAATCATAAAGGTAGTACGCAGCGATGCTTTAAGTGCGGAGAGCCCGGTCATTTGGCCAATGGATGTTCGAGCGGCATTAAGTGTTTTCGGTGTAATTCCTATGGACACATTTGCATCGATTGCAAGGCCAGCGTCGGTGGAGGTAAGATGGCGGCAGCCTGACTACAACATCTATTCCGCGCAATATAGGCAATAACGGCGGAACCAATGCGCGCTCCCGGCGGTCGATGTTTGTTGAAACCGGACCCACAGAGGGCGCCTTACGTGAATGAGTGTCAAGTGGCTAAATCAACAACCATTCGGTAAACATGCTTCCTGTACGAGTATGTAACAAGGCAGTTATTTTATTTTTTCATCACTTAATTCCTTGACAAAACGCAAAAAACTGTAAACCGGAAATGTGACGTAGATAGTCCGTACATAGACAATCAACCAGAGACAATATTTAGTCTAATTTTTTTTTATTGTATCCGGTTGTCCCGTACTGTCAAAAATATTCAAATATCATTGTCAGTTCTCATTTTCCTGTATTAAGGGTTCCTCACAGTCTTCTTATTTCACGATTATTTTCCTGCTCAGCTTGATAAACTTGACGACTTGGCTTTTGCAACGGACTTTACTGCTTCTTTCTACGATAATATCGTATTAAATACGGACTTCGCTGCTTCAATTTACTAGTTTGTATTTGAACTCGTAAAGACTCATAAAAATGAAGACCTCAAATGGGTTTGCAGGCATGTAGCTCCAACTTGCCATGGGTTGATACTGCCATGATGTTAGGGTTCCCACAAACGAACGATAAATATAATTTGGCTGGGATACGAGGTGCAAAAGCCGCCTTGTCATCTCGAACTTCGCACGTATCAAGTGCAGTTGGATATGTAGAAGTCCGACGACAGGGCGACATGTTACGTGCAATGCCGCATCACTCCAGAACAACGAGTCAAAAACAAAATATATCGGGTTACAGCAGAAATTCAAGAAAAAGAGGATTCTGTTATAGATGTTTCTTGTCATGATTGTGCTGCATCAGAAGGTGGTTGCAAACATGCCTTATGTTTCCTGATGTGGCTTATGAAGCGGACTGAAGAACCTTCCTCGACTTCTACGACTTGCTACTGGAAAAGACCCAAGTTGAGTGAAGCGATAACTAAAGATAACTTTATAGCAATTTCAAATATTGGCAAAAAATGATCACATTCAAGCATCTCATCATGTGATGTTCCTACATTAGCAGATTTTTTAGAAGAAGCAAAGAAGCATTAAATTGGAGACAGTATGTTACTCGATTACCAGATAAAAAAACCGATTTTAAATGATTTTTGTACATTTGACATGATGCTCGACTTTGTATCAAACATGAATCATAATAACAGCCTGACATACGAAAATTTTATGACCTACGCCAACAACTTAATTACATCAAATGTAATTTCTAAAATGTAAGACAGTACTCTCAAGTTGATAGCAAACTTTGGCACTCCTTAAGGCAATTACGGATTACAGAATCGAAAATTTTTGAAGTATCTAGATGCACCACAAAGTCGGGGTCATTGGTATAAGGCATTTTAGGACAATACAAGGTACCTGAAACAAAAGCTATAAAAAGGGGGAAAAGACTGGAAGGCGAAGTAATCAAAAAACTAGAAACTGAATTAGAAATGCAAATTTATTCAGCGAGATTCAACTTAATAACGCCCATAATAGGAGCTTCACCAGGTGGTGTTACTTCAGACTTTGTGATAGAAGTAAAATGCCCAACCACAAAAAAAACCATGCTGAACTATGTCAAGAACAACACGGTTTGTAAGAAATTCCAAGCACAAGTACAATTGCAGATGTGTGCTACCAAAATGACTAGAGGCTTGTTCTGTGTGGCTGATCCGCAGTTCGAAACTAACCACAAAATATATAAATATTGGATAAAATATGATAAAGTTTACACCGATGACCTGCTGTCATTAGCAGATAAGTTTTTGAAAGATAACATTTTTGAAACCATTTTGTAAAGTGTAAAATAATTTCAGCCATGTAAACCCAATAAAACTCATTTAATTTTTATTGTAGTATTATTTTATTGTGATGTGGGTACTCAGCTAAAGATATATATTTATTTGTTTATTTCTTAGCTCTCTTAGCTAAATTAATTCTACGTAGTGTTTTGTTGTTCTTGCATATAGGTATTGGTATTATTTTATTTCACTGATGTAGACCCCTTCTGGGTAAAAGATTCCTCCAGCTTTTTCCATGAAGCTAAAGATATATATAGGTATAATATATTAATACTTAGACATATATGAAACACAGAAGACTCAGAAACAAATATCTGTGCTGATCAGGATCACACAAATAATTGGCCTTACTGGGATTTGAACCCAGGACAATCGGCTTCATAGGCAGGGTCACTTCCCACTAGGCCAAACCAGTCGTCAAATAGAATAGGTGATCATTTAAAGGGATGTTTACCAAAACAACAAATGACTACGCTGGTTGACACCTGGAACGATTAACAATGTTCCTTTTTAAGTATCAACCGCTCTAAGCAGTTATGTTATTTTAACATACATTAAAAAAGGAGGTTCTCAGTATGACATGTATGTTTGGCCGGGATTATCTCGCGTTTGGCTTAACCGACTTTGATGCGGTTGACAGAGAATATTTCTCACATTTAGGAGAAGGTTCTGGTATTTTACAAACTTCATAGAGGGAAGTTTGAAGGTGCTTTACTTTTTTTAAGAAATCATTATTGTAAACATCCCATCATTTGCTAGTATATTATTTGGTTGTACTTACGTCTAGATGTTCTTCACATATGAATAACTTTCGTTTGGGAACACGATCCAGCCCCGCCGCTCGACACATTTCTTCATTATGCCCAGCGGGCAAACAAAAAAACTTAGTTTATGGTGTCAATCTT
The DNA here is from genome assembly GCA_022674325.2 of Grapholita molesta. Lineage (NCBI taxonomy): Eukaryota > Metazoa > Arthropoda > Insecta > Lepidoptera > Tortricidae > Grapholita > Grapholita molesta. The sequence continues at coordinate 187,907 of CP053133.2, read as the reverse complement.
GTATTATTAAAACATGTTTTTATAAAACAGTGTTTAATCTCTTTTGATGCCATGTTTTGGATTTTATGGAAGTTTTATGTAAAATTATCGAAATATGTTTTGATTATTTGACCACTATTTGACAGTGACGTACCTAAGCGTCATGTCAATCAATTGTCGCCAATCCATTTTTTTAAAGCACGAGGAAAAGGAATAACGCACCTACTCGTGACGTCATACTGTCGTTTACGACCTTTTAACATTTTACAATTTTTATACTTGATATTTTTAAATGAAAATTAGTTTTTTAGACAAAATAAAAAAACACGTATCTTAGAATTTGGTCTACTTTCAGCACATATCATGAAATAGCCCACTTGAAAAAATGAAATGTTGTCAATTGGCAGTTTTATGGAGTACAGGCCATTCTTGTTTTTCTCACCTGTTGACACTTCTACATTGTTTTTAGAAATCATTACTTTCTTTTAAGTTAACAACACTTATCCATCGTTTTCAGTGATTTCATTCAAAGTGATCAAGTTTCCTGGTAGTTCAGGAACATATTTCTGTCAGATTAACATTCTTTGATTCAATAATACCTTTTCCAGTGGATATTATCTTCTCGTTTTCTTTAGCAATTCGGATGCTGGTTTCTTCTTTTTTAATCTCCGATATTATATTTTTATTTTTGGTCATGTGTAAAGTACAGCCTGAAATCAGTGTCAAGGCCTGTTGTTCTTTTAATGGTTGTTAAAAATGCTACCTTTCTTTGATCTTACTTTTTTTAATGAAATAGTCTTTTTCTTCATGATTTGCTTTTCACAGATGTTACATTTCTTTTTGTAAAAACAGTCTTTTTCTAGATGATTTGTTTTTTACAGATCTTACACATGTTATTTTTGTTTTTAAATGCTTTGCATCATGCTAATAAACTTTGTGATTATTTTTTAAAATTCCAGTGATATAAAAAATACAACAATTTATTACACAGAAGTTTTTATTAAAAAGAACATACTTATTTGTAATTACATAACAAAATGATCTAAATAACGGCCTTGGGTCTGTATATCCATGCTAGCGCACCACATGACCGGGTCATAGTATCCGTAAAAGAGGAACATTACATTATAAGTTAAACGAAAAATAATCTTTTAACGCATATCCACTTCAAAGTGATATTGGTATTCTTTATACATTTCTGAAGCATGTCTTGGCTAAAATTTCCACTCAAATTGTAGTAATCTCCTAGTTCTCCTAAGCTGAGTCTCCTTTTTAGCTATATTATTATAAGTCGGCATTAGTATCTACTTATTCCTACTATCATAAAATGTTTATGATATTGATAGTGCATAATGTAAAATTTTTGGGTAGATTGTGTTTTTCCAAAATTGTTGTGCTTTTTCCAATAAATTATTAGCATAAACCGCATCCAATTGTACCCAAATAAGCTTCATTTTTTTGTTTCTTTCAAACTGTGGATCCGCTATGCAAAATGCACATTTTTTATGTCCAGATACTAACTATTGTAGCTGACATTGAGCCAAATATTTATCGTTTATTTTATCATTATTGAAGTAGTTTTTTGTTGAATTTGCAGTACTGGGACATTTAGCTTCTACAATAAGATCTTTCGCTACACCATCAGGTGAAGCTCCACAGAATAAGTTAATCAACTTAAATCCACATTCTTCAATTTGGACCCCAAGTTTGCTTTCAATTTCCCTAATCACTGATTTTTTAAGTATCTTACTCCTTTTCATAGCTTTTGTATCATATATCTTGTATCCTCCAAGAATTTGCTCAACTAGTGAGCCCTTGAGAGTGCCACAGTGACAAGCTTCATATACTTTGGAAGCTGTTATTCTGCCCTATCTTATGCTATGCCATAGCTATGATTCTGCTTGCAGTTTTGTGTTTTTTTTTTGTTTCATTTAGTACACTCTGAGTCAGATATGAAGACATACCGGTTTTAAAGTTATAGTAGCTGTGGTTGTCATCATAGGCGGCTCGTGACGAATTTGTATGGGTGTTCACTTCAAATAAAACAATGTAAATACATAGCGTTAGAAGTAAATGTTAATAAAAAAAATTACTTATACAGGAAATGCATACGTCGGTCTTTTTGATGTGCAAAAATATCTGTAACTTTTTGGTGAAAATTAGATATTTGATTAATCAGCCGTTTTTCTATTGATATCATGCACAACGCATTTAAACGTTCTTGTGTCATGCTATTGCGCGTAAAAGTTTTCACTTTATTTAAGGTGGAAAAGCAGCGCTCACTTTCGACCGAGGTCATCGGTATCGTACAAATTAATTTTAATAATTTTTCACTTCTCATACTCTAAAAGTGTGTCATATTATGCTTGCCAAGGCGGACTAAAGTAATACATTTAGCCTCTTGGGAAAATATGTATACATATTTATGATATACAAACGTTTTAAATTGACCAACCAGAACACTTCATCTTATTAACCCTTAAATGCATAATGTATATATGCATCGTATATTTGATGGTCCGTGGCTCAATATGCAGTTATCCAAAATCACATTTATTACTTTTATTTAATAAATGTGACGTTTACGTGTTAGATTCCGAACGCACCCATAAACTTTTGATAGTTTTTTTCTGTAGTGTCATATTTTCAATCTTTGCTTGGCGCGTAAGATGCTACACTAGTTGCCATGCAAATTTACAAGTTCAAAATTTATTGATAAATATTAATAAGAACTGCAAGTAAAATTATTTCTGAAAGGATGCAAAAGGTAGAAGTGTAATGTATATTATTAACAGGTTTGATAATAATAGTATAGTTTTTCCGAAAATTTGTGTTTTATATGCTTGATGCGTAAATACATCACCATGCAAAAATCAGTTGTATTAGAATTTACTTTATTGTTTCGTTTGCTGTATAGTCATTGAAAGAAAGTTTTAGAATAATTTTCTTATAAGTGGCATCCGTATTGGCCTTAAAAGTAAAGTCCCTTTAAAATACATATAGATAATGTAAATTTTACACTAAAAGTTTCATAGTGGAATTACAATTGGGGTACCTACTTGGGAAGATAGGGTTATTCAACGTCGCACTTTGGTGATGCTCCAATATGCCTACACAACAACACAAATAAAACAACTATTTGCTATATGATTTACGACTTTACTTATGGAAATTAAACAGAGGCCTAGCACATCTTACGCCATAAAAACATATCGGGCAGAAATCTTTCCGTGTCATAGTAATGTGCGTTATCATTAATTGAACCCACATTCACATACCGTCTCCTTTTTAAAGTTCAAGTTTTTCTTTTTCGAGATCTATTACCCAAATTGGTAACAACATCCCCGTAGAACAATTGGCACAACATGTAAATCAGGAATGTAGCAATTTTAAATACGGATTGTTGACACTGACCACCTGTAATAAATTAAAGTAATATGTAGTAATTAGTAAACAAAAACATAACTATGTGATGTTGATAATAAAATAATAAAAATAGTAAATAATTTGGAAAAATACCTTTTCTAGAAGTGGTTTTTCGTTGTTATTATGCATGAAGTAATCCACATATTTGATATAATTATCGCAATTTTCCAATAACAAAGATTAAATAGTGTTGTTTCGTCAGATTTCATCATGTTCAGGTAAAATAAGTTTCCTACTAATAATTTCTGCTGGTAGCTAATAGTGCAAAACAGTTTTAGTTTTACTAAGTTTTTACTTTACGCTTCATTTTTTTTTTAAACTGGAAGTGTTTTTTTTACCCAAACGCCACCGTAAAGTATTTGGAGCCAACTAAAAAAGTAACCTAGGTATCTAAGTCATTACAAGGATTCCACTAATTAAACTTTTAGCGTGTTCTAAATAACATTGTGACTATGTATTTGGTACAAAAAAAATAAAAAATAAATAAAAATTTAGTCAGATTGATCAAAGATTATTTTTGAGTCTCCACTTCCGTTTTTTTGTACAATTTTTTTTTTTTTCATTTGAAAAAAATAATGTCTATTAAAAGAGCAACAAAACACCGATACAAAACAGCAAGTTTAATAGTTTTTTTTTTTTGTTGAATAGCTAAATCTGAAACATCAGAATTTCGACTATTATTATGTTTAAAGGACCAATAATTTTAAAAAATAAATATCGTAGATTCATGCACGAATACCCTATATTATATTATTTACAGTACTTCTTTAGTTTTGCAAAATATATTTATTGTCATGTTTTTTTTTTTTTTAAGGGATGGCGAAACGTTTACTAGATAGGGATATCGAAGGGTTTATTGGCCGCGTTAGAAGATGGTACTGTATCTGAAGATGGGTTGGATGACGAGAATTGATGATAATGACTTATTTTACCAGCGATGCTAAAGAAATTTTGAGAGATTTACTGGAAGAGGACGATAGTGATGACGGTCGTGATTACGCACGATGAATATACTGATGATACTGAACAGGGATGATTAGGCGATCCGCCACTCATTGGGAGATGAGACGCTGATGATGTTCCACATTTTCGACAAACGAAAGCTAATTTGGATAGATGAGCAAATATTTCATACGACGAAACTTCAATAACACCTCATCCCAACACCACCGAATCCACCGATGAGGAAATACTAGATCTTGATACGCCATATCAATGTTTTAATTATTTCTTTACTCCGGATTTTCTTAAAAATTTCTGATGAAACAAATCTATATTCGTGTCCAACGGGCCCAGCTCGTCCACCAGAATATAACATGCAGAGACATACAACAATTTATAGGCATTATTTTATTTATGTCTGTATCCCAACGATTTCCGAGTGTGCGGGCGTATTGGCACGAAAAATATGGGTTACGAGCCTGTAAAAAGCGTTATGCCGGTAAATAAGAGTTTGAGCTTATAAGTTTGCTGCATTTCAATGATAACACCAAACATTTTGCCAAGAGCACCCAGATCACGACCGATTACATAAAATTAAATGCCAGTAATAGAGCATTTAAATGAAGGTTTTCATCAATACCAGTGGACGACGCCTCTCTATAGAGCGAGCAAATGTGCTCTACCAAAATCGCACTTGCTTACTCAAACAATATCTACCTAATAAACCTCACAAATGGGGATATAAGCTCTTCGTTTTGTGTAGTCTTATGGGTTATGCATACCCGCTTTGAAATTTATTCTGGGCAAGAAAATAAAGATAGACCAACAGGTGAGCCCGGACCTGGGAGGTAACAAACAATGTGGTCTTACGTTTAGCGAGGTGATTCCGAGGATGAGAAATCACATCGTATTCTTCACGATAACTTCTACACTTCCTTACCTCCTGATTTATCATCACTGGCAAAACAAAGGAATACGCTGCGTTGGTACCGTGCAGCAAAATAGACTTCAAACTGTCGTTTACCGGATTAAAAAAGAGATGAAAGCTTAGCAGTTCCAAGGGAGACACATGAAGAAAAAGGATTACGCACTTTGACGGGGTTGACTTTTCGGTAACAGCATGGAAAGATAACAAAGATAGTTTGCTTTTATCAGCTACATTTGGTTTCCCAGCCGATGGGAAAAACTGCACGTTATGATAAAAACAAAAACTACAGAGTGGAAATACCTTGTCAAAAATTGTGCAAAGAATATAACATGCATATGGGTGGTGTGGGACCCTAATGGATGGCCTATTTGAGGCCACTTTATAGCGTCAAGGGTCAAGAGCCGTAAATGGTACACTTACGATTATTTTATCACGTTTTGGACTTGGCCGTAATAAATTCCTGGGTCTTAATGAAGAAGAATTGCACATTGCAAAGGGTGTTCCTCAGAAACAACTACCGAATCTTCCAGTCCAATTTCGCAGTAGATTAGCTGATGTCCCTTTGCAATATTGGATTAACTTACGGCATCAAAAGAGGACGTCCAAGTAATGCTTCCATCGAAGAGAACAGTACAAGCCAAGAAACGAAAAGGTACTAGTCATCCTCTTCCAAACGTAGATGTAAGAAAAGATGGCGTTGATCACTGGCCTATTTCACGATTGCTACTCGTCTTAGGGTGCAAAATACCTAGTTGCAACGGGACAACATCTTGAGTCTTGCTCAAAATGTGATAATGCCTCTTTGTTTGAATCAGGAAATAACTGTGGCTACATATTTCCATCAATAATATTATGCTAGAAAACTCCAGTGTGAGTCTCAAACATATTTCATTATTATTATTAAACGGGTCACTTTGCCAAAAGTAGCTCAACCTGTTTAGGGTTTATTTCGAAAAACTTAGTCGCATGAGCATTCGGCCAGTTCAGATTCCGCGAAAGCTACATTGTTCCGTGAACCCAGAGAAGACATAGAGTATATAATTATTAAATTTTCTGTTTGCCCAAAGGTTGACTGGTGGAGAATGCCTATTTGGGGTGTGAAGTCTATCCTGTTGTACGTTAAGTTATTTGTTTTGTGCTATAAAGATACGAAAACAAATGTAATAATAAATTACAGATTATAATTTTACTGTTAAATATATACAATCTTTAGCGTTTAGACGTTAATGGCATAGTGATGTATATGCATCCATCTAGATCTTGTCGGAAAAAAAATATATGTTTTTAAATACTATGATTTTTTCTTTATTTTTTTTCCTCCAATCTATACAACGCGGCACATCTATTTCCAATTTAACTTAAAAGTTATACAAAAATCTTGTGCATTTAAGGGTTAAATCCACCAATCACGACACATATCGAAGTTAATGGCAACTCTAGATTCTTTTTTGGTGCGAATACTGTTTAAAAATGTGAAATCATTAAAAAAAACTTTGTATAAAGTATCAACCAATCAGACAATACCACAATATTAATATCGACCAATGAGGAAACGCAATCAAATTGCTCAAGCATTAGGTGCTTTTAGTTCCTACTTCCACAAGCATTAAAAAAGTTTAAATCGTTGGAAGAAACTCTTTGAAAGCCCCAATTATACGTTGTCTATGGCATTTATTCATGGCGTAGATATATCCCTATCTATGTATCAAAGCAGTAAAAAAATAAAGACTACTTAAATTAAACATTTTGACTCAGAATTCATTGCAATTGAATAGAATTGTATTTGTTAATCCTTAGAAATGTTATTTTATCTTATTTTCTCGCAATCCAAGTGAAAACTAGTATGCATAACTCAGGGTCTAAACGCCATATTACCCCTCGAACAATTTTTCCCCTCACTTCGTTCAGAGGAAAATAACCATCTCGTGGTACTACTGGCTACTTTACCTTGCTGTCAAACAATCTACTATTATACTTTCAGCAAAAACTGACTCTAGGTTGAACTCTATAAAGTGTTGCAATAAAGCTATCGCACCATCCGCGTTATGAAAATCTTCTCTGCTGTAAATAACCACTAGCTCGTTTTTAAGTTTTGAGTTTTCTAAAAAATCATATGTATTAACCACTTCTTTGAATTCTTCTTTCGGAAAGTTTTGGTTGTAGTTCTCAAAATTATCAGTAAAAAAAAGTTTTGTTATACACAAATCTGTCCTTTATTTGCATTCTTACTACATCACATATTTCTTTACGCATTGCCGAATGACTGACATTATTCGGCCGGCGTTTTTTCGCGGGCGAAGGCGGCGGCCCTGCGTTACGTAATTCGCTTACTATTTTTTCAAATTTGCCGACTTCGTTAGTAATTTTTATCGCGTCAATAGATCGGGTCTGTAAAAATTTAAACAGCATTTCACAATGAGGCATCAGTGTTGCGAAGAAATCAAGCCAATACAGGAAGTCGTCATTATTTAAGTACGATAGGAGCGATTGAGCTTGGTTGAATGTGTTCGAATCACTGTTTGGCGAATCCATGATCGCTTGCATGCACTCTTTCAGGGGCTCTAAGTTATCGTTTATAACTATCACTGTCCGTGTATTATAATTCCATCTAGTCTGTGGAGCCGCTGGTATCTCTGTCACTCAAGAACATCAATTTTAATATTTTAAGCAAATTTGGATAGAACTAGTTGAAATAAAAAACTTAATTTCTCATTTTTTTTATTTGTTTCTTTTTTTATTTCCACTAAGAAAAATCAAAGAAAAGGGGGCGTTGCTCGTAGGCAGCATTGAGTAACAAGCATATCAAAAATACTCAACATACTGTCACTTTCATCTTTTACTAAACTAGTGCCTATCACAGATGATAGTTTCCAAAACAATCCTTATTTTTTGTGTAGCATGAAGCTACGCCATACACTTCTCACATACAGTGTGAGTGAATCCGACTCTGAAGACGAAACTGTAGGCAGCGGATTTTGCCTTGTCGAAAGACCATTGCGGCCCAGTGCCCAATCTGATCCTATCAGTCAGACTGCCTGTGGGGTGCATTGCTGAGGCAGGTCCTTACGTTTTTAATACGATTTCAGTTTCTATAGATCGTCGGTAGGCATAGACTAGCGGCGACATCGAATTTAATCTGCCGAACCGCTTTGATGGATTTCTTGGGAATCATGTTGTGTTTTGCATACTCTTTTGTACAGCAGCCATGCATTTGCCATTGATGAAATCCAAGTGGTGGTAAATAAACGCATAGGGCCAGCGTTTGCTCCGCACAGTTGTATATTTGTAATATACCCATTATACTGTCGATGAAGGTCGGCCATTTGCCGTATGTGACGATTATGTTCGGCTACCACAAAAGGCCTTTTGATATGAATGTGCACAGTTGCTTTTGTCGTATCTGCTGACATCAGAAATGGGGTTTTTGGCCAGCAAACGTAGATGCCAGGTGACAACTTTATTGTCTTTCCATACAACTGTTGACACGTCCACGTCATTGACATTAGCGACGTATTCTTCAGAATATCCTCGTTCTTTCTTCTTGATCACTTTCTCAGATGAGAAGTTTACAGTCAGGGATCGATTTCTTCCGTATAGTTCCAAAGGATAAAATACCTTCTTTGACTAAATATTCCAGGAGAGGCAAAGAGGTAAAGTAGTTATCAAGCCACAGCCTGAAATTTTCATGTCTCAGTATTATGCGCGACCCAATCTCATTACAACATTCGGCAAAGTCCCCAAATCCAGCTCCCCTTGGATTTAACTACATTTTCTGTGCCAGTTTCTATCTCAGTTTATAAGCGAAACCGGAAACACACTCAACTTTTGTAGAATTTTGTAACCCCATTTATATGGGGTTTGTTGAAATTGTATCGTTTCAGCATGGCTCAGGGCTCTAGTGGAGCACATTTGCCCCATCTACACAAAGCTGCTTCTCCAAGGTGATTTGTTTGTATGAAGTATTCAAAATTGTCAACAACTGGACGAAATTTAAAAGATTCTATCGTGATTCGGATCGCTTCTGGGAACTACTTTATATTGTCATTGGAAATGCAGCAACTTGTGTATCTTATTTTTCGAACTTGTTCAAATGGCCACTGTACGTTGAATTAGTTCTGTATTGCCGAGGAATATAGGTGCCCAGTGACTGGTAACCCCTGGGTAGTTTAATTAGGGACATCAGGAATACTATACTTGATGAACTGTCGTATATCTAGGTCCAGTTACACGAGAATTGACTTGCGATCCTTCTGTACAACATAGAAGTTGGTCTATTCAACAATCGTTTTGAATTCTAACTCTGGTGGGAAGAAGTTCCAGAAAAGTACACAGGGTGTATCGAGTTCTAAAGTATCAGGACTAAGGTGTCTCATTACCTTTGAAAGCTAGCTGAAAGTGCGTTTTAACTCAGAGTTCTTCTTTTTTCCATCGTAAGTTCAGCTTTTTCGGCTTCTTTCCTTGGGAACTTATGAAACTGGTGAGATTACAATCAGCTTGAAGTCGATTGTATTAGTTTCTACCTAAGTCAAATTAGGTGGTAATTTCGTTATTTTGTAAGGTTCACAGTCAGTGTGTCCACATTATTATCAAACTCCCCGTCAGAAGAAGCATCGCCATAAAACTCATCAATCAACTCCTCAACCATCTCTTCCAGTCAACCCCTGCATCTCAGGATCAAAATCAGTTGGTCAGCAATACTCAATCATCAGAATTCAGAACCCATCTTCACTCAACGTCATCATCAAAGAGTGCCTTGCAACAGCAATCTCGGTATCTTGCAAACGACGTTTTGAGACATCCTAGGACAAGATATTATTTACGTTAAAAACATAAAACTACCGTACTGAACTTTGACATGCCCGATTAATGTAAGCTTTATGGGCTACAAACACTAAGTACCTACTAATTTCACTTAAAAACAAAGGAATTACTTAGAAGATAACAATATATGACGCGTTTATACACTTACCTCAACTTTTTTCACGATAACAGGGCACAAAAATCACTAACTACTATTTTTTTAAAAGATTTATACAAATTCACAAACACGTATTCAAATTTCTCCGAAACACTAAAACATTGTGCTGTTTGACCGAGTAACGCCATCTAGTTGAAAATTGAGGAAGCGTCTAGTTCATGCATCGGTGTGTAGACTACACGGTACAGTGCATAAACTAGCGTTTAAAAATTTCCTTTAAAATTGAGAAAGGTGTCAAGAGTATGTTGCCCGTAGGCAACAGTATGATACAGAGGGTTCTATTTCTTTTAAGAATTCCGATCGTTTTGGCGAACGCGTAAAAAACGACGGAAACGCGTGCAGGTTGCAAAAAAAATCTCTTACGGTATTATTAATCGATGCCCCTCTTTCTAATATCAGATTAAGTTGGTGTGCATAACAGTGCACATAATATGCATATGGGTCCATATCTCTTACAATTTTCTGCACTCCATTTGAATTTCCACTCATAACTGAAGCTCCGTCGTAACATTGTCCAATTAATTTATTTTTGTCGATATTTAACGAATCCAGCTCATTCAGTATCTCTGCCGCTAATATATCTGCCGTGTGCCCTTTAGGTTGCAAATATTTTATAAATCTCTCATATAGTTTACCATCATGTACATACCTCACAATGAACACTAACTGTTGAATTGTAGAACAATCGGTAGTCTCATCGGCCTGAATAGCAACAAAGTTCGATTCTTTAATTTGATGTTTTATTTCACATATGCAAACCTCGTAAATAGCATCTAAAATGTCGTTTTGAATTGATTTTGACGTACCTTTAAAAACGGAGCTACTGGTTAAATGCTGCTTCATGGCCATATCAATTTCGGGTACAAAATCAACCAAACCTCTATAGATTCCGGGATTCAGAGATTCCGAAGATTCATCATGCCCCCTTAAAGCAATTTGAAATGCACCACAAAATACTACACAATCTATTAACCTTCGTAAAATATGCCTGTTTTCATCAACACGGTCATTGAACTCGCGAATAGACTTTCGGTACGCAGAATCTAGTGCCTTGCGAATATCTTGTCGCCCGATAGACGCTAACTGCAGTTCATTCAACAAATGGTACTGAGATTGTGAATGTTTTTTAATTTTGATTGATAGATGAGCTAGGTCGTCAACGCCCGTTTGAGTCCAAGCAGTCTCACCTCCGCCGGCCGCGCCCGCTTCAAATAAAATACACGGAAAACAAAAAAGTTTGTTACTTTCATCACAACCACATAACCACGGTGTTTTTAGATATTGTTCTGATTTAAATACACGCGTGTATGTTTTAGTCTTCGCCGTACATTTTTGCGTAAGTTTAAGTTCAGGCCGTGGCGGTGCCTTTGCTTTCAATTCGAGCCGATTTTGTAAAGTTTTTTCACATTTTTTTATGAACGCCACATTGTAATTGTCCATTTTGAAACTCACAAGTAATTATTTATAAATATAGGCTATTTTAACACGTAACACTTGTAACAACTATTTTTTACCGTTCTACTCCGCCGCCGGTATGTCCAAGCCGCAGCTTATAAGTTGTCTTTCGTTTGCAGGGCCTACTTTACAACCTTATTAACCAGCCTGCTTATGGATTCGGATTTGCTGTTGTCTGGCACCTTACGGTCGGTGCATCGTCTGCAGGTGGTAGCCGTCAGCGGTTCTGAGGACAGGCCTTCCCCAGAAGTGGCTGAGCCGGTCCCCTTCGGCCCCAGGTCACCGGAGTGAGGTCAGACGTATTGTACCTATCTTATTTGTCTGAGATGGCGCCCTTTCGGTAAATTTTGTTATTAACGTGGCAGTGGTGACAAGCACTAGGAGTCAAGTTAGTTAGCCCACCGAGTCTCTCCCTTATGGCTTCATTAGAGCCCTTAATTTATATTAATTTAAGCTCTCGAGCTAGTCGGCACTATTTGTTTATTTTTCTAAATAAACCTTAGAAATATATTTATTGTTTTTTTACCTACATATATTTACCCTCTAGGGCCCTCATCCCCCTAAGAGCAAACATATATGTAACACACTTATTAAATTATTGTTAAATAGAAAATTCCCGAATTTGCATTCGCGCGCATTCATTGACTAGTAGTGTTTGTTTATATAGGAGTGGCAACGTCGCGCGCAATCGCTGTGTCGCGGGCGGGATGACCCGGCAACGTCGCGTGGAGCGGCGCTCCAGATTTGGTTACTTTTTCATAGAAAATCTTCTGTTTCACGCGCTGGACTCTGGCTAAATTTCTCTTTCACTCTTATTGGATTTCGTATTAGGAAATGTACTGAATTTTGTTCCATTGGAGCGCAATCGTGAGCGCACCGCTTCGCGCGATACCTATGAAATTGAATATAGGTATACGAGATGATGGGTAACTATGATCTTGTAATGTAATGTGTAAGGTAATTATTTTATTGGTATTGCTACAGTTGTTTTTTACGGTTTCAATAGTAATGTTAATAATAAGTGTACCTAATTTTATTATAATTATTTATGGGAGTTCACTGCACCAGCGCTCCTTAGGACGAGCCGCCTCTGGTTGTCATTACTTGTTACAAACAGTAGGACTATATCAAAAATGCAATATGCTTCCTAAGCCACTGTCATAAAGTGGTAATAACGTTAAAATTAGAGAATCCTCTATTGTTCTCTTTTTACATTCTTCAAAAAGTGCATTCAGTTTTTCAGGATCTTTGGGTCCCATTTGGGGTTAGTATCGTTTCGTCTAAAAAGCAGCTGGTCTATGTAGCATCTGGTCTAAAAAGCAGCTCGTCTATATTGCATCTGGTCTAAAAAGCAGGTGGTCTAAAAATCAAATCGTCTAAATAACAGCTCGTCTATGTAGCATCTGGTCTAAAAAGCAGCTCGTCTACGTAGCATGTTGTCTAAAAAACAGCTCGTCTATGTAGCATCTGGTCTAAAAAGCAGCTCGTCTATGTAGCAACTGGTCTAAATAGCCACTGGTCTAAAAGTACCTCCTCCTGCTCAGCCTATATACCTACGTCCCACTGCTGGGCAAGTGGGCACAGGCCTCCTCTCATGCATGAGAGGGTTTGGGCAATAGTCCCCACGCTTGCCCAGAGCGGATTGGGGACTTCACATACACCTTTGAATTTCTTCGCAGAAGTATGCAGGTTTCCTCACGATGTTTTCCTTCACCGAAAAGCAACTGGTAAGTATCAATGATATTTCGTACATAAGCTCCGAAAAGTTAGAAACTAGGTTTGAACCCGAGGCCTCCGGATTGAAAGTCTAGCGTACTACTGCCACGCCACTAGTGCTCGACAAAAAGTACATTTTATAATTACTAAGTGTTTTAAAACGCTGATGATGTAATTAGCAAACAGTCTTAAAGTAACCAAGTCCACTCTGTATCCAATAAATCAATCTGTTTGCAATTCATATTGAAACTCCTTTACATCGGAAACATACTGGCCACTTTAGACTACATACTGATTCCGTATTTGATTAGATTAATGACAACTACATTCTATTATGTGCTGTTTTCCTGCGATAATGCAATATTATTTTATGGTTATGTGAAATAGTTAACATAAATTATGAATCCCGGACCGAGTAGTGGAGAGCATACACAGCAGGAACTGGTATTTATAGAGAGCCAGAGAGGAGGTAAATCGCTATTACATGACGGCTATAGATACAATTTGAATAAAACTAATAAAGACAGCACTACACTATGGCGTTGCGTAAACCGTGCCGACTGTAGTGCATCTATAAAATTAGGCCCGCAGCGAAACAATGTGAGGACACCCCCAACTCCACATTCCTGCCGAAGAAACAAATTTAGAAATGAAGTAGATTTGATAATTGATTCCTGTAAAAAGAAGTATGTAAGAATTATGCCCCGTTAAACAGATTTTGAAGAACAAATAACTAAATTGAATTTACATGAAAAGTCAAAAGAAAAATAATAGAAATGGATATGTATGTGTCGAAAAAGATACACTAAATAGAAAACGAAGAAAATTTCTAAATTTACAAAAAACCAACCCCCTAAATTTAAATGACGTCGAAGTACCTGAAATTTTGGCCACAGACTTTTTGGTATGGTGTGAGGGATACAATAAGGACAAAATATTAGTGTTTTGTACCAAAAAGTCAAAATACAATAAAAACATTAAGGGCAAACAGTTTTTCGGAGACTCCACCTTCAAAAGAGTTCCCAAACCCTTCAAACAACTTTTCACGTTACAATTGGATATTGGAAGTAACGAAAACCATACGAATATTGTTCCAGTTGTCTATGCCCTCCTCCCTGACAAAACAAAAAGAACATATATCAGATTGTTTGAGGCACTTAAAAGAGAATTATCGCTTGACATAGACTATTTCAAATGTGACTACGAAGTAGGCCAATACAAAGCGTTCAGAATGGTATTCCCTCAAGCTAAGTTGACTGGATGCTACTTCCATTTTAACAAAAATGTATGGGATAAGGGTGAAGAAATGAATCTCACATCAACAAAGGAAGGACAAAAAATACGCGAAGAATCCAAAATCCAAGACATTAAACTGTGTAAAAACATTTTCAACGTCAACAACAGAAAAAAGGTTGATATAAAATTCGACACTGAATATACTAAGCTGTTGACTGCGTTGGAGGAGGGTTTGATTACGCCATTTGACTTTCTGGAGAAGGTTACAGAAGTGAAAAAGTATTTAAAAATATACAAACGATAGGAACGGGATAGGTGATGCAAGAATATGAGAAATGCCACATTAGGAGCAAGAAAGTTTTTAGTTTAATAAGAAGCATTCTTTAGTTTAAAAAACGCATTTTCTCTTTGATAACAAGCATTTTAGTCCAATAGTTTAATTAAGAATAAAATGTTATTTTCACCTACAGCCTGGCGTATTATTCTTATTTACCTTACTACAGTCGCCATCAGTCGCAAATACTTCTGAGCAGCGTTAAGGTGCGACCATACCGCCGCGTCAAAAACGGTGACGCTACGGAATCGCGGTCACGTGACTCATGGATGACGTTTCTAACTCATAACTCTGTCGCTCTCTATCATCGCGATTTCGTACCGTCACCGTTTTTGACGCGGCGGTGTGGTCGCACCCTTAACCCATTCATTGCCGACGCTTCATATTTTTAATCATCACAGTGCCGCCTCCTTCCACGCGACGACGCGAATTCGCGTCCTCGGTATCACGTTTAGGCATAGACAGGACGCGAATTCGCGTCTTCGGCACTGAATGGGTTAACGCTGCAACCGGGCGACGATGTATATAATATATATTGACGAACACAAACACAGAAAACATCCATGACTCAGGTACAAATATCTGTGATACTTACGCAAATATATACCTTCACCGGGATTCGAACCCGGGATCTCCGCTTAGCAGGCAGAGTCACTACCAACTAAGCTACGCAGGCCGTCAAAGTTATTTCTAAGTTTCAACTTACGCACTAAAAAAACACTTTTCATATTAAAATCAGTAGGTATTATTTATTATACACCGAGGCCCTGAGGAACCCAAAAGATTTTAACAGCGTACTTCAGATGATATTGATATTACTATTAATTAATGCCTTTATTGATAATAAATATGTACACTGTACAGCAAACTAACTACTTAAATCTAGAAATATTAACTAGCTTAAATCTAGAAAATTAAATAAAAACTTTAATTAATGTTATAATCCAATTAAGTATTTTAACAAAATATTGTTTAGAACCAAACTAATTAATAAAGCTAAGCATGTCCATGTGAACAAATCATTAGATGAATGAAAGAAAGACAATACTATCCCTAGGCGAGAAACACGTCCCAATAAGCGGTTTCTGTAGCCTGTGGACGCCTGTGACGTCAGAAACACAATTTAGACAAAATGCATTGTAGACTACTTGCATTAAAGACGAATAGCGTTTTAGACAAGTTGCGTCTTAGACGAGAGGTATTTTTAGACCAGTTGCTTCTTAGGCGAAAAGCATTTTAGACCAGTTGCCATGGGCGTTTTAGACGAATTGGTTTTTAGACCAGATGCAATATAGACGAGCTGCTTTTTAGACCAGATGCTACATAGACCAGCTGCTTTTTAGACGAAACGATACTAACCCCCCATTTGTATTACTGTTTTTTGGATAGGAAAATGTCCTTTGATAATATGGGTTGCATTCCCTCAATAGACAATCGAGGTTTATTCCAGTAACATAGGTACCACAGAAGTAGGTACTTGTTCAGTTGCTTTGTTTAGGAGCCAATACAATACTACTAATTGGTGTTTACATCCACCTAAAGGCTGCATACAACATGCAATCCCTTAATATAATATTTGCTATAGATACTATATTTATAAAAATATGTATATCTTAGTTTATTTAATAATTATCAGACATTGTCTGTAGTAATTGTATTCATAAACATTGCTATCTCATGTCACTTAGTCATAGTAAAGCAGGTCCATGTCACAGGAAACTATTAGAAAAAATAGTTTTTGCAAACCAAGTGGTACAAGTAAAAATCATCATCATCATAATCATGTCAGCCGGAAGACGTCCACTGCTGGATATAGGCCAAGACAAGTAAAAATGCTTTGGTAATATTTTATTTACACGTAAAACCACCCATAGCAGCTGTCTATGAATAAAATACATGTAGAATTGTTTAATCAATGATTCAGTTTCCTATAAATAAAAAAGTAATTACTAGCAGATGCAGGACAAATGGTATCGTCACACATTGCATCAATTATATTGTTGTTTTCCTCATTTATTTTAATGGTCACAAGATAATTTTTTTTTTATATTCTGTGCTCTGGGACTACTTTAGCACGCAGAACACATTCAGTGCTTGCTCTCTTGATTTCTACATATCCTACTGCAGTCTCTATATATCCAGCTTTTGACGCCCTAAAAACTTTTTTTTTTTTTTTTTATACAAGACTGACCAACGTTTGACTTATAATTATAGTCAACAATTCATTTTAAGTGGGCACAGTTTACTTGCGTCAATTTTTTAATTTTCCATAGTATCGATATATACCTATAGATCCAACCTATAGGTTCTGTGCTATAGCATGGATCAAAATCTGCCAAGTCAAACGCTTTCGAGTTTTCATACTAATTCTAAATGCCATGGAATACAAAATCTTTTTAGGTCTCTGGTGACTAGTTATATGCAAGTGACATTAACACACCACGAAATGAATTGGGGCTATCGGCTATGCATACGATACTTGGTTATTAAAATGTTAATGCAATTTACCAGTTGTACAGTACGGACATAAGGTTTTTTTACACCTCTTATTTCGGCAGCGTTGTGATTGTCATTTCGATGAAAGTATTCGAGAACCATTATCATGTCCAAATTTGTGGCGTCAGCACGCACATATTCGTTCATATTGTGATCCAAACAATCTGATAAACACAGTCCAAATTCAAAAGCTAGCGCGGGGTCGTCGTGAAAGATGAAAGTCGTTGTCCGAGAAGCAGTGCCTCAAGTGGTCGTAAGCAAATCCAATCGTTATCCAAATATCGTGAAAAGGTCGGGTAAAATGCGGAAATATCGTTAGTCCTAAGTTAGAGCTGGGGTCGTAGTTTTCCCAAACAAACAATCAAGATCCAAATGCAAGCAAACAAAACCGTTAAACGTTGAAGGATGTTTGACAGTTTGGGTAATTTGACTTGACAGTGACATGGCGGCAAATGGCGTTAAGCTGTCCGAATCACGCTCACACTGCTTATAGAGCTAACGGCGCTGACATAAATAATGAAATAATAAAACAGAAAAAAATATTATATCTAAGAATCAGACCGACCGTGAGCGTGCTCATAATGCGAATCGGACCACGGCAGGACGAGACAGCAAAATGGCGATATATTGAGTTTTATGTAGAAAAAAAATAGTTTGTTATCACACCAGTAAATTTGGTTTCCGGAAAGGTAGATGCACATATGATAGTTTAGCAATATTCATTTCTGACATTCGCCTGGCCTTTTTTGAAAATAAGTCTGTAGTTGCTGCATACGTTGATATCAGTGCTGCTTATGGTAATGTTCTAGTTTCTGTATTACAAATAAAAAAAAGGTAGGTATTCCATGAATGTTAACCAATTTTATTATAAACCTCTTATCACAAAGGTCTATGAAACTTCTTTAGACGATAACACTGTAATATCTCGTTTTGTTTGGAAAGAACTACCTCCAGGTTGTCTTAAGCCCTTTGTTATACAATATTTATACATCTGAGATATTTAAATCGAAAGAAAAATATAAAAAAAATTACTCGCAGCGGGACTCGAACCCACAACCACTGGATCACTAGCCCAGTGCACTACCAGTTGTGCTATACGAGCGCCGCTTAGATGTGTCAAATTTTTCACTGTGTGCACTGGGCTAGTGATCCAGTGGTTGTGGGTTCGAGTCCCGCTGCGAGTCAAATTTTTCTATTTTTCATTCGATTTAAATATCTTTGATATGCTAGCAGACGTTTTAATATAAAAATAATTTATACATCTGATTTAGAATAATCTCTAAAGGTGTTAGTAAATGTGTTGCAGTATGCTGATGATTTATTATTATATTCTTCAAACCTATGTATAGAACAGGCCAGGAAATCCACAACATGTTCCTTAAGTTTCTTAAAAACATGGTTACATTTGAATGGTTTGGAACTTTCTGTTCCTAAAAGTGTAGTTGTTTTATTTACTAGGAAATTATTCCCTCCTCCGATCAGTGTGCTATTTGATAACTATTTGATTTCTGTAAAAAATGAGACAAAGTTTTTAGGTGTTATATTAGACAGCAAACTAACTGGTCTCCCACATTGTAACTATATAGTCTCCAAATGTAAGAAAAATCTTAACTTCCTTACATGTGTATCAGGAGTTGGTGGGGTGCGCATCCATTTTGCATGAAACTTATGATAGTACAATGCCTTAATAAGAAGTATACTAGACTATGGGACTTTTTTATTGGAACCAGGGAGTATTATAAAATCACGCTCACAAGAAAAAACATTTTTAATAAATGGAAGGTGATAAAAATAAATAAGTTGCATATTCTGGCCTTTGCCCAGCAGTGGGACACAATAGGCTCACAATAATAATAATATTCTTAACCCTTAAGAAAGCCATTGTCAATAAAAAATATAAAATTCACCTTTTCAAAAAACTTGACTTACTAACAGAAGATCCGACATTGTCATCAAGATCCGTAGCACGGATTATAAATGTCAATTACAGACTTGTATTAAGAATATGGATAAGGTTGGCACAACTCCTGCCCAGCCTGAAGCCGTATTTTATGTAAGAAATGATGCCATTAGATTCAACAAAGCAGTCAAGGCGGCACTTGATAATATTTTCGAAGACTACCTACACAAGAAGACAGAGAAATAGGACGATATGAATGCAATTTGACGCATTGAGTTTTCTAAAATCAGTTGTTCAGCCAGACCATAATGCATTGAATATTACTAGTAATATATCTTTTACTGCTGAATCCAGATTTTTATTAATATATACGGAAAATCATCCCACCTAGTATCTTTTCGTGAATGTAAACAAAACAAGAATACGTGTTTGGAAAAAGTACGGGTATTTAATTGGGAGTTGTGAAGTTACCATCATTTAATATACAATAATCGCAATCGTCTATCATATCCAGTGATCGGGGATTTCTATGGCACACCGCGGGATATCAAGTCGAAATTGTAATATGGATACGCCGCTTGGCCCGCGATAAGAATAAAACTGGTCGAAAAGTATAAACGCTATTTCGATGTTGGTAATTAGTTTATAAAATAAAGGAATGTAATAAAACAGTGTTGGTTATGATTTAAAGAAAAGATATTATTCAAAAAATTGTTGGACATTTATTTTTACGCCTTTACTACCTGCAACATGGGTCTCGTCTCGGTCGTTGAAAGGCAATGCAAAACTGATAAGGTAACGCGAGCTTAGTGGTTTTATTGATATATTCAATTGATCTGTAATCAAATTTTGAATTGTTAATAATAATAATATATGCAATGCACGATTAATTGATTAACATTAACATGCCAAAACACTTTCCTATATCGCACACGAATCCCAGAATCCCGCGGCATATCAAGTGGCATAGAAATCCCCGATCACTGATCATATCATACAGTTGCTGGCCTCGACTTTTCGTCGATACACAACCAAAGGCTAAGTCGTGAGCATTGAAAGTCTCCTCCTCCTGCTATGAAGCTAAGCTTAGGTAAATCAGTTTTCTTTTTTCATTTTATTTATTCAAAAATTACTACACGCAGGTGGGCAATAGACACATAAAATAAGAGTATATTTTACAAGGATAGTTACGCCACCATGTTCGTTTATTGCATTTTTGTATGATCGTCTTTAAGCTAAGTCTCGTTTAGCAAATATATATCTTTTTCTGTTCATTTAAAAAAAAATTATAAGTGGTTTTTTATTTTGAATACTCTGTACCTATGCTGTGGAAAGCGATTCTTAACTTAGAAATATTTTGCGTCCATTATTTTACGTGTTTAAAAAGTAATGATGCTGTGGCGATGGGAGTGTGGTCAATCTTATTTGCTAAAGCAACTAATGTACAGTCAGCGTCATATAGTTCGTAGCGTTCAAAGTACTCAAATAGTTCGGTACACCATACTAATTCTATGGTGTACCGAACTTTTTGAGTACTTTGGATGCTACCAACTATATGACGCTGACTGTACGAACAATAGCCGAAGAAAATCCCATCATTGTTTAATAATAGCTTGTAAAGCCGAGTCCGCTGCGACGAAAATCTAACAAAACATTGTTTGTCTAACATGTTAGCCAAACATGTTAGTAAAAGTGCCCGTCCGTTGCAACATTTATTAAAAAACGTTTGTGTTGTTCCAAACATTGTTCACGCACAAAATTTATCATGAATACCGACGAAAACTGATGCAATCTCTTTGATGGCATCCTGCTTCTTATTTTTAATTTTATGGTCACTAGAAGACACATCCCAAATGACGGGCCGTTCCTTTATTAATTGGATAAAGAACAAAGTCTTTTCCTTATTCCACTCCATTGCACATCAAGTCAACAATCAAATCAATTAAATTAATTCAAAGATGACAGTTGACACTTTGACAGGACAACCGAGACCGACACAGTATGAGGGCAAAGACAAAATGAACGCTGCACCTCCCTCCGCAGGCGAACGCGGGGGATGTTTTCCATCCGTCGCGGAAAACATGTTTGAGTGTTTTTGTTAACAAAAACATTTAGACCACGCCCCTATTATGTTAGAAAAACATGTTAGGTGTTAGAAAAACACAAAAACAGGTCGCAGCGGACCCGGCTTCGCGCAACCCTCACACCGTCAAGCATAGTGCCGCGTAGTGCAAGTGATAACAATACTGCGACCGCGTCCGCACCGAAATCTAAATCGTATAGTAAGAAGTGCGTTTATTGTAAACGTTTCGGTCATACAAGGGACGAATGTTAAAAATTACTTAAGGACTCTAGTTCCTCTAATAATAATAATCATGGCTCAGATGTAAATGTTTCACGTTGTTATGGATGTGGTCAAGCTGGCGTCGTACGCGCCAATTGTGACAAATGTTCTACTTTCTATTCTGTAAACTGCAGCACGGATTCGTCCACTCTAGACTCAAAGGGTACTGGTAAGCAGTCTACCAAGCCTTCCCCGGTGAGTAGTTTTGTTATAACTAAACAAAAGGGACATAATAATAGGCTTGATGAGACATTTCTGTCTCTCACTGATTTTCAGTATGCCCTACATGTAAATTTTTTTGGTGACGGTTTTGTAGCAAACCCGGCGACACCCTGCGCCGTTGACAGCTCCCAGAACGACTCCTTGGTCGCTCAGAAATCGTGCACACTATTTACAAAGTCTGGAACTGATGTTGATGACAGTGATAAGATAGATCACAGTATAAGTCATAGCAGTACATTAACATTATATGTGTCACAATATAAATGTTTCCAGTACCATAACCAAGTCATGTGAAGGGAATGTTTTTTCATCTGTTGATTTTTTAGGAAACAACCAAGATGTTGAGGAGAACTCCAACGAGCCTTCACATCAAGCTGTAGCAGAAAATAATTAGAAAATGGACACTGAGGATGCCATAATCGACTTATTTGATACTTATGAGGATTATTTGAATAGACATCAGCGACCGATTTTGGGAATTGAAATTCTCAACATGCGAGGAATAGCAATGGTTGATACAGCTGCCAAGAGAAGCATGGCAAGTCGAAAGCTCTACTCACTGTTGCTTGTGAAAAATCAACAGTTCTGCGAGAAGCAAATGAGAGTGACTTTGGCTGATGGTGTACCTTAAATTAAGAAAGTGCTCACAATTACCTTAGATGTCAAAGTGAAGAATAAAGTTATACCTCAAGAATTCCTGATTTTACCTGACGCTGAAGAAAACGAAACTTTATTGGGAATAGATTTTATTAAAGCATCTCGTTTAGACCTGGACTTTGATGAAAACACATGGTGCTTCCCAGGTGGTGAGAAATACCCCATAGAGTATGAATCTGACTTGCCATTGCAATTGACATTTGCAGCAAGCAATATACTTCATGCCAAAGAAGGCTCAATGCTCAGTGAAGGGGAAAAGCTAAAATTAGCCAACTTGTTGGAGAGTAATAGTGCAGTCTTCAGTCTAGGGGGAGCGCCCACACCAATAGTTGAACACCATATCAACACCGGAGACCATGCACCTATATTAGTACCTCCATACCGGCTCACACCTGCAAAGAAAGAAATAATGAAAGCAGAAATTGATAAAATGCTTCAGGAGGGGATAATAGAAGAATGTGAATCTGCCTGGACTTCACCGGCAGTTTTAGTACCTTAGAAAAATAATACTGTTAGATTCTGTGCAGATTATAGAAAGCTGAATAGTATCACAAATACAGATAATTACCCCTTACCTTTGATCGATGAGCCGCTACAGTCGACCGGAAGGAACTGCTACATAAGCATCATAGACTTGAGATCCGGATACTGGCAAGTGAGTGTGAATGCTGCGGACCGAGATAAGACCTCAGTCATTACAACATTTGGTATACCTGGACGATCTCCTGGTCATATCTGATAGCTTTGAGAAGCATTTGCAGGACCTGCAACTAGTGTTTGATCGACTACATCAGTTTGGCTTAAGAGCGAACCGAGAGAAGTGTGTTTTTGCCTGCAAAGAGGTTAAGTATCTTGGACACCTCATCACTCCTGAAGGTATCAAGCCAGATAACGGGAAAGCTGATGCTATATCGCCGATATACTTACTCAAACTCGTGTCTGCAACACTCATTTGATGACAAAACCACCCGTATTCCAAATGAATGAAAAGCGACATTTCCATCAAATAATTGTTGCAGATATGAGGTTGAGTAAGTATATCGACGATATTAGATATGAAAGAACCAACTAATCTCAAGCATCTTAGGACATTTCTTCAAACTTGTGCTGGGTTCAGAAAATTTGTTCCAAATTTCTCAGCGATAGCTCAACCGCTTACCAAGCTTACCAAGAAAAATGAACCATGGAAATGGCAAAATGAGCAACAACAGGCCTTTAATGAGTTGAAAGTCAGATTAACTTCTGCTCCTAGTCTTGTCCAAGCAGATTACAGCAAACCATTTATTCTTCGGACTGATTCAAGCAACTATGCTCTTGGAGCTTGTCTTATGCAAGGTGAAGGGCATGATGAGCGTCCCATTGAGTATGCCAGCAGGTTGCTTACCTAAGCAGAACGCCGTTACAGCACTACGGAACAGGAATGTTTAGCTGTCATCTGGGCAGTTGAAAAGTATCGGCCCTATAATGATGGTCATACAATTATAGTCAAGACGGATCATCAACCATTGAAATGGAAAAAAACATTTAGTTAGTCTTCTTTGAACCGCTGTCAGTGCAAGTGTCAACAATGATTCCAAGGCGCATCTAACTTCTATAGTTGGAAATTCACCATAAAAATATTTTAGTGCTGGAAGGACTTTGAGACTGCGTGACCGGTGTGGCAACCGACGCTGCGCGTGATGAACGTGCGCTGGCGCGGATCGCACTTAAACTGCGCCCATCACTTTACAAGTACATCACAAGTTGCACAAGTCCTAAACAAGCGTGGGAATAATTGAAGGATGTATTCGAGGACGACGGACTTTACAGAGGAATAGTTCTACTTAGAGATTTGCACAAGGCAAGTTATACCGAACACAACTGCATGACAGCTTACATTGACCATGTAATGAAACCGGTCCAACAGTTAGCCGACATAGGAAAAACAATTGAGGATAGTGAGGTAGCCGAACTGTTACTGAGCGGGCTACCACAAGAGTTTGACCCACTGGTATCAAACTTGTCGACAGCCTGTCTAACATCTACTGTGACCGGCGAATTTGCCCGACCGACATGTTCGTCCGACACCGCTTTTGTTTCCCAAGGCCCTTTTTCCTAAAACGAAGAAGACTACATGCAGCTACTGCCACAACGATGGCCATCTAAGATCGAAGTGTTTTAAGCTAAAAAGGGAAAAGAAACAGAAAGAAGACCGCATGCCAACCGCATTACTCTGTAGACTCGGCCACGTAGACTCTGGTTCGAGCTGTCACATATTTAACAACCGGAATAATTTCACAAAAAGTGGACAATCATCAGTAGCTTGTAGCAAATAAGAATAAAGTGAAGTGTGAAGGAGTTGTTGTTGTGAACATAGGGACTATTGACAAGGATGGAGAAACACTTGAAGAATGTGTACCATGCCTTGAGGGGAAGATGGCTGCAAGCCCATTTCCCAAAGGTGGTGGAACGCGCGCAACACAACCCTTGGAGCTCGTGCACTCCGATGTGGCTGGTCCCTTGCCTGTTAGCAGCTTGGGGGTGAAAACTTTGCTGTCACCTTCAGTTTTCTTCGCTTCCCTCTCCAATGTTGATTCTAGGTGATTTTAACTCGCATCATCAATCCTGGGGGAGTGGCACTTCAAACTACAATGGATATTGTATGTTGAAAATCATAGTTGACAACAATCTAGGTCTGTTAAACACTGGTAGTCTAACTCGCCGAACAGCACCGTCAGAATCAATAAGCGCTATTGATTTATTAATCTCTTCAGTGGAACTTGTATCTTCTCTCACCTGGTATACTCTAGACTCAACATTTAGTAGTGATCATTTCCCCATTGTAATCTCATGCTCCACCTCTACCTAAACCTAGCCTAGAATAAAGTTTAATTTGTGTAATCCTGATTGGAAGCTTTTTAAAAACAATATAGAGGAGAAACTGTTAGATTTACCTAGTTTCAACGATTCTGATTTAGTCAGTTGCTCTGTTGCTTTAGCTCGGGTGATAACAGAGGCAGCAGATGAAGTATTTCCTCTTAAAAATAGTGCGACAGGTAAAAATTCCTCCCCTCCTTGGTGGGATAATGATTGCTCCGTAGCAATTAGAGAGCGTAAGGCGGCTGAAAGACAATACTGTCGCTCAGTAACAAATGAAAATCTCGAGTATTATATGCAAATTGCCCGTAATACAAAAAAACTGTTACGCAAGAAAAAATACGACGGGTGGAAACATTTTTGCGAATCTCTTAATCCAAATGTAAAAAAACCCTCCATAGTATGGAATAATATTAAAAGATTCAAACATGCTTTCAATGAGCCTTCTAGACACAAATTGCCTCCTGAACTTGCTCAACAATTTATAGATAAAAAATTAGCACCTGCCTCGGTTCCTGAAGAGTATGTCTTCCAGCCCCTTACCTTTTCATATGTTCCTTCAAGCTTTGTTACTCTTAATGGTCCTTTCAAAATAGAGAAACTTACTCGTAAAGGTGTGTTAAGCAACTTACAAGATACAGCACCTGGTGAAGATGGGGTCCCCTATTCATTTCTAGCAAATGCATACTGATTTATTATCTGCACCTAATTAATTCTGTCATAAAGTCAGGTATAGTTCCAGATGCATGGAGATCTTAAATAGTTATTTCGATCTTAAAACCTAATAAAACGGTATCTGATGTTTCCTCTTATCGTCCAATTGCCCTTTCCTCTGTAATTGCAAAAAAAGCCGAACATTTAATTAAAAATAGATTAGAATATTTCATTGAAAAAAATAATTTACTCTACCGCACCCAATATGGTTTTCGTAAACGCAGATCAACTTCTAATGGTTTAGCAATATTTGTTTCTGATATTCGATTGTCATTTTCTAGAAATGAGTCTGTAGTAGCGGCCTTTCTGGATATTAGTGCTGCCTATGATAATGTTTTAATTTCTGTTTTATATGAGAAAATGCATAGGTTAGGTTATACCAACAATACTAACAACTTTATTATAAATCTCCTGTCTCACAGATCTATTAGTCTTTTTGTGGATGATACAAATAAATTTTCCCGTAATGTATGGAGGGGCCTCCCCCAAGGATTGATACTCAGACCATTATTATATAATATTTACACATTTGATTTAGATACATCTGTAAATGGCCTTAAAAGTTCTGCAATATGCTGATGATTTGTTATTATGCTCATCAAATGTTTCTGTTGAGCAGGCTAGTAGAACGATCACCAGCTCTTTGAATTTATTAATGGTTAGATTCTAATGGTTTGGAACTCTCAGTGCCTAAAAGTGTAGTCGTCTTATTTACAAGAAAACTGTTTCTTCCTCCAATCACTGTGCAATTTGATGACTCTATCATTGCTGTTAAGCCACAAACCAAATTTCTGGGAGTTATTCTAGACACCAAATTATGAGGCCTTCCACATTGTGATTACATTGTATCTAAATGTGAGAAGAATATTAATATCCTTAGGTGTGTATCAGGAGTCTGGTGAGGTGCACATCTTTTTTGTTTAAAACTGATGTATAATGCCTTATTAAGGAGTGTTTTGGATTATTGAACTTTTTTGCTAGAGCCAGGAAGCGCTTCAAAAAGTTTAATAACATACAGTCTAAAGCTCTCCGAATAATTTGTGGAGCCATGAAATCTAGCCCAATCAATACTATGCAAGTTGAGCGTGTTGAACCTTCACACCCTTTGCGACGTCTACCTCTGTGACAGATATTTATTACGTTGTTCACAATTTTCTAATCATCCTCATTGGAATATCTTATCTGATCTTTCGGTACAAATAACTACTTCCAACTATTGGACACACAAGAGTGCTCCATGTATAATTAACAGTTTTCAAAAGCTAAAATCTATATCAGCTCCTACAACTACGAGGGTTGATCCGTATGCACCACCCCTAACCTCTTTGCTGTTACTCGATTATTAAAACCTTTTTCCTGTAGGTTTATAGACATTTAGAGGTTATTAAAAAAAAAGAAACATTTTTAAATGTCAAACTATTATCGAGCTACAGCGTATTGAAATTGATGAGTGGTGATTTTTTATGAAAATGGATCCTGTTGAGCAGAGGGCGGTAATAAAATATCTACAAAAAAAGGGTATGACGCCAACACAAATCCATCAAGATATTGTGGCAACTGTAGGGGAGTGTGCAGTATCTTATGACATAGTCAAACGTTGGTGTCGAGAATTTAGGTGCGGAAGATCAAGTTGTGAAAACCAACATGGCGGCGGACCACCTGTAACGGTCACTACAGACGAAAACATTAAAAAAGTTCACGATATGGTATTGCAAGACCGGCGAATACGTATTAGGCAAATTGTTGAAGAGACTGGCTTGTCATATCATGTAGTGCAACAGATACTTACTAAGGAATTGGGTATGAATAAGATCAGTGCAAGATGGGTACCACGAATGTTGACCGTTGATCAGAAAAGACATAGAGTATTGATTTGCAAGCGTCTGTTGGATATGTACCAAGCAAATAAAAATAATTTTCTCCATAGATACGTAACCATGGACGAGTCTTGGGTACATCACTATGATCCCGAAACTAAAGTTCAAAGCAAACAGTGGAAACACAGTGGTTCTCCGCCACCACGTAAATTTAAAGTGGCATCCTCTGCAGGAAAGGTTATGCTGTCTGTATTCTGGGATGCTAAAGGAATAATTCTGACTGATTACTTGAAAAAGGGAGAGATTATTACAGGGGCCTATTATGCAAACTTAATTCTAAAATTGCGAGAGGCTATTAAAGAGAAACGCCGGGGCAAGTTAACAAGTGGCGTACTCTTCCACCAAGATAATGCTCCCAGCCATACGTCCTGTGTTGCTAAGGCTGCCATACACAAAGCAGGCTTCGAATTATTAGATCACCCACCGTATTCGCCTGACTTGGCCCCCAGTGATTACAGGCTATTCCCAAAATTAAAGGAATTTTTACGGGGAAAAAAATTTTTGGACAATCAAGAGGTGATATCTGTTGTGGAGGAGTGGTTTTCAGAGGTCGGACAAAATTTTTTTCAGGAGGCTATTGAAATGCTGGAGCACCGATGGAGTAAGTGTATGAGTGTTGAGGGAGACTATGTAGAAAAATAAAAAATAAAACTCGAATGTAGTTTCATTGTAAAACGGTGCATACGGATCAACCCTCGTAGTTCTTCAACACTTCCAGTCTTCCAGCATGAATATGAATCCTTACTTGTCCCTTCAATTCTCCTTGATATAGGCTTTTCAAAGAATGATGTAGAACATAATCAACTATTTCTGAGTTTCCTTGATACAGATGACCAGGGTTCTCATCACTTGTATACAGATGCGTCTAAGACGTCAGTCAATGGATGTGTTGGTGTTGGAGTTCTTCATATTCAATCTAATATCTATCAAAAAATAAAGTTGCCTCCAGAATCTTCTGTATACAGCAGCGGCGAGTGCTTTGGAATTCTGAAAGCAATAGAATTCATATGGTTGCTCATGACGTGAGTAAAGGCACTGAGCGGCATACTCTCATGCAACCTGGGGTCAATAGCCCGCAGGTTTTCAAAGGTGGCTTCCATCAATGGAATAAATCCCCCGTAGTCAAAGTTTTGGCAATATTTCCCCTGTATAGGGATCATGCTTGACGCGGGTCCGATATCATAGAGTGGTGCATCGGTAGGGGGAGTCTCAGCAGTTGATAAGCCGGGACGGCGCGCGGCCGGGGGTTTTCCACGATAGTTGTTAGACCTGTTGCTCTGTCTAGGCCTGGGCTTTGATGGTCTCTGCTCGAAATCCCTGGGTTGAAAATCCGGCATATTCCAGTCAGCGTTTTGTCTTGATTCATATTCCCGCTGTTCTCTCCGCTGCTGATTCTGATACCCTCTGGCTTGATCCCTAGACGTCTCGGCGGCTACCACCGGAATTCGCTTGGCCTCTGCCACGTGCATTAAAATCACGATTCATAGTATTACTCTTCTTACTATTATTTTAACGTATGCGGAGTGAAATTTGGACATAGTGCAATGTTGTTTTAAATAAAAAAAAACATCATGATTTATTTTAATAGTTATGTTTTTATAAAAGTACCTATAAATGATTAATGTAAAAAAAAGTTTACTCCCATTAGAGATGCTTTACGGTAGTTCTGAGGAACTTTGTCCATCGCTGTCGAAAACATAGATGTGGACATTTTATTCAACTCCAATTTTATTTTACGAATCAAGCTTTGCACATTTTTGGACCAAAAATTATTGCAATATATTCGCCTCTTCAGATTTGCCCAAAAATCTTCAATAGGGCGAAATTGCGGAACATTAGGTGGATTTGATGTCTTCGGTACGTATGGGATGTTTAGCTCCGCCATTTTGCTAAGTGTTTTTTTTGAATAATGGCTTGAGGCTAAGTCTGGCCAAAACACAACATTTTCTCCTCTATGACTCGTATTTATGAAATCTCGCACTAATGGCAAACAACGCTCTATGTAGCGATCGGCGTTCACAGCTAAACCTGATTCAAATAACACCGGCTTGGATATTCCGCGTCGACTGATGGCAAGCCATAGCAAAACTTTTTTAGGAAACTTGGTATGCTCAACATATTTCTCGTTCTCATCAGTTGGACCATTGGTGTTCTCAAAATAGTAATTGCCTTGCCACTCGTTTCCATCTAACGTGAAATATGACTCGTCATCCATGACGCAAGTCACATTGTTTTTGGCGTAAAATATTTCTTTGACCAATTTACAATTTTCGAAGACAGTGGATTTAATTTTTCTACACCGCTCATCGATGCCCATGTCTTCAAGATATTTTTTGACAGTTTTTCCGTCACATTAAAATGTTCTTCCGCGCTCTCTGTAAGATTTAGCAACACGCCCGGCGGTAATTTTCTTTAGTCGAGCTCTCTCAGAAAACTTGCTCAAGCTGGGATAATTTCCAGAACCAGGCTTTCTAGCACTGGTTGTTTTTAAGGTAAAAGACGCTGAAATATTATAATTATATTATTATTTATTATTTCACCATTTATAATTTATAAATGGTGCTTCGACTCTCACCCATTTGTACAAAATGTTCCACCTTCGATTTCGGCCATAGGGGATGTATAATTGTATACTGTAGAAATTACATACAGTTTTACGACGGCGTTCTTCGTTATTAGAGCTTGGTTAACCAAATTTTGTTGACAGATATTTCGTTGTTGTATCACTAATTGTCTAAGATTTAAAAAAAAAAGCTAAAAGTCTGTTGCCAATTTATGTCATTCGTTTAAATTGTCGCGATGGCTACTGCACGGCTAGCACAAGTGGGGCGCGACAGCCGTGACAGTCGAGAAAAGGCGCGACAGAGAGCTCTCTCGCGAATCGGTAGCACAAGATCCCGCTGACTCGCGACCTAATGTCAAACCGACATAATTTTGTCGGTTGACAGTTCCACGCGGGATACGATGGAAACCCGTAGTACAAGTACTCTTTAGAAGACAAAATAACTCGCGTGTTTACGTCAAAATAAGAGAATTTCTCTTCAAGCTGTGGGGGTGCCGAGAAACTGAAATAAACACATTTCTTCTACGTTATGGCAAATTTGGCGCTATATTAAACTAAAATATCATGCTCTCTTATTTAATGGACATGTCAAGACTCCTCCTGTAAATTATTGATTGAATTTTTATTTCATGTTTTTATCAAATTTCGCGAAGGCAATATTTTTTTACTCAAAGAATAGATTAGAACAGATGGCCTAAATATTTTTAATTAGCGTAATACGTGGTAAGGACAACCCAATGTCTAGCATTAGCTCATGATCCAGCGCTACACGCCGTGCCGCCGTCTCGAAATGGCGCCGTAGGAACACTACACCTGCTAGCACACGTTACGTAGTTTTTTGTCAAATACCTTATAAATTAGTAGTTATATAATGATACAGAAGGAATATCAATAATCTAATACAGTACTGGTACGGACATCAGATCAACAATGTCAGATGGGCGGGTGCATTGTCTGAAGAGTATGGTTTGGAGTGCGGGGTGAGGCAGGGGGCTTAACCTCTCCCGCATTGTTCAACCTGTACATAAACGGGCTGATTGAGGCGCTCAGCAGGCAGCATGCCGGTTGTCAGGTAGACGGAGTCTGCGTAAACAATTTAAGCTACGCAGACGACATGGTGCAGCTGAGTGCGTCAGTTTGCGGTCTGACGCGGCTGTTACGAGTATGCGAGGAGTACGCCGTGAGTCATGGGTTGAAATATAATGTGACCAAAAGTCAATTCATGGTGTTTGAGGCCGGCAGTACCAAACTGTCGAATATACCACCTGTCCTACTTAGCGGGACTCGTTTGTAGCGTGTACATAGTTTTAAGTACCTCGGACACGTAGTCACTGCCGACCTCAAAGATGATGATGACAGGGAGCGGAGGGCGTTGTGTGTGAGGGCGAACATGTTGGCTCGCAGGTTCGCGCGTTGCTCTAGCGGCGTAAAGTTGACTTTATTCAAAGCATACTGCACGTCGCTGTACACTTGTAGCCTGTGGGCTAACTACACGCAGAAAGCAAACAATGCACTCCGCGTTTGGACGTGGAGTGCATACAACAATGCCTCCAGGGCGATGATGGGACTACCTCGCTACTGCAGTGCCTCGGGCATGTTTGTGGAGGCCCGCACGTCATGCTTCCATACCACCATGCGCGTGCGCGTGCGTGTTAGTAATTTGTTTTGAGTGTTGTATTGTGTATGAATTTATGTTTCATGAGCAACTGTGCTTGAAATAAATGAATTTTAATTTTTATAAATAACGTACCCACGGAAGAAAAAGGGAGCTCGATAAAGTCAGCGAATTAAAAAATAATTACTTAGGTAACTAGATGGACTGATGACCTCTTACTGTTCGCTGGAAGTTGCTAGCTGCATTGTGCTGAAGATTGCTAAGGCTGACTGTCTATGGGGGAGGACTATGTCCAGCAGTGGATGTCCGTGGCTAACAGGCAGACATGCGTATTCATAACGGATGAACATATATACTCTGGGTTGGCCACAATTTCCAAAAAGACCCTAACCAGGTTTGAACCTGGGACCTACTGCTTCATAGTTACTTCTATTGACTAGTACAGTATGTAGGTATAGCTCTGTCTCTTACAAATCTTATGAACATACTCTATTTCTCTACTAAACAATATTATTAAAATGAAATATGTTCACGCATAGACAAATCAAGGTTGTATGGGCTAACATGTCATTATGGAAGCTCATACTGCACTCAACTTCAATAAAGGAACCAAAATCTGTTGACTTAGTGCTCAGGGGTATGGGGTCAATAGAGGTTATTTAAGACATATTTTGAAATAAAATAAATTATCAAATCTTTATTGATATAAATTGCCATTTTTCAGAGCAGCAACATTTAGTTGAATTTACTAACTTCATCTTCACCACACAATTGCATTGCAGTTACATATATGATACAGCACATTTTATGTTAGTATCCTCATTTTATCTCTATTATATATTTTTAAGAAACCATGTTTCATGTCTGTATGTCATACTAGGATTGGACACTGATATACTAAATGAAACATGTCAACAGACTAACTGACCCAAATACTTCTGAGAAAATTTCAAAAGTTATTAACGTATGCGGAGTGAAATTTGGACAAAGTGCAATGTTGTTTTAAATAAAAACACCATTATTTTTTTAAATAGTTATGTTTTTATAATAAAGTACCTAATAATGATTAATGTAAAAAAAAGTTTACTCCCATGCGAGATGCTTTACGGTAGTTCTGAGGAACTTTGTCTATCCCTGTCGAAAACATAGATGTGGGCATTTTATACAACTCCAATTTTATTTTACGAATCAAGCTTTGCACATTTTTGGACCGAAAATTATCGCAATATACTCGCCTCTTCAGATTTGCCCAAAAATCTTCAATAGGGCGAAGTTGCGGAACATTAGGTGGATTTGATGTCTTCGGTACGTATGGGGTGTTTAGCTCCGCCATTTTGCTAAGTGTTTTTTTGGAATAATAGCTTGAGGCTAAGTCTGGCCAAAACACAGCATTTTCTCCTCTATGACTCGTATTTATGAAATCTCGCACTAATAGCAAACAACGCTCTATGTAGCGATCGGCGTTCACAGCTAAACCTGATTCAAAGCGCCGCCTTGGACATTCCGCGTTCCTGATGGCAAGCCATAGCAAAACTTTTTTAGGAAACTTGGTATGCTCAATATATTTCACGTTCTCATCAGTTGGACCATTGGTCTTCTCAAAACAGTAATTGCCTTGCCACTAGTTTCCATCTAACGTGAAATATGACTCGTCATCCATGACGCAACTCACATTGTTTTTGGCGTAAAATATTTCTTTGACCAATTTACGCAGCCGTATTTTCTGAGTGGATTTTTGATTTTCGGTGACGGTGGATTTAAATTTTCTACACCGCTTATCGATGCCCATGTCTTCAAGATATTTTTTGACAGTTTTTCCGTCACATTTAAATTTTCTTCCGAGCTCTCTGTAAGATTTAGCAACACGGCCGGCGGTAATTTTCTTTAGTCGAGCTCTCTCAGAAAACTTGCTCAAGCTGGGATAATTTCCAGAACCAGGCTTTCTAGCAGTGGTTGTTTTTAAGGTAAAAGACGCTAAAATATTATAAATGGTGCTTCGACTCTCACCCATTTGTACAAAATGTTCCACCACCTTCGATTTCGGCCATAGGGGATGTATACTGTAGAAATTACATACAGTTTTACGACGGCGTTCTTGGTTATTTACCATAATTACAAAATCAAACATCCAATCCTTATGAAACTTACCAGATTGATTGACAGATATATAGACTTGATATTGACATACACACATATTTTTTTTAGATTTTTGTTTTTTACATTTTATATATTCAAACTTTGTCCAAATTTCACTCCGCATACGTTATGACAATCATCCTTAAAATAATTAAATTATAATGTTATGTTATGGCTATCCTTTTAACAGCATATTAGTTAACCTCCTGAAACAATTTTCACAATTAGTAATGGTTCACAAAATAAACATTATATTTGTGCATAGTCCGAGGTACTTGTAGTAGTCTGATCCCAGCGCTCAAACGTCGCGATTTCAGAGCCTAAAAAAAATAAAAACCCTACCTAGCAACACTATGGTTACCAACTGTCACCATTCTTTTCTCCGCGCGCAGAAAATTAACGGTCGCGTCGAAATCGTCGTATGGAAAACTTAAGTTTAATTATAAAAATAGTGTATTTTCCCTATACAAAATGCCTAAAAGAAATACTGATAGTAGTGACGATGAAAGAAAAAGGAGGAAAATTCGCAAGATGGAAAGGAAGATAGAGAAATACAAAATGGCCTTGAATTCTTCAGGTAAGTTAACAATAAACTAAGGAAATTTGTTGTTTTTTCGATGTATTTTAACTTTTAAGAAGTGATTTCTCGTCAAGATATAGTCGACTATAAAACAACATTAAGTTGCGCATAACATTGAATCGGGTTGATCGAGTTTCGAATCAAACCTGCACCCGTTGGGTGAACAACATTATTCCCCGACTTTCCGTTGGAAAAAGGGAAGATCTCGATGACCTTGATCCTCAAAGAAGGACAAATTTTGCATTAAACACACATAAATTCTTCGAGTTTCGAGAATTTCCTCACTCGTTGAGTGAGAGTAATTATCACTTACAAATATGAAAGTTTTACAATCCCAAGCCGACCCGAAAAGAAGACCCATCTTCGACCGTTGGGTGAAACTTACCTTGGTATAAAATGGATCTATTTCTTACATGAAGCATGTGGCTCTAAAAAATGGGATGTAGTGTAAAGATGCACTTACCACTAGCGTAAGATCAAATTTTATTTACATTTTGCTTATTGTACACAAAAAATTCCAGCTATGGATCCAGAAGCTCAATTACTCTTGGATCAAAATAGTGTAGAAGACAATCCGGACGAAGAGGATCATTTTCAAAGTCAAGAGAATAATCAAGATGAGCATGATGGCCAACTTGAAGAGGAAGGAGAGGTTGATATAGAGGAAGGACTACCAAAAGACATCTTGGCTGCACTCGGGGAAGGCGGTCAGGAAGGCGATGATTATGGTAAAGAATTAAAATCTGAAATTGTTAAAATATTTAACAATATTTTAACAATTCATATTTTAATAGAAGGATTAAATAAAGAAATCCATGACAACCTCTCCAAAACCAAAATTCCAAAGAATGCAAAATTACTAGATGCTCCAAAATTGAATACAGAATTTGCAGGACTGTTGAACTATTCCCTGACAAATCGTGACAACCTGTTAAAAGACAGACAGCAAGACTTAGACAGGGCTATCTCATAAGTTACACAAACAATTAACAGTCTAACCAAAAACTAATTTGACAAGTTAGAAGTTATAAAATCACTGAGTGACAGCATTAGGTTACTTAGTAACCTGCATCATCTATATACGCAGATCCGTAGAAAACTGATTGCTGATCGCGGCCGAAGCGTCAACAAAAAAATGGTTGCTGTTTTTTTTCGACGTAGTGGACCTGTGGCCGTAATTCCACTTGAAGATCAAAAACAGTTACCAGCCAATGGTACAGTGAAGTTTGCTTGCCACAGGCCTTCCAGGAGATGAACGTCAGTCGTCCAAGTACTGGAACCCGGGGCATCATTTTTCATCAAGATAATGCTCCGGCTCACACGGCTGCCAGAACCATGGATTTTTTTAGCAAATCAGGAGTGCAACTAATACCACACCCTGCGTACAGCCCTGATCTGGCTCTGTGTGATTTTTTTCTGTTCCCCACGTTAAAAAAATCATTACGTGGACGACGGTTTTCGACGGCGGATGAAGCAGTAGACGAATTCAGGCGACTTTTTTTTTTACCTTCCGCAAGAACAGTTTTTTTCCTGTTTTGAAAGTTGGTTCAGTCGAATGCATAAGTGCATAAATGTAGCAGGGGAATACTTTGAAAAGTTGTAAATAAAGTTTTATTATATTCCTTATAGTTTTTGTTTAACTAAAAATTTTCGGAACAGCCCTCGTATCTTTCTCATAATAACATTAAACTATAAAATTTACCTTTCCTGATCTAATCCTTTTCCAAAATTCCTTCTTATCCGATCCGATTATTGACATATTAATTCCGTTTCCCTACTTTACTCGTTTGGCTGAATGCGCCAGGAGCGCGATGCCATAAAAAAAACATACACATGTAGGGGCAGCATCTTTAAATAAAATGAAATATTTCATACCTTGTACTGAGGGCACGCTGATGGGCCCACAGATATCACTATATACCATGTCACATGGCTGCAGGGAACCTCTGGTAGACTTCTGGAATGGTCTCCGAGCTTTGTACAAAATACCAATATTTTCATTTCTTCGCCAATTTCTTTTAATAAAAAATCATATGCTAATGATTCCGGAATTTTTACGTCGCGGGGCTCATGTACCTAATGATTTTAGTTCCAGAGTTTTTTTTTAATGCCTTGTTAGTGAATCTCTTAGAATGATACGTGGGTAGCTCGTCTGGCTCTACAATGCCACTGTCATCAAGCTGCTGGATAGATTTTTCGGAAACTTGCTGTACAGATCTATCATCTTTTACAATTCTATCTTTGCAAGCGGCCATTGCTAGGGGAAGGAGGGGCATGACGGGGTAGTTAAGGTTTGATACTCAATAAAACTGACTGTTTTGTGTTTTAAGGATTCGTTTTATTTTAACAATCATCTTTGGTAATCAGTCTTCATTATTAATGTATTTTAAAGAGCTTAATTATCATATTAAAATTTCAAAAAATCAAAAAGGAGAAATAGACCTATCTCCCCATCTTGCCCCATACATGGGACATGATGGGGTACCACTTTCGGGGCAAGATGGCAAAGCAAAACGACTTATTGCTGCTCACAATATTCACACTTGAAGACTGCATCAGCGTCTTCGTCGTCTATACCAGCACAGCTGCAGTGAGCCCATTTTCCGCACGCCGAACAGGCAGCCCAACCTTCATTTGACTCCAAATATAAACCTTTACAATATAAACAAGGCGTATTTTCGGAATCACTGTCACTGTTTTCAGTAGTTGATCTTTTCTTAGATGCCTTTTTCTTATTGGTCACTCTTTTTTTGGGAACTATCTTCTGAGCTTTCTTTAGTTCCCTAATTTCCTTCTTCCTTTTTTTATCTTCCTCTGCTAGCTTTTTTTTCTTGATGGTTTCTTCAAGATCAATCTTATATGGTGAAGATGTGATTATGGCAGTTTTTCCACGTTTTCTGCTCGCACGGGAAATTTTTCGCGTTGTTGGAACGGGCATTATTTGCTGCGGACTTGCCACTAAAAAAACCGATTCTTCTGGAGTTCGTGACCTATTATCGGGCCAGCTAGAACAACCCGGCTGTAGCCAATACTACAGTAGACGCTACGACATCTACAGCGACATCTGCAACTGTAGTTGAGGCCTCAGTAGAAATTTCAGTCTGGAGTGTCAACGAATCTTCAGTTTCAACATTTGTCGTATTCTGGCTATTCTGGCTATCGTCAGGTTCAACATTTGTCGTATTCTGGCTTGGATTTTCTAAAGATCCAACAGGGATTGCACTGTTGTTGGTTGCAGGTGTTACAATTTCAGTCAGTGGAATGTCTGTCACCAATGACGGTGCAAAGTCACTTTCGGTGAAGACTGTTGGATCATACGGCCAAATCCCACATTTTTTGAAGCCATTAATAGCTGTCGACATAGTTGATGCTTGTATGAAAGCTTTTCCAAATATTTCAGCAACTTGTCGGACTGTGACAACCATGCCAGGATTGCTGCGAAGCCAGGCTGTGATTTGCTGATTATAGTAGGTGCTCAATGGTTTCATATAAGCGACGTCCGCAACCTGGAGACGGTGAGTTGTGTGTGGAGGAAACACAAAATTATAACGCCGTGGGTTCTTGCTTCCTTTATGACATCAATATTTTGCGTATGAGTGCTATGCCCATCCAACAATAATAAAACACGACGTTCAGGTGTGGCTCCACTGAATTCAACAAACTTTTTGAACCATTCTAAAAAAAGTTCTGCTGTCATCCATCCTGAATCGCTACACACACCCCAAGATCCAGGTGCAGCATTCAGCATGAGCTGGGGATCCATGCGTTTTCTGGGGTATACCATCATTGGTGGCATAAAATGCCCAGTTGCACTGAAACAAATTTCAACAGTGATGGTTGTGCCTCGCTCCGCAGACGTTAATGAGCCTACTTGTTTTCGGCCTTTTTTGGCTATTATTTTAGACTTTGTTTTGGGCACAACTGAAACACCAGTTTCGTCACAGTTGTACACTCGATCAGGTGTTAATTTGTGCTCGTCGTAAACATTGCCCAATAAGCTAAAAAACTGATCAACCGCCTGTTTATTGAAGCCTGCTGCACGTGCAGCTGAGGTGCATTCAGGCTGCCTAATAGATAGTTCTGGATGTCTTTTTAAAAAAGCTTGCACCCAATCTTTTCCAGCCTCTTGCTTTTCGTTATTAAATGGATGTGCTTTATTATTTTTCACTGCTAGTCTGTAAACCAAACCTCTTAAGTCTTTCGTCGTTAGTCCAAAGAGCTTGCTCTCCATTTCTAATAAGTATTCACATAACTTTTGTTCTTCTTCATCAGAAAATACTCGCTGTTTTGGGCCTAATGCAACCTTGAATTTATCTATCGATTGATTTTTATCAGCACTTTCACGAGCTGCCTTCACTTTTCGTTCCAACGTTGTCTGAGGGACCGAAAATGTTTTGGCTGCTAACATATAGCCCATTTTTCCTTCCATCACAGCATCTACCGCATTTTTCATTGTCTCATCAGACCAATCACCTCTGCTAGTTTTTTTCTTATAGTTTCTCACCATGCTAGAACAACAAAAACCGTTTTTATTTGTCTGATATGAATTATTTTGAAACGGTAAACTCAGCGGGGCATGATGGGGTACCTACCCCATCTTGACCCTACCTTTGGTACCCCGTCATGCCCCCACCGATTATTTTGAATTTAAAAAAATATCCGGTAAAAGCATTGTGCAATACACAGAAAAACAAGTTCTTACCTGATAGCGAAGATATTGACACATATGGATAACTAAAAGTCTTGTCTGAAATGTTGTTGGTTATGTACACATACACGCTGTAAACTATATGAATAAATGACTAGATATTTGCAAAAATCTAATTTTCCCGTGAAAAAAATAAAACGCGTGGTGCAGTTGTTTACGCACTTCGCCGACTGAGAAACAACATGGCGGCGCGACGTCAGGTGGTGTCACGCACCTGATTGGTTAACTATTTCGTGATTTAAGCCGATTGCCCCGTCTTGCCCCCCACCCCGTCTTGCCCCTCCTTCCCCTACATCTATGGCATTTCTAGAAAAGTCGGGTTCGCACGTATGCTGGCTCTCGCGAAGTATTACGTCCCGTGTATCGTTCAGCGTTACACTAGTCTACACTCGTATCTGTTGGAACATCGCCACAATGTATATCCTGTTTGTACTTTTTGGTTCAAATTGTAGCGGTAACCGCTTCTTAATAGTGCCTTTTGCTTTTCACAAACGTTAGATCCAACAAATCACTCATTATTCTTCATTGATGCAAAAATAATCTCCACTGAGAACAAAATGCAGTCACATTACGAGTAAAACAATATCAATAGCTATCTGTCATCTTTTCATTGTACCTACACTACCGTTAAAAAGTTTAAGACCAAACACGATATATGCAAATAATGAACATTTTATGAAGTTCCTATGAGAATATTACTTTTCAGTACCTACAAACGACAAAATAAAGCGTATAACAATATATTCTACAGTAATTTTATTTAAAAAGGGATCATAGTAAGAAAAAAAAGTTGAACATTTTTCTCATCGAAAAAACCTCCTCGACGCTTTTTTACTTCGGAGCAGATTCTTGGCATTCTTGCTATAAGTTTGTGTAGCGTTTCTTGGCTAATGGATTTCCACTCGTATTGCAGTATCTCCCAGAGAGCAGTTGCAGATGTCGGGCATTGTGTTCGGACTCTACGGTCGAGTTCATCCCATAAAAGTTCGATCGGGTTAAGGTCTGGGGATTGCGGTGGCCAAATCATATTTTTTAACACACCTTGGCGTTCTTTATTGGCTGTGTAGTTTCTACAGATCTTTGCTGAGTGTTTGGGATCGTTGTCTTCTTGCAGAACAAATGGGCTGCCGATCAAACGTGTTCCTGACGGCACCGCGTGTCTTATTAAAATATTCTTGTACTGCTCTTTTCTAAGAATACCATTGATTTTTACGATGTCTCCAACACCATTTGCACTGAACGAGCCCCACACCATGACAGACCCTCCACCATGCTTCACAGTTGGTACAACACATTGCTCCAGCATTTTTTCTTGCGGCGTGCGGCGAACAAACGTTCGACGTT
Source organism: Grapholita molesta (assembly GCA_022674325.2). Classification (NCBI taxonomy): domain Eukaryota; kingdom Metazoa; phylum Arthropoda; class Insecta; order Lepidoptera; family Tortricidae; genus Grapholita; species Grapholita molesta. The sequence goes on along the minus strand of CP053133.2, from coordinate 146,901 downwards.
TTGACCCGAAAATTTCGAACATTGATTCATCTGTCCATAATACTTTCGACCAGCCTGCAAAAGTCCAATCCTTGTGAGAAATAGCCCATTGCAATCTTTTTGACTTGTTTTGTTTGCGTAGTAATGGTTTTTTAACAGCTACACAACCCCGGAGATTGTGTTGAATTGAAGTAGTCGGTGTTTTATAGTAGAGACGCACACGGGCTTTTCACGGCTGCGGTTTATTTCTGCACAGATTTCTGTAGCTGTCAAGCGTCGATTTCTCTTACTCATCTATTCTTCGATCCTCGACTTTGCTGGTTACTTTGGGTCTCCCTGAACGTGCTTGATCCAATAAACTCCCAGTTTTCCTCTTCCTGGAGATAGTGTTATGGACAGCTGTCTTAGAAATATTCAATTTACTGGCTATATATCGCTTTGTCTTGCCTTCCTGACTAAGTGTGATGATAGCACTACGTTGTGCCACAGATGTTTGAGGCTTACGACCCATTTTTAATTTTTTCACTAAGTGTCCTAGGAAACCGAGTCACTCTAAACTTTTTGTAAAACGTGAATTATATTAGCACCTGGGTCCTTTTATATGAACTAGGATGACATGTGAAGAATTGAGTAGTCATTTGGTTTTCACTTTTCAGTTTTGAAGTTCTTAAAACAAACAATATAGTTTAACATTACTTTTTAGTGTCTTTTCAATTAAATACTTTTTCTGTACATATGTATTGAAAAAAGTCTTTGCTACAGGACCAAAGACAAAAATAATGTAGATTAGTTGTTTTCTATTGATAACAAATTTAGTTTGATGATTTTTAGAAGGGTTTATAACAATGACACTGAACATCGTGTTTGGTCTTAAACTTTTTGACGGTAGTGTACCTTAGCACGCACTGCGGTTTTTAAAAAGCGGTTCCGCTACCGCAAAAAATGTAACGTACGGCATTCTTAAGACATTTAATCGTAAGTTTTAAAACATTAAGTTCTTACTTTTTTCATAAACTGTCCCTAAGTGTGCCAAAATTACAGTCAGAACTTCGAGTCCTCAATCTGTTGACGTACTCGTCCAATGTTTCCCCTTCTTGTAATTTACGTCGAAAGAAGACATTTCTGTTTATACTTTAATTCTTCAGTGGCAAGAAATATTTACAAAATCAATTCAAATCAAAACATTTATTTTGCAAGAAAAAGGGTATTATTACAGATGTTATTAACAATATATATGTGCACTCCTTAGTCAACTATAGTTACAGTCAGAAACAACGCAATCTTGGCTTCCTCATCCAACCGCTGTTTTGACCCAGTGCCAGTAAAATATAGTTTAAATCTTTGAAGCCATTTTTTGAAATTTTCCGACGGATCTCCTTGTAGCGATAATGGTGAAGGTTGTTTTAGAGTTTCTATTTTATAACTTCACATCCACTAATCACTGCGCCTATAATAAGATGTATTATTAAAAAGTAATATTTATTATATTCAACCCTGTGTCTATACATCAAGCCATCTTGACATTGAGTGGTGTTGCCATAGTCTCTTATTTATTACCCTCTTACACTAACCATGGATATCTCCATAACCATGGGGTTCCGCATGGTGGGAGTGGTATGGGGGGGTAGCCCTCCCCCTCTCCCCCTACCCTTTAAACCCCCATAAATCGACGATCTTTAATGTAATTTTTTACCAGTTTTGCTGATCTCGAATCAATTATTAACAAAATTTCGAAAAAAAAAATTGTTCAAAGATACATTGATAAACTGCAAATTATTTTAAAAAAATGGTACCTTGCGTTAACATAAAACGGTACAATATTATGTATGTAGGTATTTTAATATACGAACATAAGAGTAAAACCAAAAAATAATAATAGAAAAGCATCTAAAGTAATCTAAACTGTCGTTTAAAATTTTATTCGTTAAATTAGAACTATGAATACTTACTAATTTGAAATATTCTTCTTTTAGGAATAATTTGAGCGGCAAGCAACAGACAATAAAATACAAGTAGCTGAAACGAAGTGGCTTTAGCAATAATCCATCAGCACGCATGTTTCGCGCGGCTTATAAAAAGCTGCTTATTCATGCCGAGTTCAAAAACGGAGCAAACGGAAATTGCATTCCACTCGAGCAAATACCAGTGCTGAATGCATCTAACTTTATCAAACAAATCAATGATTCAACTGGTACTAGCCGACTTGTCGAAATGTCTATGTCACCATTCGACCATCCGACTACACCCAATGATGATTGATGACACAACCAGTCCTCTATCACTTGACAATACAGATCATGACTACTACTTGTACCCAGGTTCACTTTCCGAGTATTCCAAAGACGTGGTTCAATACATAGCAGGTTTTCGGTTTCGGTTTAAAGATATTTATTAATCTGAAAATAAATTTTACATTTCACTTAATGAGACTTAAAACATAGTAAGATTTGTTGTAAGAAAACTTAAAAAGAGTCTGCATTGTGCGAAATGCATGCAAGTTTTAGAATTGGAAGAAGAAGAAACTTCGTCCCTTCTGCGTATTAACAGAGGAGGTCTAAGTAAATTCTACTCTGTTGGTTTTACTCAACATCCACTAAACTCAAGTGATTCGTGGTTCAGCACTTACAACAGCTCCTCGCTAACGCCACCCCTAGCAAGGAAATGCAGTTCAGAGTGAGGAGCCTGCAGGATGTGAGAGAGATTGTGTAGTTGCAGTGGAGGACTCTAGTGGTCCCGAGCGATCAGAGCTAGAGTTGGAGACTCAGTACAGCTCTGACAGTGAATCATCTCAGCAAACATTTTATGAGGTTGATGCAGATGAAACCTATGTACCTGATACTCTCTCGCCAAGCAGTAGTTCAGTCACAGTGCCTGAGCCAGATCTAAACATCTTGAACAGACCGAAGAGGGAGCGGCAGCAGCCTGATTGGTACAATCCAATGAGCTTTCTCACCACCACAGATCCTGAGCTTACCGTGAAAGAGGCTTTAAGCGGCCCTGAGAATCTTCAGTGGAGGAAGGCAATGGATGAAGAGTGGGAGTCATTCGAAAAGAATGGTGTGTTCGAGCTTCTTGATGCCCCGAGAGGAGCTACAATAGTGCAGTGTCGGTGGGTGTCGGTGGAGGGGTGGGAGAAATAATTAAAATTGGAAAGGTAGAGATTAATTATTTAAGTACGAATGAAATGCCGGCCGATTTACTAACCAAAGGTCTAGGTTCTATTAAACACTACAAGTTTATGGAAAACTTAGGTGTGGTTAAATTGTAAGTTGTAAACCTGTGTTAAAAATGATTGTAAATTGTGTTGTATGGCGCTTACTTTATTTTGATAAGTGGGGGTATTGTAATTTATATTACCATGTATCAAAAGAATAACTATTTCTTACTACTAGCGCCATCTATTATAGTTCCTGTGTACTGTGTCTAATGTGATATGTCATCTGTACATTTTTCAAAATATAAGTTAGTTCTTTGTCAACTGCTAAACAGTCGTTTAATTATAAAAGGTATTTTCTTTTATACATCAGCTTGAATTCCTATTACTCTTATAACAAATATTTTTTCTTAAAAGAAGAGTGTTCTAATTCATCGTATAATAAAATAAATATATCATTATATAAATTGGCTCATGCAAACAAAACAAAAAAGATCTTGGCCTGCACCAAAACCAAAGCATGAACACTTATTACAAGATAATAATATAACATTGTGTATTTTGTCCTTAGGTGTTGCAAGTCAATGATGACCCAGATCTACCAAACTTGTCTGCAGCTTCCTTGCGACGGATACTTAAGCACCTTGAATTCAAATATGCGAGTCGTAAACGACAAAGCTGCCTTATTGACAGAGCAGATATAATATTATGGCAAAAACAATATTTAATAAAAATAAAAAATTACCACAGAGAAGGAAGATTTATATATTACCAAGATGAAACATGGGTTAAGAAGCCGATGGTCCTGGGTTTGAATCTCAGACAGGGGATTTGTTTGTGTGATATTTGTTCCTGAGTCATGTCTTTGGTGTTTTCTATGTATTTAAATATTTATATGTAATCTATATATATTATATATACAGTGTGGAAATTTAACTCGGGCCCTGGAGGGAAACTACCTTAAATCCTTGAGCTAGCTCATTTTACTTAAAGAAGACATTCCTTTATTTTGAAAATGAAACAAAACTGCATTCAAAGATTTTCTAAAACTTGCTTGCCTCGCCCGGGACTCGAACCAACTAAAATAAAAAAAAAACACACTCTCTCTATTTTATTCTACTAATCGATAATATTAATACTCAGGGTACATACAATTTCTCTAACCTTCTACCAGAAGAGGAACGAAATAATATCATTTTTCAACAAGATGGTGCACCTGCCCACAACAGCAGAATTGTCAGGGTTTACCTCAATGAACATTTCAATACCTGGATAGGAACAAACGGGACGATTAGATGGCCTGCAAGAAGTCCAGAACTGACGCCCATGGCCTTCTTTTTATGGGGTCATGTAAAAATGTTATTTATGAAACTTGCTATGAAACCGTTCAAGAGCTAAGGGTTGCGGTAGAAAATGTTATTAGGGGCATACACCACAACACTTTGATGAAGGCTACAAGAAATGAATTTCAACGGCGACTAATTTTGTGTAGACGGAACGACGGGGCTCATTTCGAACTATTTTACAGTTAAATAATTTCAGTGTAACAAATTGCTATTAAAACAAAGTTAATGTTAGATTTAGCGATTGTTTTTTTTTAAGACCAAATGTTTTTAGAGATTTTTTTTCCTGAGTATTAATACTATCGATTAATATAATAAAATAGAGTGTGTGTTTTTTTTTTAATTTTAGTTGGTTCGAGTCCCGGGCGAGGCAAGCAAGTTTTAGAAAATCTTTGTATGCAGTTTTGTTTCTTTTTAAAAATAAAGGAATGTCTCCTTTAAGTAAAATGAGCTAGCTCAAGGATTTAAGGTAGTTTCCCTCCAGGGCCCGAGTTAAATTTCCACACTGTATAGTTGTCTAGTACACACAACACAAGCCTTATTGAGCTTACCTTAAGACTAAGTGATTTGTGTAACATTGTTCCGAAATATTTATTATCTATAGTATACTCATGTTTTGTATTATACTGTTTATGGTAATGAAACCTATTTTTATGTAAGTATATTTAGGTAGAATTTTGCAACATAATTTTGAGGTATTTATCCTCAACCAATAGAGCTGAAACTTTGTGATGGGAAAACTGTTGGAGAAATAGTGACAAAATAATGTTAAGCCATTTGTTTTTCATAGCAAATTCCATTGACGGTGACTAAATCTATGTAAGTATCATTGAGCCAATCTGATACCCAGTGGCGGGAGCTTCATACAAGCCCAAAAGCCGGGCTTGCCTTAGCTACCTCATTGAACTCACATCACGCATTGATCGGAGTTCGCTATCTATATTTTTAAACCGCGCGCCAAATGATCATTTTGTTTCGCCCGCTATGCGACACGGTACGGCACGACTCACCGTCGCTGTTACGAAATTTTAACACATACATGCGCGGCGGCGCTAGTGCTGCGCGAAAGTGCGACGAGCAAGACGAATTAGGCGAACTGACCGAGTGCATGCTAGCTACCTCGCTCGCACTCGCGCTCTCGTATTATGCTTTTCTATTGGGGGTCATCCATAAAGTACATCACACGTAAAGGGGGGGAGGGGGTCGACAAAGTGTGACATGGTGTGACAAGGGGTGGGAGGGGTCCTAAGTTTCGTGACATCACATATCAAAATCTAATATATCTAGAGGTATTCATTTGAAATATTAATTAAACTAAAAAAAATTTCCAACTCTATCTTCATGACACGCGACACGGTTTAAAAACAAAACAATTTGTTGACGAGTTCATAGCCGCTCTAGTGACGCGCGCCAATCGCCTACGAGCCCTTTGACTAATGCCGCCAAACGCTCCGCACCTCGCGTGATTTTATTGTTTCTATTTCATTCGACAATTGAATTTCGCTGAGTGAATACGTCGTTTCGACGGATATAAACATACTTTAATAAAACAAGTTCAAAATGGACAAAAAGATAGATTTAGGTAATCTTTACCGTAGACTATACGAAACTTACAGTGCAACTTACGCTGATAAAAAAAAAACAGCATATTCAGGAAGAAGTTAACAACATATGGAAAATTTTCAAAAGTAGTGACAATATCGAAGGTGAAGTGGGATCGAAAATCAAAGAGCTGCAGATACAAATGACGAAAAAGAAAGCGACACTACTGAACTTTTTTTCGAAAATTCCTTCGGCGTCAACATCACGAATACAACTAGATCGGGAAGAGGAGGGAAAAGTACAAGTAAGTTCAAATTTTATAACAATCCTTTTTAATTATCGCACTCAAAGGTGGACGCGGACTTGAATCGCATCGCACGCGCCACATTATGGAGTAGGTAGGCTCATCGTGGCATCATACGTAATTGGCGGAATACTAATAATTATTTAAGACTAGCTTTCCGCTCGCAGTTTCGCCCGCGTGAACTACAAGTTATATCGCGCCAACTATGTCCTCAAATTACGCCGAAATTCGATAGTCAGGTACCTTAACTTACATACACAGAGTAACATGATAGACGCCACTTGGTGCCTCGCGGGGTGCTTGCACTCCGCGCACGGAGCAACATTCTAGTTATTTAATAAAAATCCTTTTTATTAATATTATTGAATGCGAAAGTAACTCTGTCTGTCTGTCTGCGGCGCTTTCACGCTAAAACTACTATACCGATTTAATGAAAATTTGGTACCTTCACCGATAGTCTTAAATAGAGTCTGAGAAAGGACATAGGCTACTTTTTAATGCAAAAAAGGGTGGTAAAGGGGTTGAAAGGGGAAAGTTTGTATGGAAGTTTCATCATTTTGTAAAGCTAGAAACTTGAAACTTATTTTTTAGGTTGTTGTTTTGATATAAATAAATATGGCATTCAAAGTTCGTTCATTCCACTGCTGAGCACAGGTCATTGTTGGGTGATATAACATATAGTTCACGCGGACGGACGCCGATCAGTATGAGACTTTGCAAACACACACATACTAGTGTTGAGGGATACTTGTGTAAGCGATCTTGCGGCTTCTGTGGTCTATATTTTGCATCATATAAATCCACTAACCAACACAAACAACTACATAAGAAGCAACATGAAGTTCCCATTGTAAAGATACGTCCTCAAAGAATAGCAGCTAGACGTGCCAGAGAAATTCTTTGTTTGGATGTTAATGATGATGCCATATGGTTGGATGAAAAAGATGTTGACACCACAAATGTTCCTGACGTGAAAAACCTAAATGAGAACGAAGTAGTAGGGGAGCCCAAGCGGGGATTTTGGAAGTGACTTGAACCCGACAGATTAACATAAGAGAAGAAACCTTGCACCATGTTATGTACTTCCACCAGATATGAGCCTTTATTATAGGGGTGTGCGTCTAGGGGAGTCGATCAGATTAGTAAAAAAAAAACGATCCTTAAAAATACTCGAGCCCATCAGATTTAAACAAAATAAGTTAATTACAAGCCGAAAATAAAATCTCTTTAATAATCTGACGATTTAAATCTGACCTAAATAAATAAACGAGTCCCAAAGTTGCAAAAAAAAATCATTACCTCGAAATGTTCGAGCCCGTTTCTTTTTTTTTTTCATTTGAAAGTAAAATATTTAAAATATATAGGTATAACATAACCTGCCGATTTTCTTGAGCCGAACTATCTAAAATTATTAATAGAGTGTAGTGTGTATAGGTGAACCAGAACTTTGTCAGTTCAAGAGGGCGCGCGCTGGTTTTGAATTTTATATAGCAACAATTTGTATAGTGGGGACAAAGGAAATTGGCAGATGATTTTTGTTATATTCCGACAACTTAAATAAATGCGAAGTTTGATGTTTAGATATCTCTTCGGTTTTAATATTTTTCGATGTAACTTGCCACCGTGTTAATTGGAGCTACGGCAGCATTTGTTGAGAACTAAATATATCGCATGCTTGTGGCGAAATGCACACTACCGTATCGTTAATGAGATGACACCAACAGATTTCGGATGGAAAAATGTTGATGGAAAATTGGAGATGATTTGGTTTACTGGGAATCAGCTTCCAGAGGCATATCAAGATGTTGTAATTACACCTGATATTTTAGAGAATACTCCAGGTTCAGGCCTGTTTTCACTGCTGTAATAATATCATGAAATATATGAAAGATTTTTAATTATCATAAGTATTTCTTGTTGGAGATACGCAAGATGTTGATGACGCAGATAACGGCCAATACGAGGAAGATTCGACAGACGACGAAGATTAAGAATATATATACATATTTTCTCTGCATTATAATTATTTATGATACACAAATAAAAAAAAAAAAAAAAAAAAAATTTGTCAGATTTAAAGAATCCCTTCACAGAATTGTCAGATTATGAGTCAGCATGAACAGTACATCAAGCTAAACGGTCTGTATAAAAATCTGACGGGCTCGAGTATTTCAATGTCACGATTTTTTTTTTGCATTTTGAATAATTGGCTATGCATTTCAGTCACGTTCAAATCGTCAGTCTTTATAATAGGACATTTTTTAGAGTTCACTTAACACCTCTTTTGAATTTCTGACGGGCTCGAGTAAAAAAATTTTTTTCAAATTTTTACCTCTTTGTACGGCCATTTCCCTCTAGCAATCCGGCAGATTAATATCTCTGTGTGGTCAGAAGTTCGTAGGCCGTATACGCTATTCAATTCTGACGGGTTCGAGAATTTTTATCTGACTACTTTTTTTTACATTTTTGAAAATCCATACACGCTTCCCCCACCACTAAAAGGGTACACCTCATATGAACTTTTTTTCCTTTTAACATCTAATCTTCACGATTCCTTAGATTTTTAACGGGTCGGAGTGACAACACATTTAGCATCGTGGGCTCCCCTACTAAAGTGACTGTCATGCCAGTTTTAAATAATTTAAAGGAGTGGGTTCAAAGTCCATGGACTGAAGATGATTGAGTTTGTTTCTTCTTCTTTTTCTTTATATTCAATAGTTGCTTTGTTATTGTTTCAAATATTTGATATAATGTTGATTTCATAAAAAAGTACTTAATTTAAATGGAAATAAAACTAATTTCGGAACTGCTGCTTTAATTTAACCCCTTCAGACCCGGCGTCCATATCAATGGACATTACTGATATTTTTTGTAATGTGACCAGTGTTGTTCTAAAGGTAATGTAAACATTTAGCCGTGCTATTTAGTCATTGTGAATTGTTTATACTTCATCAAGTTCTAAGAAAAATAATGTGGGTATATCGAAACAATAAGTCGAATGTTGACGGCAGCCATGAGTAGACGCAGTAGGGTAAGCTAACTTTGTTCAATTATTTTCTTTGGCAAATTGATTGTTTATGAATAAAACATTTTTTTTTTCAAGTAGGTTGGACGTTAATGTTTGTATTTATCTAAAAATCTAAGTAACTTTTATCAATATTCCTGGCAAAATATGAGTAACTTTGTTTGTCCACTGGAATGGACATTAGGATCCGACTGTAAATAAAAAAGTGTACAAGTAATATATTATGTTACTGAATATTATTACTTTTTCTGTGTTTTAGTACGAGTACTTGATTTATCAAGAAACAAAGACGTTGCCAGTCTGCTGGATCTTCTAGAAAATGGTACGCTGTCAGACCTCGACGAAGAAAGTGATGATGAAATTATACAGCCAGCATCATCAACGTCAACTCGTGTGGGTAGTGATATTGTACGCCCAAATGAACCACAACCACTCGAAGAAAACTTGGAAGTTGAACAAGAAATCGAAGAGGAGGATGAATCGGTAGTGAGTGGGTCAAATAATTATAGAACTAATAAAAAAACTAACAAACCAGATATCACATGGAGAAAGCATCTTCAATTTGAAACTCCTGCATTTGTCTGGTCATCTTCACCAATATCAGAAATTGAATCACCATTGACACCGATAGAATACTTCAACAAAAATATTCCGGAGTCTCTGCTAGAAGAAATAGTTTTTAATACCAATTTATATGCCAACACAAAAAACGTCCGTAACTACAAACGATGTTCGCTGACCGAAATGAAAATATTTTTAGCCCTCCATATTATTACGGGAAATCTAAACTTTCCACGAATTAGAATGTATTGGGATAGAACTTTGGATATGAAAGTATTTTTAGAAAACATGCCCAGGGACCGTTTTATGCAGTTGAGAAATAATTTGCATATTATTGACAACAGTTCTATTCCAAATGGAAACAGTGACCGACTAATCAAAGTCCGACCTTTATACGATTCGATCAGGGAACGGTGCCTAGAGCTGAAACTGGAACAAATTCTAAGTGTTGATGAGCAGATTGTTCCCTTTAGAGGGAATCTGAATATCAAACAATATGTCAAAGGAAAACTAGAGCCATGGAGTATCAAAATTTTTATGCTTTGTGGCAAGAGCGGGCTGGTCTATGACTTCATTATTTATCAAGGAGCCACAACAAATATAGATAAAAATTATGTCTTGCGTTACGGTGCATCAGCTGCGTATGTGGGCAATTTCACTTTCAAGGACACCCAATTACCTTAATTGTCAAATAAAAGTTAAATCAGTGGTCAGTTTAGTGACGACAATTAAGCTTTAAATATTTAAGTAAATCATCTTTACAATAACACGTATTATTTATGGATTAAACATAAAACAGTAGATAGTATTGAAATTTAAAGCTTAATTGTCGTCACTAAACTGACCACTGATTTAACTTTTATTTGACAATTAAGTTAATTGGGTGTCCCTGAAAGTGAAATTGCCCATGTATATCAGCTTTCTCAACGGATAGCTTGCTCTGGACATTTCCTTTTCTTTGATAATTATTTTTCTAACTACAATTTGCTGAGAGATCTGCGTGAAAGAGAAATATATGCAGGAGGAACGATCAGAGTAAACAGATTTCAAAACCCACCCCTCATTACTGACAGGGAAGGCGCAAAAAAAGAAAGAGGATACTCAGAACAAGTTACCAATAGCTCAAAAGATGTGGTAGTCCTCAAATGGATGGATAACAAAGCTGTAATACTTGCATCTAATTTTGTTGGGATCGGAGAGGAAGATGAGGCGCGAAGATGGAACAAAGTGTCGAAAGAGTACATATCAATTCCACGTCCAGAACTTGTACGACTATATAACAACGGTATGGGAGGCGTTGATAAAATTGACCATTTACTTAGCCTGTACCGCATTTTTATAAGGTCTAAAAAAATTGCAAGCTCTTCAACATCAAAAAACTGGTATAGTGCAAATGTCCAACCTAAATGAGAAAGCGTTGCTTGCTAGTTATCGAGTAGCTTTTCGTGTGGCTAAAGCAGGAAAACCTCACACTATTGCCGAAAATTTGATTTTACCAGCTATATTAGATATAGCAGATATTATGTTTGGGAAACAAGAGGTCGAAAAACTCAAAAGTATACCTCTCTCTAACAATACCGTTCAACGCAGGATAAGCGATATGGCTACTGGCGTTCGTGATCAAGTCATAGAAAAAATAAAGGAAAGCACTTTTGTATCTTTGCAATTTGATGAATCCACGGACATTGCGGGATGTGCGCAGTTTGTAGCTTTTGTGCGTTTTGAATCCTGTGATAAATTAATGGAAGAAATACTATTTTGCAGAGCGCTTCCCACAAATACTACAGGTCAGTGTTTGCATAACATGTTCCTTGAAGCTACGCAAGATATGAATATCGATTGGGCAAATAAATGCATTGCTATTTGCAGCGACGGAGCAAAAGCGATGACTGGTGCGAAGAGTGGATTTATTGCTAGGCTGAAAGAACAGATGCCAAACGCTTGTTGGGTGCATTGCTTTCTCCATCGCCAAGCTCTTGCGGCCAAAGTCTTGCCACAGGAATACAGCCAAGTTCTAAATATTATTATAAAGATTGTAAATTCTATTAAAGGAAAAGCGTTGCAGTCACGATTGTTTCGGATTATTTGTGAAGATATGGGGGCACTCCACCAAAATTTACTCTACCATACAGAGGTTAGGTGGTTGTCAAAAGGTAAAGTACTGGCAAGAGTTATGGAACTTCGTGCTGAACTTTTAATATATTTACAGCAGGCCAAGTCAGAATACTCTGAATTCATTTGCGCCCCGGAATTTCTTTTGAAATTAGCTTTTCTTTCTGACTTATTTGAGCATTTAAATATCTTGAATAAAAGTCTTCAAGGGCGAAATTAAAATGTCATCACTGCAAAAAACAATATACATGGCTTAACAAAAAAACTGACTTGTGGTCGTCGTCCATAAATCAAAATAACTTCGATTCATTTTCGTCGACACAATCTTTTACTGAAGAAGTCGGATGTGAGATAAACATCAAGACATACACACCGCGTCACATGAATAGGACCAGCATATTTTACTTACTTATCTAAGATACGAGACAAAATAAATATATAAGAATAGTAGGTATAAACATCTTTAGGCATGTGAAGTTTAACTATAAACAATCGACCTTCGTAAACATTCGGCGAGTCCATTGACAATACTAGTAGGCAATTTTGACGCGCCACTTGAATACGACCAATGCATTGTCTCCCCCCGCGCGGCCTCAGTTGTAAAACAAAAGCCGCACAGTGCGTACGTATTGCATGTATTTTGAGATTTTGAAGTGAAATTCATCAAGTAGTAAGGATATAATTTTTTTTTGTTTAATATGGGTCGGAAAAAGTGTTTAAATCTGGAGGAAATAGGAAAAATTAAAATTCTTTGTGAAGAGGGTTATTCTTCAAGAAAAATCGCAAAAAGAATAGGGCGTTCACATCAGGTGATAAGTAATTTTCTTGAAGATCCTGAAAATTATGGTATAAAATTCAAAGGCCGTACTAAATTCGCTACAACTGAAAGAGAGCGTCGGGCAATATTACGCGAAGCGTCGAATTCTACGCTAACCGCCGGACAAGTAGCCCAGAATGTTGGAACTAAAGCATCTGTGAGGACCGTTCAGAGGATTATATGCAATTGTCCGCATTTAAAACGTTTGAAAATGAAGAGAAAGCCATGTTTAAAAGAAAATCACTGTACGGAACGTCTTCGGTTTGCTCGTAACAAAATGCATTGGACCAAAGAATGGCATAAAGTTATATTTAGTGGCGAAAAAAAATTTAATTTGGATGGCCCCGACGGGTATTCTTACTATTTTCATGATTTAAGAAAAAATGAAATAATTTTATCGCGTCGGCGAAATGATGCAGGCTCAGTAATGGTCTGGGGCGCAATATCGTACAACGGACCAGTTGAATTAGAGGTGATACAAGGTAGACAAAATTCAAAAAGCTACATTAATCTTCTAAAAAATGAAATTTGTAAGTTTAGAAGTGTCAAAGATAATAATGGTTTTATTTTCCAACATGATAACGCCAGCATTCATAGAGCACATAATGTCCTTGAATGGTTTCAACAAAATAATATCGATGTTCTCGACTGGCCATCACTCTCCCCCGACCTAAACATAATTGAAAATGTGTGGGGATGGTTGTCACGTGAAGTTTATAAGAACGGCAAACAATATAACAACAAGCAAGAACTTGAGAAGCATATAAAAAAGTGTTGGAGCAAACTACCAATTAAATTCATAAGAAGTCTTTATGATTCAATGCCATCTCGGATTTTTGATTTAATTCAAAAGAAGGGAAAAAGCATTAATTATTAATCAATATTTCTTTTAAATAAAATTATTCAATAACAGAATAATTCGTGTTTTATTTAATGGTCGTATTCAAGTGGCGCGTCAAAATTGCCTACTAGTATTGTCAAAGGACTCGCCGAATGTTTACGAAGGTCGATTGTTTATAGTTAAACTTCACATGCCTAAAGATGTTTATGCCTACTATTCTTATATATTTATTTTGTCTCATATCTTAGATACCAAAGGAAAATATGCTGGTCCTATTCATATGACGCGGTGTGTATGTACCTGGTATGAAAGAGTTGTTAGATAATTTGAAAGAAGAATTGTATCATTACTTCTCAGTGCAAGAGATATCAGAGAACACTGGGCAGAGGTGGATCTTAAATCCGTTTTTAAATGCAGCTATAAATGAGGCTAATTTACCAAATAAGCTCAAAGAGAAACTGCTAGAATTATCTGCCGATGGGATGTTACACTTGGAATTCAAGTCTTCTAATTTGGATACCTTTTGGTTAAGGAGAAAAACAGAATACCCGGAATTGACAAATGAGGCTTTGAAGTGTTTGATTCCATTTGCCACCTCGTACTTATGCGAGTTGACATTTTCATCGATGGCCCAGATAAAGAGTAATCGCTTAAATTTGAAAAACGATTTAATTCTATGTGTCGCAAATACAGATCCACGATGGGATACATTAATTAATAAAAAACAAGCACAACCTTCGCATTAATTAACATGGGTCTTCGAATTTTATTTTTTGTTTCTCTTACTTAATAAATAAATAAATATTAATAATCTTTATTGTCTTTCTTTTGCTAAAGTACCTAGTAATCTCGACCTCTGGCGACCCCCCTACAGAAGCTCCGCGACCCCCCAGGGGGTCGCGACCCACAGGTTGAAAAACAAATTTTAGACCATAAATATACAGTTAATTGACAGAAATATTTTTTTAAACACAATCTCGTAATTCAGGTTTGAAGGGGTTAATAATTTTTCGATGTGAAATTTGCCAAACATGTGATGTCACACTACTGGGGGGGGCTCAAAAAATCATGAAATTCGTGTGACGTACTTTATGGATGACCCCTTGATAGTTTCTTTTATAAAAATTTGGACAAACCTTCTCTATGTATCGGTTATCTGTAGCCGAATTTTATACCGAATTTTATGTACGGCTTTGTGTCTGAAGTTAGTTGCAGAAGTACGTTTAGTACGTCCGCCGAGTACGCGTCTAGTGACAACTTCAAGTATATTTATTTAGTCGAATCGAATGTTTAATTTGTTTGAGTGAGCGTGTTTTGTTGTGATTAGGAATTTAAAAACTTGTAAAGTGTTGTGTTTAATTTAAAATGGATGACCAGGACGTTGACGAAGTGGTTCCTTGTGACGGTTTAAGGTGCGCGCAGGTATTAATCAACGAAGGAAAGGTAAAGACTTTGCAGTTTGTGGAAAAGAAAACATTAGTTTCCTCGCCTAGACCAACACCCAACTTGTGTATTTCTCAGATAAACAAGTCTCATAAGCGAAAATTTAGTAGGGCTGTGTACAAAAACCGTTTTATTGTCGGATGTTCACATACAAATAAACTTTATTGCTGGTGTTGCATATTTTTTTCTAATGATGGTTCCGCGTGGAATACTCGTGGTTATGACGATTTGAATAACTTTTGGCACATGAATACTAATAAACATATTTGTGCAATGATTTCCTTTATCAATTTTGGTAAACAAAGAATCGAGGCATCTTTGTCGCGCCAATTATCAGAAGAAATAACAAGTCATAACTTGCGCGTTGACAATAATCGTAGTGTTTTTCAGAGGTTGGTCGATGTTGTGTGTCTTTTAGCGCAGCAAGAACTTCCCTTTAGAGGTCATGATGAGTCAAAGACTTCGTTAAATAGGGGCAATTTCTTGGAACTAGTGTCGTTGCTATCAAAATACGACGGCGTTCTAGAAAAACATGTCAATCAAATTAGCGGCAAACCAACGGCGGGCTCCGCGGGCGATTGTTAAATTTTGTCTAACAAAATTCATTCAGTAGCAGATGTAATTAGGACTAGGATTGAACTTAAAATTAATAAAACAAGGTTTGTTTCTGTTATAATAGATGAAACTCCTGACGTGAGCCATAGGGAACAATTATGTTTAATTTTAAGATACTTTTATGAAAACGATGTTCACGATCGTTTCATGGGATACGTAGACGTATCTCTTAGTCGCACGGCAGACGTGTTAGCTAATATTGTATTTGAGCTAATCAAGAAACATGACTGCGCCGATAAATTAGTGGCACAAAGCTATGACGGTGCTAGTGTGATGTCAGGTGCAAAAAATGGTGTACAACAAAAAGTAAAAGAGCTATGCCCTGAGGCAATGTACATTTGGTGTAATGCACGTGTTTTGGCTTTAGTCTTATCAAAATCGTGCAATAGGATTAAAGACGTCAGTTCGTTTTTTTCGAACTTACAGTCTTTGTGCACTTTCTTTAATCACAGTACAAAGCGAGCTGCATTTTACGATACTCATTGTAGCAAAAAACTACCTAATGCACCCGCTACTCGTTGGACGTTCATGTCGCGACTGGTTAACACAGTTTTTGAACAAAGAAATAATCTTGTTACTGTGTTTACCGAAATCTATAACAATCCAGAGGATTGGGATGGAGATACGATTTCAGCAGCAGAATCTTTAGAGGCCCTACTGAGCTCGTTCAACTTAATTTTTTTTCTATCGACGTTCCATCGTATATTTGAAAAGACCGAATGCCTGTACAACAATTTACAGAAATCTCAAGTTGATGTCGGTTATTGCAGCAATAAAATACAACAGTTTCAGTCGTGGTTGGGAGTTGATTTTCTGGCTGAGTTCGATCAAATATATCAAAACACCTTACAAAATCACATGGCTCCTCGTTTGAGACCCAACATTACTTGCGCCCAAACTGAATATAAAAGACTTTTTATTTAAATAATTGACAACATTTACTCTGAAGTCGATACACGGTATTCCGAGGTTTTTAAATTGAAGTTCTTTCAATTGTTGAACAATAAAAAAATTGAATTTTTTTCTTCCAATTTCCCAACAGAGGCTTTCGATTCCTTATTTGAGGTCTACGCAAACCGTTTCGATAAACAAATGTTGAGAATCCAATTAGTGTGTCTGTATTTCTCCCCTGAATTAAAAAACTTTAATGTTTTCCAACTCATTGATTTTATCAATGAAAATGGTGTTGAAGATGCTTTTTCCCAGCTGTTGAAGTTGGCGATTCTTGTCGTAACTATTCCAGCTACAAGTGCTTCAGCGGAACGTGCTTTTTCGTCTCTTAAGCGTATCCATACTTATCTGAGAAATACACAAGGCCAGGAACGTCTCGCCGATTTGTCCACGCTATTGAAAAACAGTTGTTGGTTCAATTGAAACGTTCGCCAACATTTTACTCTGACGTAATTGATTCGTTTCTTAAAAAAGACAGACGATTTGAACTGGTATATTAATAGCTATGTAAAGATTGTAAAGTAATGTGTATCATGTGTTTGCAAATATGTAAATTTTAAATTATTTGTTCAAACAAATTAAACGGCTTTTTTCAAAGCCACCGGAGGTATATGTATGTCTACTGATTTACCTGCCTGTATGCCTTCTGTGTGCTTTGATTAGCTACTCTGGACGTAATATCAAGAGCACGGAAGTCCGAAGAGTGAAGAATTGACAATTAACTACGAATACGTATCTTTCGGCTTGCCCTAGGCAAAACCTCTAGGCACGCCACTGCTGATACTGTACCCAGAAGGTGAACCTATGATTTATAATACACAAAATTGGGTTTAGGCTCGTTAGAATCCTCTCAATGTAGGTACTAGTAGCTGATTTTTGTGCAAAAAAGTACAGTCAACAAAAAGACTGCACCATAAATTACATTGAAAGCTACCATTATTGATGAACTTACTGTTACATTTTATGAGTTGTGGTAAGAATTATATTTTTTATATTATCCTATCTTATTACAGGTCACACGGTGAACAAGGTCTGGCAAGACACAAAAGTATTGTCATCTCGGCAAGCTTTTTTAGATGTACTTACAACGGGCATGAAGGCTCCATCAGGAAAAGGAAGGCGGCCTATTCTTCACTGCCAATGTGGCTATTGGCAGTGAAGAAGGATTTTTGGAGGATGGACTTTTGTTATTTGAGTCAAAAAAAAATACGGATGATAACCATAAAGAAATGAATTCTCAACATTTTGAAGAGTGGCTGACAGGTATACTGCCAAGGCTAAGCCAAATTCCATTCTTGTCATGGACAATGCTCCGTACCATTCTAGGAAAATGGAAATTGGCCCCTTAAAAAAATGGAATAAGGGCCAAATTATTCAGTGGCTACAAGATAGAAATATACCATGTAACATGTCCATGATAAGAACACAGTTATGGGAGTTAGTGGAAAAAGAGAAACCAAAATGTGAAAAGAAATCAGTGGATGAACTAGCCGCTGCTCACAATATTACAGTTTTAAGACTGACCTCTTATCACTGTGAATTAAACCCAATTGAATTAGTGTGAGCACAAGTGAAGGGGCATATGGCAAAAAATAATAAAACTTTTAAAATGGCAGATGTCAAGTAACTCTTCCACGAAGCTTGTGACACCAGAGCGTTGGAAATCTTGCATTGATCACATTATAAGATCGAAGATCAAAATGTGTCAATTAGATTATTTAATTGATGATGTGGTAGAGCCATTTATAATAAATACAGAGGATGACGAATTAAGTGGATCGGAAATTGAAGATTAAATAAATCTTTCATCGAAAATATATATAGTATACTCATGTTTTGTATTATACTGTTTATGGTAATGAAACCTATTTTTATGTTAGTATATTTAGGTAGAATTTTGCAACATAATTTTGAGGTATTTATCCTCAACCAATAGAGCTGAAACTTTGTGATGGGAAAACTGTAGGAGAAATAGTGACAAAATAATGTTAAGCCATTTGTTTTTCATAGCAAATTCCATTGACGGTGACTAAATCTATGTACCTAAGTATCATTGAGCCAATCTGATACTGTACCCAGAAGGTGAACCTATGATTTATATGACACAAAATTGTGTTTAGGCTCGTTAGAATCCTCTCAATGCTGATTTTTGTGCAAAAAAGTACAGTCAACAAAAATACTGCACCATAAATTACATTGAAAGCTACCATTATTGGTGAACTTACTGTTACATTTTATGAGTTGTGGTAAGAATTATATTTTTTATGTTATCCTATCTTACACGGTGAACAAGGTCTGGCAAGACACAAAAGTATTGTCATCTCGGCAAGCTTTTTTAGATGGACTTACAACGGGCATGAAGGCTCCATCAGGAAAAGGAAGGCGGCTTATTATTAGCCACATTGGTAGTGAAGAAGGATTTTTGGAGGATGGACTTTTATTATTTGAGTCAAAAAAAAAATACGGATGATAACCATAAAGAAATGAATTCTCAACATTTTGAAGAGTGGCTGACAGGTATACTGCCAAGGCTAAGCCAAACTCCATTCTTGTCATGGACAATGCTCCGTACCATTCTAGGAAAATGGAAATTGGCCCCTAAGAACACAGTTATGGGAGTTCGTGGAAAAAGAGAAACCCAAATGTAAAAAGTAAGCAGTGGATGAACTAGCCGCTGCGCTGCTCACAATATTACAGTTTTAAGACTGCTCCTTATCACTGTGAATTAAACCCAATTGAATTAGTGTGAGCACAAGTGAAGGGGCATATGGCAAAAAATAATAAAACTTTTAAAATGGCAGATGTCAAGTAACTTTTCCACGAAGCTTGTGACACCAGAGCGTTGGAAATCTTGCATTGATCACATTATAAGATCGAAGATCAAATGTGTCAATTAGATTATTTAACTGATGATGTGGTAGAGCCATTTATAATAAATACAGAGGATGACGAATTAAGTGGATCGGAAATTGAAAATTAAATAAATCTTGCATAGAAAATATATTGTTGTTTTTATTTCCTACTTATCTAAAACAACAGGACTAAGTTTCTGTCATGCTATTCCTATCATAACACTTATAATAGAAATAGAAATAGTTTATTCATGACAAATACAAATACAGATAAAAACACAAAGTACAATTTGGACATATAAACGACTTGTCATGAAAGGGTCGCAACTCAGCGTAATGCTGGCAACACCAGCGCTGATCTTCCGTTGCGACCCCTTGGTGAAGACACGGCGCAGTAACGCCACGATCGCACATACTTAATTTAATAAGTTTAACAGTATAACACAAAAATTATTTAAACTTAATACAAACTTAATAAAACTAAACTATATGACAGCAAGAATAATGCCGTCGTGCAAACACCGCTTAGCAAAGTTTGCTGCAGTCTGTGGCAAACAAAACTTCTTGTCTATTCTATTGCCAGTGATAGATTACGTAACTTAAAGCGTATGTAGGTCAAGGGCAACATTATTACATAAACGAGATTTATGAACTACCAAAATCAAGTAAAATAACTGCTAGGAAAATCATGCTCCACATAGCCATTGGGACATAAAATAAGGTATGTATTTGTACCAAACTAGAAGCAACTAGTATCATGTTTGAACATTTCTTGGCTTTTTGGTGATCTCTCAAGTGTTTCTTTAACTGTGCCCTAAAATTATGTATACATTTTAGGTTTCGAAATGGTGGGCTCAAATTATTCCAGCATTTTGTTGCTACATATCTGAAGCTTCCCCGAAAAGCAGCCGACGCATGTCGATGAGACAACAGCTGCGAACTACATTGCCGATTACCCCATTGCTTACGGAAAGTCAATTTGTCGAAGAGGTATGCTGGGGTCTGGGTTTTGACTACACCGAACAGAAGACATGCCATATGAAGCTTGCGTCTATGTAGCATTTTAAGACTATTACAATTGTTCAAATATGGTGTGACATGAGCCCGCAACGGAATGGTGAAACAAAAGCGGGCACAGGCGTTCTGAACTCTCTGAATAAGCTGTTTAGTTTTTGTAAGTAAACGCGGACCATAAACTAAGTCCATATAATTCAATTTAGATAATAGATTCCACTAACTGCTTCACTCAGATAGGGCCTAATTTTGTATAATACTTTTAATTTATAGAAACATTCCCTTACAAAATTTAAAATGTCATTCACTATCCACTAGCAGGCCTAAGTTACGTGCCTCATGGACTCTCTCTATAGGTTCATTCATCAAAATGACATCCCTTGTAGGTACAAGTCTAGACAGTTGCTGCTTGCTACCAAATACTAGGTACTTAGTTTTAGCAGGATTTAATACTAATCCATTACTCAAAGCCCAACCTGCTATTCTTGAGAGATCCATGTTTAGTTTTTGTATTGCAAGATCAATTTCGGACTGTTTACATGAGATGTACACTTGTACGTCATCTGCATAAAAATGATACTGGCAGTCTAAAATTTGTGTTCCTATGTCGGCAGCATACACAATGAACAAAATTGGACCGAGGATGGAGCCCTGGGGTACACCCCGTGCAAGCTCCATTTTTCCTGAGGTTCGGGTTGACCCATCACTCTGACTCAACTTCACATACTGACTTCTATGACTAAGGTAGCTATTGAACCATTTAAGTGCATTTTTATCAAAGCCGTAGTAGCATAATTTGGACAATAGCAAATTAATATCTATACAGTCGAAGGCCCTGGAAAAATCGAGTAACACCAACAAAGTACACATTCCCTGGTCCTGTTTGAACCTAAGGAAATGTTGACAGATGACTTCATGAAATTTTGCTAGTTTGACACCAGAGGGCCTACCGCGAACCACTTCGTTCGTTCGTCCGTCTATTTGGCTCTTCGTCACTCGCATCCGCAAGAGGGATAGAGATGGAGATAGTCCATTTTCGAACTTTGATTTTCGCGGTAGGCTATCAGGCCCTAGCATCAAAATCGATTACCGAAATGATCTTTCTCTATCGAACGAATATGCAAGAGATAGGCAACTAGTCAATTTTTTATTTTCACGGGAAGCCTTCTGTCACCATACTCATCATTTTCTTTATCAAAATCAATTATTTTCAAAAATTGCCGAGCAATATGAAGAATCAAGTTTACAAATTAAAATGAATATTTATAATCATGCAGCACTAGATGTATTTCTCTATAATATCCCCGAAAGAATACTCAGAGCAATTCAAATAAAAGAACCAAAATCAGTAGAAGCATAAAATACGCCTTAGAACAAGCGTATTTTGATGAACACTATTATAATAATAGAAAGGTCCAAACTCAGTTTAAAAAATCAATGAACTCTCAAAATTACACGCGAAAAAATTACTCGAGTCCAAGCACATCGAGTGCAGGACAAAATAATTTCACACCTCGAAGTAACTTTCAAAATACATTTCAACCATACCAAGGTCAATTCCAGAATAGTTACCAGAATAGGCCCGTTCAAGCGCAATCGAATAACGCGCTGGAATCCCAGAATCCGAGATCCAATACAACTAATAATAGACCTACATTTACCCCGATCAAAATAGAGTAAATCAAATTCCGATACCAAGGTCAATTCCAGAATAGTTACCAGAATAGGCCCGTTCAAGCGCAACCGAATAACGCGCTGGAATCCCAGAATCCGAGATCCAATACAACTAATAATAGACCTACATTTACCCCGATCAAAATAGAGTAAATCAAATTCCGATACCAAGGTCAATTCCAGAATAGT
The DNA here is from genome assembly GCA_022674325.2 of Grapholita molesta. Lineage (NCBI taxonomy): Eukaryota > Metazoa > Arthropoda > Insecta > Lepidoptera > Tortricidae > Grapholita > Grapholita molesta. The sequence goes on along the minus strand of CP053133.2, from coordinate 124,485 downwards.
TACCAGAATAGGCCCGTTCAAGCGCAATCGAATAACGCCCTGGAATCCCAGAATCCGAGATCCAATACAACTAATAATAGACCTACATTTACCCCGATCAAAATAGAGTAAATCAAATTCCGATACCAAGGTCAATTCCAGAATAGTTACCAGAATAGGCCCGTTCAAGCGCAATCGAATAACGCGCTGGAATCCCAGAATCCGAGATCCAATACAACTAATAATAGACCTACATTTACCCTGATCAAAATAGAGTAAATCAAATTCCGATACCAAGGTCAATTCCAGAATAGTTACCAGAATAGGCCCGTTCAAGCGCAATCGAATAACGCGCTGGAATCCCAGAATCTGAGATCCAATACAACTAATAATAGACCTACATTTACCCCGATCAAAATAGAGTAAATCAAATTCCGATACCAAGGTCAATTCCAGAATAGTTACCAGAATAGGCCCGTTCAAGCGCAATCGAATAACGCGCTGGAATCCCAGAATCCGAGATCCAATACAACTAATAATAGACCTACATTTACCCCGATCAAAATAGAGTAAATCAAATTCCGATACCAAGGTCAATTCCAGAATAGTTACCAGAATAGGCCCGTTCAAGCGCAACCGAATAACGCGCTGGAATCCCAGAATCCGAGATCCAATACAACTAATAATAGACCTACATTTACCCCGACCAAAATAGAGTAAATCAAATTCCGGATGACATTTCTGAAACAACACTGAGTGCATCTGAAGATGAAAATGAGCAGGATTACGTAGAAATCAATAATTCCGATAAAGATTCAGTAATCCCATTATTATATGAGGCGGTTGATATCAAATCTAATCAAATTTTGTTAACTCATTAGTATCGCAATGATATAAAAATAATAAGTAAACCTAAAGTTTTAGATGTATTTCTGCCTTTAGATTCTAAAATCATAGAAGTTTTATTAAAACTTATTTAGACCCAAGTAAAAAATATTTCGTCTATTTTAATTCTCCTCAAATAAAAAGTATATTTAGTAAAACAGTAGAAAAACTGTGTACGGGTGGCCAAATTGGTTAAGGCGTCAGCCGCGATAGCTGGAGATGCGGGTTCGAATCCCGTCTCGAACACCGGAGGTCCCCGTTGTTTTTTCTTTAGTATATGTTATCTATTTCAACTTTTAATTTATATAGTAGTATTACTACTTAAAAATCAAAGCAAATCAAAAATATTTCATAAAAAATAATTTGATTTGTTCTTAGTTTCATAGATGGCAGCACCAACTCTCTAGCTATATCAGAATCCCGAAAAGGTATTCATATAGGAGGCGCAAACACGTAGTGTTTCACCTTAGAGCTGGTAAAACGGTGCCTAAAACCGTTAAAATAAAACAAGATCACATATACTTGAGTAATTTCGACGGGTTCCGCTGTGTACGGGTGGCCAAATTGGTTAAGGCGTCAGCCGCGATAGCTGGAGATGCGGGTTCGAATCCCGTCTCGAACACCGGAGGTCCCCGTTGTTTTTTCTTTAGTATATGTTATCTATTTCAACTTTTAGTAGAAAAACTATTTTACAAAAAGTCTATTCCATTCATAGAATGTACAAAAAGACTTACGATCCTGCAGAATGAAGATGAACTGAAAGATATAATACTAAAATACCATGAAGGAAAAACCTGTCATAGAGGTATAAACGAAACATACAATAAGATAAATAACAATACTATTATCCCAAAATGAAGGACGTGATTGCCGCTGTCATTAATAATTGTAAAACATGTAAAGAAATGAAATGCGATAGAAAACCTTTAAACCCATTAATTCAACTAACGCAAACCCAACAGAAACCATTTGAAGAAATATTCATAGATTTGTTTAAAATAGATGGAAATTTATGTTTAAAGTTACTTGACGCATTCAGCAAATTAGGTCAAGTGATTTTAATTTCAAATAGATCAACACCTGAAGTAATTCGATCTTTAATTAATACTTTTCACAATACGGATTACCACTTAAAATAAGTTGTGATCCTGGTTCTGAATTCAACAACGCATTAGTAAAAGAATTATTAACTTTATATACAATAAATCTACACATTGGTACTCCCAGTAATCCACAGTCTATGGGATTAGTAGAAAGATTCCATAGCACTATCGTTGAAACTTATAGACTAGCCAACCACGAGCATAAAAACTCGGATGCATCAGAAGTAATGACATACGCAATCATGGCTTATAATAATAGCATTCACTCTATGACTGGTTTTATGAGGGGGCTAGGTTAGGTTAGGTTAGAACTGCGACCCTCAAAGATCCATAGTATGACTTTTGACTTTCTACCTGTCAATACAATTAGTACATTGAACGTTAAGACCAATAAGGCAATAACGGTATGAAATTCAATAGTCATGACTAATGATAACGGGTAAAAGAAAATTCTGACTTTTGAAATTATGACCAATGACAATATGTACAACAAGTATGAAAAACATCGGTATGGATTTAAAAAATCGAAAGTTTAACATTATGGGAGTCAATATAGGCCCGGAGTATAACACAATAAAATCTCAAGGTAAGCGACTAACAACCAAGCATTACCATCATGGAAATAAATACTTTGTTATGAATATTGGCAATCAGACAGTTTTAATAATAAAAAGAAAGAATTTCTCAGATCCTATAGTACAAATAATTTCAACGGAGGAGTATTGGTAGTGCACTGGGCTAGTGATCCAGTGGTTGTGGGTTCGAGTCCCGCTGCGAGTCAATGTTTTTTCAATTTTTCTTTCGATTCGAAGATATTCGCTAACAGACGTTTCTGCATAATAAAAAATAATTTAGAAAGGGATAGCACATTGTTATCGATGAATTCTGAATGAAAATTGAGACTTCGATGCCGTTAAGTGTTCATTACGCTGGCGGTAGATGTGTTTACACGTCACCCATGATGACGTATACGACGAGGGATAGATAGAAAAAAAATTAGAAGTCTAAGCGGTACTCGTATAGCATAATTGGTAATGCACTGGGCTAGTGATCCAGTGGTTGTGTATTTGAGTCTCGCTACGAGTATTTTTTTTTCTATTTTTCTTTCGATTTAAATATCGATAATAAATACCCTGATCTCATGGTTTTTGTAGAATATTTCGTTTTTTTGTGTTTAATAACATTTTACCAATTTCTCTTAACTTATGATTTTTTTTTTCATTAATAAATAAATACCAGTACTCATGTTTTTGTAGTGCATTTATTTTTTTTAACTGACACCTATATTTAATTCTTAATTGTAAGTTGTACTCTAAAATTAATAATCAATACATGAGAATTAAAGAAACGCAAACTATATAGGCAATCTAGTAACTAAATAGGTATTTTTTTACTAGATTGAATACACTCTATTCAATATTCTCTATACACCAGGTTACAACACTGACTGCTTGTAAGAATAAAGTGAACTGATTTATATTTTTTATTGAATTTCAGTTGCATATTGTAACATGCCAGCCACTCTCTGCCATGTTAAATTAATTTAATTATGTATAAGTTATTTACATTTATTTTAAATCGGTAAATATTACTTAAGATTCAAAGTGAATACTCTTAAAAACACTTCCTTTTAAATTTAATCTTTATCTCAGTTACTAGGAAAAGAGCTTGGAGTTTTATTTAAAACCAAATTGTTTTATTAATTGATATTTAGAAAAACAGTATAAAAATTATAGTATTTTGAACCTTATGTCAATCGGTATAAAGCAATCATCATTGGGCAACATTCTTATTGAGTTCCAAATATAAATTTGTCGCATCAAGTTCAAGTGTAAACTTGCCACGTCTGTTAACATCTAACTTATAGGCCATAATTTGGCAAATGCCAACTTACTTTTGCAATCCGAAAACCAAATATAATATAATAATTTAAACAAAACTGAACTGTAATACCATAGAGCTAGGATATAAATAGCAAAGCGTTAACACGTGGTTGGTTACAAAAAATAGTTTGTTTATGAAAGAGACTGAAGTACCGCGATCGCAGATCATAGATATTATAGACTACTCAGGCGTAGATGTTAAGTGCGTCCAGCGGTTAGAGATGCTTTGTTCTTCGAAATACATGTGCGTAATTCATTGTTTGTTGTGTCTAGTTTAGTTCTGGTCTGTGACTTTAATGAGAGAAATGTGAGACGGTTTAGCAAAACAGTAGTTGACTAGGGTTTTAAACGAATTAAATTAAATCTGATTTGGCTTAAGTTTAAAGATGTAATTCGCACTGAAGAATATAGGTGGGAAAATATTTTGGACGTATTGGAAGACGGGGTGCGGGGTCCGGACCATACGGAGGATATATAAGGGCTTGCTCTTGACTGATGGGGGGACTTATTTGGGTGACTTCTGAGGACTTGGATGGACTTGGGATCATTCAGGATTTTTGTGACTGTCGGACGGTTCTCTAGTGTTCGTAATTTTTGGGTCTAGGATACCTATGTTGTGACCTAGCTTGGACTTTGCTGGTATTCCTAGATACTGGTTGAAGTCTGGTCTGGGAAATAACGTAGTGTTTTGTTGTGGGGTTTTATTTCCATTCAATTAGTGCAATTCATTTAATTCGTGTAATATTTAGTGGTTTTAAATAGTTTAAACGTTTGTTGTTTTGGAGCTTGAGCAGCATTAGTGTTTAAATATACTGATGTGGTTCTGGCTATAAAACAATAAACTATTAAGGAGTGTAAAGATTTAGTTTAACTTACAGTGTTTGTTATTAGTTTTGTGTATTCTGTCTTAGGTTATTTTAGTGTTATTTAAATACTAGAATAATTTATGATGGAGTGTTCATTTATATTTAAAGTCAATTTATAGTTTTGATTAGTTTATGTAATGTTTTGTGGGTTAACTGTAGTAGAGAGAACTCGTCTGATCCAGCTAGAGTCGAGCTGGTTTCTTGGGAATGACAGATCGGGTCACTAGCTGTGTTAACGATAGATCTGGCAATCCTAGGAAGTGTCTTAGTTTTGTGTTAGTTACCGGTTGGATCGCCGGCAGTTGTCTGCATTTATTAAGACAGACGTCTGATCCCTAGACGCTGGAGGATTTGGGTTGTCACTTAGATTTCCTAAATTTGCCAGTGTTCTAGACCTTTTATCTATATATTTATATATTCACATTTATTCGTCAGTTAGTCTCACTTGCTGTCCCAATCCCCAGTGTGAGTGAGCTAACAGCACACGGGAAACTAGGTTGTAGGTCTAATCGGAGTGTTCCCATCCGTGTTAGTATAGACTTAGTTAGAGACCTTTCATTGCACACCGAAAGGTTACGCGAGTAAAGTAAATGTGAGACCCGGGTTTCTAGCTTGCTGTATCAGTAGAATAGTTGGTTAGTGTAGCTGCTAGGTTTTGTTTCATTTTATTGATTTAGGTTTTTATAGGATAATTAGGGTTTACTTAATTTTGTCGAAGCCATTTAAATTCTTATTTTGTTTGGATGCTGTCTTCACAAACGGTTCCTGTTATTTAAAGTTAATTAAAATATCTGAGATTAGGGATACCTAAGCCACTTATAACCACTTTTAACATTATATTTATTTATGACAAACTTTACTTGATGACAAATTGACTTTATTTTATTTTGGTCCTTTGCTATTTTGCTGGTAGTTAAAATATTGTGGGAATAAAAGAATCTAAAACTCACAATATTATGTAATTAATTTAAAATCACTTACATTTTAAATATACTAAACAAAAGATCCTGCTTCTCTCTTAACAGTCAGTATTTTGATTTCATTCTGTTATCTACGGATCTGTAATTTCTTCTTCGACCTTAAAAATACAAGGTTGATCATCACTTCACTATTTAAATAATTATCAGTGAATATTTTATCATGGCTTGATCGAGGCAAAAGCAAGATCGTGGTTCATTTTGGTACCAGAGGATCCAAATGACTACAACTAAGTCTGGATGAAATTATTTCATTGAATAATACAATTTAAATACAAATCTTCAAAGTTACAGTGAAACTAGAGAACCGGAGTGGATCTAATACTGCTGTTAAATACTACCAGTATTCGTTATGTTAACGGTCCCTTTGTTTTCCTCTCACTATTGACGAAAATGTCACAACATAATGGCAATAAAGACTAAAGGAATGTCTTGTCATTATAACAACAATATATTTACAAAGCATATAAATAAATGCAGGCATGGGGCGGAAGCTTGACCCGCAACTGGACTGATGGCTACGGGTGTCGCGGAGGAGGGGCGACATCTTTACCCCATAACAATAATATTTTACATTATACAATTTAATTTATTATTCTAATTATTCCTTTTGACATTATTATTATTTTCATATCATCTTATAACCAATTCACTTGACATACTGATAACTTTTATTCAACACTTACATTATTGACATTTATTGACGTTTGATTATTTCTTGGTGTTTAACGTTATATAGGGTAATTCGATACAAACTCCATTCTACATGCGAAAAGGGTCTCGGTTACTATCAGCGGTTACAACGTGGTTCCTACATTCTCACTAGCGATCATTTGGCCAATTTACTGATCCAATTCAAGATATTAACTTGTTACTTATTTATTTCAATAACTTTAGGTTTATTTATTTAATTAGATTATAATCGTGACGTAGTTAAATTAGTTTTCTTATTAGTTATTCTAGTTTAGTTATTTAGTATTTTAACCAAGTTTAGTTTTAACTTATTTAGGGAAATAAATTATTTAGTTAGTTTAGTTAGAGCTTAGTTTTAGAGAGGTGAGAGGGGGAGATCGTTACAATTGGTGCCGTGACCAGGATGTATTTTACCGTTTTACTTGAAATTTTAATGAAATTAGTGTTGTATTGACCACGATAATATTATTAGTATATTTTTTTTAATTACTTATTTACGTGATCAGGATGGGTTATACCGTTTAGATTAACAATTTTAATGAAATTAGTATTATAGTGACTGGGATATATTTAATGATATCATTAGTTATTTTATTTTTAGTAACCTCTTTAAGCCTACGTTACCGTCATATTTCTTTATTCTTTAAATTGATATTTCGGTTCATAGTTTATGACCAAGTTACATATCTTGCTTTGGATCAAAGTCGTTGTTATATTTGATTTATACAGTCGATTATAGCAACACAATTGTTGACGTGAAAACGGATAGCATTATACGGTTTGGAGTTGTTGTATCTATGCGGAAGCGTTTTATTCTTGTAGGAAATTCAAGTAGTTATATTAATTCTAATTACAAACGTAGTATGAAGTTGATGCGTCTTTAGTAATTTATGTTTTTTGTTTCATAGGTTAGATAAGTCATTAAGCTATCTCATTTCTAAAATTATTAAAGTTGTATACATTGGGGGAAGAAAAAAAATTATAATCGTTTCTAATTATAGTGAAAGTTGGCGGAAAATTAAAATACGTACCATTGAATTTAAATTTAAACGAAAAAAAAAATTATAGTGAAAACAAAAAAAAATATTTTTTTTGAAATAGTGAAAAAAGTGTAAAAATAAAAGTGACAAAATGGTGAGGTCAGGGTTAAGAAGAAAACGCAGTATGACACAAGAACATTCTGATATTTCTAATGACCAGAATTTAACTACAGTGGAAGAGAGTACTACAAGTCAACTAAGAAGAAGGATACAAGAAACAGGTTCACCAAATATCAAACGTAGGAAAGTAGTCGTAAGAAGATTGAAAAAAAATGCAGAGTTTGGAACAATACTATCCATGGTCAAACGTTCTATTGGTTCATTAACGACGAAAGTAGATTCATTGAGCGAAGAATTAAAATCGGTTAGAATGTTGAATATAGAAAATGATCAACACATAGGAAGTAGTGATGTCATAGAGAACAATCTTCAAACCTCTATTGATGCCAGCAATGAACAGGAAATAGAATCGTCAACTGGAAACATTATATACAACATTCAAAATGTTAGTTATGAAAAGCCTCGATTTAATGGAAAATCAACTGCGCAGCCCATGCTATTTTTGGAGGATCTGGAAAATTATGTAAAGAAAACAAATAAGAAAACTAACGATTTAGTGATTATTCAAGAATGCTTAACAGAAGATGCTCGAGATTGGGCCCGAGTTTATCAAGAACGATGGAAGACCATAGAAGATTTTAAAAAGGATTTCCTTGCAAATTATTGGGGAGAAAATGAAGAAAATCGTCTTCGCAGAGAAATAGTACAAGGAACATGGAACCGAGCCGAGCCTACGTCAATGTTAAATCACTTTTTGAAATTAACTGGACGCTCGAAGATGTTAACATATAAGATACCCGAAAAGCAATTAGTATCAGATATTATAAGGCATTATCCTAAATACATTCAACAGGTCTGGGCAACATCAAATATTACAACAATCTTAGAAATGGCCGAATTTTTAAGAAGTATGGATGACATAATGAAACAGGAAGCTCATGTATACACTAATTCTTCTGTCTCTGGAACCCCGCAGCGTCATTCGGAGAGGAAGAAGAAAGAATACCAGCAAGCATACAAAAATTGGCAAAAACCTATTCAAATGGATGATAAAAACAAGTCAGTTAATTCAGTTGAAGAAGTCTACGAAACAGTCGATTTAAACTAGATAGGGCTGAGGGGGTTCCCGAATCAGTCAATAATATAGGGAACAAAGTATTAAAAATGATGGGTAAAATGGGATGGAAACCAGGTCTGGGATTAGGGAAAACAAGTAGCGGTATTAAATTTCCAATAATCGCAAAATTGTTAGATCGAGAAAGTTATGAGGGTTTTGGATATAGGCAGTATTCAGAGAAAGAGTTAGAATTAGTAAATCGGTTGGTAGAAGTTCTTAAATTAAAAGTAGAGCAAAATTCTATCGATATAGAAAGTACTAAAGTAAATTCAGTATTTGAGGAAGATTCTGAGGAAAATACAACGAAACGTACTTTTAAATCAGAATTATTAGTACACATTTATGAGTATGATACACTCAGCGTCAAAAAAATCGCACATCTCAACCGTTTGCGTTCAAGCGGTATTAACCCCTATATTATGTAAGGAAAAGTATGACTATGTGGCCTTATTTGAAAGGTAATTTAACCTTCTAATGGAAAATGCCATAAAATTCATGACATTTTCCACAAAAAAAAGAAAATTTATAGGAAAAAGGATTCATTGTGTATTCTGGATAAAATTACAAAACAATTAAAGACAATAAAATCAACAAATAACGAAAAAAATAACTTAAAAATAAACTTAAAACCTAGTGTTTCCTCCCCTGGCCCTCCACGTAGCTTCCAGGCGATCAGTCATGGACCTGATTAGTGTCACGATCCGTTCTTGAGGAATGTTGTTCCACTCCTCAATAACTGCGGCTTCCAGCTCGTTTATGGTAGCTGGAGCAGAATCCCGCGATCGAACACGTCGTTTCAAGTCATCCCGGAGATGCTCGATGGCGTTCAGGTCGGGGCTCCTTGCTGGCCACTCCATTACGGTGATCCCGACCTCACGCAGATAGTCCCGCACAATCAATGCAGTGTGGCAACGGGCGTTGTCGTGCATAAATTGGAAGCCAGGACCAACAAACCCAGCGTACGGGACCTCATGTTCTTCCAAGATCTCCGTAATGTAACGGTCAGCAGTCGAGGATCCCTGACAGCGACCACCACCAGTGTGGGAAACGCAGACGAGATCCGTTTTGCCGTCCAAGGAAATGCCGCCCCAGAACATGGACGAGCCGCCCCCGTAGCTGACAATTTCTTCGGTGCAGGCTGGTGTGAACCGCTCTCCTTGCCTCCTGTACACCCTCCTGCGCCTGTATTTCGTGTAAAGTCACACCCTCGTCTCGTCGGAGAAGAGGACATTCCTCCATTGCTGCAACGTCCAATCCTCGTGCACTTGGGTAAATTGCCTTCTGGCAATTCGATGCTGTGGCTTCAATTGGGGGCCCGTGGCAGCTCTTCGGGGTAACAGTTTCTTCTCCTGCAATCTTCTTCTGACTGTGGAGATGCTCACTGAAGTTCTTCGAGCTGCTCTAAGCAGTATCTGCAGTTCAGCAGCGGTCAGGAAGCGGTCCCGCAAAGAGGTCGATACAATGTACCGGTCGTCTCTAGCGGTGGTGCAGCGTCTTCTCCCAGATCCAGGCCTCCTGATGTAGCCGCCAGTCTCCAGAAACCGCAGCAAGACTCGTCGCACCCGGAAACGCCTTAAGTTTAAGCCTGCAGCAACTTGATACTGCCGAAGTCCGTTCAGCAGCAGTGTCACTACTTGAGCTGCTTCCTCTGGTGTGAAACGAATTTTGCGCGAGGTGCGATTTTTTTGACGCCGAGTGTATAATAGCATTGTTAGATACGGGAAGTGATGTTACTTGTATTTCTGAGGAATTTTGGAAAACTATATCGTCAAAATATTCAAATATTCCAGTTATGAAAATTAAACCATTTCAAATTAAAACGGCTTTGACGTCTTCTAAAACGGTGGAAATTCGTAATATCGCGTTGTTGTCATTAAAAATGGGTATTTATGAAAAAGACGTAGCTTTTCTTATAATCCCAGGTTTAAGTAGTGCATTAATACTAGGGTTTGACTGGATGAAGGAAAACGAAATTATGATTAATTTAAACAAACAAGAAAGTGGCATTTTAATTGATCAAGGCGGTAAAAAACAAATATATCGGTTTTATGAACATGAATATGATTCTATTATAATTGATAATCAAACTAAATTAAATTCAACTGTCGGTATTATAGAATCTGATTCCAAAGAATATAAAACGGATTTAGTTTTAACTAATACAGATAAAAAGATGTTGGAAAAGATTTTAGATAAATATACGAATCTGTTTAGTGAAAAATTAGGCAAAGCAAACTGTTACGAACATAGGATTAAAATGAAGAATGACGATCCAATTGTGAAGAGGTCTTATTCGGTTCCATATGCATATAGGGCTAAAATAGATGAAAAACTAAGAGAAATGGAATCACAGGGCATTATCAGTCGAACATCAACACCCTTTTGTTCTCCTTTAACATTTACATTAAAGAAAGATGGCTCTATTAGGGTTCTTTTGGATGCTCGGGAAATTAACAAACACATGGTTGCTGAAACTGAGAAACCAACAATGCAACTAGATGTAATAAATTCGTTTCACGGAACTAATTATATAAGTGTAATTGATTTAAACAATGCTTACTTTCAAATACCTATATCAGAAGACAGTAGAAAATACACAGGATTTTGTTTTAATGGTAAATCATACGTTTATAATGTATTACCGCAAGGGTTAAGAACATCAGTCGGAAGTTTTAGTAGAGCTATGGACTGCATTTTAGGCCATGAAGTAAGAGAGTTCTGTGTGAATTATCTTGATGATTTAGCAATTATTACTACAGGAAGTCTCCAACAGCATCTAGAGCACATAGATATAATATTGGGGAAGTTAGAAAAGGCAGGATTGACTTGTAATATTAAAAAATGTAAATTTCTATGTAAAGAAGTGAATATGCTTGGTTATATTATTTCAACTGAAGGACTTAAAACCGATCCCGAAAAAATTAAAGCTATTCAAGACTTCCCAGTGCCCAAAAAGATAAAACAATTGAGAGCTTTTCTAGGACTATGTAACTTTTATAGACGTTTTATTCCCAACTATAGTACATACATACAGCCCTTATGCGAGTTATTAAAAAAAAATGTGTCTTGGAATTGGAGTAATTCACAACAACAAGCATTTGATAGTGTAAAAGCTAAATTTATTAACGTAATACAATTAAATCATCCTGATTTTAGTAAACCTTTTTACTTACAAACGGATAGTTCAGCAATAGGTTCAGCTGGGGTTCTATATCAAATAGACGGAAAGGAAATGAAAATATTAGGCTTTCATAGTAAAGCGTTAAGAGGAGCTCAACTTAATTGGACGGTAACAGAACAGGAGTTTTATTCCGTTATTTGCTGTTTAGAAAAATTTGAAACCTATTTCAGAGGTTCTAAAGTAATAATTGAAACGGATCATAAAGCATTATTGTTTGTAAAAAATTGGAAATTATACAACGCAAAAATTACTAGATGGATTAATTACTTAGAGCAGTTTAATTATGAGTTAAGACATATTAAAGGCACTCAAAATATAGTAGCAGATATTTTATCTAGATATCCACCCGAGGGAGATTTATTTCAAGAAGACAAAACTAAATTCCATGAAATTCTGTATATAGGTCACAAAGTTAATAAAAATCTTATTTCAATGTTAAAAGATTTACCTAAATTACAACGAGACGATTCAGAAGTTAGTCAGATTATAAAACGTTTAAATGACATCACCGATCCAAGCAAGTTAACAAATATAGAGAAACGATGTAGTCTTGAAAATAATATTTTATATTTTTTGCCTGATAAAACTATAACAAGGGTAATTTACCTACCGGAAGTTTTAAGAAAAGAGTTAATTTTACAAATACATATAGAAATGGGCCACCAAGGCATGTACAAGGTGATTAAGTATATGAAAGATCGGTTTTATTGGAAAGGTTTGACACCGTTAGTAAAAAAGATAATTCGAACATGTCATGATTGCCAACTATCCAAAAGTAACACAGTAAAAAGAGTAGGACCTTGTCAGTCTATAGTTACACAAAACATTGGAGATATGGTTATGGTTGATTTATATGGGCCATTACCAACCGGTCAATTTGGTATGAATTATATTTTAGTTGTACAGGATACATTTAGCAAATTTGTTAAATTTTACGAATTAAGGAAAGCCACAGCTAGTTCTGTGTTAGGGAAAATGCGTAAATTTTTCACCGTAATAAAACCAAAAGTTATTATGTCAGACAACGGGTCTCAATTTTCATCTAGGCTTTGGAAAGAAAATATGGAAAATGACAATATTAAGGTAATTTATTCTTCTGTGAGAAACCCAAGAGCTAACACTGTAGAGAGAGTTAATCGTGAAATCGGTCGTTTATTTAGGCAATATTGCAAAACTAATCATCGGGGCTGGGTAGCATTATTACCGCAGTTAGAAGAGTTATATAACAATACTTATCATAGTAGTACAGGTTTCACTCCATGTGAAATATTGTATGGCCAGTCAACTATCTTATCAATTGATACAGCGATAAATAAAACACATAATTTAGATGTTATACAAGTTAGAGAAAAGGTAAAAGAAAATTTGAGAAAAGCCAGTCAAGTACGTCAATTGAAATTTAACCAACGTTACCGGCTTGTACAATTTCAGATAGGAGATTTAGTAAAAATAAAGAAATGTAATAAGTCTGATGCTAAGAATAAAATAACAAAAAAATTTGAACCATTATATGAAGGTCCATATATAATTTCTGCGATACCCTTTAATAATGTATATGTTTTAACAGAACCCAGAACAGGAGAAGTTAGGGGCAAATTTAACGCCATTCATTTATCAAAATATTATCAGTAAACTAGGCAATTAATATGTTTCAATTTAAACATAATGGCCAATATTTTATTACTAAGTTGTAATACTTTGTTTCCACCAAAACTGACATTTGAAAAGTAATTGTTGTATCAGTACATGAGTATATATATATATAAAAAAAAAAAAATTGTCTAATTTAGGATGTTATGTAGTATTTTTTATTTTAAGACAAATAGTAATACTGTTAAAAAATACCTGTTTATTAATAGATTAAGAGAATAATAGTAATTAGTATTAGGATTAACTAGTTTGTTATAGTTTGTAAGAGTTAAAAAAAAAATGTATGGAAGATCCTAAATTTAAATTTCCCAAGAGTCCCTTGCATTGTATAAAGCTGGAGGCAGAGGATGAGGCTCAAAAACGGTAAACGAAGCACAAGATCAGTTGATTCTATTATATACCGTTACAATTATTCTCATCAAAATATCTTAAATTTCTCTTTATTAATAAGTTTAATAAATAGGTGTGTGTTTATTGTTTTTGGAGGGGTGTGTTGGCGGCCTCACTCTTTATTTTATTATTATTGAATAATTTTAACGAAGTTAAATAAATAAATTAAATTTTATATTCTATTCTTTGATTTAAGTTATAATATTAATGCACCGCTATACTTACCCAATAATTATCGTATGTACGGAACCCTCGACTGAGTTGAGTCATACTTGACCAGTTGCATTATTATTGTTCACTAATAGTCGTTCAAGCAGTGTAGTGGAGCATAATAGGGCAAATACGTAAGATAAGGACCACTTGTTTGGATTTTGATTTTAAACGTATTATGCGTTATTTTTATTTTAAGGTCGGAAACTTCACTCTTTCTTTTAATAATATTGAATAGTCTTTCGTATTGAATCGAAATCGAATTTAAATAAATAAAATTGTATATTCTATTATTTGGTGTAAGTAATGAGATTAATGCATAACTTATTTACCTATTGCATTAATCGATTGTAGGAAATCGATGATTTATCCGTCATGTTCACTATATTTATCATCATCATCATCTTCCTCGTGTTGTTTTAGCATTTTTGTCGTGGAAACCTGGGGTCCGCTCGGCAATAATAAATACATAAAATAAATCAATAAATACATCATCATCATCATCGAATACTTACATTTTAGATAATTGATGTAGCGTAATATTTTATCTTAGCATAAATTACATTTAAACCGGAAAATTCATAGGTTCTCATGAATTCGTGATAGTCATGATTTTATTATCATAATATTTTGCTGCATTAAATTAGTGTCGTACAATTTATTTAAGTACATTAATTAAATATACCAATGCATTTTATAAATTTCTTGATTAAAGCGAGTAGCGAGTGACTAAATGAACGTGAATAGAATCGTGTTAATTGTTAATTATTGTACTATGTCTTACGAAAGTTTAAATACAAAAGGTTTCTTGATATTATTGTTTAAGGAATGTCGAGTATACCGTATAGCGAGTCCTTCATTTGGTATCGGCGCCTTTTCATAAACAATAGACTTCTTTTCGGCAAGTGATAGTTCGTAGTAAGTCAAGTGTCGTGCACGTGTCGCAATGTTGGTCAGGTACTTGACTATGAGTGAGGGTCGTGTTAGATGCATTATGGTTAAAGTTAATAACAGTATAGTTAGTTTTACAATAAAAGTCAATATTATTTTTTCTTATTAAAATACCGGTTTTAAATATCAACAAACAAAATTAGTGCGATAAAATCGAGTTGGCAGTGCTAATGTATTTCTTTCGGTCATTCTTTTGTTGTAATCAAACAAAAATATTTATTTGACAATATAGGTTTTACTGAGTTCTTTTCCTAATGCGCAAATTAATAGTTTCGTAATAGCATTGAGGGGTACTTTTATGTGTTGGTCGTATATTTGTTAACAGTCAACTTTCTCTAATTTTATAATTTATTAACTTTTATATCTATTGACTTTTCATTAGTAATAGTTTTGTTTATCTTCGGGGATGTGTGAAAATGAGTATGAAGATGAAAGTTTTATGATGAATGTTTTGTCTTTAACGAATTATTGCATGAAAAAAAAAATACTTTAAATTTATGTGGGCCCTGAGGAGACGACAAGACTTAATCAAAACAGACTTTTTAATATTCTGACTGGAACACTAGGTACACTACACAAAGGAGATAATACGGTTGTTTTGGAGTTAGGTTAGGCTCGCTAAAAAAAAAAAAAGAGCATCTATGCAGATCTATTTGCTGCCGCCGTGCTATCTCCATACTACACACAACACCAGATTACTTACACTACACTCAACAGTAACGTGACGTCATAGTGCGTTCTTTAAACTGAAGAACATAACTGTTGAAGTGAGTTCAGAATATATTTAGAAAATAATTTGCCTCATTTCGAATCGATTTAACGATTTAGTTATGTTTTTCTATTGGAATGTACTATGTAGTAGTTTTACTTTAATAACATTTGATTTTACTAATTTCATATTTATTTTATTTTAACTACAAAGGTTAAGCTACGCTTAATCTTTTAAACAACGTCCCGTTATTGTTGTAACATGCTCCTGACTAGGAATGGCTTTTTGGGGAGGAAATTCTAGGTTTCGGTGTTGAAAATAAATCTTTTAACGATTGTATCCCCTTGATTGTCAAACAATCTCGGTAAAAGGGTTAAATCTTGTCTTAAGTAGAGATACGCTTGGATCCTCTCCCGGTCGACAGAGGCAAATGCAAGACTCGGGTCGGAAGCTCTCGTATGTACCACTAGGGTCGACAGAAGAGTAGCACAACTTCTGTTTTCTTTTTGAGGCAAGATTAACTTGTTCTGTCTTTAATTGTTCATTTTTACCATTTTGAACTTAGATATTTGTTCCTTCAAATATGTCCATTCTTCAGTGAGGTTTAAATACACTACACACGCCGCAACAAAAAAAAAAAAAGGCACACACACACACACGCAGAAGGGAAGAATTTTAAAAAGTTTATCAGTTTAATTAGATCTTTAATCAATATTCTTTATTTTTAATCTTTTGTTATTGTTTGAAAGTTGACTTCCGCAAATATATAATTAATATATTTAAGCTGCAGTAAACTTTGGGGGAAGATTGTAACATGCCAGCCACTCTCTGCCATGTTAAATTAATTTAATTATGTATAAGTATTTACATTTATTTTAAATCGGTAAATATTACTTAAGATTCAAGGTAAATACTCTTAAAAACACTTCCTTTGAAATTTAATCTTTATCTCAGTTACTAGGAAAAGAGCTTGGAGTTTTATTTAAAGCCAAATTGTGTTGATATTTAGAAAAACAGTATAAAATTATAGTATTTTGAACCTTATGTCAATCGGTATAAAGCAATCATCATTGGGCAACGTTCTTATTGAGTTCCAAATATAAATTTGTCGCATCAAGTTCAAGTGTAAACTTGCCACGTCTGTTAACATCTAACTTACAGGCCATAATTTGGCAAATGCCAACTTACTTTTGCAATCCGAAAACCAAATATAATATAATAATTTAAACAAAACTGAACTGTAATACCATAGAGCTAGGATATAAATAGCAAAGCGTTAACACGTGGTTGGTTACAAAAAATAGTTTGTTTATGAAAGAGACTGAAGTACCGCGATCGCAGACCATAGATATTATAGACTACTCAGGCGTAGATGTTAAGTGCGTCCAGCGGTTAGAGATGCTTTGTTCTTCGAAATACATGTGCGTAATTCATTGTTTGTTGTGTCTAGTTTAGTTCTGGTCTGTGACTTTAATGAGAGAAATGTGAGACGGTTTAGCAAAACAGTAGTTGACTAGGGTTTAAACGAATTAAATTAGATCTTATTTGGCTTAAGTTTAAAGATGTAATTCGCACTGAAGAATATAGGTGGGAAAATATTTTGGACGTATTGGAAGACGGGGTGCGGGGGTCCGGACCATACGGAGGATATATAAGGGCTTGCTCTTGACTGATGGAGGACTTATTTGGGTGACTCCTGAGGACTTGGATGGACTTGGGATCATTCCGGATTTTTGTGACTGTCGGACGGTTCTCTAGTGTTCGTAATTTTTGGGTCTAGGATACCTATGTTGTGACCTAGCTTGGACTTTGTTGGTATTCCTAGATACTGGTTGAAGTCTGGTCTGGGAAATAACGTAGTGTTTTGTTGTGGGGTTTTAATTCCATTCAATTAGTGCAATTCTTTTAATTAGTGTAATAATTAGTGATTTTAAATAGTTTAAACGTTTGTTGTTTTGGAGCTTGAACAGCGTTAGTGTTTAAATATACTGATGTGGTTCTGGCTATAAAACAATAAACTATTAAGGAGTGTAAAGATTTAGTTTAACTTGCAGTGTTTGTTATTAGTTTAGTATATTCTGTCTTAGGTTTTTTTAGTGTTATTTAAATACTAGAATAATTTATGATGGAGTGTTCATTTATATTTAAAGTCAATTTATAGTTTTGATTAGTTTATGTAATGTTTTGTGGGTTAACTGTAGTAGAGAGAACTCGTCTGATCCAGCTAGAGTCGAGCTGGTTTCTTGGGAATGACAGATCGGGTCACTAGCTGTGTTAACGATAGATCTGGCAATCCTAGGAAGTGTCTTAGTTTTGTGTTAGTTACCGGTTGGATCGCCGGCAGTTGTCTGCATTTATTAAGACAGACATCTGATCCCTAGACGCTGGAGGATTTGGGTTGTCACTTAGATTTCCTAAATTTGCCAGTGTTCTAGACCTTTTATCTATATATTTATATATTCACTTTTATTCGTCAGTTAGTCTCACTTGCTGTCCCAATCCCCAGTGTGAGTGAGCTAACAGCACACGGGAAACTAGGTTGTAGGTCTAATCGGAGTGTTCCCATCCGTGTTAGTGTAGACTTAGTTTAGAGACCTTTCATTGCACACCGAAAGGTTACGCGAGTAAATTAAATGTGAGACCCGGGTCTCTAGTTTGCTAATGTATCGGTAGAATAGTTGGTTAGTGTAGCTGCTAGGTTTTGTTTCATTTTATTGATTTAGGTTTTTATAGGATAATTAGGGTTTACTTAATTTTTGACGAAGCCATTTAAAGTTCTCATTTTGTATGGATGTTTTCTTCATAAACGGTTCATGTTATTTAAAGTTAATTAAAATATTTGGGAGTAGGGATACCTAGGCCACTTATAACCACTTTTAACATTATATTTATTTATTTATGACAAACTTTACTTGATGACAAATTGACTTTATTTTATTTTGGTCCTTTGCTATTTTGCTGGTAGTTAAAATATTGTGGGAATAAAAGAATCTAAAACTCACAATATTATGTAATTAATTTAAAATCACTTACATTTTAAATATACTAAACAAAAGATCCTGCTTCTCTCTTAGCAGTCAGTATTTTGATTTCATTCTGTTATCTACGGATCTGTAATTTCTTCTTCGACCTTAAAAATACAAGGTTGATCATCACTTCACTATTTAAATAATTATCAGTGAATATTTTATCATGGCTTGATCGAGGCAAAAGCAAGATCGTGGTTCATTTTGGTACCAGAGGATCCAAATGACTACAACTAAGTCTGGATGAAATTATTTCATTGAATAATACAATTTAAATACAAATCTTCAAAGTTACAGTGAAACTAGAGAACCAGAGTGGATCTAATACTGCTGTTAAATACTACCAGTATTTGTTA
Organism: Grapholita molesta; assembly: GCA_022674325.2. NCBI lineage: Eukaryota > Metazoa > Arthropoda > Insecta > Lepidoptera > Tortricidae > Grapholita > Grapholita molesta. The sequence goes on along the minus strand of CP053133.2, from coordinate 105,409 downwards.
TGTTAACGGTCCCTTTGTTTTCCTCTCACTATTGACGAAAATGTCACAACATAATGGCAATAAAGACTAAAGGAATGTCTTGTCATTATAACAACAATATATTTACAAAGCATATAAATAAATGCAGGCATGGGGCGGAAGCTTGACCCGCAACTGGACTGATGGCTACGGGTGTCGCGGAGGAGGGGCGACATCTTTACCCCATAACAATAATATTTTACATTATACAATTTAATTTATTATTCTAATTATTCCTTTTGACATTATTATTATTTTCATATCATCTTATAACCAATTCACTTGACATACTGATAACTTTTATTCAACACTTACATTATTGACATTTATTGACGTTTGATTATTTCTTGGTGTTTAACGTTATATAGGGTAATTCGATACAAACTCCATTCCACATGCGAAAAGGGTCTCGGTTACTATCAGCGGTTACAACGTGGTTCCTACATTCACACTAGCGATCATTTGGCCAATTTACTGATCCAATTCAAGATATTAACTTGTGACTTATTTATTTCAATAACTTTAGGTTTATTTATTTAATTAGATTATAATAGTGACGTAGTTAAATTAGTTTTCTTATTAGTTATTCTAGTTTAGTTATTTAGTATTTTAACCTAATTTAGTTTTAACTTATTTAGGGAAATAAATTATTTAGTTAGTTTAGTTAGAGCTTAGTTTTAGAGAGGTGAGAGGGGGAGATCGTTACAATATGGTGTCCCAATCCATAAATTTCCGAACCCTGAACAACAGCCTGATTTGTTTGGTGCTTGGTTAACTGCTGTTGGAAACCATATACAAGAAAGAGATCACAAAAAAATATACAGAAACAAAAGAATATGTGATCACCATTTTGAAAGCAATTCCTAGACCACTGGAGGTCGTCTTGTTTGGTCAGCAGTGCCTACCATTAACTTGAAAAGTAAGTAATTTATTTATTTTGGACCCGGGTATGTCCTTAAACTACGTCCAACAATGAGAGGTAGGGCACAGCGATGACCATCACGCTTGAATCTGGGGCAGCCCAACTGGGGAAGTACCTCCTCCTTACAGAAGACCACAGCCATAATAGCACTGCTACCTTTCAGGTATGCAGTGTTGTGTTCCTGATGGTGAGTAAGGTTCCCAGAGCTCCAACCCCCCTTAAAGGTCGGCAACGCGCTTGTGACCCTGGTGTTGCGGGTGCCCATGGGCGACGGTAATTGCTTACCGCCAGGCAATCCGTCTGCTCGTTTGCCGCCTATGTCATAAAAATATAAAAATATAAAAATTTAATGATTGTTACTATTAAGTAACTCATCACATTTGCGTTAATGAAGGTTTAGCAGGATGCATGTGTGATGACGACTTGTTTGGTGGTGAACAGTAAAAAGTTTTATATTGTATTTATTTGTATAATGATCATGGATATTCTCCCCTGTGTTATGGGTGACAGTGAATAATGTGTGATAATGCTATTAGCCTAGTTTGTAGAGACCCTGCCTGCTAAGGGAGTGTCCTGGGTTTAAATCCCGGTAAGGGCAAGTATTTGTGTGATAAGCATGAATATTTGTTCCTGAGTGACTTTGCCTGCAAAGCATGGGGTCCGGTATGATTTCCGGTCAAGACAATTGTTTGTGAGTTTATTGCAAAAACTTGATCCTGAGTTATGGGTGTTTTTTATGTATTAAAGTATTTATTTATATGGCTATCTATAATATATGTATATAGGGAAAAAGTGGAGATGACTGGGGGAGGCCTTTGCCAGAAGGCACACGGAAATATAATTCATAGTCGTTACTGTAGTTTTTTCAGAATTTATTTTGTTATTTTTCCGAATAAAGGCTATATAAAAATATATATATATATATATATATATATATATATGTATATTGTTGTCTAGTACCCACAATATAAGCCTTATGGAGCTTACCGGGGGATAGGTAGGTTTGTGTAAGATAGTATATTTTTATATACCAGTATAGAAAGTATTTTAGAAAATCAGCTTAAATTCTGCATATAATATGTGTAGTTCTGTTTAATTGAGGTATTAATAGTTACTTGGCATCATGGATCCCCCCTGAGACCCAGCCCATATTGCCCATAATTGAGTATTTGATAATCTAATATTTTTCTAATCTCATGCCTATCAGTTTGAGATTGCATTCAACTCTTAGCGGTGCAGTAAAAAATCCTATTTCAGCACGTCTATGGTTTGCCTTTCTAAGAATACTTTTAATCAATTACAGGGCTCCAGCAAAATATTGCTACTTTTGTGGAGAATGATCACAGCTACTGCCAACCACGAAGAGGACCATTGCAGTCAAGACCTTTGGCTGATATAACAAACTTGCCTGGGCCATCAGTTGACTCTGCTATACAATCAGTACCTTCTGGATCTACTTCAACTACTTGCTTAACACTGCGAAGTGAAAAGTTTACTCGAAAATTACACACAAAATTTAATGCAGGTAATTAAGCTTTTGATTGCCATTTCTTTTCCGGTTTCTTTTCTAACCTAACTACCTACTCTTGACTTTAACCTGGATTCCATATTTGCTAGGATATGTTTTTATCAGGCACGGTCATTTTTTAGGGCACGGTAAGACTGATAGGAAGTTATAGAATCGACACTTGCGGTAGAGAGAGTTTATAAAGGATTTTACGTGCCTTTCGTTATTGACATGCTTGGTTTTTTATATTTCTATTTGCATCGTTATTATTAATTAGGACTTAAATTTAGTGTTGGGAATTTTTTATTACTAATGCAGAAAACGTGCAAAAAGATCCTTACAAATATTGAAAACTTTGAAATCTAGTTGTAGACTTCAGTTATAGAATACAACACATCTTAAAAAACTACTTTTTTTTTCAGATCAGACCTTCGAGTATTTGCAGTCTAAAACTGAAGGAAGGTGTTCACGAAAAATACGGCAGAAAGATAACGAAATTAGGAGATTGCGTCGAAAGGTTCTCAAAACTAAGTTACGTCTTCTGCAAATACGGAAAGCCCGCTACCAGATATTTTGAGAGATTTGCTCAGCACATGTCGGAGTCTGCAAAATTATTTACAACGATGCAAGTTTTCGAGGGCCAAAAAAAGAAACATGGACATAGATTCTCCATGGAGGAAAAGATCTTGTCACTTTCCATTTTTAAGAAGAGCTTAAAAGCATACAAACTAATGTGCAAGCATTTTACTTTACCTTCTAAGAAGGTCCTAAAATCATTGCTAGCACAAGTCAAACTAACAACCGGCATTCATATTATCATATTTGAACAATTAAAAGACACCGTTTCAAAGATGTTGCCACAACATCGTCTGTGAACATTAGTATTTGATGAAATGTCAATTTCTCCACAACTACAATACAATGTTCACACAGACGATCTTGTCGGTTTTGTTAACCACGGGAATGAAAAAAGACCTGAATTTGCGAATCACGCTTTAGTTTTTATGGTCAGCTCCAATGGAATCGGAACAATCAAATATCTCGGAATATTATGCTGTACAACTTTCTGAGGAAGAGAATTAAAAATCTTACCTTAAACATACACCAAGTCTTCCTTTTGTCCCAATAGGTTTGCGAAATTTTGTTTGTATTTTTTTGATATCATTTTCAATTAAACGATGTATGTACTCAAACTGTGACTTAGACACTAAAATACTAATGAAAATTTTCAGCATCACTCTCAAGCTCTTCTATGAGACAATGAAATTCGCCTTTAGCCAGTCTGTTTCTGTTTTCGGGATGAATCCAATACGTTCTTCTCTTTTTTTGTTTTATTAAAAGCATTGCCAAGGCCAATAATTGCAAATCTTCTTCAAAATCTGAATATGAATCGCTTGATTCTTGAAAATTGCGATTGCGTGCGTTGCGAACGTGTGAACTCTCTGGGAGCCAAGAGGCGATTGATCAAAAATTTCGTCAGAACGCGTCACAACACAACACATAAATGTGAGCAGTAAGCATCACGACAGACAGCGTCACAACAGAACGCGTCAGATAAATGTGAATGCGGCATTATCGTCATGGATAATGCGTCCTACCACTCCCGACAAAATCATTTGATAGCGAACACCAATTCCAATAAAGATCAAATAAAAAGATTTTTGGATATGAAGAACTTAAAGTACCCACTGAAAGCAACTAAAAAAAACCTAACAGACATATTAGGAAAGTACACTTTTCGAAAACAATATTATATAGATCAATTGGCAAAAACCAAAAATTGCGAAATATTGCGACTGCCACCATACTATTATATATTAAACCCCATTGAACTTATGTGGAGTCTTGTGAAAAGAAACGTTAGGAAATTGAATACGAGCCCTAAATTCAGTGATGGAGTACTAAACATTATAAGGGACGTGGTAACTAATACAAGCAATCACTGGGGCAATTGCTGTAACCACGTCCGCAGCATTGAAAAAAGATAGCCAGGAACTATAGCCATCCACCAGTGGTTATTCGTCTTTCGGCTTCAGATGATGAGTCGACTGAAAGCGAAGAAGATGCAACATTAGCCTTGATTTAAAATTATGTATTTATGTAAATTTATTATACTTAATTATATGTATTTTTAATGCATGTTTTTGCATGTTTTATTTATTTGTATTATATGTATATGTTAAAAGTAAGTAAGTAAGTTAAGATAAAAATGTTGATTATACCTATGTTAAACTTTTCAATCTTAAATTTACATTGTTAAATATGAGTGCCGAATCGCTTCGGGGCGGTTTATCGTCCTACACTACCAAAACGTAATATCTAGAATATCCGTGACATTAAATTTGAACCTTAATACTATGGCGATACCGGTTGTTTTTCAATGAGAATGTTGTACTGGCACGTGCTTACTCAGTAGCTAGCGTTTTTGCGATAATAAAGACAATGGTCTATGTTTGAAAAAGTAAGGTTCGAAGCGAAAAATTCACCTGGGAAGAGTCGGACTATACTTTATGAAGCAAAGAAAGTAAGTCACTCTCATTTTCAAAGAAAAAAGACTTAAAAATACTTGATTGATCTAAAATTTAGATAATTTTGGTGCAACCAAAATATTGCATGGCCTTTAAATGATTTGTACAGTCACCTTCAAATATATTGGAGCCGCCAGCTTACACTGTTTATTGACAAGATGATGCAACGTTTTATTATGTTTTTGGGGGAATATATTTACTCAAATATTTTTTTCTTTTCATATTTAGGATGTTTCGGATGATATGGCATGGGTAAAGTCGAAATCTGAGCCATGAAAGTTGCTTGAAGAAAAGTGGAAGATTATCTACTTCAAAATATAGACTCAAAGAAACAAAAAAACATGACTGTAACAGAATATATGGCTCAATATCCAGGCCTTAAAAAGCCTACAGGGTATCATTTACAAAGTATAGACTTTGATAGTATGTATCCGGGGACAACAGACAATCTATAAAAGTAGGTACTTCATGCTTTCGAAATTATGTTATGTTCTGTTTGCACTTACTTATAGTTAGAGCTTACACTGTTTATTGACAAGATGATGCAACATTTTATTATGATTGGGGGATATTTACTCAAACATTTTTGTTTCTTTTCATAGGATGTTTCGGATGATATGGCATGGGTAAAGGCGACATCTGAGCCATGGAAGTTACTTTAAGAAAAGTGTAAGGTTATCTACTTCAAAATATAGACTCGAAGAAACAAAAAAAACATGACTGTAACAGAGTATATGGCTCAATAACCCGAAAGTACATCTGAAATCTTTCATCATCTTGAAGTAAGTCCTTATAAAGAGTATGATATGCACCAAAAGTACTTCTCTTTTGATTTATTTCATGTACCTAGTAACGTCGTGATTTTCTTTTTCCTGAGTCGTTTAAGTATCATTTATGTAGCCAAAATTTGCCTTTAATCTTCTTCAAAATCTTCATCTGACTTCTCTTTTAAGTAAAGACCTAAAGAACGACAAGTCAAATATGCCATTCATCAACGAAATACCGGAATGTCTTCAAACTAAGAAATCGAAAATTGTAATCACTTCTGATGTTACTATGCCAGCTAGGGTCTAAAACGAACAATCGAAGAAAGAACGACAAAATTAAATGCGTAACGAAAGGGGCTAAAATCACGCGGTCGGCTTTTCGTCTGGAAATAGTCCCAAGAAAAAAAGAAACTAGAGAAAATGAAAGAAAGGAATTGAACATGAAACAAAAGAAGGAGACACTGGAAAGATAGAAAGAAACATTGTCGAAAAAAGTGTACATGAAACGAAAGCACAATTTAGAGATAAGAAACCAAACACTACATTTTTGAAAAGAAAAATAAAAGGAAACTCACAGCAAACAGCAACACGAAAACACAAATCTGTAGGAAAAAAAAAAGAACAGGAAAATATAGACTCGTCATTACCCTACGGACTTTCTGAAATTGAATACTTTTTAGAGGACAATAAGGAATTCAATACGCATTCCTGGGATTTGGCTAAATTTGCTACAAAAAAGAGTTTGAAACACTTCGTAGGAAAAGTGATATCAATTAAAAATAACATTCCTGATGTCAAATTAGTAAGAAAAGTCAAAGAGTCCAAATTTAATAAAGGATCTGCGTACACATACCCAAGGGTCGATGATGTTTGTACTATAAACCACTTGGATGATATTGTGCTGATATTACCAGAACCAGATGTTACTCGACGGGGTCAAATAATATTTGATGTCGATTACAGTTCTTAGAACGTACAATAGTTACCTTTCTAAAACGATATTATAAGTTTTTGCAAGACTGATTCTCGTTGAATTCAGACTGATTTAATGTGTAACGTGTAAATTTAGTGTGTAACTTGTACGTGAATGGATCTCAAATTAAGATTGTATGTTTTTAAACTGTTTGTTTTCCGAGTATTTACTCTATGCTAATTACTATGCTATATATGCTATTACTTTTAAGTCATAATCAGAAAACATAGTTGTTTTTGATACCTTTACTATTATGATAGACGGATGTGATGATTGAGGCTGAGATAATTATTAACTTAAATTAAAAAATTAAAATTGTTAGATTTAAGGTAAAAATAGGTGGTTACCTAATCTTTCATAATATAATTATATAATTCCTTAAATGTAAAACAATTACCGTTTTTTTTTGTCGAGTAAGATGACGTGATTTTTGACAACCCTATCGAAAGTACTTCAGATGGTAACCTGACTTTCGCCTACCATCGTTTTTTTTTTTAATATGACAAATTCGAAATACACATTAAAAATGAATAACTTCAAATTTTGTCTATAATTTACGCTCCGACAATATGTAGGCGAAGACAGGGCATTTTGCCTATACTTCGCCTAGCACCTTTGGAGTCCAGTTGTAGTCATTCTTTAGCGAATTTTAGACCTTCAATCACCGTAGAAACTTTTACCAAATCTAGAACCAAATTCAGTTTTAGTTGTTTGCTTCTTATCATAATGTACAGTATGAACAGTGTCCAACGGAAAACTCAAACAAAGCAGAAATGTTGGCCTGCCTCAATAAGCATAATATAACATACCCTGAAAAAAACACGAAGCCCGTTCTGTGTGAGATTATTCAGCTTCATAAGCCACGACATAAGAAATACGTTCTGGACAAAATGCTGGAAGAACATGGGCACTCGATATTACGTCTGCCACCGTACCACCCGATCTCAATCCAATTAAACATTATTGGGGAATCATAAAAGGAAGAGTAGCGGCCAGTAATACTGAGTTCACATTTAAAAGCGTCATGAGAAAATTAGAAGAAGAAATTGAAGCACTTAATCAAGAGACATTTCACAGAATTTTTAGAAAAACTCAAGAACAAGAAGAAAGATACAGGTCAATGGAACCTAAGATTGATATTGTCCGAAAACCATACCCTTGAAATAAATCTAAATGAATCGGAAGAAGGTATGTCACTAGTAAAACTATTAAAGCATATTTTTATTTTCTGGCTGTTTGTTTTACCTATTTTTAGAAAATATTTTAATACAATGGTGCACTTACATTTCATTCACTCATTCGTTCATTCGCTACCTTTTTTGCTATTAGTACTCTATGTAGCTGTGTGTGTGTAACCATGCACCTAGTTGCCACCAGTGCTATATTATATAGTATCGTTGTATATTGAGGTTAATTGTACTATATATTATAGAAATATAATATAGTACGAAAAATACTATATTTTCACGGCTACGCAACGAAACGTCATTTTCATTTTCTATTCTGTGGTTCTGTCTGTCACTCTGAGATTGTTGAATGTTGATGTTGATTGTCAATTCATCAACGTTAATTCGCCCGTTTATCAGTAATTTAAGTGTTTACTTTCTGCTTTTGAACTAAAAACATGGAAAGTGAAAGTGACGATGGTTTTTGCACGCCCCCCAAAAAGACGCAAAGAAAAGAAAAAAGGCTTTAGAAATATAAACACGAGTGGGAGTCTGACTACCAATGGTGCAAAGAAGATCCAAACAACAAATTTGGCGCGAAGTGTACTATATGCGGAGTTTCTTTTTCCATTGCCGGTAGTGGAATTGGCCAGGTTAGTTAATTAGTTTCGAATGTTTCGATGTTCTAGAGGGTATGCATTCATGGTGTACCTACTAACGTGCTAATAATGTGTGTTTACTTACTATTACTTGATTAATACGTGATTAGATAGTGTGAATTGGTTCGGTTGATTTTATTTTATTGACATTGGATTGGGTACTTTTTGCCTGGCATGGACTTGGACTGGACATTGGTGATGGTAAATACTTTAGCGTGGTGTTTGGTAATTATTTACAGGTGAAACAACATAGTGAAACCAAGCAGCACAATAATAAAAGTGGAATGCGAAAGACTGCTTTTACTTTGCAACGATTTCTAGGAACATCCTCTGCTTTGACTTCTACTTCAACTAGTTCTACATCCTTGGCTAACTCTAATGATGCAATAACAGCTGCAGAGGTAGCAAAAACATTTCACACAGTCAAACACAACATGTCTTACAATGGCGCGCTTTGTGGCGTCAAACTAGATAAAATTATATATGCCGACTCTAAAACTGCTCTCAACATTCGGTTGGCCCGAACAAAAATGGAAGCTCTGGTAATGGAACTGTTGGGGCCACAATCATTGCAAATTGTTTTGGATGATCTATATAAAGATAACACTTTTTATAGCATTCAAAGTGATGCATCAAATAGAAAAAATATAAAACTCTTCCCATTAGTAATCCAGCTTCCCAAGCAAGTGCTTATTCACTCTCGACTTTTTTACAAGTATTCTTATTACCTATTTTTTTTTTATTTCTTTGAACAAGATAATATTATTCGATGAATATATAGGACGGTAACATTCCGGGATCCGGACAGTAAAATTCATTGCGTTCACAATAAGCGCCCTATGTGCCAAAAATTTCACAAAATGTGCTACGGCCCACCCATACATACAAACAAATATGTAATTAAAATTATTTTTAGACTCAAGCATTTCTGGCAATTTAAAAAGCTATCTACGAGAAAATATAAGGAGCGATCATGATTATGAATCCTCTCGAACACCAAAGAAAACAAGGATTGAATACAGCGTACCGCATGACCATCGGTACGAAAGTACTCCTAGAGCTAGCAATAAATCCTTACAGCAAACAAAAAGATCTTTATGTTGTCAAATGCGCGTGTTAAAATTTTGACTCAACGCTTTAAACGACTAAAAATTACTGATATCAAAACTGTTATAAAGTACTAGAGCAGACGAGATAAGGCCCCCGAAGAAAGTATTCTACTTTTAAAACAGTATGATGAATTTCAAATGGAACTTTTTAATGGAATGATCAAAAACAAGGGACGAAATTTTTTTATCATAATAAGTAGGGTCGTTGTGGTAACAGCGGGTCATGTGGGCACACTGGGTCAGCAGCGTATTTAACAGAAGGAATAGGGCCAGTGGTCTCCAATTAGTTTCGCTCGGGGTCCGTTTTAAGAAATGAAATGACCATTGTGGTCCGCACATTTTATTTATAAGAAAAAATATTTATTAAACAAATGTAATTGAGGAAATAACAAAGGTATTTTGTTACATAGGTATCAAATTATCAATGCGAAAAATGACATTTTTTGTTATCTGTCTTATCTGTCTGAAGTTTGGAGTAAAATTGGTGCAAGCTATTGACATTAAATCCTGGAGATGTTCAGTAGTAAGTCGAGATCGAAATTTATTCTTAATGAACTTCATCTTCGAAAATGCTGCTTCACAAATATATGTCGATCCAAACAAAGTAAGAAGTTTCAAAGCTAATTTTTGTAATTCTGGATATTTATTACCACACACAAATTTTATCCAGAACTCTTCACTGGAAACTTCCGATTGTTTGTGTTTTAAAACTGTGTTTTCTTGGAAATCGATCATTTCCATCTGCAGAGTAGCTTTATCACTTCCGAAAACAATTGCAGCTTCATTGCTCCATTCACCATCAGGATGCAGAGAGTAAATGCTGCTGAGGATTTCTACAACATTCTCAATTTTCTTAAAATCTGCGAACCTTTTTTGGAATTCCGTTTTAAGATCCGTAATGAACGTCTTGAATTGGCCGACGTCAGTCTCGTTGTCACTACTGATTATTTTATTTAAATTAGGGAAGTGTAAGCATTCATTTCCAAGATCATTAATAAAGAGATCAAGTTTTCTAGAAAAACTTTTGACATCTGACATGAGCTCGCATACCAGCTTTCCTTTGCCTTGAAGTTTAAGGTTCAGGTCATTGATATGTTTAAAAGTATCCGTTAAGAAAGCAATGACAGCAACATTTTCTTTTTCGTTAAGAAAACTTAAGTAAGCGTCTGCTGAAGTCTGATCACTGTTAAAAAGATATGTCTTCAAGTGTTCTAAAATGCTGAAGAATCTTTCTAAAACGCAGCCTTTACTTAACCATCTGACGTTATTATGCAACAGTAGATCGTCATATTGTGCATCAACTTCTTCAAGAAATGATTTCAATTCACGATGTTGCAATGATGATTTAGCACGAAGAAAGTTTACTATTTTCATCACTTCTTGCATAATACGCTCAAAATTATGATTGAGTTTGCAGCAAAGCACAGTTTGATGAATAATACAGTGGTAGGAAATCAAATTTTCATTACATCTCTCATTGCTTCTCAACAGGTGAACTAGTCCTTTTTTATTCCCAACCATTGCTGGCGCACCGTCAGTAGTTACCGATAAGAGCTTCTTCAAGTCTAACTCATCTTTTTCAAAATAATCCATCACTGCTTTGATCATGTCTTCTCCTCGGGTTCTTCCTAAGAGCGGCAAAAGAGCCAATATCTCCTCAACAAAAGTTTATCTTGCTTTGTCCAGGTAACGTACAAAAATAATTAACTGTGCCGTATCAGTGACATCATCCATACAGTGATTCATCCATAGCCAAGGCGTAATAGTTTGCATTATTTAACTGCCGTTTCAAATCACAATGATTTTCTTCTGCCAAAACGTGTGTATTTCTGGTGCTAGTAGAAGCAGATAACGGAATCCGTCGTATCGTCTCAACAACATCCTTTTTGTTCTCAAATAAAGCATTACCCGCCTCAAGAAAGGGCTGGGCTAACTAGAGGAGTGCCACAAGGATCAGTTATTGGTCCCCTTTTGTTCATTTTATATTCTGCAGATGTGAAGTCCCGCATCATACACTGCAAATACCATATCTATGCTGATGATATTCAGGTCTATATATCATGCAAGCCGGCTGATGTTAACAATGCCATAGACAAACTAAACCAAGACTTGTCCAGTATATCAGCCTGGGCTACTGAAAACTGCCTACTGCTAAATCCCAGCAAAACAAAATATTTAGTTATTGGCAGCAAGAAACAACTGGCTGATGTTGGAAGAGCGTCAGGTGTGGTGCTTATGAATGAGCCTATTGAGAGGGTGTATGAGGCACGAAACTTGGGCCTACTAATGGACTATGGACTTCGATATGAGAAGCATATTGCCGAATCCGTTAGGAACTGTTTCTACAAACTTAAGGTTCTGTACAAAATACGACCATATTTAAGTGAAAGTTTGCGCATACAACTAACTGACTCACTTGTTCTGTCCAAGTTAAACTATGTTGATACAAAAGTTGAAATAGATAACATATACTTAAGAAAAAACGACGAGGACCTCCGGTGTTCGAGACGGGATTCGAACCCGCATCTCCAGCTATCGCGGCTGACGCCTTAACCAATTTGGCCACCCGTACACAGCGGACCACGTCGAAATTAATCAAGTATATGTGATCTTGTTTTATTTTTAAACGGTTTTAGGCACCGTTTTACCAGCTCTAAGGTGAAACACTACATGTTTGCACCTCCTATATGAATACCTTTCGGGATTCTGATATAGCTAGAGAGGTGGTGCTGCCATCTATGAATCTAAGATATGTTGATACAGTTTATGGGCCAAGACTATTATCCAAGACAAAAAGTCTCATCCAGCGTGTTCAAAATGCGTGTGCCAGGTTTTGTTTCAATATTCCGTTGAGAGCCCATGTTACACCTTTTCTGAATAACCAGAGGATCCTCAAAATGCAACATCGCCGGAAACTTCATTTAGCCTGTCTACTCTTCGGTACACTCAAGCATAACTCTCCTGCATATCTGTACGGCAAGCTATCTAGTTTTAGGCTGCGAGAACGTAGGGCTTGTGGGGTTCACTTGTTGACGCTCCGTCACGCTTCGGCAGCCTTCCGAGGCAGCTTCCGTTATGCAGCCACCAAATGCTGGAACAATATTCCTCCGCCAATAAGGAACCTGCAAAGTATTTATACTTTTAAGTCTAACCTAAAAAAATTCATGCTTGAACACCAACTAAAACAAGGAACCTGCAGACTTGAGGCAAGTTGCCTGTAATTGAGTTTTTATTTGTTTAGTTTTATTTTTTATACTTACCACTGTTTTTTGTCCCTTCTGTTTGCGTAGACTGTCACCCACTGCTTTATGTTTTTATTTTGTTGTTCTTGTCCGTTGTATATTGTATATGCTTTAGTTTTATTTTAATATTTTTACCTAACTTTAGGCGCATGATGCGTGCCCTTCGACCTTTCCTGTCAACATAGTACGCATAGCCGCCGCTGTTGGCTTGGCGCTGGCATCATTCGCGTAATGACGGGCCAACACAGGAACGGTCGGACGGTTTATGTTTCGTTTCTCTTCTTGTCCTTTTTTTATTTTTTTTTCTTATTATTTCGATTGTGTTTTTATTTTTTGTTGTTCTGTATGTTGTTGTCTGTCGTGATGTCTCTCACCTGATGGCCTCATCGGAAGACCAGCGCTGGCAACATGCTAGCAATATGCTGAGATGGGGCCATTTCGTGGCACTTTCTGTAATGTCTTATCGTTTGTTGCATGTTTTTTGTAAATAGTCTGTGTTCTACGAAAAAAAAAAAAAAAAAGAAAGCATTCTTTAACTACGTCAGCATCAGTAAATGGTTTCATATGCTTAGCCAGAGTCCAAGAAATACGTAAAGAAGCCTCACCACATTTTTCCTGCTCAGTCATTGAGCGACTTATGATCTGGGTCGAAGATGAGTAACTTGATAGTAAACTTGCAATTTTAGACTTACGCAGGTCACTACCAAGTGGAAAGTTTCCGGCAAATGATTTGTGTTTGGTGTCATAATGTCGTTTTATATTCGAGCTTTTAATTAACGCCACTGTTTGGTTACAAATCAAGCACATTGGTACTGCTCCAGCACGATTTGGCAGCGTAAAACAATATAAATCGGTCCATTCCGGCAAAAACTGTCTATTTTCATTTTCAACTTTTCTTTTTTTCGGTTCCATAATCAAAACTCGCTATAAACAGCCAAAACTCGCTATTGTAAACAGGTAGGTACACTCGTAAAGTAAACAAGCAAACATTAAATTTATTTCGGCGCGCCGCGCGGCGTTCTTCGCTCAAAATTGAAACAAAACACTAACCTCCCGGCGCGGGCAGCGGCGCGGCGGCCGGCAGAGCGATCACGTGATGAATTACCCCGGCCCTCGCGACACTTGCCGCAATCCGCGAACTCTTTCTCGCTCGCTCGTCGCTTCGCCCGGCCGTTTTTAAGTGTAAAAGTAAAAGTTATTTATTAAGTTACTGTGTTCTCGCGGGTCCGCACAAAATGGGTCAGCGGTCCGGATGCGGACCGCGGTCCGCAATTTGGCGATCCCTGCTAAACCAATAATTTCCGTGCAAGAACTGCGTCACAATAATCAAACTGCTGCAAGAGCAATTAGCGAAGAAAGATACGCACGAATGCTAAAAAGGGATTTCATTAAAAGATGTAGAGGGTTAACGTTAATAGGGTTAAGTTAAGTATGGAGTGTGCAAGAAAATGTTTTTAAACACTTTAGATATTGGAGAGTGGACGTTGCTTAACTGGACTAAATGTAATGAAAATAATGACAGTATGGACAGAACGAGAATTGAAAGCCAAACAGATATAAATACAATTGAATTAACAAGATAACGAACTGATGAATCTAAATAAGAACAACAAGTTACGACATTTTTTGACATGTTACCAAAACTTGACAGCCACTATTGTAGGTCACAGTCATCAAAATTGTACCTGGAGCCTTTGTGGGAGTCAAAAGCTCAATTATTAGAAGAATATGACAACTATGCAAAAGAGAAAGGGTACGACTCCGTTTCAAGTGCAACTTTATCTAACGTATTCGAAAAAATGAATTTGTCCTTATTTAGACCAAAAAAAGATCTGTGCAACACGTGTGAAAAATATAAATGTAAAAACATCTCAGAAGAAACGTATGTCAAACACTGTCAAATGAAGGAGGCTGCAAGAAAGGAAAAAAATCTCGATAAAGAAACCGACAAGGAAGTGCTATCCATGGATTTACAATCTGTTTTATTGTGTCCAAAATCGAATGCATCGGCTTTATACTACAAAACTAAACTGATAGTACACAATTTTACGGTCTACGATATGAAAAGGCTGGAGAGGTATTGTTTTATCTGGAATGAAACAGAAGGTTCATTAAGTGCGAATGAATTTTCATCAATCATTATTAGAATCCTGTAATTGTTTAAGCAAAAATACAGTTTGAAGGAAGGTTCAGAAATTATATTGTATAGCGATGGCTGCACATACCAAAATAGAAACGCTACTCTTTCAAATGCTCTACTTAACTTTGCTGTTCATAATAAGATGTGTGGTGGCCTGCTCGGCCTCCACCATCGCTACCAAATAGCTAAGTCCCCGCGCCTGCGTGTTGCGGCGCGCTGTTACATAGCAACGAAAATAACACGGCTGTCTATCTATGTAAACTATATAAACATATATGTGCATGGAGTACTGTTGCCATCTTTGGGACGGGTCTGCCAAGTATCAGCTGGCCGCTTTGGATTCAATAGAGCACCGTGCTCGCAGACTCATTGGCGATCCTGAATTACTGAGTGTAAGGTTACAAAGCCTTGAGCACCGTCGCAGGGTTGCTAGTTTGTCTGTGTTTTACAGGATACATTTTGGAGAGTGTGCACAGGAACTGCACGATTTAATTCCGCCATCTCCGTTCCTCCACCGGACGTCCAGACGAGGGGAGCGGTTTCATCCTTACGTTGTGAATATTCCATTCATTCGCACGAAGCGATTCGCTTCTACCTTCCTAATGCGGACTGCTAAGGAATGGAATTCGCTCCCTTCGTCTGTATTCCCGGTAAGATATAATTTGGGTCTTTTCAAGGCAAGAGTGAATAGGCTGTTACTGAACCAGCGTGCTACACCCTCGACCTCGTCGTCACTTTCCATCAGGTGCGACTGAGGTCAAACGCTGGTCAGTCTTTTATAAAAAAAAAAAAAAAAATTAAACTAATATTACTGCCTTTACTCTTGTGTCCGTGATAACATTATATAGATTGTACATTATATTTGTTCCACGTATGTAAATAAATTGTAAATATATCACTACTAGTCTCTATACCTCGCCACAAGCGCCTCCAATCCTCATCCACAACTGGTGACCACCGACTTCGAACAACATAGGGCAGAAAATGTCGAGAGATATTTCAAGTGAAGATGAATCGGAGCTACAGGTATGTAGAGTCGGCGTCCGTGTACCTCCCTTCAACGCGGACGAACCTGCACTATGGTTCACACAAATAGAAGCGCAATTTCATCTATCAAAAATCACAGTCGACGAAACTAAATTTTATTACGTAGCTGGTCAGTTGGAGGCACGTTATGCGTTGGAGGTGAAAGACATTACTGATCGGACGAGTAATATAAGGTTCCTGATTGACACCGGTTCCGACTTATGTGTTTACCCCCGATCGGCAATTAAGGCGCGGTGCCCCCAGTCTAAGTTTGACCTAGTCGCAGCTACCAACACTGTCATTCACACTTATGGTCCAATTCAACTAAGTGTCAACCTTGGCCTACGAAGAGCATTTCCATGGAATTTCACTATTGCTGACGTGTCAAAACCAATTATAGGAGTCGATTTTCTCGCCTATTACGATTTACTTGTGGACTGTAAAAATCATCGGTTACTAGATAACACTACTTCGTTATCGGTAGCTGCTGTACGCTATGAATCCGCCGAAGACATTGCATCTGTCAAAGTGGTTACGGATGAAACGGAATTCCACAACATCTTACGTGAGTACCCTGCAATAATTAGACCTCCAGGCAGGCACTCTCCATCGAAGCACAACACCTTGCACTACATCAAGACCACGCCTGGACCTCCAGTTTCCTGCAAGCCTCGCCGACTTGATTTCGAGGAATTCGAGGATATGCTCGCATCAGGTATAGCTCAGCGTTCTGAAAGCCCTTGGGCTAGTGCACTCGACCTGGTGAAGAACAAGGATGACACCTGGAGACCTTGTGGTAATTATAGGGCGCTGAATGCAAGAACAATACCTGACCGATATCCCATACGGCACATCCACGATTTTTGTTGTACCATCTTTTCAACAATCGACCTAGTTAAGGCGTATAACCAGATAGCTGTGAACCCTGATGACATTCCCAAGATCCCGATAACCACACCTTTTGGTTTATTCGAGTTTCCTTTCATGACATTCGGGTTCAGAAACTCAGCGCAGACCTTCCAGAGGTTCGAACGAAGTTCTGTTGGGTCTAGACTTCTGCTACGGTTACATAGACGATATTCTGGTATTTTCAACGTCTTTGGAGCAACACAAAAGCCACCTTCGCCAACTGTTCGAGCGTTTGACACAGTACGGTGTATGGATCAATATCTCCAAGTGCTTGTTTGGCCAACCTGGAGTCAGTTTCCTTGGCTATCGTGTAACAGCTTCAGGTACCAAGCCCTTAGAATCAAAAGTTCAAGCAATCCAGGACTACGCCGTCCCTAAAACCGTCAAGGAGCTCAGACGATTCCTGGGTATGATCAATTTCTACCGTCGCTTCGTACCCAATGCTGCACAACTTCAGGCACCACTTCACTCCATCCTGTCAGGACCTAGTTAAAGGATCGCATCCAGTGAACATGACACCTGAATTGCTACAAGCTTTTGAATACTGTAAGTCATCATTGTCTAAAGCTACACTATTAGCTCATCCTGATCCAACTGCAAAGCTAGCAATCTTCACTGATGCATCTGACACTTCCATCGGAGCAGTTCTTCTGCAATTTATGACGATTCTTGGCAACCCTTGGCATTCTACTCACACAAACTTACCAACCCACAGAAGAAGTATAGCCCGTACGACGGTACGAGAGATAACTCCTGGCTGTGTACGAGGCCATCAGGTACTTCAGGCACATGGTGGAAGCCAGAAATTTTATAATATATACAGATCACAAACCGCTTACCTTTGCATTTACTACCAACCGAGATAAATGCTCACCAAGGCAATTTAGATACCTGGACTTTATCTCGCAATTTACGCAAATGCACGCAATAGGTTGCTTGGAGTCAAAAAAATTACATTTAATACTTGAGAGGAAGTGGCCATTCCGGATGTGCTATCTGAGAGCTTTTTAGTTTGCAACGACGGTAGCAGTGACAAAATATTGATATTTGTTTCGCCAGCTGCTCTAGATGTTATCTAAAGAAACGGAGTATTTTGGAGATGGTACTTTTAAAGTCGCACCACCGCCGTTTTTGCAGCTATATATATTACAAGCAAACTTAAACAGGTCACTGGAAAAAACGTGTTTTGTGCCAGTAATATATGCACTCCTTCCCAATAAAGAATAAAGAACATATCGGAGATTATTTTCTATATTAAAGCACAGATTTGCCCTCGACGTACAAAAAATTAAATGCGATTTTGAAATCGCCACAATGAATGGCTTGCAAGCAGAACATCAAGGTGTTATAGTGAGTGGATGTTTTCACTTCAAGAAAGCTCTGTGACCAAAGGCGAAGGAATTAGGTCTGGTAAAGACTGAAGAAGGAAGAGTATATACCAAATTATGCACACGCCTGGCATTATTGCCCAAGGAAGATATTCCAGCAGCTTATATGGAGATTTCGGAATCGTTATCAAACTGGAATGCAATAGTCCCGTTCCATAAATACTTCTTAGACTTCTAGATGCGTAAAATTACGAGCCCATTGTTTTGCGTTAGTGAGGAAGAATTCCGAACCAATAACGCCGTCGAGGGATGGAATAACAGAATAAACCATAGGATCCCTAAAAAGCCATCCCTCTTTCAATTTATATATACAATTAGGTACTCAGAGCCGAAGCACAGCTGCAAGATGTTGTTATAAGAAAAATGCAGCTACATTGCCCGATGTTACACAGTTTCGAATTAATATGACAAAATATCGACAAGAAAGGGGCATAGTTAATGACTACGTCAAAGGAAGAATAACAGTCATAGAATGTTTAAACAGGTTATGCCAATTATATTAATGAAGTTACCTAATTACGTAATAATTAAATGAACAACAAATAAATATTTTTATTAATGTAACGAAGTGTCTGCTTTTTATTTAATATATAGGTAAAGCCGCGATATTTCTATAGTATTTCTTAATCAAAAAAATGTGGCGAATCAAGAATCTGACAAAACAAGAATCCGGCGAATCAGGAAGTATTCGAAAATATGTCTCATTGATTGTACTAACCAGTTAGCATATACTCTATAACTCAGCGGATTTAGACGGGGTGCCTCTGATGATGTAAATAATATTGAAAGATCTGGTATTGGGAAAATTATTTTATGTGCACTGCCATATTCAGAGAATATGTCATATGACTACAACAGTAGAATTTCACGCTTTAATTCTTTGATGTACAATGCTATATCTCTCAATAATAAATATCATTTCTTTGACACAAATAAATTCATTGAGGGTTTCTGCCTAGCCCCGGGGAAAATATTTTTGCCAAGGAAATGTAGCATATCTATAATTGATTTATTAGCTTTTAATATAGAACCAAATAGATGTTTCAATGTTGTAAATAAGTCTCGGCGATCAAACAATGCCGCAAAACCGTTGTCACATTTAAACTAGATTGTCAGACAGCGGAAAAACACCTGAGTATGAACATTGTTCACCAAAATATTCAGGGTTTTTCCAGCAAAGAGTTAGAAATAGGTTTATTTTTAGATAATAATAATATTCATGTCATGTGCATTACTGAACACTGGCTCAAACATGGTCATATGATGTTTGACTTTGTCAACTTTAAAATACTTACAACTATAAAATACAACTACACTATATACAACTTTAAAATTAGGCAGTTCTTTCTCAAGAAAATCTGCCATTCATGGTGGATCCCTTATAATTGTTAAAAACTGTATGAAATGTAAAGAGCGGACGGATGTTGTCAAATGTTCCATAGAAAGAATTGTAGAACTTGCATGCGTAGAATTGGAAAGTTATATAGTTATCTGTGTGTATAGGACACCATCAGCTGATTTCGGCACATTTGAAAGTACCTGATGATAGTCTGTGGTCGCTGAGCTGTCAAGTCGGTTTTGAATCAGCTGATTTGAAATAATTCATAATTATTATATTTCTAGCGCGAAATTGCAAGTATTGTGCATTAAAACGATCACAAATATAAAAGGAACATTAGTGATAACTAGTTTTGTGTAAATAACAACCACACATCGTGTATTTACTGGACTAAGAAGCGGAGCAGCTGTCAACGGTCAAGTGATCGCCGTTGGAACCTGGATTTAGGTTGGAAACTGGGAGAGTATTTTGTTCTTTTTCCATTGTTTCTACACACTTTCTTTCTCATTTTAACGTACAAAAGTACAATAATAATCATTTACATACAGAGCTCATTGTTACGGCCGTGAGCAACGTCAAACCTACTACATTGGCACAGTGAGGTTTCTCTTTGCTTGACGAACTTGTGGAAGCATAAGTTGAGACGACACATTCGCCACAGACACTGCCCACTACTGACACACTGCACACATAACTCATTTCTAATTTAACTTACCACCTTGGCAAACATTTAACTTTCAACAGAGGAACCTACTTAAACTATTTTTCCTTTCAGATACCTGTGAAAGTAACATGGACGTCAAAGCTCGTAAAGGCCGTAAACCCACCGTGCGCCAACTGGAGTTGCAGCTTGAGGCTTCAGCTCAAGACTTAAAGGCATCGAGGGCCTTATCTGAGCAGCTGTTGCAGGAAAGGGACGACAGTGAAGTGGAGCTAAAAAAATCTTGGACAAGAACTCAGCGTTGCGAAGGGACCTTGCAGACAATGATGTGCAGCTGACCGATGCTCTTTGTGAAGTGGGCCGTTTGCAAAACACAGTGGACTCTTTTAACCAGTGCGCTTCTACACATGAAGTAGCCTTAGAGCGTATAGCAAACTTGGAAGAAGAGCTGGGTACTACATGCGAGGAACTAAATTTATTAAGGAAGGAACGGGAGCACTATGATGCTCGGGTGCTTCGGAATGTGTACCAAGAGTTGACCTCCGGTGAGAATAGGGACAATAAAAATATTGTGTTTTTTAATAGTAGTAAGAAATTAAAAAAATATATTAAGATTAATAGGTATATTAGGAGAACCCAGAAGCTCATCAAAAGCCAAACATGCATTAAAAAATATAATAAATTAAAAATTGCATTATCTGTGTCAAAAAATAGAGTTCAAAATTGTCATTTAGAGCTTGATGCTAAAGAAATTAATTAAAAAAACTTGCATGCTGAAGTAAATAGGTTAAAGGATGAGCTTGTGGTAATATCCTCACGGTATGAAACCACTAAAAAACAAGTTGAGGAGCACATAAAAGCTTTTTCGAAATTGTTGGATGCTAATCATATTTTAGAGGAGCGTTGCAACTCTATGCTTAAAAATAAAACTTGTAACTGTAGCCAAATACCACCGACAGTGGCAAATCAAGCTAGTGTGGCCCTCAACACCTCTAGACTGGCTGTGCCAGTAATCAAGAAAGATATGAAACAGACAATTGTGTTCTCTGATAAAATTGGGTTGGGCATGGGCCCTTTATTGAACTATAGATTGCAACAAAAAGTGACAAATAACTGTTACCATAACATAACTTTGTCTCATTTATGTGACATCATATCAAAGGGATGTTATGATAATAGCACTACACTAGTTGTCTTATTAGGTAATAGTCTAAGTATAGATAAGCCTAGCATAGATAAATTAATGACTACTTTAAATAATATTGAAAGATCTGGTATTGGGAAAATTATTTTATGTGCACTGCCATATTCAGAGAATATGTCATATGACTACAACAGTAGAATTTCACGCTTTAATTCTTTGATGTACAATGCTATATCACTCAATAATAAATATCATTTCTTTGACACAAATAAATTCATTGAGGGTTTCTGCCTAGCACAGGGGAAAATATTTTTGCCAAGGAAATGTAGCATATCTATAATTGATTTATTAGCTTTTAATATTGAACCAAATAGATGTTTCAATGTTGTAAATAAGTCTCGGCGATCCAACAATGCCGCAAAACCGTTGTCACATTTAAACTAGATTGTCAGACAGCGGAAAAACATCTGAGTATGAACATTGTTCACCAAAATATTCAGGGTTTTTCCAGCAAAGAGTTAGAAATAGGTTTATTTTTAGATAATAATAATATTCATGTCATGTGCATTACTGAACACTGGCTCAAACATGGTCATATGATGTTTGACTTTGTCAACTTTAAATTAGGCAGTTCTTTCTCAAGAAAATCTGCCATTCATGGTGGATCCCTTATAATTGTTAAAAACTGTATGAAATGTAAAGAGCGGACGGATGTTGTCAAATGTTCCATAGAAAGAATTGTAGAACTTGCATGTGTAGAATTGGAAAGTTATATAGTTATCTGTGTGTATAGGCCACCATCAGCTGATTTCGGCACATTTGAAAGTACCATGGAAAATGTACTGAAATTAGTGTCCAAGAGCCAAAAACATGTTATAGTTTGTGGAGATTTTAATGTTAACTTGCTTGAATCGTCTAGTAACACTGTCACATTGCTATGTTTGTTTAAATCTTTTAATTTATTCAATTTATTTTTTGAACCTACCGGGTAGGAGCCACCAGTGCGACATGTCTGGATAATATTTTTGCAATTGCGAATGTTTAGATAAGCAAATTTTTAATTGTTTTAATTCGGATCATAGTGGTCAAAGGGCATCATTTATAAGCCTTGGACAGAGAACTCCACAATCAATAACATTTAGACCCATTACTGGTTATCGTTTGGAATTATTTAAAAACGAAATTCAAAAAAGTCTGTCTTCATTGCCCTATTCTCATTTTACGAATCAAATAGTATGTATAAAGACCTGTTTGGTGTAATTCTTCATAGTTTTAATAAAAATTTCAAATTGAGGACTATTAGTGGGTCGAAAGTAACAACTAAAGCAAAGTTTAGTGAATGGGCTACTGTGGGCATTCACAGAAGTAGAAAGAGGCTTTACGAACTTTATGGGGAGAGGGAGCTCAACAGGAATGCTGGTTTTCTGGACTATGTTAGGAACTACTCCAAGATCTTCAAGAAAGTGTGTTTAACTGCTAAGGCAAACTTTATTAATTCTAAACTCAAAGTGTCGGACAATAAAGTAAAAACAGTTTGGAATATTATTAACAGAGAAGCTGGTAAATGTAAATCACGCATTACTCAAGTGAACATTGTCTCAGATACTCAACAGGTAGTGTCAAATGCCGATGTTGCCTCGGCATTTGAAGATTACTTTCAACGTGGCTCTAAATACAACACAGTGCCTACAATCATCATCGCCTCAAGCACATTCCTTACTTTGCGCTAATATTAAGAAATGTAAAAATATGTTTGAATTTGAATTTGTAGACTCAGAAAAAATTGTAAAGACATTCAAGTCACTCAACTTAAAGAAGACAGAAGACTTGTGGGGAACGTCAGTCGCGGTCATTAGTCATATTATAGAAGTTATAGCGCCTTATTTAGCTTTAATTTACAATAATTCCGTTTCAGAAGGCGTCTTTCCAGATCTTATGAAATGTAGTAAAGTCATTCCTCTTTTTAAGTCAAGTGAATCAAGTGATCTAACTAATTACCGTCCGATTTCAATACTCCCTGTACTAAGTAAAGTTTATGAAAAGTTAATGTTAAATAGTCTGCTGAGTCACTTTAACAGACAAAGATTACTTACAAGTAATCAGTTCAGTTTTACAAAGGGACGTTCCACAACCGATGCTGCTTCGGTGCTTATTCAACACATTTACAGTATTTGGGAAAATTCTTGTGATGCCATTGGAATATTTTGTGATCTTTCTAAAGCTTTTGATTGTGTAGATCATGGAACTCTCATTCTGAAACTAGAACATTATGGCCTATCAGAAAATGCCTTAAACCTCATGTCCTCATATCTTAGCAATAGAAACCAAACAGTCGTTGTAAATAACACCCAGTCTAGAGGAGCTTTAGTAAAATTAGGAGTACCACAGGGTTCTATTTTAGGCCCGTTCCTTGTTTTGGTTTATATAAATGATTTACCTTGTATAGTAGAAAACCGTTGTGATATAGTTTTATTTGCCGATGATACATCATTAATTTTCAAGGTTGACCGGCAATCTACAGATTTTAATGTAATTAATAACACACTAGCTGATGTTCTCAACTGGTTTTACTACTAACAATCTGTTGCTTAATGCTAAGAAAACAAAATGTGTTAGATTTGCTTTGCCGAATGTTACACCGGTGGATACTAGAATACTTTTAAATAATAGATGCTTAGAGATAGTAGATAAAACATTGTTCCTTGGTTTAACATTGGACAAAAGTCTACAGTGGAGTCCTCATATAACAAAACTCGCACATAGATTAAGTTCGGCCGCTTTCGCCGTTAGGAGAATTAGGCAACTGTCGAATATTGAGACAGCTCGATTAGTTTATCATAGTTATTTCCATAGTGTAATGTCATATGGTATTCTGGTTTGGGGCAAAGCAGCTGACATACAGACTATATTTGTATTACAAAAAAGCCATTCGTTTTATGTATAACTTAAGAGCAGGTGCATCTGTTAGAAAACTTTTTAAAGAAATTAATATATTAACTGTAGCCTGTCAATATATATATGAAAATATTATGTACGTTATTAAAAACCTTCAGTTGTTTACCAAAAATTGTGACATCCATACCTATAACACTAGAAATAAGAATAAGCTTGCTATTAGAAAGTGTCGTGTGCGTAAAGTGTATAAATCATTTTTTGGGCAATGTATTCATTTATATAACAAGTTACCTGATGATGCCTTAAAAGTTACTTAAGAATTACTTAAAAAAGTCTTTGATGTCTAAGGGCTATTACAGAGTAGAGGATTATTTGACAGACAAACATGCATGGCCCAAACCAGAAACTAACAAAACCGCCTAGCAATTAATTCAACAATTGTATGTACTGCCAGATAATGTAAATGACACAGTTCAGATAAGAAAGCATATTAAAGTATGTCTATTTTGTCAAGTCGATTTTTTTTTATACATTATTATTTTTACTTTTATATTTTAATATTTTCTTATCTTGTAATAAACTTTTTGATATGTTTTCTTATCGGACTACGCATAATTATGTAAGTACCTACTTTAAGATTTGATGTATCACTGTTTTGAAAAAATAAGTCCCGCCGTAGTTTCTTGCCGGTATCTTCACGGGTCAGAGGTGTAGGGTTTGAACCGGTGTAGATTTTTTTTTTTGACGTTCATAAGTGCATGTTATGTGCCTAAATTGAAAAATAAAGATCTTTTATCTTTTTTTATCTTTTTTTACCATGGAAAATGTACTGAAATTAGTGTCTAGGAGCCAAAAACATGTTATAGTCTGTGGAGATTTTAATGTTAACTTGCTTGAATCGTCTAGTAACACTGTCAAATTGCTATGTTTGTTTAAATCTTTTAATTTATTCAATTTATTTTTTGAACCTACCCGGGTAGGGAGCCACCAGTGCGACATGTCTGGATAATATTTTTGCAATTGCGAATGTTTATATAAGCAAATTTTTAATTGTTTTAATTCGGATCATAGTGGTCAAAGGGCATCATTTATAAGCCTTGGACAGAGAACTCCACAAACAATAACATTTAGACCCATTACTGGTTATCGTTTGGAATTATTCAAAAACGAAATTCAAAAAAGTCTGTCTTCATTGTCCTATTCTCATTTTTACGAATCAAATAGTATGTATAAAGACCTGTTTGGTGTAATTCTTCATAGTTTTAATAAAAATTTCAAATTGAGGACTATTAGTGGGTCGAAAGTAACAACTAAAGCAAAGTTTAGTAAATGGGCTACTGTGGGCATTCACAGAAGTAGAAAGAGGCTTTACGAACTTTACGGGGAGAGGGAGCTCAACAGGAATGCTGGTTTTCTGGACTATGTTAGGAACTACTCCAAGATCTTCAAGAAAGTGTGTTTAACTGCTAAGGCAAACTTTATTAATTCTAAACTCAAAGTGTCGGACAATAAAGTAAAAACAGTTTGGAATATTATTAACAGAGAAGCTGGTAAATGTAAATCACGCATTACTCAAGTGAACATTGTCTCAGATACTCAACAGGTAGTGTCAAATGCCGATGTTGCCTCGGCATTTGAAGATTACTTTTCCAACGTGGCTCTAAATACAACACAGTGCCTACAATCATCATCGCCTCAAGCACATTCCTTACTTTGCGCTAATATTAAGAAATGTAAAAATATGTTTGAATTTGAATTTGTAGACTCAGAAAAAATTGTAAAGACATTCAAGTCACTCAACTTAAAGAAGACAGAAGACTTGTGGGGAACGTCAGTCGCGGTCATTAGTCATATTATAGAAGTTATAGCGCCTTATTTAGCTTTAATTTACAATAATTCCGTTTCAGAAGGCGTCTTTCCAGATCTTATGAAATGTAGTAAAGTCATTCCTCTTTTTAAGTCGGGTGAATCGAGTGATCTAATTAATTACCGTCCGATTTCAATACTCCCTGTACTAAGTAAAGTTTATGAAAAGTTAATGTTAAATAGTCTGCTGAGTCACTTTAACAGACAAAGATTACTTACAAGTAATCAGTTCGGTTTTACAAAGGGACGTTCCACAACCGATGCTGCTTCGGTGCTTATTCAACACATTTACAGTATTTGGGAAAATTCTTGTGATGCCATTGGAATATTTTGTGGTGCCATGTGGAATATCTTTCTAAAGCTTTTGATTGTGTAGATCATGGAACTCTCATTCTGAAACTAGAACATTATGGCCTATCAGAAAATGCCTTAAACCTCATGTCCTCATATCTTAGCAATAGAAACCAAACAGTCGTTGTAAATAACACCCAGTCTAGAGGAGCTTTAGTAAAATTAGGAGTACCACAGGGTTCTATATTAGGCCCGTTCCTGTTTTTGGTTTATATAAATGATTTACCTTGTATAGTAGAAAACCGTTGTGATATAGTTTTATTTGCCGATGATACATCATTAATTTTCAAGGTTGACCGGCAATCTACAGATTTTAATGTAATTAATAACACACTAGCTGATGTTCTCAACTGGTTTACTACTAACAATCTGTTGCTTAATGCTAAGAAAACAAAATGTGTTAGATTTGCTTTGCCGAATGTTACACCAGTGGATACTAGAATACTTTTAAATAATGAATGCTTAGAGATAGTAGATAAAACATTGTTCCTTGGTTTAACATTGGACAAAGTCTACAGTGGAGTCCTCATATAACAAAACTCGCACATAGATTAAGTTCGGCCGCTTTCGCCGTTAGGAGAATTAGGCAACTGTCGAATATTGAGACAGCTCGATTAGTTTATCATAGTTATTTCCATAGTGTAATGTCATATGGTATTCTGGTTTGGGGCAAAGCAGCTGACATACAGACTATATTTGTATTACAAAAAAGAGCCATTCGTTTTATGTATAACTTAAGAGCAGGTGCATCTGTTAGAAAACTTTTTAAAGAAATTAATATATTAACTGTAGCCTGTCAATATATATATGAAAATATTATGTACGTTATTAAAAACCTTCAGTTGTTTACCAAAAATTGTGACATCCATACCTATAACACTAGAAATAAGAATAAGCTTGCTATTAGAAAGTGTCGTGTGCGTAAAGTGTATAAATCATTTTATGGGCAATGTATTCATTTATATAACAAGTTACCTGATGATGCCTTAAAATAACCTTTCCCAGTACTTAAGAATTACGTATAATTTTTTGATATCCAAGGACTATTATAGAGTTGAGGATTATTTGACAGATAAACATGCATGGCCCAAACCAGAAACTAACAAAACCGCCTAGCAATTAATTCAACAATTGTATGTACTGCCAGATAATGTAAATGACACAGTTCAGATAAGAAAGCATATTAAAGTATGTCTATTTTGTGAAGTCGAATTTGTTTAGACATTATTTTTTTTACTTTTATATTTTAGTATTTTCTTATCTTGTAATAAACTGTTTGATATGTTTTCTTATCGGACTACGCATAGTTATGTAAGTACTTTAAGATTTGATGTATCACTGTTTTGAAAAAATAAGTCCCGCCGTAGTTTCTTGCCGGTATCTTCACGGGTCAGAGGTGTAGGGTTTGAACCGGTGTAGATTTTTTTTTTGACGTTCAAAAGTGCATGTAATGTGCCTAAATTGAAAAATAAAGATCTTTTATCTTTTTATCTTTTTTTCAAAATCATTTTACATTAATAAATATATGAAATATTCTATGATGCCCTGTAATAGAACTTATGTTCGAAAAAATTTCTTATTGATTGTACTAAACAGTTAGCATATAATATTGTAGTACCGTGTCTGACTCGTGTCGTGTCTGACTGGACGGATTTAGAGGGTGCAGTCTGGTGGTGTAAATAATTTTATATGAATAAATATATTAAATATTCTATGATGCCCTGTAATAGAACTTATGTTCGGAACAGATGTGTTATTGATTGTACTAAACAGTTAGCATATAATATTGTAGGACCCGTCGTGTCTAACTCAGCGGATTTAGAGGGTGCAGTCTGGTGATGTAAATAATTTTATATGAATAAATATATTAAATATTCTATGATGCCCTGTAATAGAACTTATGTTCGGAATAGATGTGTTATTGATTGTACTAAACAGTTAGCATATAATATTGTAGGACCCGTCGTGTCTGACTCGATGGATTTAGAGGGTGCAGTCTGGTGATGTAAATAATTTTATATGAAGAAATATATGAAATATTCTATGATGCCCTGTAATAGAACTTATGTTCGGAATAGATGTCTTATTGATTGTACTAAACAGTTAGCATATAATATTGTAGGACCCGTCGTCTCTGACTCGACGGATTTAGAGGGTGCAGTCTGGTGATGTAAATAATTTGGTTAGGGTTCATTTAGACAAAATTGCATAATACCTTATTACCTAATTTGATTAAATTTCAAATGGCCATGATCCTATAACGCCTAAATATCAAATTGACGCATCATTAAAATGAACACTAGTCATAATGACTTTGACGGAAAACATCCAATTCCCGAAATACCTAAATATTGATATGTACATTTCCTTTAACACCGGAAAGGCAAAATGGCTCAGTCCCAAAATACCTAATTTTTTTACAGGCTTTTATCTCTACTTTTCACTCCTTCTATGAGAAAAACGAAAACAAAAGTACTAAACATCAAAATGTAATCAAACAAATTTTTTCATGTAATAAAATGAAGACTGTATTATACAGAAATAGTTACATACGAGTACAGTCAGCATCAAAAGTAACTACGCAAATGAAGGTGTTAAAAGTCTTTATTGCCTTGAAATAAAGACTTTTGACGCCTTAATTTGCGTAGTTACTTTGATGCTGACTGTACCTATTGAATACAAGGCGACACCTAAAAATGAGTAAAAACTGATATTGAGGAAGTGGCTTGAGTAGGGAACACAGTATTGACGTTTTAGTCAGAGCAAGTATTTAGTATTTGACTAACTAGGAATCTGGTATAATACTGAATACTCGTATCAAATGAAAACACAGAGATCTAACTTACATATTTTATTAAATTTTACTTAATGTACCTATAGGAAATAAGATAACACCTATATCTTCAACAAAACATGTTTTTTCTTATCCAGTAACAAACATAAAAAACAGCATACTACAACATTCAAACAAAAAACACAAGCGAATTGAGAAATCCCTATTTTTAATATCAATATCGGTTTAGTATTCGAGGAGTAAAGTACAGCAACACAGGTTTAGTTTAGTCGCCTCTTTAATATGCAAATATTTTTCAAAAACTCAGTAGCCGATACGACTCCCTCATTGAGTGCTCTCTTTTGTATTTGGTATTGGTTATCAAAGTAAATTTCTCTCCGTCTTCTACTGCTCGCTGTAAACAGAGATTTTTTTATTCGGTAATCCTGCCATTTTGCTTCTCTTTTTAATTTGTATAGAAATCGAATCAAGGTGGGCTTGTGGGGCATTCGAGTATTTAGCCGTCTATGCCAGCCCTCGATCGGATTATTAGTCCGATGCCTCTCTTCTGCACAGCTGATCATGGAACCACCCAATCGAATCCAAAACCGCTCCATATACGATTTAAAAATTCGCATGGTGTCGGTAGTTGGAGCTATTTCGAATATATCTAACCAGCAATTGTTAATTTCGACTTCTGGTAGAAGAGGTAAATTTGCGCATAACTCAACAATTTGACGGCCTTCTGTCGTGGTATCGAGCTTGATGGCACTTGCTTTTTTGTTCACAGCACGTGAAAAGTGGTAATGACATCCAGTCACTTGAACGTCAGGGAATACAGTTTTGCACGCATTTATTGCCGCGATCTCGAAGTCACATTTAAATTTTTTGATCGTCATATTCAGTGTCTGACGCAGAAATAAGAATAATCGATAGTATGTTTCTTGATTTTTATTCGGTAGCAGTGCAAAAACCACTGGTACGACGTTAGTGGACTTACTGTCAGAACTTACGTCTACATGTATACTGTAAATTTGGCGGAATGGTTTTGGACGCCTTTTAAATGTGCCGTCGCCAAAAAACTGTTTCGCTTGCCCTGCCGTACTTTCTAAGTATTGTCTACTTATCGGCGTTGAAAAAATCAAAATTTTATTATGGGTGCCATCATTAATTACCAAAAAATTTTCTGATACCAAATTTGGAATTTCCACTTCTTCTAGACGTGTATATTCGGTTTTTTGCTGTCCTAAATATTTATGTCTATGCCTGTATAATGAACTCTTTTTCTCGTCATATGAGTACATGATAAACTCGGGATCAGTCTCATGCATCTCGGTGATTGCTTTTTCAAACACCAAACGAATTGGCTCCATTTCTTCACACACTGCTTTCTTGCAGGTATCCATCACCATGTCTCGTACATTTTGGTCATAGTGAGACCGACACACATGTTCACTTTCTCGAACAACGGCATCTTCTGTTGTATTTATTGTTATTGATGCGTTACATTGATCCGATCGATTAACACATCGCCACATGGTGTATTGTGTTTTTTTTATTTTTATACCCATAGTTATATTTATGCCCATTATACTTATAAATTCAATGATACTTAGTTAGACTTATATTCACTAGATAGTAATGCAATTTATATTTACGATGACAGAACAATGATGTTTGCCTGATGACATTTTATTATCTTTATAATACTTAGTACTTTATTTTCAAGTGGCCAGTAATAAACAAGAACATACATCAAGGTATAAACCTTTCAATATTTAGGTATTATGGGATTTGGTTGTTTTGCTATAAAGGTGTTGTGATGTTTAGTTGTTATGAGACGAAGGTGTTTTAAAATTCAGTCTTATTAAACATCCGGTGTTTTGAGAAAAAAATATAGGTATTTTGGGATTTAGTCATTTTGACATCAAGTTATTTTGAGATCTAGGTATGTTGGTAATAGGGTGTAATGAAATCAAGGTGATATGGTACCTAACCAATAATTTTATATGAATAAATATATTAAATATTCTATGATGCCCTGTAATAGAACTTATGTTCGGAATAGATGTCTTATTGATTGTACTAAACAGTTAGCATATAATATTGTAGGACCCGTCGTGTCTGACTCGACGGATTTAGAGGGTGCAGTCTGGTGATGTAAATAATTTTGATACAAATAAATATATTAAATATTCTATGATGCCCTGTAATAGAACTTATGTTCGGAAAAGATGTCTTATTAATGGGTTTATTATGTTAGTGCGATTGAAAGACTTCTGAATAGTTGGTAACGTATTTTAATGTCTTAACTTAAGTTATGGCATTCTTAATAACAAAAAACTTATTAAATAATTAAAACATAACAATCCACTGGTATACAATAAAGTAACAATTAACTTAAAAACGAGTGATGTATGCTAGCCCGAGCAAATAAGCATATAAATTAATGTTGTTTTTATTTTCCATTTGGCATTGCAACTGTTTCTCATAACTTTTTTTTATCCCTAGATTTCGAGGCATCACGAATTGCCTGCCAATTGTCGTTGTAAAATTTTGTCTGTATTTGATTGTTCTTTTATAAGTTCGTCAATCGGTTTGAATATATTATGTTTTTTTCGACTTAACAAAGCATTCCAACGTCTATGCCATGCTTCTAGAGCGTTTTGTGTTCGCGGAACGGCACCTCGAAAGGTATGCCACACAGACCACAATTCAGGCGGAAAATTTCTTCTCCTAATATAGTGCTTGTACAACCACCCTGTGACAGGAACTGGCTCATCGGGCAGGATAGATCTTACAATCTTGTCGAAGGCACTGGGTATTTCATCAGGGGGAAGAAACGGTAGAGCTAGAAGGTGCCTCATTCTAACAGCGAAATCGATGTCTTCGGTATACTTTTTCACCAATCCTGCTTTCTGTATACACTTCCACACATTTCGGCACAAGTAAAGTAGCATCCTTTGTGTTGGGTTTCGGGGATATCTTTTTAGGGAATAGCATTGATAGCGGCTATCTCAAAGTCTGTGATGATAAAGGATGGAGAAAAGTTAACTTCAAATTCAGCTGCTTTTCGGATAATTAACTCAAGAAAAAAATTATAGCATGTCTCCGTTTTATGTGACAGTAGTCCAAAGGCCAGTGGAACAATAATTCTTCCAACACAGCCGTGGATAGAGTATAACTACCGGAATGGCTTAGGGCAGCATTTAAAAGTACCGTCCAATTACAAATGTACATTCACTTTGTAACGCTCTAAAGTGACATCTCTCACTTTTATAGCGTACTACTAAACTACACGGCCAGTGAGACAGTTTGTGCCGATTGTCAACGCCATCTATGTATAAGGGATGAAGATAATTACTCGATAGATCTTAGCGTATCTTTTCTTTTCCTTTAAACCTTCGTCGTAATATCTCTACTTGAGAAAATAGTTATATTTTTATGAATAATACTTTCTTCCTTTTTTTTTTAACTCCACTCGTCTCCCACTGAATGAGGACGCAGATTTAACATCTGAATGTGAATGAGTGGTTATATCTTGTCTGTGTGATGAACGGAACGTCATCTTAGTCGCTCGTTGGGTTTGGAATTCATTCCGAAAAGAAATGTGAAACGAAGCACAAGGAATCACTTCAACGAGCCTAGTCTCTTCTACCCGGCCCGGCGAAGCCATCAGAACTCGGCAGGCACCTACAAAAAGGAACAGTCAGGTGAGTATTTAGATCCGCGGGTTATTTTGTCGTTTTGAATATTTGTGTTGCTAATGGCTTCTCATAATTTCCAGTCCTCGACTGTCGGACAGTAAGCAGAGCTCGCGTTGCTGGTCGTCAGGCTTATTCTAAGAAAATCTATCTCCCCAAGCTATATTTTCCGGGTGAGTTGTCGCAGATTTCCTTTTTTTTGAAAGTAGGGATGTATGAATGCCACGTGGGACGGTCACTGCTAACCTCCTACTAGCTAACCATGCATCATGTTTTGTAATCATGAATATCTCTTTAGCTTGTCTTATCTTCTTATGTTTTGTTTAGTCCCAAGTTTCTTTGCAAATTACAGAAAAATCTCTTGGTTAACATTTTATGGCAAGGTTCTAATTTTATTTTGAACTTACAGCGTAAAGCCGGTCCTTCCTTCCGGCACCTCGTCGTCCTTTCGCGTGGTCCCTCAATGTCGCGCCTGCACACTTCGCGGGATTGACGTCACGGACCTCGTGTTGCCAGCGTGTCAATGCTGGGTGGATTCCATCGCAACTGGTGTACGTGGGCAGGCATCTGAAGGCGTGTCTGCGTGTCGTCAAGCCGCGGCACAGCCTTTCCGCTACGTTTGCCCTCCACGTGCACTTGGGAATGCATCCAGGCATGCTTAGTCGATCCGCTAACTAACAGGTGCTATGGTTCAATTATCTCTTTGACTCTCCGTGCAGTCGCATACTGGTTAACTTAACTAAAACTTTATTAGTGCCTAGACACTCTATTTGTTCTCCTCTCAGTGCAACGCTACTTTAAACTTTGACCTCGTAGTCACATGGATGGTGTCTACCGTTTTAGAATAATGATATTGTGAAACCTTAAACTTATCTTTAATAGTAATTTACATAGAACTGTACTAGTCTAAACATTACGATGATGATGGTGTTTTTATAAATACATTTATATTTTCTAAGGAGTTCAAACAAGTATTTTATTTCTTTCTCTTTCTCTAAACTAACCTTGTCAGTTGTTAGGTGAAACTGTCTGGCGCCCTTACTTACTTGCTTCTTTGCTTTACTTTCTAGAATTTTTAACTGCACTTTACTCTTTGTCTAATAGCTCAAAATCATTCCATAACCGTACTGTCGTGTATTGTAGCACCAGACGTGAACCCACGACTCACTCAACCCTGAGAGAAATAACCCAACATCCACAAACCCAAATTACCAGGTTACAACTTAATAAAATTACATTTTCTTCTGTGGTAAAAAGTATTACTCTTTAACCGTTGTAATATAGATCAGCCATCAAAAAAGGCTTATTGTTAACTTTGCACTTATCTTCACACAATACCACTTCATCTATGGACATGGGAATTTTGGGCTGGTCCTTGGTTCTGATACTTCTGATTCTGTGTATCATCTGTTTCATGGCCTGCTTGCTGGAAAGAAATGGACCACTGGTTGGAGGCAGAGAGCGAGCACGCCTTTATGATTTGTATGAGTGCTTCCAACGAACTTTTAGCTCTGGATTTGATGGACTCATTTAGTTTAGTTTTTATGAGATGTCCTGGATCAGTTGCGTGATTATGTTCTCTAGGATTTTGAGTCTTTATAGTCTCTAAAAGGTTGTTGAGACACAAAAAAGGAAATAAAAATCCAAAACTAAGTTTTTCACCAAGCCTGCGTAAATTTACATTAACCTTAAATTTTTATAGTCCAACTGGGTACAAATATGTACGCCATGTTTTTGATGCTTTGCCTCATCCACGCACTTTAGGTAAATGGTACGGTGGTATTATGGTATTATAATGGTACTTTTTTTTATGGACTGGCGTCAGAATGCAAAGCGAATAATTCGGACATGCTTAGAAAAATGCTATGATGTAGGAGTTACTTTAGTGGCACTAACTTTTGATGGCTGTAGGTCAAGGTGCCGTATCTTCCGCTATTACTTTAATCAAAGCTTCCATCTGATCTGATTATGTTGCAGCATAAAAGTAAAAAAGTTCTCAAAAGGTAAGCTAACACACAATGCAGGGGATTGTGACCCCCTTTTGGAATATTTAGCGTTATATTGAAATAATCACAATTTTTGGCGAGTGGCGCTAGTGAGCACTAATGTTTTTATGAAAACGCTCTTAATGATATAATTTCTCTAGCAATTGGGTCATCTTTTGTTAAATGTTAGAGTCCGTCTAATGAAAGCTGAACCCAGCTATTATTTGAGTGGCAACACTATTGAAATGTCATTTCCACATTGACACGTGACAGTTGTCAAAAAGTTGTTGTCAAGGTCGTTGTTGTGGTTACATCCGAGCGTGTAAAATCGAAGAGTTTTATTGAGAATGGGTAAAGCAATCAAAAGTGGTGTGAGACAGATTCTTTTTACCATGATAAGTAAATTTAAACAAAAACAAGAGGAGAGGGAAGCCTTGTTCAAACAGAAAAAACAGTGTTTAGAAGCGGTGACCGAATTCGTAGGTTAGTAAGTCATGTTAATTTTGATACTTATGATTTCTATATCTTCAATCCAAAGTTTTATATACATATAGGTACATTTTCCTGTTCAACCTATCTTTTTAATTTGATATTTATTTTATGTATGTATTCCTTTCAGATAAGCTTGACGTCTCTGAAGAAAAACAAGTCCTTTTAGATAATCTTGGCAAGCTGAAAGAATTGGAGCAAAACGAATTGCTAAGTCACAACAAGTATTTAGAGGAAAAAAATGACTGATCATGTGCTTAATATTGAATCTCAGTACAAAACTAGAGATGGAATAACTGAAGACCGCGAATCATTTATTAGAAGTGTGCGTGATGATGAGTCTGGCAGCAGTTCTGATGAATCAATGGAAGTAGAGTATCTGGACAACAACTTTGAATACAGTTCGTAATAATAAACGTAAATAAATAAAACTTTCGTAATTCTGATGATTTTATTTACTTAAAAAGCTCACAAATGAGAAAGCACGGAGGTGATTTCTCACTAGCGGCCCGTCCCAGCCTAGCACGGGTGGACATGTAACACCTTATTTTTGGGTGGCAATCCTTATTTTTTTTCCAGTAATTAATACAACCTATATTTAATGTATAATTCAAATAGTATAAGATTTTTTTAAACCGGTTTTTGAGCCAATTCGTTACAAACATACATACAAAAATACAAGTAATTCCCTTTTATAATAAAAGTACAGATATATATAGGTATTTATAGGCACTGGGCCCTAGTATTGTGAAAAAGTACGGCGTTTTCCTGTTCCCTTACTGCCTACCAAAATAAGAAAAGTATCAAAACCGTTTATTCCTAGTTTGATCGGTAATACCATATGAAGAGTTTCTGAAATTGCCGCTTTTTCTCAGGTTCAGCTTTCATTAGACGGACTCTACGTTTTGTAATAGTTTGTTAAATGCTAAACCGACTGGGTGAAATCGAATGGATGAAATCTTGAGTTACGAAATGTACGTGGTCGGACGAGGCAAAACTTATATTACTACCTTGTATTCATATATATTATCAAGTGAATTTGACTTGGTACAAAGCGCTATTGACCAGCTGACAGGAAACGCCGTGGGCGTTCCCTGGCCGACAATCGAAAAACTATGGTCAGAGACGGTTAGAGCCCGTTTATATTCTTGCTACCATGAAACGAGCAAGGTTCAAGAATATATAAACACGTATCCTGTTGTGAAGGGTTCAGAAGGCTGGCGGCTCCTCATCCAAGACTTTGAAGCCCTGTACCCAGCCGCAGAAGACGGACTCGCCACGTGCAAATATTGGTGCCTCAGATTCTTTGTCACGCCCAAAACAAAAGTAAATTTCTGAAAGACAAATTTGTTTTTGCCACCATCAAAAAGATTACGGAGCAATGCATGATACGTGGTGAGTTCTCATAGCCTTAACTAAATAAACTTAATACCCTCTGTATCATACTGTTGCCTACGGGCAACATACTCTTGACACCTTTCTCAATTTTAAAGGAAATTTTTAAACGCTAGTTTATGCACTGTACCTTGTAGTCTACACACCGATGCATGAACTAGACGCTTCCTCAATTTTCAACTAGATGGCGTTACTCGGTCAGACAGCACAATGTTTAGTGTTTCGGAGAAATTTGAACAACACGTGTTTGTAAATTTGTTAAAATCTTTTAAAAATAGTAGTTAGTGATTTTTGTGCCTGTTATCGTGAAAAAAGTTGAGGTAAGTGTATAAATCATAACATATATTGTTATCTTCAAGTAATTCCTTGTTTTATGAAATTAGTAGGTACTAGTGTTTGTAGCCCATAAGCTACATTATCGTAAAATGGGTCAAAGTTCAGTACGGTAGTTTTATGTTTTAACGTAAATAATATCTTGTCTAAGGATGTCTCGTAAACATCGTTTGCAAGATACCGACATTGCTGCAGCACTCTTTGATGATGACGCGAGTGAAGATAGGTTCGGGTGATGACGATAGTATTGCCGACCCTGATTTTGATCCTGAGATGCAGGGGTTGACTGAAGAGATGGTTGAGGAGTTGATTGATGAGTTTGGCGATGCTTCTTCTGACGGGGAGTTTGATAATAATGTGGACACATTGATCAGAACCTTACAAAATAACGAAATTACCACCTTGACTCAGGTAGAACCAATACAATCAAGCAAATCAAGACTTCAAGCGATTGTAATCTACCAGTTTCAAGTTCCCAAGGAAAGAAGCCGAAAAAGCTGAACTTACGATGGAAAAAGAAGAACCTGGAATTAAAATTGATGTTCTTGAGTGACAGAGGGTTAACAGTCTTCTAAGGCTATACGTTTGACAAGTTTAGATTTCCGTCTAATAGTAGGGTTGGTTCCACATAAACGCGGCTCATGTACACAGTGATATTTTTTTTAAATTAACAAGTAAACTAAAGGCTAAGTAAGTTCGAAAGAGTGGCCAATGTCATCGTGTCGTGTTCACAGGATCACCGGCTGAAAAATATATGAGATCGCTCACTCCAAGACGCCCGGAACACAATTAATCCTAAAGAGTTAAACATCGTATAACGATGGCGAGAGGCGAGAGAGAATAGACACACGCTATAGCTTTACCCGTTGACAATTAGAACAAAGGACTTTACATTAAAATTAATCATCAATCAAGAAATCTTGGCAGTTGAATTGAAAAAAAAAAGTAATATTAACAGACCACGTTAAAATCGTAATAAACTTGTAACAAAATATTTTTACTTTGTTTGAATTTCTTTCTAATAAAATGCGTCACAGGCCGCTTAAGAAGTTCTGAGGTATTTAGAGTTACGCCCCCTAGGCAAAAAAGAGAACACCTAGATTAGTCTTGTTCGTTCCAGCCTCAGTTTTCCAAATGTCGCCAGAAAAAAACTATCTAATTGCCAGAAAAATCTGTAGCACTGTACCTTGCGATCGCTTATTTTCAAAAAAGTAGAAATGGTATACTCTAAACCAATAAATTCCGTGCATAATCAAACTTTCTGCAAGAGCAATTAGTAATCAAAAGCTCAATTATTAGAAGAATACGACAACTATGCAAAAGAGAAAGGGTACAACTCCGTTTCAAGTGCAACTTTATCTAACGTATTCGAAAAAATGAATTTGTCCTTATTTAGACCAAAAAAAGATGTGTACAACACGTGTGAAAAATATAAATGTAAAAACATCTCAGAAGAAACGTATGTCAAACACTGTCAAATGAAGGAGGCTGCAAGAAAGGAAAAAAATCTCGATAAAGAAACCGACAAGGAAGTGATATCCATGGATTTACAATCTGTTTTATTGTTTCCAAAATCGAATGCATCGGCTTTATACTACAAAACTAAACTGATAGTACACAATTTTACGGTCTACGATATGAAAAGGCTGGAGGGGTATTGTTTTATCTGGAACGAAACAGAAGGTTCATTAAGTGCGAATGAATTTTCATCAATCATTATTAGAATGCTGGAATTGTTTAAGCAAAAAAACAGTTTGAAGGAAGGTTCAGAAATTATATTGTATAGCGATGGCTGCACATACCAAAATAGAAACGCTACTCTTTCAAATGCTCTACTTAACTTTGCTGTTCATAATAAGATGACCATTGTTCCGAAAATATTAGAGAAAGGACACACAGAGATGGAGGCAGATTCCATGCACTCGGTGATAGAAAGGCAAGTCAGAAACAAGAAAATAAATGTACCAGCAGACTACGTTAACATTGCAAAAAAAGCGTGTAAAATAAGGCCCTACTACGTCCAATATTTGGATCATACGTTTTTTAGAAACTTTGAAAACATACAAATCCATTAGACCGGGAAAGAAGAAAGGGGATCCAGTTGTAACAGACCTGAGACAGTTAAAATACTTACCAGAGGGACAGATATTGTATCGTTTAGGATACACCGAAGAATACGATGAAAATCCATTGCCAGAGAGGGTCAGATTTACTGAATCAGTTAGCACACAGGACATTCCTTTACTGTATACTGAAAGACTAAAAATAAAGAAAACTAAATTCGAACACTGACACCTAGTTGCAGTAACAGCTATATCTCAGGTCCGAGCGAAGAGCTGCAATGGCTGACCGAGAAAACTGATTGCTTGGAGCCCATCCTCGAAACGGAGGTGTATCTGACCAGTTAGAAGAAAAAGAGGATGTGGCAACAAGTAAAATCAGAATAAGAAAGAAGAACCAAAACATGAGGCTTTTAGGAAAAACTTACACAGGGCGTAAGGTTGTTAAGGATGATGAAAATACTACTATAGTGGAAGTTTCTAAGGAAATACGAAAATTGGGACTCAAACCTTGTGACCACGGAGCAGCTCAAATATCCGAAAGAAGTTTTTCGTGTGCTGCGATAAATGATATTAGACGAGAAGATCTATTTAAATATTTTTGGTAATTGTCGACGTGGGATGCGAAAAAATCGTATGTTAATGGATTAATTCAGGTGCGAAATATTATACTAAGACGAAAAACTTATGCAGGTGTCCATCCGAAGACTTTAGGATTCGATTGTTATTTACCGGGTCTGAACGGTGTAAAGGTACGTGTTTGTAAAGAGATGTTCCTTGCTACGTTTGATTGGAAGAAAGACACGTTACAGTTATGGATCCGATCGAATATAGCTGTCACTCAAGAAGAAGAAGGAAGCAGTAACAAAGTTAGAAGAATCGATCGGATCTCTAACAATTCTGACATTACAACCACGACACTCAAATCTGATTCCGTAAATAAGTGGCTAGACAGTGTACCAAAGGTGCCCAGTCATAGCAAATAGTAACAGAACATACGTCGAAGAGTCTTTCGAATCAGTGAAACACATGCATTCGGAGTATACGTCTTGGTGTCACAAAAATAACGAGGTACGGTACAAAAAAAGAAGTTTACGGAAATATTAGAAAACCACAAAATTTCAATTTTTAAACCACGTAAGGATCAGTTCGATACCTGCGTGGGTTACAAAGAAGGTAATGAATCTGAGGAATCCTACTAGCTTCATATCATGAAGAAGGATGAGGCCCGGATAGCCAAAACTGAGGCGGTGCAGCAGGTTTCTGACGATGTGGCTGTGATAACAATGGATATGCAAAGTGTCTTACTGTGTCCTAAACTTCTTGTTTCCGAACAGTACTATAAAATAAAATTAGCCCTTCATAATTATACCTTTCGTGTACACAATACCAAAGATGTTTATTTATATGTCTGGCATGAAGGCGACGGAGGAATCGCAGAAGCAACATAACTAGTTGTATCATTGATTTCCTAAGAAAATACTGCAACAGCTACAAAAAAAGTCCTATTAATATCTGATGGTGATGGCTGTTCATATCAAAATAAAAACAAGGTGCTATCTAGTTCATTAGCCAATCTTCTCTTCTTCTTCTTTCACTGTCACTCTCGTGACACCTTAATTCGAGTAAAAGAGAAAGATGCCCGAAATATACGAACTTCGATATTTGCGGTACCGCTCCTGATACGTCGACAGGATGAGATGGCGAGGACACCAGGTCTCCATAATAATCCGAAATTGTGCTAAGTTTGAACCAAAAATAAAGTCGATATTTGAGCAGACTATGAAGACAAGTTCCATTGCAGGCAAACTGTTAATGCAGTTTCACAGGAATCTTTATTAGAATAAGTTTTTTACTGTATTTTGATAAATAAAATAAAAATAATATAAATAATTATCAAAAATAATCAAGTTACCAAAAATTCAACTGAAACCATTCTCACAAAGATCACTTTGACTTACGAGTAATATTATTACCAT
Organism: Grapholita molesta; assembly: GCA_022674325.2. Lineage (NCBI taxonomy): Eukaryota > Metazoa > Arthropoda > Insecta > Lepidoptera > Tortricidae > Grapholita > Grapholita molesta. Next base: position 64,081 of record CP053133.2, on the reverse strand, counting down.
TACGTAAAAAAAAAACAGTGAAAAATACTTTGACAACTGGAAAAATTAAGAACCTTATTCCAGACCTAGAAATTATTTATATTATGTTATTATTGTTTAATAAACAATTATTACAGCAATAGCTGTCTTTTCATCCTCACACGACCCGAGGAAAGGGATAAAAAGCAGTTTTTAAAGGGAAATTATGGTAAAAAACAAATTACTAGCAAGCTTCTTGACAAATTGGAAACCCTGATGTAACATTTAATTATTTTTCTGCATCTGAGTTGCTTTAATTTCTTTCACCATATTCAGAACAATTTTGGATGTATCTGACATTGGACGACTTTCTTATGGTATGTCAGCACTCAGCGGTCTCTCCAGAGTAACAAACTACCACTGCCACTGTATTTAATAATGGGCTGCTGACAAATTCTTATATTTTTGCAAGCCAAGAATTAATCTTCAAGTAATATCAGACCCAGGCCACTCCAAAAGTTTCATGATTTCTTGACCAGCTGCCAATGCATCCTCTTCTCTCATACACTTCAACCTCTCAGTGACATGTCTGCTGAAAAACCAGTAGTTATTAGACTCCGAGGAAACATTGGATGCTACTGGTCTCATGGCAATGAGAAGATCGTCTAGTATCTTTTTACACTTGTTCTTCTTCCTCGGTTTCAATACGGCAGCTCTGCGCCTCGGTCTGTCAGTTCTCTGGCCTCTCTGGCGGATTTGTAAGAGTTGGTTGTTGTCTGTGTCTTCAAATTCAACTTTAACTTCCACATTGTTGGTTGCTCTGTAGTCCAGTGAATAACCCTGGCAATAAAAAGAGCAATGTTTAGGAAAATTTATTTATAAAGAAAGGATTTAGGCTAACCAGAAGAAAACTAAAATGAAACTGACATGTGATAAACAACAGTTATTAGACCTTTTTAATTTTGATGTTGATTTAAAAAGAAAACATTTTCTATTAACAACTTTTCTTTATTTTTACTTAAGTTCAACTTTAGGGAATTAATTTCAACTAGAATTCTTCATTAAGAAATTTGTGTTTTTTTTTTTGCTGAACCAGAAATTGAGTGAGGTCATTGTCATCATATACATTCTGTTGTTTATTTTTCTCAGTTGCCCCAAATATTTTTGTAATAAAACATAAAACAATTATACAAATAACATCCTGAAATATCAGACCCTAGTAGAAAAAGGAGGATATACATTTACCTCTATAAAAAAAATATTTACAAATCTAGCCACATTCATCTTAGGGATGTAATGAAGGGGTTTGACAACAGGTCTGGGTTAGTGGGTAGTGACCCTGCCTATGAAACTGACAGGTCTTGAGTTCAAATTCCTAAGGTCCCTAAGGTCATTTACTTGTGTAATGTGCATAGGTATTTTTCTGAGTCATAGGCTTTTTCTATGTATTTAAGTATTTGTATATTATATTGTTGGCTGAGTTCCCACAACACAAGTGGTAAACTTACCTTAACTTTAAATTAATCCATAGGATGCAGAATGTTTTGAATATATGAATTTAACAGAAAAAATACAAATTTGCAAGGTTAAGTTGTTATTAAATACAGTAACTTACCTCAAACACATCTTTGCTAGAACCATTGCGCAGAAACTGCAATGGTTTCCACAGCGGCCAGCATGGCACATAGATGTCTTCCTGGGATTTAGCAGCCACCCTGGAGCGCTCGATACGTCGCACGTTGTGGTTGTACGTGCTTCGTATGTTCACCCACCGATCACGAACTGAGCGGGCTGCCACACAAACATGTAAAGTTGTATAAGTACTAGATTATCAAATATTGGAGTAGAGTATTGTTTCTCTCATAACGAGGAGCTATCGCGAGCCGTTCACGTTGGCTAACCGACGCAGACTGAGTTACCAACTTTTATACAATTTAATATGTTTGAATCTCATGATAGTTTTGTTTAAAAATTGGAGTATTGTTTTTTTTTTTTTCTTCCATATATGGCTTTCACTCGTTGCCGATTTTAGCAAGGTGAATTTCGCCAATGTCAGGTAGAAGCTTTTGACTTTTTAATAGGACGACTGTTCGGTAGTAAATTTTGAATTTGTGAGGGGATAGGTTGGGCACCTAAAACAAACATATATTATTGACGACACAGACTTACACATGACGTATACAAACACTCGTGAAAAATAGCGGAAAGCGGATGACAGATTGTTAGGCAAGCAACAAAGCGGATGAATGGAAAAAAAAAAAAAAAAGATATATGTATAAGATTGATAAGTATGTATATAATATAATTATTCTTGACAAGGTGAGAATATATGAATCCTGAGTCTACAGTTTTATATTGTGTTCCTGTATATATTTTATTAGAATGGCAGTTAAAGGCGGGTCCATTAGGGATAGGATCGAGTAGAAGTCTATGGGCCGCGGGATATTGTCTGGAAGAACATCATACAATGAATAGCTGTATCTCGGACAAGCGAAGAAAATGTGGTTAACTGTGCCATCGTCAAGACCACACTCACACAGAGAACTATCCCGAACCCTAATCTTAGCGAGAAATACCGGTGTACACACTGGTCCAAGGCGCAAACGGCAAAGTGTTGACGTGACCCATTTCGGAGACGTTCTAAATTTAAAAAACCATGGTTTGCGTGGAATAATAGGTTGAATTTGGCCATACTGTTTTCCAACCTTCAGTCTTGATGAATTCCAACTGTTTTGCCATGTGTTAAATAATTCTGTGTGTGCATTCCTCAACAAATCAGAACTGTACACCCTATCATGTCCTGGTGAACCCATTTCTATGGCTTTCTTTGCCCAAAGATCAGCAGACTCGTTACCAGTAATGCCACAGTGTCCTGGAATCCAGCAAAGAATGACCTTCAATCCTTTTGCTTCACAGTTTCTTAATATTGACTTTATTTGGAGAATTAATGGGTATTTAGTCTTCATCTTGAATTGATTGCCCATGATAGCCTGTAAGCAACTCTTGCTATCTGTGAAAATAATGACCTTCTCAATATTGTGAGACTCAGCATAGGCTATGGCCTCTAGGATGGCAACTGCCTCGCCTGTGAATATTGATGTTTGTGAAGGGCATTTAAACATTAAAATAATGTTGTATTTGGGGATTACCACTGCTGCTCCGACACTCTTTGTGGGATCAATCTTAGATGCGTCAGTAAACATTGGTAAGTACCCTGGCCATTTTCCCAACAAAATATTAAATTTACTGTTCGCTCCTGGGTCGTTTTTAAATATGCCTAGGTCTAAGATAACTTCAGGAGTAAAAATGAGTGTCTCATATTTTGTCTCATATAATGGATTTGTTCCTGATTTATACAGAGTGGAATTTATATAATTTAATTTCAAAAAACTGTCAATAATTTTAGGATAGACTTTATGAGCCCAATATGCATTTGCAGGGACCACCGAAGAAAGAGCCCTCAAGTGTGGGAGCAGCAAGTGGTTGGAGCAGGAAATAGCCCTCACAAGGAATCTGTCTGCAAGATATTGTCTCCTTAGTGAAAGAGGAGGCTCTACACACTCTACTTGCATGGCATTCTTTGCAGAGGATCTCATAGCCCCAAGTATGATCCTTAAACATTTAGCTTGTATGAGATCCAACTTTTTTAATGCCTGTTTATTGCAAGGCTCCAGAATGAATGATCCATAATCCATGTGGCTGCGAATGATGGCATTATAGAGAAGCTTTTGACAGTATGGATGAGAACCCCACCAAACCCTGCCAGAGCCCGCAAAATGTTAATTCCTCTTTCACATTTGTTTATAATATGTTTCAGATGCGGTACTCCAGACATTTTGCGATCCAAGATGATGCCTAGAAATTTGACTGAATCCTGTCTGGGAATGATCTCCTCACCATAGTAAACATCAGCATTCGGTGTGTTCCTTTTGCGACTGAAAATCATTGTACAGCTTTTGGAAGGTGCCAGTGTCAGACCATGATCGTCCAGCCAAACTTTTAAGTAGCTAAGTCCTGCATTTAAGTTAGCTACTGGACTTTCAGTTGATTTGCCAGATGAATATAACACCAAATCATCAGCATACTGTAACATGTTGCAGAATGGTAGAACCGATTGCTCAAGGTCATATGTGTAAATACTGAACAGGAGCGGGCTTAAAACTGAACCTTGTGGAAGGCCTTGCCACAGTGTACGGGGTGGATGAAATACATTGCCACTACGAATTTTGATTGCTCTTTGAATAAACATGTTAAAGACAATTTGTACCAACTTCCCAGGAATGCTCAGATGTAGCATCTTTGCCCTGAGCACTGGGAGAAGGACATTGTCATAGGCTCCGGAAATGTCAAGAAAACAACCTATTAGATCTTCATTACTGGACAAAGACAATCTAATATCCGTAGTGAGAATGCTTAGACTATCAGCAGTGCTCCTTCCCTTGCGGAACCCAAACTGAGTGTTAGCTAACAGTCCTTTGCTCTCTACATACCACTCCAGCCTATTCTTAACTAGATGTTCTAGTATTTTGCCCAATGTTGCAGAGAGAGCAATTGGTCTGTAGGAACTAGCCTCTTCTGGGTTTTTACCTGGCTTCAAGATCGGTATAATAACCTGGGTTTTCCAGTCATCTGGGATTTCCCCTGTATTAAAAACGTGATTTAAGATGGTAAGAAAGAACTCCTGTGAGAATGTGCTCAGTCTGTATATAAAGCAGTATGGGATACCATCTTCTCCCGGTGATGTATTACGCAGCCCGTTTAACGCTAGTGTGAGCTCCGCGAAGGAGAAAGGCTCATCAAACAGATGTCTGGAAGGTGGGGCTGGATCACATGATATACAGTAGGACTCCGGGACCGTTGGGGGAGCTAATTTGTCAGTAAAATCCGACAGCCAGGCAGAATTGTTCAGGGGACCTCCTCTATCAGGCCTAAAGGAGCCTCTGTACCGTTTTATTTTCCTCCACAAAACTGATGGGGGGGTTCTAGGAGCCAAGCTCTCACAAAAACCCTTCCATCCCTGTTTCTTTGCCTTAGCCAGAAATCGCTTGGTGCGGGCTGCAGTTTTCTTGAAGGCGATGAAGTCCTCCATGCTACCGGATTCGTTGAAAGTTTGTTCGGCTTCATCTCTCTCCTTTACAGCAGATGTGCATTCCGCGTTCCACCATGGCGGTGAAGGGATTTTATCCTTTTTAGGTCTTTTAAGTGGGATAAACTTATCGGCTGACTCTAAAAGTAAGTCTTTAAATTTAAAATATTTTTCCCTATTGTCCACTAAAGATAAGTCCCACTCTTTTATCGTGTCTTCAATATATTGCGAAAATTTGGTCCAGTCAGCCGCTTGCAATTTGTGTTTTAGGAGCAGCTCTGGCGATGAAGATGGACGTACAGATGAAGGCTTCGAGAGGATAATGGGGTAGTGATCACTCCCATATGTTTGCCGCAGTACCGTCCAAGATAATAATGAAGCCAGATTAGGAGAGCAAGCAGACAAATCTAGCACGGATAGCGGATTTTGACCAGGATAGACGCGATGCGTGGGGGTTCCATCGTTTATAACGCAGACATTGATTTTATCGAAAATATCTATCAAGGCTGATGAGAATGCGTCTGAGTAATAGGACCCCCAAGATATATTGTGAGCATTAAAATCACCTAATATTATATGAGGAGGAGGGACCGAAGATAAAATGGAAGTTAGTTCAGGAATGAAATTCAAGTCAGGATGAGGAATGTATATGGAAATAAAACTAATGCCCATAACCTTAGCAGCTACGGCATTAATACTATTTGCATAAGGAGGAAAAGGTAATTGAGAGAAAGAGAAATAATTCTTAATTAATAAACAGCATCCTGCACGTCCATCAACGCGGTCGTCCCGGAGGCATGAAAAGCCTGGAATCCGGGCCTCAACCATGTCTCCGAGATGGCCGCTACAGAGACAGAATGGTCGTTAATCAACTGAATCAGTTCTGGTTTTTTTAGCCGTAATACTGCGGCTGTTCCACTGTAGGAAGTTGACCAGGGGAGCCATGGCAGAAAGATAATTTTTCAACTAAACTTAACATTTGAGGTGCTACGTCGTGCGGTAAGCAGTCGCTCCATTTGGCGATAATATTAGTCAACAGTTTCAAAATGAGCTCCATAAAATCTTCGTTAGGTGTTACCCTATTGTACTGCTGAACTGGGCTGTGAGCGGCATGTCCGTTCGGTAGTTGTGACGGAGGGGGGCGAACCAGGCTATTATGGGCCTGCTGGTCATACCAGGGGACAGAGGTGCCCTTGCCCTAGGTGATGCGAAGGTTGTCTTCTGGTATGAAGTTCTTGGGGGAGTGGAGAGTCCGTACGATAAGTTTAATTGCGAAGGTGGAGAAGACTCGCAAGCATAGGCAACATTGGCTACATCTACATAAGCTTTACGAGCAACAGGAACTTGTGTAGCTGCCTCAGCATATGACACATTCCTTTCCGACATAATAAGTTTAATTTTTTTTTGACGATGGTGTTCAGGACAGTTTTTGTCAGTGGCATAATGTGGAGCAGAACAGTAAATACATGTAACTTGTTCAGGTGCTATGTTGCATTCATTGCCTGGATGTCTTTGGGCACACTTATAGCAGCGGGCATCTGAACGGCATTGGTTTTGAATGTGACCAAAACGTAGGCACTTTCTGCATTGGATCGTAGGCAGTTGGTATACTTCAACTACAAGAGAGGTGTAGTAGGCAAAGATCTTGGATGGCAATGTCTGACCCTCAAAAGTAACTACTACCGACTGGGTTGGAACCCAGGACGGAGAGCCATCTTCTTTGGTCACCTTTCTTTGTAGTCGTCGGGCTTTTAAGATCTTCCCTTTGCCATTTACTAAATTTGTGCCATTAACTAGATCTACCATAGTCCAATCTGTGGGAACACCACGAACCAGTCCCATACGTGAGACATTGTATGACGGGATATTCGCAGATAGTTTATTTTTCTCTAGAATTGGATTTTTTAATACATAATTGGCATCAATAGCTGAGTTAAAAGTTACCGAGACTCTGTTGCGACCTACTGATTTAATACCATCTATTTGGATGTTTTTTACATTGGCTTGTGTTAATAGCATACCTACATAAATTGCCTTAAGTGATGAATTTGTATTAGGGGAGTTTTCCTTTGAAATATGTACTATGAAAGGGCCATCATCCTCAGTATTGTAAATACGGGCTTCCCTGCTAAGATCAGGGTGTTTGTATAAGTGCGGGTTGTCTACTATTTCCTCTGAGTATTTGTGCAATTGTTGGTTGACACTGGCACTAGTTTTATCTTCAGTAACTACAGGTAGTGAGATATCTTTGGAAACATCTGTAATAACTTTTTTAAAAGATGGCTCCAGCGCAATATCGACCGGTGATAGTTCCAATGTATGTAAGTTTCTTTTTCTAGAGTTGTTCTCAACTACCATAGCACCATCAGAACTGCCACCGGCCTCATCTGGAGGCTTCTCCTTTTCGTTTCCCTCCATCGGCCCGAAGGCCAACTAGACCTAATCCTACGTGTACTTTATAGAAAATGTATTACTAACCTATTATAAATAAATATACCAACACCTGGTTAATAAAATGGGATGTAGTTATTTGGACAGGAATATAACCTAAAAGTGAACAGACTCACACAGCGCTCCTGTCAAAAACTCTCGCGCTAAATTCTATTGTTATATTATTTTTGACAATCATTACAGGTGACCGTTTTAACTAAATACATTATAAATATACAGTCTATCATAACAATACAGTCTATCTAAATTGTAGACTTTTAAAAATTAGGTTTTAAAGTCACCTGTGAATCCACGTCCCAGTTGCGCAGCAAATTCAGCGTAAGCTTTGTACTTCTGTTGTATATGATGGTTAGTGTTTCCAAATGGCTTCCATATAAAGTCTCTTTGACGAACAAACTCGACCAGATCTAGCTCCAATTTTCGCGTCCAATAGCATTGCTTCCGAGGCATTTTAAAACGACACTTGGATGATAAAAATTGACAAAGCGAAAAATAGCGCGAAACATGCGTTTCTTTGTATTATTTAGTGTTATTGTATGTATTGTTTTGTACCCTCTAAACCTCAAAATCTTTATATAATTATACAAGTCAAGTTCTTAGTCTGACGAGTCGGGGTAATACACGACCCAACAAATGACGACCCATCAATTGGCGACCACTTTTTTGTACGCAGATTGATGGCTCGAGCATTGTTGCCGCGTAAAAAACGTGGCTTCATATTGCTGTACCGTAACGCATTTGTACGGACCGAGTATGCGCAACCCGAGAATTGACGACCCAACAATCCGTGTACATCATGGTCGCCAATAAGTTTGGAGCATCGTTCTCTTTTACTCCAAACTCCAATTAAGGCGTCAAGGCGGTTAATGGCGTCAAATTTACGCATATCAGTTTTGGAATATAAATTTACGAATAGCGCTGTAATAATACAAACGAGAAGCAACAGTATGACGTTGAGATATGTAAAATAACTGTAATGTCATTTAATTTCGAATAATACACGACCTAATAAACGAAACGTCAAATGACGCAATAGTTAGCAGCTTTTGCTACGGCCACACGTCATGAGTATCGAGGCGAAACACGAACACGCATGTGTACGCGGACATATAAGTAACAGCGAGCTCAATTTAACAATGAGTAGGCAACCTAGCGAAGAGCGATATGGGATAATTTGTTTTGCTTTGACATTGTCATAAAAACCTAAAACTTTCTATTCACTTACAAGTGCCAATTGTTGTCAGGCTATAGATTTAATTAAAAGTAATGTCTTTATATGATTTTATTCAAAAATTATTAAATATATTCTATCGTAATACGATTCGAAAACCCGTAGATTATACACGCGTATGGTCGTGGGTGACCATCAAAACGCAACCCATCAATGCTCGACCCCGGAATGAACAGCTCATCAATTGGCGACTATGATGTTCACGGATTGTTGGGTCGTTTATTTTCGGGTTGCGGATTCTCGGTCCGTACGAGTACAAACGCGTTACGGTACAGCAATCCGAAGCTAAGTTTTTTACAGGGCAACAATGCTTGACCCATCAATCCGCGTCCAACAATCAGAGTCCCTTGGCTTTGAATTATTGGGTTTTGCATTGTTGGTACGGGTTGATGAAGCACGACCCATCAATTGGAAGCCACAGAAATATCATATGTGACAGAGTCCAGATAGGTGTGACGACGAGCGAAGCGAGGAGGAGTGTGTTAGGTTAACCGCGAACAAACAGTCAATACCAACGTTTTAATATGAAAATATTCTAGAAAAGACTGGTCGCCGATTGATGGGTCGTCAATTGATGGGTTGAGCTTTCCGGGGTCGCTCAATGTTGGTACGGGCCGACAATGCGCGACCAATAATTCGTGTCACCTGAATGGACGCCGATTCCTGGGTCGTCAATTCTTGGGTTGCGCATTCTCGGTCCGTACAAACGCGTTACCGTACACCAATCCGACGCCACGTTTTTTACTCGGCAACCATGCTGGACCCATCAATCCGAGTACAAAAAAGTGGTCGTCATTTGTTGGGTTGCGTATTACCCGGACTGGTCGTGCATTATTTGTCTGTGTATTACTATAGTGATGCGTCAATGTCAATTCCATTAGTCTGTGCCTCCGTGGAGTCCGTGGTCTGTGGCAGAGTTAGGTTAGATTGTGGCCCGTTGTTTATGTTTTACTTGTGTTGTGGAGTGGTTGCGTTTTTTTTGGCGGGAACGTTAAAAAGAATAGGCGCGCTTTTGAAATTAAATTTTGTAAATTAGTTTTAAATTCTAGATTTGTACATTTCTTTGTATATTTCTTATGTAAAATAGTCTATATAGTGTTAGTTTTGTACATATTACGTTAGTGCGTTTCCCCATAATGGGGAAGCGCACGGGGCAACAACGACCGTAAACGATCGCGAGTTACGGGTGAGTCTCTTACAGAAGGAATAGATCAGGACTTACCTTCTTCATCATCATCGACGACTTCATATTCTGATGCTGAAAATAATGATCGTCCACTAGCGAAGAAAAGAGAAAAGGATAAGTACACACCTTATAAAGCAGGAAATTATAACAGATTTTATGACGAAAACTCGCAGAAGAAAGATTTTATTGTCTTCCTCAATCGCGAAGAAGATAACACTAAAATTACAGATAAGGATAGGTTGGCCATATCTAATGGCATCAGAAAACATTGTGTTTCAGGTGTAATGCATCTGAGGTCAATTAATGCATTCAAAATTGGTATAACTTTCGACCTCCTAACAACGCTAATGTTTTCTTAAGAACGAAAAGCTCCTAAACGAATTGAGGATGGTTGGTTCAATACCGGCTGCCGAAACAGAAGCCACTGGGGTTCTCACATCTGTACCTTGCGATTATTCAATAAAAAATCTTTCAGCTTATTGCTTCTAGTAAAAAGTTATTAGTGTGAGACGTTTCATGCGACGGGTAAAAGACGCTCAAGGTGTCGTTTCCTTTCTTCAACACAGACAGTTGCTGTTACATTTGCTTCAACGCAGCTCCCAGTATGTTACTTTAGACCACTGGAGACATGAGGTAGGAGTTTATGTTCCTCCTGTTAAACAGTGCCTGAAGTGCATGAAATTCAACCACATTGCTAAATTTTGTAAAAACAATGAAACTTGCTCAATTTGCTCAGGCAACCATAATTTTTAAACAATGTGACAAGTCCAAAACTCAATGTGCTAACTGTGGCGGTGACCATATTGCAATTTCTACCACATGTCCACTTAAAAACAAAAACTAGAAGAAAACAAAATAAAAGCAAAAATGCAAGATATTCTGATCTTTTTAGTGCAGCTCAATTTCCACAGCTAAATTCAAAATACATTGATACTCAAATATCCAATTTAATTAAATCTGACAAATTTATGAATTTATTAGTTGAAGCAATGCTTGAAATATGTTCAAAACCTGATGTGCCAAAAAATTCTAAAAAGCATTAGAAATTTTAGATAACACTTTTAAGAAAAAACACCTTAACCTTTTTATGGATACATTACATATAGTGCAATGGAATGCTCAAAGTTTAATTAGTAATAGGCTAGTTTTAACAAAATTTTTATATGATAACAACATACATATTGCCATAATCTCTGAAACATGGTTGAAACCACATCAATTTTTTCTATCAAAGGGTACAATATTATTAGAAATGATTGTGGGAACAACCACAATGGTGTTGCAATTTTAATTCATAATATTATAACACATTCTCAAATTACAACTCATTTTGATAGTTCTTTACAAAATGTTTGTGTGAAAATCAAAATTAATAACAATGAATTAAGTGTCGTTAGTTTTACAGTCCATCTAATACAAATCCACCATTTAATAAAAATAATCTAGACGTTTTGCTTAAGTCCATTCCTAAACCTATGATATTTGGAGGCGATTTTAATGCTCATCACATGTCTTGGGGATGTGTCGACACCCTGCCTCGAGGTAAGGATGTTTTAGATGTTATTGATGAAAATGATCTTGTTCTTTTGAATAATGGCAGTCCCACTACAATTGGTTCTTCATCTTGGCGAGCTAATGCTCTTGATTTAACTTTAGTTTCTCCATCTTTGGCACTTTCATGTGATTGGTCTGTTTATGATTATCCTCTGGGTAGCAGTTATCACTTGCCTGTAATTATAAATTTGGTTGTTGGAAATGAAAGTAATCTACAGAATAATATACAATGCAATAATGTACATTTACCATTTCAGCATAATTACAAATTAGTTAATTGGAAAATATATAGTCAATTAATGGATTCAAATTTAGAAATATTGACTTTAATGCTATGTCTCCACCAGAATCCTACAATTTGTTTTGTAACATAATACATTCTGTTGCTGAACAGTCAATTCCACAGTCTACCTCCACTAATAAATGTAATAATATTGCTAAACCTTGTTTACCAAAACATTCTAAGTGTCCTAGTTTACCCTGGTGGAACTCAAAGTGTTCAGAAGCTGTTCAAAACTCAAAGAATGCTTATATATATTTTAAAAACAACCCTTCTGAGGAAAATTATATTGAATTTAAGAGATTGCGAGCTTTAAAAAAACTAATACTTAAAACAGAAAAAACCAACAGCTGGATGGAATTGTGCAACTCATTTAATAGATGTACCTCATTGTCATTGGTATGGAAGTACATGCGTAAATTTAATAAATCATTTACTCTTAATAATTCTCTTGATGATAGTTGGATTCCAGATTTTATATGTAAATACACTCCTGACTTTGTTTTGAATGAGCCGTTAAATTATAATAAAACTGATAATATTGGAAATAATTATTTGACTGATCCATTTTCGTATCAAGAACTCCATTCTGCGTTGTTTTCTAGAAGAGATACATCCCATGGTCTAGATGGGATTCCATATATACTTTTAAAAAAATTAACCCCAAATTGTCTCATAATCTTTTTAAACTTACTTAATCGTATGTGGAAGGAAAACTTTATACCTGAGGAATGGAAAACTGATTGTTTGGTTCCAGTTTTAAAACCTGGTAAAGATAAATTGTTGCCGGATTCGTATCGACCCATACAGCTCTTACGTCTTGTATTGGAAAGATATTTGAACAGCTTTTAAAACAACGCCTAGAATTTTATGTAGAACAAAATGGTCTTTACCTTACAACCAATTTGGTTTTCGCAGAGGTCGGTCTTCTCGTGAAAGCATTTGTCAGCTAGTATTAGATGCTCAACACAGTCTGTATAATAATCAATATCTTTTATGCGTTTTATTTGATATTGCTGGTGCTTTTAACAGTGTTAATATTTCGGTTCTTTTGTAACGAGTTGTCAGTGATAGGGATACCTGGGCAATTAATAACTGGATACAAGCATTTTTGACCAATAGAAAAGTAGTATTTGTTAAATTTAATAATCATTTATATGGTCCAAGATGCTCGTCGTTAGGAGTATGTCAAGGAGGAATTCTGTCTCCATTAATATTTATCTTATATATTAGACGATTGAATCTTATTTTGGGATCGAATGTAAAAACTTACAATATGCAGATGACTTAGTAGTTTATACATCTGAATGGATTTAAGTCAATTAGCTTCTACTGTAAATAATGCGTACTTTCCAGTTTATATAAATACTTTTCATACCTTAATTTAGATGTTAATCCTACTAAATCAAAAGTCTTCATTTTCGGTCGTAAAATGTGTGTAGCTACACCTAATATTTGTATAACAGAATTCCATTGCCTATATATAGTGAAGTAAAATTTTTGGGTGTAACTTTTACTCCAAAACTCTCATGGACAAAATACATTAATAATATAACAACAAAAGCAAACAAGGCTTATAATGTATTAAATCTGTTTGCGGGACTACTTGGGGAGCAGATCCCAAAATATTGTTAGTGTTATACAAATCTCTCGTTCGTAGTCACTTTGAATATGGTTTTTTGTTTTGCTGGAGATAGTAAATTAGTGAATAGTTTGGACAAAATACAAAATAAATGTATGCGCACAATACTAGGTGCCTTTAAAACTAGTCCTATTGTTGCTTTGCAAAATCGAAACAAAACTGCCACCCATTAGTGTTCGATTCCGTTATTTGAAAGAAAGATTTATCTTGAAGCTTCATAGTTTGCCTAATAATGATCTTTCTTACCAATTTAATTGCTTCTCAATCTGCTCCTTATAAGCAATATATGTTTATTTTGCAAGATTTTTCTTGCTTTTTTCATTCTCTTGAAGAGTTTAATATACATTTGAACGTTGATGTTCTTCCTTGTTATGCAGGCACATTCCAAAGTAAATATGCCGCAATGAATATTGTAATCGATTCAAGCTTGTCTTCTAAGGAGGAAGTTTATCTGTTATTGTCAGAATGGACTAATTATAAATTTATTTATACTGATGGGTCCAAAAATAATGATGCTGTATCTTTTTGCAATTTACCAGACTGAAATCAATAAGGGAGTGGGATACAAAATTAATAAATATGTTAGCATCTTCACTGCTGAAGCAACAGCCATCCTTTTTGCTTTTAAAACATATTATGGAAAGAAATCAGTTGAACAAAAATTGGGTAATAGTCAGTGATAGTATGAGTGTCTTAAAAAGTTTGTCAAAATAAGTAACAAAATGAATGCTAACATTAACTACCTGATTTTTACTATTAAAGAATTATGGTGGAAGTTATCCTTAACTGACACTGTAGTACAATTCGTTTGGGTACCCTTCGCATATAGGAGTCTTAGGTAATGAAAATGCAGATTTTTAGCCAGAACCATTGTTAATATTTCTGATTCATGCTCAAGTTTAACCATCAAGGAGTTGGATGTCGCTTTGCTGTATACGGATATGATATCTAAATCTTTAAAAAGCGCATGATTAGTAATTGGGAAAACATTGGTATTTTTGTAGAGAAGTTGAAAATAAAGCTCATATATATTCTTTGTTAGACGTTCCTGTTAATAGTACGCCATGGTTCTGCAAGCTTAAACATTTTGTTCATAGAAATTTCTATACTATAATCAATCGAATGCGCATTGGTAATTATTGCCTAAATTTCATCTTCATCGAAAAAATATAGTTTCTTCTCCTTATTGTGATCGTTGTCAAATGAATGAAGTTCAGTCTCTCGACCACATCATTTTCGTTTGCTCCGTCCTTCGGCATTCAGCGCCTTGTGCTGATGGATGAGCTGCTTAATATTTATGAGGCATCTAATATAATCCCGCTGTCAGTACCAGATTTGCTAAGAGAGCCTACCACGTATATGTCTTTGTATAAATTTGTACATAACACCATAAATAAGTTGTAAATATTTTAATACAATTTTTTAATTTTAGGTTCTTAATGCAGATAACATATAAATGTAAATTGTATATATTTAAAATAAATCTAAATATCGCTACTAGAATATTTCAGGATTGTACTGTTTGGAAAGGACAATAATTAAACTGGATTATGAGATTGAACGTACGGTTTTGACTTAATTAATGGATGATACATACATACTGAAATTGTATAAGAAAATAAAAGTAACTGAAGACATTGAACTCGGATTTGACCTAATATGAATAGTACTTACTGAAGACGTTGACCGGATTGAACTTATGAAAAAGAAAACAAACTACTTATGACAAGGCAGTATGGCTTAGAGCTTTAGCCTGTCCAGATGGACGAAAAAAAAAAAAAAAAAAAAAAGGAGTGGTTGCTTACTCGTTAGTTTACGGTTAAAATGAATTTAAGCAAAACACAGTATTGCTGTCTAGTCTGAGAGTTGTTACGTTGTTAGCAAATCATGTGAGGCGATTAGGGAACTTCGGTGTACAAAAACTGCTTCTACTACAGGTTAAAAGTACATCTTTTTCAATTGATGATTTTTTTGAGGAATTTTGATTTTCAAAAATATATAGCATCAACCCTGAAGTTATTTATCTTTAATTACTTGCAACTTTCGCACACTCATTGTATTGAGGCTCATCACACAAGGTGCAGCTCTTCCTAGTTCTTTAAATGGCTGATTCCATGCTATCTTGAGAAAAATTTTCTTTGCTCCCTTTGACTTCAACTGCCACTAATTTGCTGTTGCTGTTGAACTGTTTTCTTGTTTGTGAAATTTACGTTATTTATTTGGTATCATGTTCGGAACATAACTAGGCCATTACCTTTTGTTTCATTCACATTTGTGATTAGCATAAGGACTGAGAAAAATGTTAATTTATCTCAAATTGTCTAACTTCCCAATTGTTAACAAAATTTTGAATATATTTATTGCACACCAATTCCCCAGTGTTATTGTGTATGTCGACACTAAGGCTTCTAGCTGCAGTTCTGCCTGCCTTCCACTTGGACCAGATCTGCTGAATAAACATGCAAAATAACAAGTATGACTGAACAAATGTCCAGCCATCCTTGTTATTGGACCGTGATTAGGTGTGTAGGGATTAGGTGTTGGTATGCACACTAAAAATGAACCTCAGGTTCCTATGATGTCATAATATATATATTCTTCTCCATATTTTGCTGTTTAAAATAAATAAAATGAAAATATAAAACAGAAGCCTTTATTTTTCTGGGTAAACAGATATCAATATTAAGCCTAAATCTATTTATTATAAATAAACATAAGAAAGTCTAGTATTTTTGGGTGGAAATATTACAAAGTACTTAACATAGGATCTTATACCTAATATAGTTTGTGAGGTATCACACAAGAACTCTTAAGAGGTAATTGCCTCTTAGAGATCCCTCCACTTTCTGTCTTGGGCCTCCCACTTCCACCTGGTCCCTGCCAGTTTTGTTATGTTGTCTGACCAGCGTGCCAGTGAACAACCTCTAGTCATCTTACTTGTCGATCCTTTCCATGATGTTGCTTCTGAGGCCAATCTTCTGTTTTGTAATCTAGCGACATGGCCTGCCCATCTCCATTTTTGTTTATGAGCCTGGCTTAGTACATCTATAACTTTTGTCATGTGACAAAATACAGAAGAGTAGACATTCCAAAATTAGAGACATGAATCATCTTCTGTATTTTTCTTACTTTCAGCATACTCCTTTCCATTCCCCCCTAACATCCACTTCCCACATCCACTCTGTAAATTTCCAAGTTTGACATGCATAGGTTGTTGGGAGTAAGCATATACCCATGACTTTCTTTTTGAGCTGAACAGGCTTATCTTTTAATGTTTCTTTTAAGCTCCAAAACCTATTCCAGGTGTTTTTGACTTTTCTCTCAATCTCATTTTTTTTATTTGTTATTGAAGCTTATTGGTTCTATTGTATTGCTCAACATATATATGGAGTGTTATATGGAGTATAAAATAAACTAAATTCACAATATTTTTTATATGTAGGTACATATCTATTTGGTTAACTATTTTATGTAATGTAATGAAATGATTATTAATACATATAGTGTGTTTTAATTTGCCTGGAGTTTTTGCTATGCCTGCACTTGTTTTGTATTGCCTTATGTTTTCTATTCATCTCTTGGTATTTGGTGGAATTGTCTTGATTAAACAATAAGAAATAATCTATTACGGTAATAGCCTCCGAGATAATATTTCTTAGAGATGTATAGGAAAAATGCAGAAAAATATCTGCCGTTTTTCTTATTAAGGTACCTGATCCACGTAAAACCTTATTTGTTTTCAAGTACTTACAGGAACAAAACAAACATTTTTATCAATCATCATCAATCAATTCAAAAATCAACGCACAGTGGTGCCACGCTCTAAGAAGGGCGGTCATAGGGTTTTCGTGCAATGGAATGCGTGATAAATGCAAGCTAATGCGTCTAACTGTACTGTATTATAGTAAATTATGTTGAATTATATTAGAATAAAAGGATAATAATAAATAAATAGTGTATTCAGCAAATAAACCAGTCTAACATGGGATATGGGATAGTACATACATAAGCAAAACTTTAGAACGACTTATATTTAATTTCACAATTATACTTACAACTATTCCAATTAATAAATCTTAAAATTAAATCATTTATCTTATTATTATCTAATTACAAGTCTCAAAAACTCATTAAATAATTAGTATAATTACACATTTATTTACAGTAAAATTAATTTAATGTATTTAAGAACTAGTTATCTAATAACTATTGTTCTAATTAACATGCTAAAAAGATAACAAATTTAATACTTCTGCTGATAAAACTGACCTCTTTTTACGTGGTAATTTCCTTAAACTAGAAATATAAGGATCAGAGTTAAGAAGAAGCCTATTCATCAGGTCGGTATTTGTAACTACACAAGACATTTTCCTTGTGTTATCTCGTCTAAATTGTTTCACTAACTTATTACAAGATTCTGCAGCCTCTTCTGATAGTTCACCTGTAGATACCAATATATGATCTATTACTTCCGACCCATGAATTAATATTAATACTTTATGGACAGAGGAAGGCAAGTAATACCAAGAATATGTTCCAGTTTCTATGTCTACATGTCTCCGGGCAATTTCTAACGCATATTCTCTAAAAGCACGACTGTTAATTGTATAACCTGATGACATATACTGCAGTATATGGTGGCACCTATCAATCAGTGTTTTGTCTAATCCAGTTATTTCCGCTGAAATAGCTGAATTATCAAAAAAAGTTCTTGCGGTATTTCCATCGTTGGATGTGCCACTTTCTCCACTCCGCGGTTTGTCAATTATTAAGCCTAGTCGCTCCCTAAACTTTTGTAGAACATGTAGTTTCTTTTGTGCTTTAAGAGCTTTTTCTGTAACTAAACGAGCTTGCCATTTTTAATTTTTTGAAATCTAGGTTATAAAATACGTGAAGGAAATACTCAAAAAATCTGATCCACGAATGAAGAGGCGACAATCCAAATTCATATTTACTACTGTCTACTGGTTTTTCTAAACATTTTTTTTATGTCGTTCATTTCTGTAGGTAATGCACCGCAACAATAGCACCTACTGCAAGCCTTGTCACTCAGAGCAGTGCACACTTTCCCATCAACCATGGTTAAGTGTAAAGAATGCAGGACTTTCACTTCAGTGTCGTTAACAATGAAAGTAGAAGGTTCTAAATTCCTAATTTTATTTTTAAAATATGTCTCTTCTTCCACAGAAAGTTCTTTTGACGCTTTAGCAAATCGAAAACGAGTAAGTCTACTAAATCTAGTTGATGATGGGCGTGGATTTTTCCAAATGATTATATCGGAAGTAGTTGATTTACAAATTAACTGGAGCGGACAATATGACGTTACAAATAAACTTCCATCATCCTTAATACTAGAATCTGAAAACTTCTGTTTGTATTCACTATGCCCCGTACTACCGCCGAAACCCCATTTACCAATTAAAACGAATTCTTTGTTTAGATTAATATTTTTGAGAACATCATCTTGAGATTCTAGTATTCGAGCTGTGGTATGGTCTAACAAAGATTGTAATTCTACTTCGCTCGCTTACTCACGCAAAGAAACACGTTACAGGAAGAACATAATAATAATCGATGTTTTTTAAACCTTGTTTGCTGTACACCGGACACAACGCCTTCTTTTTGAGTTTTTTTTTTGCGTTACCACGTTCTGCTTCGGGAATCACTTTTCCGCCCTATGAATTAAAATCTTGTGTAGGGTGACAGGCATAATGTACCAACTATATATATTCAAGTACAAAATTCTAGTATCATCGCCAGTGATCGGAATAGGTAGTGCCATTTCGGGTGAATGACCTTAAACATTAAACATAACATGGATAAGCCTTGGGATTTCGGGACTCGTATTTTTTCACAGTGAATATTATTGACCTAAATTAACACGTTCACGGACGGTAAGGTGTTCGGCTTGCAACCAAAAATGGCACAAAAATTTGTATGAAAATTTTGTGCATGCTCTAGCATGGTTGTCATACGACCTATAGGAATTTGGTAGTTTTACGACGCAGAATGCTGTAGCATACGCCTGCTATAGAATAACTGCCTTCTGACATAGTCAGGATTCGGGTATATATGTCAGCAACTTCTATAGCAGCTTGACTGCTATAGCAGCTGTGACATTTGACGCAGTCAAGATGAGGTGGCATGCGACAGCAATGCCATAGCCGACGCCTGCTATAGCAGCCTTGACATCTGACGTAATCAAGATGGGCGGGTATGTGACAGCAATGTCACAGCAGACGACTGCTATAGCAGTTCTGTCAAATTGATTTGTCTCGGTTTGTTAGTATATGACAGTAAATGCTATGGCATTCGACCACTACGACCATTTTTATTAATAATGTTGTAAATAAAACGCATATAAACCAATCAATTATTATTTATGTAGTAAACTCAACATATATTTAATAATTTGAAATCGGCAAATGCCGAATAACGGTCTTACGAGCTTTATATTAAGTATAAAGTGTACTCAAATTCTAAAACTAAGGTAATTACTAATTAGTGTATCACAAGTTATTGAATCACAAGCTTTAAAGAAGTACTTGGTACCTATGTAAGTATGACTAAATAACACTTTCATGGAAATCGGCAAATACCGAATAAAAGTCTTAATTACGAGCGTCAAATTATGAATAAACTGTACTAGAAGTCTAAAACTAGGGTAATTACTAATTAGTGTATCACAAGTTATTGAATCACATGCTAAGTAACAATACTCTTTCGTAAACAAATCTTAATTAATCAGTCAAAGGAGGATCAGTCTAATAACAAAAACAATGTTACTTTAATTATAATCATACAAAGTCAAAGTAGGAACAGTCTTATAACAAAAAAAAGGTACATATATCATACATAACGATAAGGACAACAAAAGTCTTTCATACTACTTCTTAAATTACCCACTAATCATAATCGCACATCACAGTCTTATAGACAGAATAATAACGATTAACAAAATAATTTAAATTTTTTCTTTCTTCTAAACAAATAATCATTTCTTAATATCAAAACTTAAATTTCGATACAACAAATAAACTTACATTTTAGCAATTATTATTTTTCGTTATTTTCACAGTCCTCAAATTAGGTAGCATAATATATTTTTATACTACTGTGCGAATCTTTCGTCGGTATGCCATGTTTCGAAACATGTTGGGCAAAGCGGTGGCTTGCAAATGCAACCCTTGCACCGAAAGCTCGTCTGCTTCATGACTTTATTTTTGGTGCACACTCGGCATCTCAGGAAAACTTTGTTCCTTTTAGCATTTTCCTGAACTGGAATCGCTTCAGGCCAGTGCTGATTGTTGACAGTTGCAGTTGCTCTTACTGTTCGCGATGATTGCTTGGGCTTGTTACCAAGTTTCAGTTTTAAGAAACGTTCAATCGTTGACCGCACTTCTGCCTCATTACGTTTCTCTAACCCCATATATGAGGATATAATCTCTTCCCTAAAGGTGAGTAAGGTCATTTTTGGGTCACAATACTTGACAAACAGATAGTAGGCATTAGATATTGACATGTCTAATATGTGGAAGAAAACCTTTTTATACCACCTCAGCGTCTTTTTGGGAGTGGAATAATAGGCGAGCATTTGGTCTGCTCTGTCAATACCCGACATATATTTGTTATATTCCACTATTTCAATAGGTTTAATATAAGTTTTACCGTACCTATTTCGGGTAGTTACCAAGCGTGGATGATGATTAGTGGTAATCATATGAACAGCACGTTTGTCTTTCCACATAGAGACATATACTTTTCCATTTCGTTGCCAGACGTGATCGCCTTTTTTAATTTTTTTATTTAAGAGATCCTTGGGATTGTGTTTACGATCTTTACGCAGAGTGCCGGTAGTGTGTGTGTCACATTCTAGCAGTTTTTTCGACAAAGTGGTGCTATTATAGAAATTATCCATGTACAGCTCATGACCCTTAAACAAATATGGCCCCATCAAATTCATAACTAATGATTCAAGCTTCGGTATTTGTGAATCAATCACAGTACTCTTTCCTTCATAAATCACAAAGTTCAAAACATATCCGTCGAAAGTTGTCAGTACATAAAACTTTATACCATACTTCTTTTTTTTTGATTTCATATATGTGCGAAAAGAGAGCCTGCCCCTAAAAGCCAACAGTGATTCGTCAAGAGACAGTTGCTTATTGGGTTTGTAAATATCTTGAAAAACCCGTATTACCTTGGTTGCGAATAATTTAATTTTATCAATGCCTTTAGAACCCAGATCTGAAACACACAGACAACGTAGTATTTGGTCAAATCTTCTGCTAGACATCGTACATGGAAATATAGGTTGAAAGTAAAGTGGGTCAGTATGTGTGAACAGTTTCCTCATGTGCGGCGTTTCAATATGACCCCGTAAAAAGCATAAGGCAAGGAACTTCTTCATTTCAGTTGAATCTACAGGCTTGAATTTTTGTTTGCGAGATCCTCTAGTGTGTGGTCTATTAGTGTTGCACAAAGCTGTTCCGTAGGCATTGGTACACTTTACAACGTGGTCTAATAAATCTGGTGTAAATATATTTTCAAATAAAAACACTGGCGTTGTTTTATCATCAAAAGGTACTGTAGAACCACAAACGCTTCTATCAAATCCAAAATCTTCTATTTCGACAGTATTATCTTCCCATGAACTTTCATTGATAGGTGAGGATGGGCCGGGCCGAATTTCTCTGATTCTAGAAGTTATGGAATGGTTTTGTAACTCGTTTCGCGACGGGGGCGGAGTAGAATGACTAGGCAATGACAACTCACCTATAAATGTGACCTCGTTTTGTGGCGGAGAGTTATCTTCAATGGTCGGCGATAGTGGCATAGGTGCGTTAGGTGAAAGAGCAGCAGCCACAGACGTAAGTTCGTTTTGTGGCGGAGAGTTATCTTCAATGGTCGGCGATAGTGGCATAGGTGCGTTAGGTGAAAGAGCAGCAGCCACAGACGTAAGTTCGTTTTGTGGCGGAGAGTTATCTTCAATGGTCGGCGATAGTGGCATAGGTGCGTTAGGTGAAAGAGCAGCAGCCACAGACGTAAGTTCGTTTTGTGGCGGAGAGTTATCTTCAATGCTCGGCGATAGTGGCATAGGTGCGTTAGGTGAAAGAGCAGCAGCCACAGACGTAAGTTCGTTTTGTGGCGGAGAGTTATCTTCAATGCTCGGCGATAGTGGCATAGGTGCGTTAGGTGAAAGAGCAGCAGCCACAGACGTAAGTTCGTTTTGTGGCGGAGAGTTATCTTCAATGGTCGGCGATAGTGGCATAGGTGCGTTAGGTGAAAGAGCAGCAGCCACAGACGTAAGTTCGTTTTGTGGCGGAGAGTTATCTTCAATGGTCGGCGATAGTGGCATAGGTGCGTTAGGTGAAAGAGCAGCAGCCACAGACGTAAGTTCGTTTTGTGGCGGAGAGTTATCTTCAATGCTCGGCGATAGTGGCATAGGTGCGTTAGGTGAAAGAGCAGCAGCCACAGACGTAAGTTCGTTTTGTGGCGGAGAGTTATCTTCAATGCTCGGCGATAGTGGCATAGGTGCGTTAGGTGAAAGAGCAGCAGCCACAGACGTAAGTTCGTTTTGTGGCGGAGAGTTATCTTCAATGGTCGGCGATAGTGGCATAGGTGCGTTAGGTGAAAGAGCAGCAGCCACAGACGTAAGTTCGTTTTGTGGCGGAGAGTTATCTTCAATGGTCGGCGATAGTGGCATAGGTGCGTTAGGTGAAAGAGCAGCAGCCACAGACGTAAGTTCGTTTTGTGGCGGAGAGTTATCTTCAATGGTCGGCGATAGTGGCATAGGTGCGTTAGGTGAAAGAGCAGCAGCCACAGACGTAAGTTCGTTTTGTGGCGGAGAGTTATCTTCAATGGTCGGCGATAGTGGCATAGGTGCGTTAGGTGAAAGAGCAGCAGCCACAGACGTAAGTTCGTTTTGTGGCGGAGAGTTATCTTCAATGGTCGGCGATAGTGGCATAGGTGCGTTAGGTGAAAGAGCAGCAGCCACAGACGTAAGTGATGCATCTCGTAGAAGGTTTTGTGACAACAGATCAGTGGATTCGTGTTGTGCTGCTAAAGAATCTTTTGATTGATGTCGCAATAAAGGTGATTGCGAAAAAGTGTGTATGTTACAGGGATCTTGAGCTGAGGACTTACGGTTTCGAATGAACTTTATTTTTTTATTACTCACTCTTTGCGACGTATCTGAGTCACTGATTTCCTCCTCAGACGACGGCTCGGTCTCGCCGGGCTCATAATTTTTGTCGGAACCATATTCTCCATCTTCATCACTGAATGGGTCTTGATTTGAGCCATCCGTGTCTTCATTTGAAGCTAGGGTGTGATCCCGTTCGTCAGCCGATACCTCTGACTCTTCGACGCTAGAAACCTCCTCCGAAGATTCGTCAGTCGCCTCCTCAAACAACCTGGCTAACTTTTCGTGTTCATTGGCATTGACCACCTTCAGCTTCTTTTTTGGAGGCATCTATAACAAATATTACACAAATATATAACATAATAGTACATCAGAATCCCTGCTGCACTGTAAGTAAACAGTATCAATTACCAGCAGCCAATTATAAAACAAATACGTACGTAAAGATGTTAGTAAAACATAATGCCTATAAATAGTAGGTAGGCATAGTTTATTCTACCTTTCGCATAATGAATCCATTAAAATTCATTTCAAAGCAAATAAACAAACACTTACTATAATTATACTAATATAACTCGCTAAAAATATATCTAAATAATAGAAAAAACAATACTTACTATGATATAAACATCGCCAAAAATGACGTTTATCCACGAAATTCACTAACACTACGCGTGTCAACTCTCCGGCGCACACGCCGCACGACTGAACAAACTCTCATACTAGTACGACTGCTATAGCATTTCTGCTCGTAAAGGGAGGGGAAGGGGGTGAGGTTGGCGGTTCCTCAAAAATTATGCGAAAATCATGTTTTGGTGACAGTAATCGTTTCCTAGTTCGGTACAACGTGACAGTAAATCGAGGTCAATAACTATTACTATGGCGGGACGAATTCTCTAACATTTCTGCGTAAAAAAAGGGGGACGATTGACGACTGCTATAGCATTCGTGTCATATAAAGGGGGGCTAAGAGAGAATGCTATGGCAGTTACGCCCATGAACGTGTTAAGAAGATGCAAAAAAAAAAAATGACATTATAAATACGTCAATTATTTATTCAACATAACTTTTGACAGTTACAAATTACAATCATAAAATAAATCGTCAAATATCAACATTAGTACACATATATGTATTAATTCAACGTTATTAAAACATTCGTTATTTTTTACTATACAAATTAAAATTATACAATAGAACATATTATACACTAAAATAGAGGTAAAGAATAAGTGACTTATCACCAATAAGTGATCTCTTCCAGTCAAACTTTACAGATTTTATTTTACATCGTTTATTCCTTGCTTTCTTTAAAATTGTAATAGCAAACGATTATTTTTTCAATGTTCTCAACTGTCAGTCTATTTCTCTTGACGTCTAGTATCCATTTATATGTGGAAAACGATCTTTCAACCTCAACTGATGTCAGCGGGGCAAATTTGTAAAAGGAAATATGTTCAGATGCGGTTTCTTTTGAAATATCTCCTGCGTATTCTCTTATAGTATCTAAATCCGGGTTTCGAGCCATAACCGCTTCAAATTTGTTTTCTATGGGTAAACTATTAGACCAATTGATTACCATCCTAACTTGATCAAAATCGATTAAGGCGTCGACCATTGACATATTTCGTTCCTGTAAACGAGTTAAGGCCACCTCTATTATATTAAAATTTTCGTGGCTATAATCTAATTCTTTTTTTTTATGTTGGGTTTTTCAAGCACTTTTTTAGCCTTTTTAATTGAAATAGCATCTGATGTTCTTAATCTTGACAAAACCGTATTTCTTTCAGTGAAATACTTCATGTAGTAAGATACTGCAGCGAGCCAAGTACCCCACCTTGTAATTACTGGCTTAGGAGGTAAAGGCAAATTTGGATAAATTTCCTTTAACAGTTGCACTCTACTAGGAGACTTTAAAAATACTTTTTTCAAGTTAGCTATCAGGGTGTCTACGTCCGGATATTGACATGTTATTTGCTCTGCCACACGATGCAGAGCATGAGCTAAGCATGTAACGTGTTTCATATTCGGTAACACACTTTTTAAAATTCGCCCCGCCTTCAACATATACGCAACGCTGTCAGTTCATAAGAGAAGCACATTATCGAGTTGATTTTCATAGCCTTCTCCCCATATTTTTTCTAAGCAGTCTGTAACAAACTTAGCAATAGTCTCCCCATTCACTACCGTGAGCACTTTACACGGCATTAAATAAGTTTTATGCGAAATGGTTGTCTAATATCAGAAGCGCAGGGTTTTCACGGCTCCAGAAGTGTGCTTAATAAAATGTTGCATGACGTGAACGAACAGTTCCGCAGTCATCCATCCAGTTGGAGTCGCAAGTCCGAGGGATCCTGGAGGAGCACCATGCAACATTACATCATTATAGTTTTTCCTTGGGAAAACGAGAACTGGAGGTAATCCTTGTCCTGCCGCACATGTAGTCACCAAAGTACCCCTTTCTCCGCTAGTTACTTTTCCAATATTCTGTTTTTTTTTGGCGCCAACACTTTCTGGGTGCTCTTTTTACAAAAGACAGACTTGCAAGTTTCTGCTAGTTGCCTGGCTGATCTCATAGTGCCGTGATGAAAATTACTTTGAGTAGGATTAGAGTATCCTTAATACTTTTCACCGTGCATTCGTAAAATTTTAGCTAGCTTTTTTTTTCATTTACTTGGTTCGCGAATATGGGGACGTTTTCGGCTTTCGTCAACGTTACCGTATTCCGGAAAAACACCATATTCAGAAGCCCTATATCGCTTGTTAAATAACAATGTTTTATAACCACATTAAAAAAATTGCCATTAGGAAGTTTCAGGTCTACACTACTCTTGTCTTTTGTTAAGCTCCATAATGTATTTTTATTATTCTAGCGACAGACCATTGCAAGGGACTGCATCTCGTGTCTCTTAGAAGTACTTATTTACGGCGTCAATCGATAAATATTCCCCAGGACTATACAATTCAGTCATTTGTTGATTAAAATACCTAAACAATGAGTCTAAATTGTCCTCTCCAAACTTCAAACATCTAAAGATAAGTAAAAATCTGTCACAAGACATGTAATCTTTCGCAAAGAAATTGTACAAGCGATGTCGTCTCCAGTAATCGGAATATCGGTTTAATTTTATGTTTCCCATATGGAACAAAATTCCCAAAAATACGAGAAACTCCGCGACCGTCAAAGGTTTCCATTTCCACGCATGAATGCGACCATTAGCAAAGCAGTTATTGCTAATTAGATTTGTGGCAAACAAGTTTGTGGCCATAACGATTCCTTCTAAAACAGTAAACAGTTGTCTGAAGAAATCGTACGGAGTAGTGCACCCTTCAGACGCCCTTAACTCTTCTGTACCAGTAATCGAAGGCTTGTTCGCGATGTTACGTGGTTGATGCAGAGTCCATTCCGCGCTGTCGTTCGTCACTGGGTCTCGCCTCGCGGCCTCTTCCCCTCTCAGCAAGCATTTCTGCTTCTTCGTCGCTCGACGAGTCATCTAAGTCAACATCCCTAAAACAATAAAATAAACCTCTTAGGGGTGATTTTAGATATTAGGCCCTGGTTTCTCTGACTTTTGTTCGCGTTTGAGGGTGGTTTCTCTGCGCCAGCGACGTTTCAGAGGTTCGTGTACATACAATAGAGTAGTAAATCTCAACTAATGCATCTGGGCTCATAAAGCTTTTTACCAGTCCTTATCTCTTGTGAAGTCGCCGACGCCGGTGACGGCATGCGTGGGGTTTTCCACCCTCAACGTCCCGGAATACTAGTTTGTTTCATTCGGTATCTATTTATGCATCCTGCCAGACGTATCGGATATTTCTCTGTGTTCCTAAGTGTATTTCCATATTTACGACCAATTGAGTAGCCTTTTTACTTCGACAAATTTAAATGTTCTATTATTATTTGCTATGTACCCCTTTAGTTGTGATGTGACCATATTAACTCTATCGGTTTCAGCTTGCAATGATAGGGGAGTAAGCGTGGCACGGTTTTGTTTTTTTTCTTTGCCATTTCGTCAATGACAAACGCCTCCTACCTATTTTTGTGGGGCTTCATTATATCCAACAAGTCTTTTTTCTTTGTCTTGGTGAGTGGCAATAAGTTTTTTTCTTTTAACTAATTTTCTATTTAATTTTTATTCGAACTTTTATTGGATATTTTTTCAAATTTTCTGGAATGGTACGGGGCGTTGTCTAATACAATAACTGAGCCGTCTGGTATTACATCAAGAATCTTCGAGAACCATCCTTCAAACACCTCCGAGTTCATATCTTGATGATAGTCTCCTGTTTTTTTTTTGATTCGGAAACCAAAAGACATAATTGTAGTAAAACATAATAATAATAACTTGTATTTTGTAGCAGCTGCAACTTTCTATTGATAATAGCCGGCCAGGTGCAACCAACATGTGCAAATACAATAGATAAGGATTTATACTTACAAGTGATTCATTGTTTTGCGTTTCACAATATGCTAAAATCATAAAGAATGAAATATCTTACCTGATGGATTCCTTAAGCCGACAGATAAACCGTTCATGTATGCTTGTCTTGCGTTTTGAATTGAAGAGTCAACCCATATCTTATTATCCGTATGACTTTCGTTGACCCAAGTCTCGTCCAAATAAAAAAAAATATTGACGTTTCTGGCTTCCTTTATTTCTCTGCAAGTAGTTTCTTCTCTAATATTCTAAATCTTCACGGTCACTCATTATACTATTGCGAGTTCTTTTCACAATCTTAAAACCCATATGTTTCGGTAGTTTGCGAAATGTCGTCCGTCTATAATTGGCTAAACTTGCATCGTCGTTTACTATCGCCAGTATTTTATCTAGAGATGGAATTTCATTCCTTGAAAAAAATCGATGCATAATTCGTCTTATTGCGTCTTCAGTGAAGCTGTCAGTCGTGCTTTTCACAGATTTGCGTGTCGTTTGTTGTATCGGCGATTTAAGGACGCCTTTCTCCTGCTTTTCATTTACAATTCTGTGTACGGAAACCCAGTGAATGCTTAATGACGAAGCAATTGTTTTTGCAATGTCATTTTTCGAGGCTTGTGGAGTCTCCTTTAAAAAGGTATCAAACAAGTTGTGTATTATTATTATCTTTGTGAAGAAAAGTGCTGTTTACGCCTCTTCATTATCATTTCTTGTGAATTATCCATAATTCACCAATAATCAGTCCAATTTCAAGCCCAATCACAGAATAAAAGTACGAAACAATCCAAATTAACAAGCCAGGTCACTGAGGTAGCAGGTAACAATCCGATAAGCAAGCAGTGTCACAGGTTTAACAGGAATCAGTTCAGGTTAAAACAAAACAAAGATGTGCACTTGTATAACGCGTCCACACCGTACGAGAGACAGATGTTGACTGAACGTTGACCGCCATGTAAACCCAGCATGTGCGCCTACGATGTCCTTATCTCTGGCCAATAACGTGCATTTTTAGTTTTCCCCTGTTAACTTTCTTAAACGAACAGGGTATAAGTATAATATGATTGTACAAACTTTCAGTACTTACATCATTTTAAAGTTCTCGGTGTTTATAAACAACATATTCCGGCTCATATTACCGGCAAATCGGCTTTCTGACTTCAAATAATTATGTTGCCACTGACATAAAAGAAACTGTTAATCGACTCGCTGTGCGATAAAATTAATATCTACAGTAAAATATTATTACAATATTATAATATAATTCAAAATCGAATGTAATATTATGATAAAAATATTGTCATTATATAGAAATAAAAGCCAAAGCAACACCATATACGATAATTTTGCTATTGCATTATTTACTATTGTTTTATTTACCCCCATAAAACACAATTAAAAACTTAATTTTTTTGCGACTTTCATAAATCATTAACAGGCTACTTGACCCTTGTTTTGAAGTTGGGCTGTTATCATTGTGAACTGCAAAAAATGATTAAGTTTACGGAATGGAGCGAAAACGATGTCAGCCAATTATTTTTAATGCCATTCATTTCTGCATACTTTAAATAATAAACCAATTTCGCAAACCTGTGATGGTTAATCCATAATATAATGAACCTAACAGCTTAACCTGTTCAGCAATTTCAATATCTTGATCTCTAGTGATAACTGGCTTACGTCCAAGTTGGGGATTTATAAGGTTGTCATTAATTAATCTCTCTCTCAATGTAGAAAAAGGGATCTAGAATGTAATCGCTGCTTTTCTTTTTGACATGCCCTCTTGAATTGCGTCTTTTGCGTTAATTAAGTATTGAACACTCCATGCCGCCTTAGCGGTAGTTCTCGGACGATTTCTGGGCATATCTGTAAGAAAAAAAAAACGTGGGTAATGGCGTGCACTAGGAGGAAATGGCGTTCATCTGAGCGCTATTACCCCAAAAGGTCGATTTGTATTCAAATTGAAATTTAAAATTTCACGCATGTTATTGTTCAATAATATCAACACGGCCTTGAACTTGAATAGCTTAACGATCCATACAATCAGGTACTTAAACCCTTTACTACCTAGGTCCAATTTCCACAGCATAACCACCTACGAAAAGCCTGCTCTATGGAAGTGAACCAGCTGTCAGCGGTAATGTTCCGATTTGATCCTTCTATGGGAGGAATAAGCCGCATCACAGGTTGTGTAGGTTTTATTAACCTTTGATACTGAGCGGGTAAATTTAAACCATCTGAATCTTTGTCTATATAAATATAAGCATTTAGTAAGTACCCTGAACGAGCGTCGGTGAGACACAATATCTTTATGCCATACTTGGCTGGTTTCTTTGGCATAAACATCTTAAACCTGCATCTGCCTCTAAACGAACAGCATTTCGTCTATACACGCACTGCTTCCAATAGAATAAACAGCTTGAAAACGCTCAATCAAGGAATCGAAGAGCTGGGAAATAGGTGCAGATGGGTCGTTATTTCTGCGAGCTGCTCTTGTTTCTGCGTTATCAAAACGAATAGTTTTTAACAAAACTTCCAATCTGTTCTTGCTTATAATGCAACGATAAATTTCTATTCCTGAACCATCTTGGCTATAATATGACGTGTACTCGTAATGTGTACGATTTTCTTTAAATATCGCTGTAAAAAACAAGATACCTATAAAAGCCTTCAACTCTATGAGATCCAGGTCTGAGACGCAAGTTGGGTTTTTGTACTTCGGTCTGATTTGCCAAATCCTTATATTAGTGTGTAGAACAATTTGTTGAAGCATTTCGTCTGTAAAGAACTGTTGCCAGATGTCCAAGGGAGTTGATGTCGAGGCCAATAAGTCGCGATACGCTGGTTTGATACCCTGTGCTTCATTAACAATATTATGTTGCAAAGTCCTCGATCGGAGCGATGGTGGTTCAGATGCCCATCGAAAGCGATTCTTGCCAAAATAGTTTTTCTTTCTAGGCCTCGATCGTCGTTGTAACAATGGAACAATGGAATGGAACGTCGTGGTAAAAGTTTATAGAATTTCAACTTACCAACAAAAACATCCAGCGAAAAATTCGATCGAAGGAGCTCGAAACAAACAAACGACTCACTCTCACGTGCTTTGCACAGACTGGCGCGACACGTTGCCACTGGTTCAAGCGTCGCTCCCCGCTCCCTATCACCCGCACGCCGCGATTATAGAAGCTAGTTATATCAAGTTATTGAGGTGAGCGCCATTACCCGGTGACTGGTATTACCTCTGCTTCCCCTAATCACAGTAAATTGATGTACTTCCCTTTTGCTCTTATAATGCAATGCTGCGTATGTTAGAATATTTAGAATTAATGATTAAAATGTGAATATCGAAAGTTCCGGTTTCGAATATATATAGTAATATCGATATCGGAAATATCGGAAATTCCGCCACACCAAACACACCAAATTAATTATGCATAGGGCTCGCTATTTGAAGCAGCGTCCCTCTGCCGCTTTAACAGCTAATCGCCACCGCTGTTGAGCAGCCAGGAGCTCCGACATGTGAAGCGGCTGCTAGGGTTCCTCTGGCAGGAGCAGCGCCCTGTAGAGCCGGCGTTGTATGTTCAGGTTCTGGCCTGAAAGAAAAGTGTCGAATTGCACAGCTTCATGATTGTTTCATGGTACATATATATATATTTAAAAAAAGGTGGGTATTTAGCTTGCGAGTGTTAATTCGATTCTTCCAAGTTTCTCGATGCTCTCGGGCAAAAATGTACTGTGAGCGGCAAAAAATATCAATTTACATATTTCAAATTTTGCTTGCGCAGGCAACGAGCATGTCGTACACACGTTCAGTTATGCCTGCACAAATAAACTGTGCAGGCATAACCATCAGGCATAAGCATAACCTAACGTATGTGTGTGTGTGTGTGTGGCTTTAGTTCGTTTTCATATTATCTGATCCGATATCGCATGTAGGATATCCCATATAGTTAAGCCGCCATCTTTGATTTTTGCCTTTGAAATCCTTCCTACATCCGATATTGTAAGTTGTTGGGGGATAGTAGCAATCTTGTTACCCGTGCAGTTAATATTTGCCTAGGAGGCTAAAAAAAAACAAAACAAAACATTATTTATTCGTTTTTCATTAATAAAAAAAAGTAAAATATTTTCGAACAAAGTTAGTAGTCTTCGTTGGGTTGGGCTGGGTCGCGAATAGTTTGGTACCCTTGACTTAATATTTGAATTTTTTTATTAAATTCGTTTCTCCTTTTCATTTCCTCCATTTCCATTACTCTAAGCTTTTCATTGTGTATATACTTTTTTTCTGCATCCTCTATCGCCATGCTCTCAGCATACGGTTATACTCCACTTGGTCTTGTTCCTCTTGCAGCTGAGTTTTGACCAACTCCTTCTGCAGCTTCAGTAACTCCATTTTCTCAGTTGCAAGTAATTTAAATTTATCTGAAACTGTCTGTTTATTTTCAGTTTCTGGTTTGCGTTTACCTGAAATAAATTAATAAATATTATAGGGCTATGTTACACAAATCGACCTACAGTAAGCTCAATAAGGCTTGAATTGCGAGTACTAGACAATGATATAGGTATATAATAGATAGGTAAATGCGTGTGCATGTGATACCTCTGGAGTTGCACACGTATAGGTATAGGCTACGGCGTACTACGTTGTAGTACGTTATTACTAATAACGTACTACAACAGAAGCAGAAATGCAAATAATTTGAAATGAACTTACCCGTTTTCTTATATCTTGACAATAATTACTCATCATTAGATGATTATCTTGAAAAACAATTATTGAAATCGTAATGAGCAAGGGGTTGTTTATCACTTTTAGAAAGCATTTCCGAGAAACGCGTTGATGACTTATGTGGACATAAGTCATCAAACATCATGTTTTACGTGGAACACAGTGCATGGAGAGAAACCGGATAGCTCTCGGGGTATAAAGAATTGAAAGAATAACGGCGAACGAATGACAGAAGAAAATACGCTTTAAACCAAATGATACATCATGTTGCCTTAGAGAGAGAGTCTTTTACCCCATTCGTAGTGTAAGAGAGATAGGTATACATTTTCCTTCATCGTTCGTGCTTTCATATTTGGCTGGTTTATAGGACCAAATAGAAATGTTATAATGTTGCCTGTTTACAATGAAAAAACTGTCAAGTTAGCTAACCCCGAGTAATTTTTTAATGGTGCAAAACAAGGTTAGGGTTAAAATCTAATGAGTTAACCCCGGGTTGGTTAACTCCGTACTTATTTATTTAACTATTAATTCGGTGCAAGTGGCCCTTAGGGGCTACCGGGAATTTTAAGGAATAAAAAAGTTTGTGTTTACTGAATAATCAACTTTATTTGTTTACTACCAATAGTAGCATCAATATGGATATAAAAAACTAGATCGCTTTTATATATTTAGGAAGATATTGTGATTATTTAAATTAACACGACCACAGATGTGTTCGTTATTCCACAGGAGGGAATAAAATCTGTCTCATAACAAAAAAAAAACTATTTTCATAACGATTTGTGATTGATTTATAAAATCTAATATATTCTAACAAATTAGACGACAATATAATATCAATAAATTCGTACAAGATCAAAAACTTGATGTCTATAGAAAAGACTCCTTTTTGTCCACAGAAAATAAAAAATCAGTCAAAAATATTTTCATCACTTGATTCGTTCCCAAGTAACAAAATTTGGTTCTATAAAAGTCCTGAGAACATTTTGGAGCGTGCTAATAAGTTTTCATAATTAGCACTATAATGGTATTGTAAACGGTTACAAAACCCCGAATAGGCCCTAGTTTTATCACTGATTTATACAATAAACATTACATAAAAGCTTTCACGATGATTAATCAGCTCTATGGTTGAAAAGTAAAAGCGACGAGAAACGCTTTTTAGTACTAAAATAGTGCTGTCTGTAACGTTTATGTCGCAATTTGCAACTATAATAGTAACGAAAACATGTTTATGGTGCTATTATGCACCATAAATGATTCCAGTGATCTTTTTAGCACACTTTCTTGTGCGCACTTTGCGTGAGATGCCTAAAATATTAAATATGGTAAGTTCATTCGCCACTGTTTCTTAAAGTGACATTTGTATTTAGGTAACAATAAGGATGCACTAAAAACATTCGTGCACCGTTACATGGCAGTAGATTATACATGGGAAAATAATTGTATTGATAAAATCATTATGCTGATTTCAAATTTGACAATGCGCTTTCATGATTTTCATGTTTTAATTGAATTTAAATTAATAAAATAAGGAATTGTTCCAACTAGGGCTGCTATAGTACATATAGGCTCCAGTCGCGCTGTTAATGTGCTATTATGGCAGAAAACAGCAGCCATATTTAACGGATTCAGTCCAAATATGAAATAGTGTATACAAAATATATTTTTTTGAATGGAGTTACATTAAATACACACTGGGGCAAATACTCCCCGTGTTGCCGCCGAGGCTTGTAGGTAGGTATAGTGATTTTTCTCAAACATGAAATGAAATATATAAAAAAAAAAATTGAAGTCTGTAGCTCAATCCGGTTGTATACGTTCACACAGCGCACACAGGAGTATTTGGTCCAAAAAGTCGGACATATGTGTTTTATTGCATTTATAGGTTTAAAAAAAATAAGGCAGTAACAGAAAAATAGTAAAAAAAAACACATATTTTTTTTAACAAGTTTATTAAAAAATAAATAAAAATAAATTAATAAATGGGCAAAATCAAAAAAATAAAAATGTGAATATTTTTTACAAATCTAAATTAACCTATACATAAACAAAACACATATGCTTTTCATACAAAAAAATATAGCTGCCATAGAACTACGCAGTTATTTTACACACATTTATATGGCATAAACATATCTCTCGCTGTTTCTGAGAAAATCACATTGTTTTTTACAGGTTTTTTCCTAATACTGCTCAAAAAAGGATCAGATGTTAATAGCAATCTGTTTAAAACATCAGTATTGCACAGTTTTCTGGAAAATTTCCGGCTGTAACCCTCTCGGTATGAACGAAAATGTTTGTTCCGTGCTTCAGCCGCTTCCTCTGACAATGACCCTATTGGTAGTAAAGCGTGTTCAATAACCGCAGCACTATGGACCAGTATCTTGTGCATTGTTGGTGTCATTGGTTGCCAAGGATACAATTGTAAATACAGTTTTGCAGTTTCTTTACAGTACAAAGAGAATTTTCCTAGGTCTATTTCGTGACCACTTGAAATTACCTCGAGCACAGTCGCGAATCGGTCAATTAAAGTTTTGTCGATGCCAGTTATCCTCGCAGATGCCTCCGAATTCGCGAAGAATCTTCTGCTGGTGTTGCCATCGTTGGTGCTACCAAATCCTGGCTTAGGAAAGTCAACGATTAACCCTAGCTCTTGTTTAAATTTTTCTTGTATTTCTGTTATTTTTTCTTTCACTGCATTTTTATCTTCTGGTGACTTCACGTACCACTTTTTAACATCCAACTTGTAAGAAATATGAAGCAAAGATTCGAATAAACGAATCCGGGCATGTAAAACAGACAAACCGAATTCCAGGTTTTGCAAATCGAGTTCTTCTGTAAAGTTTGACATATTGTTGAAGTCTTTTGACGTCTTTTTGCATATAAAACACCTCATAGTTGAAGCAGTCTGTGTTGCGGCATTGCAAACCTTGACATCCACCATTGTCAGAAGCATCGTGTGTGTGACTGTTATTTGGCGAGGTCCTCTTTTTGATTTGGTAGACTGTAGTTCCTTGATTTGCTTATCAAAGTAGGCGATTTCTTCAGTCGTAATGTCTTTAGTTTCGTGCACAAATCTTATTCTCATAGGTCGACAATAACGTGGCGAAGATGGTGCTGGATTATGCCAGATAACTTTACCATTTAGGTTGCAAATCAAGCGAACGGGAACTAAAGAAGATTGGAAAATATGGGCATCTGAATCGGTACTGTTCTCAAATTTTTGCTTGTATTGACTTTGATGGGAGCCGTCACATCCCCACTTGTATATAAGCTCCAGAGAATTTTGTTCTTCCTGAGATAAAATATCTAAAACATCATCTAGATAGGTCAACAGTCTTTCAACTGTGTGGTCTAAAAGACCTTGCAGTTTAATTTCGGCAGAAACAGAAGTCACGTTAATGCTTTCTTCACTGGGGTAACTTTTTTTTTTCTCCTGTTGTATGACACTGTAGCAGGGAAATAAAGATTTGTCACAATCTCTTATGATTTCATACTGCCTTTTTGTCAATGACGCTTCTACGAACATAGACAGTGCTTGTTGTGGGGTTAATTTTCTGGCAGATGTTGAAGATGCGTTACATTTTTCAATTGATGGGCTTTCCACTTCCGAAGACGTATTCATGATGTCTTTGATGGCATTAGCTCCACTAATATTTCCAGATTCTCGTAGCATCATTTGACCCGCAAACAAAATCTCCTGGGCTTCATTATTTTCCCTAAGAGCTTGGGTTTTACGTCTTTTGCTTCGATCACACAAATCTTCAAAGCACTTAGATGTGCGATGTCCGCATTCCACTTTTGTAGGTATCATCACTGTTCCTTGTAGCCAGTCTTTATTTTTACTTAAAAACGGTTCTTCTACACGATGAACTGCTTGCCATCGAGATTTCATTTCAGATTTCAAACGATGAAATCTGCGTAAAAAATCTTCTTTTTGGTCAACTGGGAAACAATGTTTTTCCGTGTAGTATCTCTCAACAAAATCCAGTTTTTTTGTAAATTCCTTTTCAGTACATTTTTTTGTCATATTATAAATTTCCATTCGAGTAACAGTCTTCACAGCAGAGCTACCTAAAACAGAAAAAAAACAACCTTTAGTATTATAACCGCAAAGTTAACTTTGTTTTGTCGAGCGTCACATTATTTCAAACGTCATTATATACAAAAATGCAGTTTTTCTGCAGAGTTTTATGAGTACAACCTAATTTTGAAAAACTATACTAAACTGTGAAATAAAAATTACAGCCGGATGTCCCAGGGGTATATAACAAAATAGCGTATTATTGGCGTAATACCATTAACATCAGGACTAAGTTCATAGTATGTCAGAAAATGATGGTTTGTATAAAAACCATGCTACAAAATTACATAACTAATTATTTAAAAAATGTACATACCTAATTGAATGTTTTCCATTGTAGAAATAATCACAATTCACTTCCAATTCACAATAAATAAATACAGTGCAAGACGAAGATTTTTGTTCTATTCAAACACAACGTATCAACAGTACTCAATGGCAGTCTAAAGACAACTAATTGACATGTTTACGTACATGTCAACATTTTATCTATGTTTGATTTGGAGATAGATCTGAACGATATCGTCTCAGAAAGCTGTAAATTTGTTGAATTTACTACTTTCCCCCGATGTACATGCAGAACCACTTGCATGTACACTTATCGACAACAAACTCCATCTTGATGGCACTGCTGAACATTTCAAAGGTGTTCAGTAGTTCCAGCAAGATTCGGTTATTTGGCGCAAATAATTTGAGGTCGTCCATATTTAGAAGGTGAGAAATGACTTCACCCTCTCTCCTAGTCCCATATCCTTTAGTAAAGTACTGAGCGGATTCAGAGCTAGGCAGAACCATAGGGGACTTAAACTGTCACCTTGGAATATTCCTTGCTCGATCCTTATGAAGTCCTGCGGGACTGGCTAGAAACGATGGCAAGCGGCCGGATGGCATGAAGGAGGGTCATACCATCTTTGGAAGTTAGGAAGGCCTCTTGTCTCAGACGCCACATGTGCGGATACTTTTGTGCCTTCCTACCTTCCAAAGACCTCGGTCAACGCTGCAGCGGCATCAGAGGCAGCGGAACAACGAATTATTATTATTTTAATTACATCGGGTGTTATAAGAGCAATAACTTTAGCCATAGTTCCTACACCACTAACGTAGCAACATTTGTTCTACGACTTTTGATAATATTTTTTATAATTTTCTAAATATTATTAAAAAAAGATTTTGGCAGAAAGTAAATGTCAACTGGACTGAATTGGGTGCTTTTTATTGAAAATAATATTTTAAAAAATTCCACTTACACAAGTCACATTTTTTAAGTTGTAGTAAAACATTTTGCTACGTTCGTCAAGGAAATTTTAGTATAACTGGAATAAGCCCTGTGAAAAATACCAATAAGTGAAACGTGCTTTATATGCATCATATTAAGGTTTACTTTTGCTCGCCGAATATGAAGAAAAAAAACGAGCCGAGTAGGACAGCTAGTACACAGACCTCTATCCCTTTCTGAATGATGCTATTCCTAGAATAATATTAGATCTATGGCAACCCAAAGTCAACTTGATGCTAGGATAACCATGCTTGTACATGGACGAGGACAATTACACAACAGGACAACATTAATGTTGGTGTTGAGATAAAGTCCATTAAACATATTTATTAAAATTTGTAAAATGTGGTTTCATTGTCATTGTATATTATAGTAGAGGGAATATAGCAATTGGGCAAAGTAATTCCCACAGAAGCGGGGTTATAGTGATTTAATTTCCTGCGTGTATTTTTTTGATATACCTAAATAAACATATAGAATATATAAGTGTGCAAAATGCGAATTTTCACCCGGTAAAGATTAAAAAAAAATCAACATGTAAAACCAGGGATTGTAAAACCGGTTTTATTAAATACCTGTATATATTTGACAGACTATTACCGCTAATAAAAGAATACCTGTATTTTAATTAGAGGTATTGTTGTCATTTCGCTTTTATGCATACCTCTATAGCTAGACTATTTACGATATTAAATACCTGTATTAAATACCGGTATTCATTGCAATTGAAAGATAAGATGTCAATTAAACATTACTACTAAATGGGTACTATAGAGATTATTTTCTTTCGGGAAGACTCGGATCTTTATCGGAATACGATGACCTCCGAACTGCCAAGAATGATCGTATTAAATAAGTGACATTTTCGTATCCATTAATATGGAACTTTATTGTGTAGTATTATACGTCAAACTGAAAAATTATATTTGGCATTAAACAATAAAGTTTCATATTAATGGATATGAAAATGTCATGCACATAATACAATCATTAATTGATAGTACGGATGCCGTCTTATTTTGATCGAAGTACGAATTTTTCTGAAGGAAAATAATTTCTCACTATATCTGTAATCTATCTATCTATATATATAAAAATGAACCTCTATTTCTCTTGGTCACGCTATAACTTGAGAACGGCTTTACCGATTTGGCTAATTTTGGTCTCGAAATATTTGTAGTAGCTCAGGGAAGGTTTAAACGGTAAAAAAGTATGAAAAAAATTAATTAATATACTAAAAATCGAAGATATCTCTCCAATACAAACTTTATCAACTCGAAAAAACAGTAAGCGCCACAGGATTGCATACATCTTACGCGTTTTTGGTAAAATGGTCATCGCTTTCGCTCGAGAAAGACGGAAGCTCCGCGGGATTTCATACATCTTACGCTTTTTTGCGAGCAAAATAGGTACTTTATATTATTCCAACACTAAAGTCGTTAAGGCGATAGTTTCTTACAAATTGTTAATCAATTATCCCTTATTCCCTAAGATATGGCTGTCAAAATCTCTATTGAATGATAAGACATACTTCATCACTTTAGGCCCGGTACCACGAACATCGAAGTTCGTATATTTAGAGCATCTCTCTTTTACTCCAATTAAGGCTTAAGATAGAGACAATCGTCCGAAATTTACGAATATCGTTGTTCGCGGTAGCGCCGCCATTTCATGTATAATTTTATGACAGAACTATGAGTGTCGGAACAGGGTTGTCAACTTGTCACTACACTTGAGAAGTATTTATACCTATACTTACTTGATTTATTACTTTTATGTTAAATAAATAGGAATTATATTAAACGTTGGTTCTTTAAACATCTCTGATTCCCACGAAAGTATATATACCTAAAAATGCTACAGCCGTATTTCTTTGAAAATGTTTTGGTTAGTTCCTTATTTCGTTTCTGGTCAACCAATAAATAAGGTTTTTTATTTATTTTACCCATTACCAGGTAAGGACTTCTGGAAATAAAGATGTTAATTCTGCTTCCTTCCTATTGAGTCCAAGAGATTTTGTGTTTATGTTATATAGTTGCATTGCATTTTATTTTTCAGTAAAACGTGAGAAATCGAATGGTACCAAGGTTATACATATACAATCTGAATTTTATACTTTTTAAATTGTGACCTCTGAATCACGTCAACATATATTTTTAATTATTTTTACGCGTTTGCCTTGATTATATTTGTAATTATTTGTCCATTTTACTTAATTTTGTTATTAATTAAATATGTGTCAACACCCCTATTCAGCCAAAGAATATACATACATAGTATTTTTTACTACTATTACTAAGTAGGTACTACAAATATTTTTTTCAATTATGTTTTGAATATGATAAATCTATATTTGTTTTAATTGGGCTTAGGTTCGCCACCCCTATGAGTCCCGCTCACAATGTGCATGGCTGGCTGAAGTGTCAACTAAATACTGTATAAATAAATTAGTTTGTCATACGACTCGAGTATATTGACACTGACGGCTATTACCGGTAATAGTTTTTAGGGGTAAAGTGCTAAATAGAGGTATTGCTGTCAATTGGCAAAACCGCAAATATATTTGAATATCGGTTTTGATTATACCGCTAATCTGAGCTTTATCGATAAAAATAGCGAAATGCAACTATAACCGGTTATACCTAATTTTTAAGCGGTATTAAGAATACCGGTAACGATCCCTGTGTAAAACTCTAATCGTGTGTGTCAATTACAGGAAATTACACACAAAAATGGTTATGAGGTTAATTTTATAAAATAAGAATCGTAAATAACAAAATGGTGGTTGAAGAACAAAAATATTTTTCAAGTAAAAAGAAAATCTGAACATTGAAAACTGAACGTAACATTTTATTGTTTTACACATACGTTGTAATAAGAAAACCATATTGAATACATAAATATTTCCGATTATATTATATGATGTAAAAGTATAGGTTGTATTTTAATCAACACGACAAAATATAGGCCTCTGCCATAGACTGCCACATGGAGAACACTTTAACATACTGCGGCCACCGACCCGGTCATCGGTCCGACTGGTTTGTTGATGTCCGACATTACCGATTTACCTATCTAAAAAATATGAAGAAGGCTGTCGGAGAGAAAAGAAGATTGGTGTTTACTCCACCGACACTCTTAAATTTGAACACATTAAGAGCTTATTTTTATTCTTTCACCATCTGGTTATTTATATTTAATTTTAGAAATCATCGTCATAATCTCTTTTACCATTTAATTTCTTGTAATTAGATACCACAGACGATTTTTAATAAATTTTATAAGTATTCGAAGTTAAAATTTTTGGGAAGCAAAAAAACGCATGTAGTATGTCAAATAGATACAGAGCTGCCGGAACTTCTAAAATTAACGTGGTCACCCTATAGAAAGAGACAAAGGTCTGCGTGGTAGCTATCTCACTAGGCTCGCTTTTTTCGGGCTAGTACTCGTTCTAGTTATAATAGTATATCTATGACGTTCGTAGTGTAGAAGCGATCCCTAAAGTTATAGCTTCTATTACAGGTCACACCCGGTATGTAACTATCAATGTGATAAAGGGCAGTGCGCAAATCTGATTCACGTACCTTTGCTTAAATGTCAATTTAAGAATGATATATCAATCATGTACACACATTATGCGTAGGCTGACAAAAATAGGAATAGTAGGGGTTCAATGAATAGTAGTATGGTATTGATAGTATAGTACAAAATGACATAAAAACAATCCACATTTTCGAACACTATTTTAGAAACTAAGTCATTGCTGCTACATTTACAAGCAAATAAGAAAACTTGAGCTAGTATAATTTTATATATTACTAGAGATCAGGTACGTATGATACAATTGCTTTACGTATTGTTAGATCGATTATTGCCAATAATTATGCAAATATATGTTATAAGCTCATATTAGAATTCAGGACGCAAAATTTTGTGACAGGTAACGAGGCCGTGTATCCATGAACTCAGTTATCCATGTTGGTCACATACTAGTGACCCCAATATAGCGTGTTTGTATTTTCCAAATATTAGTGCTAGTACTAAAGTGGAAGAACAAAGCAAGAGTAATATACTAGAAATAAATTAGACCGATAGACATTTCGTAGGACTCGGTGTCTCTGTTATTTTTTTTGTTATTGTTTAATGTGAGTGTTAGCGTCTTAAGCAGTATAATAGTAGCAATAAAATTTAGTTGCTTTTGTTCCTTCTTTTCCTGTCTCTCAAATTGATTTGATTCTTTTTTCCATAGATCTTTAGGAAAACTGAATAAAAGAAAACAGTATTATAATTATTAATTGTGAGTTCAATATACAATCAATAGTTAGGGATTTGTAACAACCATCGTCATCCTCCTAGCATTTGTCCTGGCTTTTTGCCACGGCTTAATTGAACCTGAGGTTCGCTTGACAACCTAATCCCATGATTTTCTGGAAGTGACTGCCTTCTAACCTTTCAACCCAGAGGGGAAACTAAGCCTTATTGGGATTGGGTCCAATTTCCTTACTACGTTTTTCTTCACTGAAAAACGACTGGTAAAAACCAAATGATATTTCATACATAAGTTCCGAAAAGCTCAGTACGGCCCAGCTTTGAACCCGGTACCTTCGACCTAATCTCTTACTAGGGAATGCAACTCGGGTACCCGGGTACCCGTCCAAATTTATGGTCGAGTAAAACCCGGGTTTTCAACATGGAACCCGAGTTTACCCGAGATTAAGAAATATTGGTAAAAATATTTAAAAACGCGAACGAAATGTCAAAGAATGGTCTAATACACCTTTTAATCTTAAATAATATTTTATTTTGGTCTCTAAATACATTTTAAACACTACATGGATAATATGCCAAAATAACTCTTACAAAATCTGACAGGTTGGTCAAATCAATATTATTACACTAAAAAAATAAGCATGACTATTGACTAAATATGTTTATAACCAACACTTCCTATTAATTATTGTATTTAAACATTTAATAGGCTATTTAGGCAAATATAATGAAACAAATATACGTTTGGTCATTCTGGCGTTTCCTTTAAGCCTAATAATAATTTAATCGTCT
This sequence comes from Grapholita molesta, assembly GCA_022674325.2. NCBI lineage: Eukaryota > Metazoa > Arthropoda > Insecta > Lepidoptera > Tortricidae > Grapholita > Grapholita molesta. The sequence goes on along the minus strand of CP053133.2, from coordinate 20,963 downwards.
CGTAACTTGGCTTATACGCTTATCTTAGCTTCATGAATGTTAGGACTATTAACAACTTTTTCTGAACTCGGGCCTCCACCATAGATCACCACAGTTTAATGTCGAATCGTAATCGCTACACTCGGTTCCACCGCTCTAAGGGACGCTGCTTGTCCTCCAATGGTGTCTGGCCGTCGTTAATTGACAATGTCGGGTGAAATTTAATTAGTACTGTGTAAGGGGTTTTTAATTATAGTTAGGGAATGCAAACCGGTTATAACCGTAACCGAAATAACCGGGTATAACCGGTTATTTGACCATATTTTATAACCGGTTATTGGGAATTTAAAATAACCGGTTTCGGTTATTTTCGGTTATTTCTAGTATATGACATTTTTGCCTATAATTTACTATAATAAATACCAATTAACATATAAATCCTGAATTTGTTAATTCTAATAAAAATAACGCACTGATTATTGAATAACTTCAAATATAGTTCAAGTCAAAACTAATTAGGTGCGGGTCTACCGGCTAACTACATACACAATCAACAGTGCTAATCCCGAAAATACCACGATTGTCGTAAACCACCCCAGCGCCGCTTTCTCTTTTGTTTATTACGGACTTATTGTTTAAAAATCTTAAGTCTCTTTCTCACACGAGTAGTCTCGCTACCTACCGTCTCAATGATGTAAATAATTTAAGATTCCCTAGATGACCTCTTCCTCTAGTACATACTTTAAGACGGCACGTTTTCGCTGTATGAGACTGGCAGTCTGTACTTAGTATTATCTGGTATGTGACCAAATTAAAATAAGGTTTTTGTTTCATTATTTACATCCAATACCTACTTTATACCTTTATTTACACGTTTTATTCAGTTATGAAAAATAACCGGTTATAACCGGTTTTCGGTTATTTTTCTGTCATAACCGTAACCGAAACCGGTTATGGAATTTGGCCGGTTATTGCATTCCCTAATTATAGTACTGTGATATTATAATTTATTTGTATTGCTAAAAATTCTGACTTCTTATTATATTGTTGATTTCGACTAATAGATGTTTAAATTGTTGAAACTAGTACTGTCATTTTTAGTTGCTTTGAATGTTTTATATTTACCCGTTTATTGTGAATTTGTGACTAGAAAATACTAAGTCTGTAATTTAAATACCTTTATTATGCTTTAAATATGCGTAAAATGCCTAAAAAGTAACATTTGACCCAATTTTGGTGAAACCCGGTTATTACCCGGGTACCCGGGTTTTGATACTTGAAGTCGGGTAATACCCGGGTTACAGATTTGAACGGGTATTGCATTCCCTATCTCTTACAATACACACAGTAAATATTAAAATCCAGTTACACAATACAATAATGTTCTTCATTTGGCATAACATCATCCCCATAGAGAAAATGACGTAATATTAGTTTGCATATTTCTGTGAAATTATCCCTTTAAGTACATGTGTAAACTTATCCCACTATCTTTAAAATTATTGGAATGGCTTTTGCACCACTTCACTGCACAAGCAGGCATGTTTAACTAGTGTAATTGTATTTTAAAACATTGTATTAAAATACAATTTTTGGCATCCGTCACTCACTGTCATACGAATTGCACTGAAGTCGACTCAGGTGAAGTCTAAGCTAAGCCCGCCCACCCAGGTAAAGTCTAAAGCTAAGCCCGCCCACCCAGGTAAAGTTTACGTGGTGCTATTATTGAAGGGACAGAATGCTTCCATGTTTTATTTCCGTTCACTGAGTCTCCCACTGTTACGATTTGGGAGAACGTTTTGTTCTAAATAACGTGTATTATTTGGTCGCCATAGTGACACTCTACCATCCTGACTGGTGACAAATGTCTTTTCATCCACGAATATCACCTTGGAAAAATCATGATGTTTGTAACGGTTCACCCAGTTTACCCTTTGTATCTTTTGCCGCGGAGTCAGCAAAGGTTTTCTCGCTGGGCACCTATGATGCAACCCTGCAGCGTGCAGGCGTCTTCGTATTGTTGCTGGTGAAACGTTATATTCTTGTGCTAAGTCCGGAACTCTTATGAAGCCTCCGTTCCTTACCCGTTCCACCAGATGCTCGTCGGTTTCAAAACTCGTTTTTCTTGACCGCCCAAAAGAGACGTGGTTTCTGACCAGTCCTTCTACTTCGAAACGGTCGCACCATAAATAAACAGTCTTCCTCTGCAAAAAAATAGTCAATTTTAAAACGATATGTAGTTAAAAATATAACGTAGTTCTAGTTGCTACGTGAGGAAATACTAATAGAATAAAGACAATTTTGCAGATCACTGAAGGCGTAATGAAAAAGTATTTCTTACCGTGATTCCCATCGATTCAGCGATTTCTGAGACCGTATATCCTTCATCTTTTAAAAATATAATTCGATGTTTCGCGTGATCATCTAAACGATACATCGTTTCGTCCTGATATGATATTTTGCATAAATCGTCCCCACCGTAACCTATCTCGAGTGGCACTTGAAGTAATAGTGGTATCTATATTCAATTATTCTAAATCTTGACGTTTCCTTTAAAATTCTAATTAGGTTTAAAATAAGAAGTGAGGTGACTGTTCTTGCTGCCAGTAATATTTGAAAATCTGTTAAAACTTTATACAGACTTTATATAATATATATATATATATATATATATATATATATATATACCAGGGGCCTATTCCATCAAGTTGACAGGTGCGATAATTGTAAAAAGTGTATAATTACTGGCGTCAAAGTGGTCCATAGGCTACGACGACTGCTTACCGTCGGGCAGGATATGTGCTTATTTGCAACCAAAATTATAACACCAAGAAAACTTGATGTTGTCGCCAATAAACAAATAAAACTTCTACGAAGAACTTGTCAAATTGTCACAAAAACACGACAATTGTAACGAAATTCCGACAGGACTAAATTCATGTCAAGAAATAGTGACAACCACCTTCAGTCCTGTAACAATTTGACAAGTGCTTCGCATAAATTATATTTGTTTATTGACGATATCATTAAGTATTTTAGGTTATGCAACTTATGTTGCAAATAAGCACACGTCCTGCCCGACGGTAAGCGGTCACTGTAGCCTATGGATTCCTGTAAAGCCATCTGATAAATTTACAGTACGAGAGGCTCCAGTAGTATCTGGGGACATGTAAGGTATTCAATAGATGGTTGCAGTCAAAGAAACTGAATGTTTTACGTCGGGGATCAAAAATTTACGCTTGGTAAATAAATTCAATAATTCGAACAAAAAAATCACAATCTATAGATATTTAAAATAATTTTATTTACCTAAGCTAGTTACATATTCGACACAATTACAGTTAGTTGTATGATGACATTCTATGAAACAGGGACCAGCACATAATTCACAAAATAAAAATATGGGTTGAAGTTCTTCTTCTTCGTAAATGTCTGTATCGTCCAAAAATGCATTATAATAACACTTAGTGCATATTCCAATAAACAATACCATTTCTTTTTCAAGGTTTAACATAAATGTTAAGTGCTCGAGTACTTCCAGGAAAACATCCCGTAATATGCATTTGGGCAGAGGCAGCTGAAAAATCTTTTCTTTCCATGTTTTGATAAGATTCCATGATATACCTTGGGTATTATCGTTTACGGTAGCTGTAATTTTTTTTAAACACAATGAATATAAAGAATTGACAACAAGAGGCATCATTTGCACGTGTCAACCCTTCCAACACTTCACATTGAAGTGAATAGATAAAGATGTATAGACTAAAGATTAGCGAAAACAACGCTACCTATTAGTATCTTCAGATAGGTTCCATATTATAAAAGAAAGTCACTGGCCACATGGAAGAAACTTCATTTTAAAATCGATTATACTTAGACACATCAAAATATCAAATCGTGTTTACATATCTATGAATCAAACGGCGTATATAAATATTTGACAAATTGGTGTGGTTACATGTAAACGGAAACCATTCATGTATACTTATTTTTGACTACGAGGTGGATACATTTAAATGGAATTTATTTAAGTATGAAACTTTGTGAAGCATTTTGTGATTACATAATACTGAAATAGTTTAATGGATACATTTTTTTGGTGTCAGTAATAGATACATATTTTTGATGAAAATGTGTGGCTACATATTTTTCAAATCTTATTTTGTATACATACTTTTAGATGTGACTGTACTATCTTCGGTGCTCCCTAAATCTCCGTGCAATACGTACAATTGGGCAAAGGGTTTAGGGCAGCTTTTAAAGGTGCCGTCACTGAAATACGAGGTGACTGTCTCCATTAAAAGCCTCGATTCTTTGGAACAGAAAATTAGTATGCGAATACCTTCGACTTCATCCGCGTAGTCTTCCAATAGAAATGATCTATATTTTTTAGGTACTTCCACCTCCAATATATTTTTGCAAACTATTTTTGACACTTCCGCTTGTTTGTTTCGATTGTAATACATTCGGGACTTTATATTAGGGAATCGAGGGATCTTGCACAACATGTCTATTCCTCTATCTTTAAGCGAGCCAACAGTTGTTTGGTAAATTTGGGGTGCAGGAACTTCGTCAGACTCTATGCATTTCTTTACACACAAATCCAGTTCTATATCTACCTCATTTTTATTAAAATCTTGAGGACAAGTGTGTTCTTTTTTCTTTGTGATAGTTCCACCCTGAAATATTTATTTTATTTAGGTATTTTAGTTTCATGAAAACACGACTTATAACAAACCACCGCCGGCTACAAATTATAAACGAGTAGAATTATAAACTATAAACGAGTGGGCGAGAGGCGAGAAGCTAGTACAGTTTTGATAGTTTTGATACCCAGCTATAAGCGAGTGGTCGCGTGCAACTTAAGAGGGCCATATTAGCCAATGACCTCGAGGATTCAACCTTTAGCTTCAACATACAAATTAAGTCTAAGCAAATTAAAATGAATTAGAATAAATTGAATAACTTACCGAAGTAGTAATACTTCCCATACACTTTATTTTTTTCCGTTGAGAACAAATCCAAAATGTACTATCGTTTCGATAAACCTTCTGTTTGTAGTATTGGTAGCCATCATTAAGCAATACTCTCCCACCGTTTCTAGAAATATATTGTATTTCGTTCATGTTTACAATGCTATTACTTGTATAATACACACCGTCATATCATATGAAAGGAAATATTGACAACCGAAGAAACAAAAAATAGTGGAAAAAAGAAACATTCAAAATATATAAAGTTTCTTGAGAGCCAGTCAAATCTGTCACAAGAAGGTATGCTATTGTCATGATGAAAGAAGGAAAATATGAAATAGATAATAATGAAGTACATTAATATATGTATATGTAAGTAGGTATATTACTTACACTGAATCCCAGATAAGAATCATACGGACACATGAGAAATATGCACGTGTAAAAAAACAATGATTAAATACTTACATCTACTTAATGATATGACTGGCCGTTTTCCGTCATTTTCATTCATAATGTCTTGATTGAAAACTGCAATGTCCATTTCGCGTCTGCCTGAGTTCTGTCATTTGTCATTTATCAAGGAGAGAACCTACGGTTTGATATGAACTATCAAAGGATTGACGGTTGAACCTCAAAATGGCGAAGTCGTCTTGAAAATATATTTTTTGTTTTTTGTTCAAACGTAGTTTAGTGTGTAATATTGGTATCGTATTATGCAGTGATCTAACGCAGAATTGTGCAGCTAATGAAGAATAGATTTCAAAACGTGTTTCACCACTATTTTTGGTCACCACCCGGCAATCCCGGGGTCACGGCCGCCTCAGCTTTCTGTAAAGTCCAGCTACCACTTTACAAAACGCAAGGCCTACTACCGAACAACGTCATGCTCTAAGGGCAAACTTATATGTTATTATACTTATTTGTTATTCTACTTGACACTGGCGAAATCATCGATTGATTTATTGATGGAAGCCATATTTTTTTTAAAAGAAGAAGAACTATCAAAACATCCAAGAACCCGACTCATCTTTCGTAATGTCGATAAGAAGAACGCCTCAAAATGATTCCTGTATTTTTGGCGGGTTTCGAAACCAAACTCAGGCAATAACAAACATGTTTAAAGCCCAAATTCTTTACAAACACAATTTATATATATCGCCTGAAACGCGAGCCTGCGTGTATCACCTTCATCCAGAACAAAGTTGGCAAGAAGTAGCTGACGCGGAAGATAATTTAACCGATTTTAACTTGCATCATATACAAGATATTGTAAATATTATGAAATCGCCAATGGAAATAGTGAAATTGATGTATTACCAACCGACAAACCACTCTGTCCTCCTGGTTGGGTGGTTAGTATATTTTTTTCTTAACTGACAGCCTGCCCGGTTTGTTGGTTAGTAATATAACTTTTTGATTACTAACCGAACGAATTAGCGTTTCGCCGGTCAGTTTCCTAATTCGTCAATTTTGCTGATTCAACAGTTTAATGATTAGACTGTTTCTTAATTCACCAATTTCCTTTTTTGCCAGTTTCACTAAATTGTCAGAGCCTCTATTAAGCCAGTTTCTTGAGTCGCAAATTTCCTTATTCCTCAATTATCTTAAGTTGTCAGTTTCAGCCGCGACCCGTCCACCCACCAGCTTCACCCACCAGTGGGTCCACGAGGAATTTCTTTTTCCCCGTGCACCCACTGCAATCTTATGCATAAGGCAGGAAAAATATATATCGATATAAATACTATTTTAAAAATTCTTCATTAAGTAATACAAACAAAACAACACATTCCTATGAGAAATTAATAGAGGTAAATAAGTGTCCTCGATGACGAAAATTTGAGAAACATCCTTAGAGCCATTCCTAACGCAACTTCTCCAAGAAATGACCAACGCTAATTTCTCCATGAATAAGTTGCATTTGTGCTTGAAGTATCTGATTGTCTCTTAATTTATAATCTGTATCCCGTGAATCGTTTAATTTATATTTTGGCGTTAAAAATATTTTAGTCAGAAGTTTAGCTATCGTTACATAATTTTTATTTACTTTTTTATTAATGCCGGCGTTCCAGCTTTCGGAAACGTTATTAGTTCTGTGCCTTCTGTTGTACACGCACCATTCCTTGATGATTTTTTCTTTTAAATAAAATTTGGCAAAGTATTTAATAAAAGTTTTAACTTTCTTGTCATTGATTTCATGGTATTCTTCATTAATGTAACTCCAGCCCTTAGATACCATGTCAATTGGTAACAATGGAAGGATACAGCATAAGCTCACGAGGCGTCGTAAAATTTTGCTTTTAACGGTCTTGGCTCGTGGACGTCCGTCAATCTTTTTAGCCTTCTTCCGCAGACTAACTGTGAAATGGTAATAACATCGATATAATATTATAGTATTAGGAAAATAATTCTTAAGTGCGTTGGTAACAGCAAACTCGAAATCAACGTGTACCACTTTTGGATTAAAATCTGGAACAGTCGCCATCAGATATATCGGAGCGGCCGAGGTACTCAAATATTTCTGAGCAGCAATAAATTCCAATAAATTATTTACGATAAATGAGGTCAATAACATCAGAACATCAAATTCGCCATAATCATATGAGCAGTGTTTTTTCAATTAAATCTGAACACACAACTCGTCAAAGTTATCTGCACAGACAGGGTGATCATAAATATCTGAACATTTAGGGAAAATATACCTTAAGTCACTTAGCATACAGTTTAAATGTAATCGTACAGATGTAGTGAATATTCCTTTTACAAAATAAGTAGGTATACAAAATATAAATCTGCGAAAAGCAACTTCACGGTCTTGCTACAAGAGACACATTTGAATAAAATATTTTGGCAATTCACGAAAACGGTACTGTGTCCTTTAATTCCATCTGATAATGCTCAGCAGAAAGAGGCACGGTTAACAATTTATGCAAATAACAATGAAAAGCAGCTAACTTATGCTGCCATGGATGAGTGGAGGAAGCCGGGATGACCGTGTCGGTATGCGTAGGCTTGCGGTAAATATTGAACTGATGTTTGTTATTTACTTTTGAGAGTGTTAAATCAAGGAAATTGAGTGAGCCGTCTTGTTCTAGTTCCTTCTTAAACTTTATCTTTGGGTGCTTGTTATTAAGATCAGTCACAAAAGTGTCCAGCTGTTCCATACTTCCCGTCCAACAGATAATTAAATCATCCACATATCTAAAGTAATACAAAATATTCCCATTACCCACAATGTGCTGGTTTTCAAAATGGTCCATAAAAATATCCGCCATTAAAGGACTCAGAGGGGAACCCATAGCTAAACCATCACTCTGCAAATAAAATTGGCCCCCAAACCTGAAATAATTTTGTTTCATACAAATACTAGTTAACTCTATTAATTCATCTACTTCCCCTGGATGTAATCGTTGTTTTTCAAATAGATCCCTAAGAATGTCTAAAGTTTCCACATATGGTACATTAGTGAATAAACTATCTACATCTAATGAAAGAAGGATAGAATTTTCCGGAACATTCATGTCTTTGATTCTATCTATTAAGTCCAAACTATTCTTCAAACAATACTTTGGCCGAAATTGGGACTTTTGTCTAATAATGTAATTCAACCTTTTCGCTAAATTATATGTTGGCGCACCCAAATAAGAGACTACGGGACGAATCGGGATGTTGTCTTTATGAATTTTCGGAAGGCCATAAAGCATAGGAGCACGTGGATTCATAGGTATAATCATATTCTTCTTATGCTCGGTTTCAAACACAAAAGATGAATTTTTAACTGCATTCCTTAAATCTTTTTGGAATCCTGGAGTAGGATCTCGACGTAAACTCGAAAAGCCGTCACCTTGAATAAGATCTAATACTTTCTGATTATACTGTTCTCTCTCCATAATTACAATACAATTGCCTTTGTCTGCCTTGGAAACCACCAAATCACTAGCTTCCACTTTCCGTTGTACAGATCTTAGCAACAAACTATCAGAATTATGTCTAGCATCCTCTAATGGATCAGTACTCTTAATAACATTAGCCACTTCAACCTTCGTTTCTACTTCACCACGTCCCCGTACTATTGCAACCTCTGAATCCACTGCCAAATTCTCTAATACCTTTTGAGTGATTCTCGGCTGGATGTTATATTTTAACCCTTTTTCCAATAACCCAATTTCAGCTCCCGAAAATTCAACACCAGTTAGATTATTTACACGAGGGTAGAAATTATGATGTGCCAATGGTCCTACTTCCTGTCGCTTAAAATATGAACTAGAACTCGACCTCCTTAGCCTTTGCAACTTGTTAAGCTGAGTAGTATACATCTCATGTGCTAATTCAGATGCAAAGTATCTCGCCTTTTGGTCAAGTATATCAAACTCGAGATTATGCAACTTAAATGAAAGCTCCGAATATAACACTTTAAGATGTAATTTCAAATTATCTCGAACTGTAAACCAATGGCGAGATTCTTCGTTCAACCAAACTTTTTGAGCTCTGTCAATTGCCAAGCTTGCCGCTCTCGTAGCACTGTTACAGTGAATATGAATATAATTAGGTACAATATTGAAACGCTTGCACTGCTGGTTAAACCATACATTCTGGACAGCTGCACGATGTTGTTTGGTTAATTTGACATAAAGTCGTGCCTGTTCGGCTATGCTAGCCGCTTTTAAGTAATTAATTGAATCAGGCGTTACTTTGCGGAAGTCCATATTATTAACAACAATAATATTACTTTGCTATTCCGCTGTTTAATAACGTGCTAGTCAATCAGTGCCAACCCGTTATATTTACTTGCGTATTTTTTCATGCATTAATGTTCCCTCCCTCCCACCGCAAAATTAAATACGCAAATAAATATACCAAACCACCACCAATAATACCAAAACTCGACACGTGTTTCGCCTCTCTACGAGGCATCCTCAGGAGACGCTTGAGATGTTGTCGGTCTGACGTCCGACAACGGAATGACTTGTCTTTTTTTTTTTTTTTTGGAACCTGACTTGGGCCTTATGCACATGTGTTGTGCCTTAGAGCAAGCGGACTGTGTGGGGGGAAGGTAGCCTGGGGAAAATCCAGGACCCTTCCGCGCCAGACTTGACTTGTACTACTGGAATACTCCTACTGAGTTTTCGCTTCCAGTGAGATTGGTTGAGACGGTCTCAACCTAATCTGAGTGGTGTGTAATGGTATCGAGCTAATGGGAGTTTTATTGCTGGTTCGCTACTCCTAGCCTGCTGGTAAAGACTCCAGCAAGAAACCCAGCAGGCCCGACCGCTGTCGGAGTGACTCTAACCGGTACGCGGCGGTACCGTGTTGATAAAGGACTGAATGTGTCGGTGTTGTCGCGTGGTGGACGTCCCCGCCGGCGGGAACGCCGAAGTGTACGCGTTGTGTCCGCGGGGGACGGCGCACGCACAGCGGCCCATCTTTCGAGGGTCGCTGTGAGTGCGTCGTCCGGGTCCGAGAGAATGTGTCTAGGCCGCCGGACCGAGCGGCCCCTAATCAGTGTGTGACGCGTTGTCAGTCCTGTGAGGGAGGAGGGACGGGAGTGTAGCTCGCAGCCTTCCTAACTAACGGATTTCGATGGTGGGGAGCGTTATCAAAGTAACGCCTGGAAGCCTGCTTAAAGAAACCATACACGGAGTTAAGCCCCGAGTCGTGGTGCAAACTGAGGGTCGTCTGGTACCACGGAGCACCAGTCGCCCTACGGAGAAAACGATTCTGAACTACCTGAAGCGGCTTGAGGCGTGACATACCCACGTGGGCAAAGACCACACTTGAGTATGTCATGATTGGACAAACACAAGTTTTGTAAAGTGTCAGCTTATTTCTAAGTGACATTTTACTAAACTTGTTGATCATCGTTCCCAGCCTTCCTAATACGAACAGCGCTCTGTTACGCACCCTACGGATGTGGCTTCGGAAAGTCAGTTTACGGTCGAGAGTAACGCCGAGATATTTGACCTCGCTAACCCACGGAATGGGTTGGTCAAAGAGCCGTACCGGATCCATCTTCCTCTCCGCCGTGCGCGGGTTGAGAGTAGGATGGAAGAGTATCGCTGCACTCTTATCCGGATTCACTTCAATACGCCAAAGACGAAACCATTCACCGAGGTCAATGATTGCCTCTTGGAGGTATTTCCGAATAAGACTGTAGCGAACGTGCGTCGTATAGAGCGCGGTGTCGTCCGCGAACAACGTATGTCGTTCGTGAACAACGAATAGAGCGTGGGAGAGAGAACGGAGCCTTGCGGGACTCCGGCCCTAATAGGATGCGGAGCTGATAACGTTCCCTCCAGTCTGTAACAAAAGCTTCTGTCCGTAAGGAAATCTCGTATTATGAGTACGAGTCTGTCCGGCATTCCGATCTGATATAGTTTATATACCAGCCCGTTATGCCAGACCTTGTCGAAGGCTTTTGCCACATCGAGAAAGATCGCACCAGTCTTCGCCCCGTTGAGTTTCGAGAAGCCGTCTAGGATGTGCTCCGTTATGCGGTGCACCTGCTGGACACACGAGTGCCCAGCCCTAAAACCGAACTGCTCGTCCGTGATGATCGAATTTTCCTCCGTGAAAAGGCGAATTCGGGTGAGGATGACCCGCTCAAATAGCTTCGCGAGCGAACTAAGTAAGCTAATGGGCCTGTAGGAGGCTGGCGATTGTCGCGGTTTCCCGGGTTTCGCTATACCTATGACCGTCGCACATTTCCACGTGGCTGGAAAGTGACTGTTGGCCAGGGCGGCATTGAAGATGCCGACCAAAACGAGTATCAGGTGCGCTGGCAGAAGTCGCAGAATACGGTTGGATACACCGTCCGCACCTGGGGCCTTCTTTACGCGGAGATACCTAACTAGATCACTGACTTCCTTAGCCGACACCGGTAAAAATGGTGAAGTTACTGGGAGGCGCGATCTCCTTTCCACCTCGGAATTTACCCTCTCGACGTGGGCTTCGTCGGTGGGCAGGAGGCTAGGCGAACACTGGGACTCTAAACTACTGGCTAGGCATTCGGCCTTCTCGTCGTCCTCGAACGCGGGGGTCGGTTGATCCGGGCGATCCAAGGGGGGAACGGTCCAAACAGTATCTGATTTGAGAAATCTAGCTAGTTTCCAGTACGCCTGGTGACTAGGCTTTATTTCCCCCGAAAATAAATATTACGAGTTCGCCCGAAATTCGGCAATTCGCTGCTTGGACTCTTTGCACAAGTCCCTCAGGATTTGACGATTTTCGGGAGAAGGGAAGTTAGAAGTGGTGCGGATGGCACGATTTTTCCTATTTACCAGCTCTCTCAATTCCGCAGGCAGGGGACGGCGTTGGATTTCCTCGGCCGACACCTCCCTGGAGAATTCGCTTTTACAGCGTTGAGATGACTGGTGAATAGGTCGATCACTGGTCGGTCTGTTCAGTTGTGGTAATGTTGTCAGGGATGGCGTTAAGTAGGGGGGAGTCTGTCTTTAGGAGACCTTCGTGTACCCTGTCCCAGTCCACGAGTGTTCTGGTAGGGGCCGTGTGATCCGGGTGAGGCCCTAGCCGCAAGATGACCGGCCTATGATCGGAGTTGAGTTCGTGTAATACTTCTATAGAACGCATGGTGAGCCCTACGTTCTTTAGGAGCATCATGTCGAGTATGTCTGGTCGTAAAGTTACATCGAAGGGATAATGAGTCGGCTCCAAGGGAGTGAGGAGATCGAAGGGGAGGCCCTCGAGCAAGAGACGATTGAGCCTAGTGCCTTTGGGGTTTGTCGCGACGCAGCCCCACGAGACGTGTTTGCTGTTGAAATCTCCGGCCACGATGGCCGAAGGCCCTAAGGACGCTAAACTATCCAAGTCAGTCTGAAGAATGTCGAGTTGTGGTGAAAGGTAGGCTGACACAACCGATATTGGGGGATGACCGTCCATCGATATGCGGCAAACCGACACTTCCATATTTGTCAGGGGAGGGGGATCGAGACTTATGCAATGTAAGTTACCTTTATAGAATACGCAAGTGCCCCCTTTGGGCCTACCGTCGATCCTATCGTTCCTAACCATCCTATAGCCAGGGATACGGAAACATCTCATAAACGGCTTATAAAATGTTTCCTGTACTAGAAATATGTCAACGGAGTTATCGCGCAGAAAGTTTGTGACCTCATCCTTCATTCTGCTCAGGCCATTTGCATTGTAAGTACAAATGGTAAGCGAACTGGGTTTAAGCTTAAGGGCCGCACTATTCATACTGATCAAGATCGACCGGACTGCCTAACAGGGAAGCGAAAAAACTGTTTTCAGCGGCTGCCATATAAGCCATGAATCTCCTCTGGCCCTCAGGGGACAGAAGTTTCATGGCCGCAGTGGCGCCAGAGGGGGGACCTGGGGCGGGCCGGCCCGCTTTACTGGCAGGGACACCCTTTGTCAGGGCCCCTGGGACTGGGGCGCTGAAGGCGCCGGGCGGGGGGCTGCGGTCGCTGAGGGCAACGGGGACCTAGGTCGGACACCTAGACCTACTGCCTTAAGGGCTGGGAATTCCCGTGCGTCAGTGGGCCGGGGAGCCATTGGCGTCTTGCCCTGCCCGCGTCCTTCTGGTTGCGTGGACCTCGGCTTTTCGGTCGTGTTCAAACGCTTTGGAGCGCAAGGGCACCCCCCCCAGTTGGCAGTATGCCCGTGGGGGAGCTTACGCTCCAAACAGTTCGCGCACTTCCTACCACGCGGGTCCCTACAACCTTTAGGGCGGGGGCAGTCGCGCGACGAATGGTCGCCGGCGCACTTCACGCACCGCGGGAGGCACCTACACCCAAATGCGCTGTGCCCGTAGCGTTGGCAGTTGTGACACTGCGTTATATACTTCTTCTGGTTGGGGGGTTCTATACGAACGGTGATGCCCACGCAGTTACGGACTGCGTGGATGGCCCTACGTTGGTCCAGGTCGGTTTTGATCAGTACGATATCGTACTTGCCCCTACTCTTGTGATAGAGTCGGCAAACTTCCCGAACTCTAACACCCTGACGTTCCAGATCCGCCTTTACTTCGTCCTCCGAAACGACGACGGGCACGTTCCGGATGACGACCCTGTGCTCCTTCTCCTCGGGGAACTTTCTGCGGCTAAAGCCACATCAAGTTCCTCGAGGAGGCGGCTCAGGGACCTGTAAGCGACGGATCCCTTGACAGTTATCGATAATCCATAATAGGGCCGCTGCTGGATGTCGGCCCGATGTATCTCGATGCCCCGCTGCTGGGCGATGGCCCGAACAGTGGTCCACCGATGCACATCAACCAGCACCAAGCTGTCGAACCTATTGTGGTCGACCCCTGGTGCTGAAGGCCCCCCTCCGCTTGCCTTAGGGGCACTACCGGCCGCCGTGGCCTGCACCGAGTGTGCTGCGGGGGAGGGGGTCAGCGGGGTCTCCGTGGCTGGGGCCGAAGACCCACCGTTGTTTGCCCGAGCGGCACTAGGGGCCTGAGGGGCCAGCACTGAAGGTGCTGCAACGGCGGGGATCCTGGGCGTCTTCGACACCGGTGTCGAATCGGCCGGAGACTTCGGCCGAGAACGTTTGCCCTTTCTGCTGCGGGCTACTTCCCAGGCGTCGACGTCCATCTCTGTCTGGGGGTCCTCTGTGTAAAGGAGGGCGAGATTCTCATCATCCGTAAGGATGTGAGTCGAGGGGGAGCGAGTGCTGCTGCGGGAGCGCCCGGAGTCTCGTTCATCTCGCACGTAGGATCTCGTCCTAGGCGAGCGCGAGCGGGATTTCCGGTTGCGAGAATCCGCAGCGGGACGGGCCTTACGGGCCGGAGATGAGCTGGGGGCAGGCGCGGCTGCCTTTTTATCGGGGGACTTTAGGAAGTCGGCCTTAGTCGGCGCGACGGCCTTAGGGGCAGGGGAGGGGGGCTTGGGTTTAGCCGCCTTCGCCGGCGGCGGCGGAGGCGGTCCCATGGCCGGAGGGGCCGGGGCGGGGGCAGACAGTGCCTGCCGGGCTTGCCTTAGGGGCATGGGGGTGCGCGGGCGATTTCGTCGGCTTTGAGGGCTTCGTGGCATTGCCCGAGCCAGCCTCGGTGCCACGACTGCCGAGTCCCTCACGCAAGCGGTCATTTTCAGACCGCAGGGTGAGGTTCTCGGCCTTCGTCCGCTCGAGACTGGCCTTTAGCTCCGCCATGTCAGCTCTCAGGCCCGCGATCTCGACCATCAACGCCTCCATCCTAATGTCGGTCGGGAAGCCTAACGAAGGATTGATTGGATTCGACGATTGGCGACGATTGACGAGTCCTAGAGTCGTGTTGTGTCCACTTGTCCGCCGTGTCAGTCCTCTAAATGTGTGTGCCTACACAACGGGAAGAGAGTCGGACGGTGTGAGGTTATCGGGCTTCGTGGTGGTATCCACCCCGTCTGTGGCTTCGTTTGGCACTGTTACGTTTCCACCACAAACGGCCACTGCGAGCGTGGTCTTTTCAAAAGGGCAGAGACGCGCGGGTCTGACTTGAGAAAGTCTTAACTAACGGGTATCCACCTGGTGTATTGCACCGGGAGTCTAGCCCACACAGCTTCCACCGAAGTATTCACTGTGCGACCACTACGAGCGTGGATTTCCAGAGGGGCCGGGACGCGCGGGTCTTGCTGGGGACTTGAGAAAGTCTTAACTGCCACCCGATGCTGTCCTGAGGTAATTTACCGGGTAAATTACCACGAGGGGGAGCCGAAGTACGTAGAGAAGACGAGTCGGAGCGAATTTCGGGTTAGGACAACGATTAGGCCAGAGCGCACAGAAAGCACGACCTCACTCAACCGCTGCCGTAACCGGAATGACTTGTCCAGAATGGTCGGCCATATTTATTGCATCACCACCCCTTCTACCGTGTAAGTGCGAGTGAGATGCAAAAATTCGAAGTAACGGTGATGACACAATGTTCAACTGTTCGTTAATAATTAAACCTCTATTTTTGTACCTAATTATTTCTAACTGTTCCAGAACATTCAGACGCAATCCTTTTTCACAAACATGTAAAAGATCAAAGGAGTGATCCTCAGATATAGAATGGGAATTTTCTAACAAATGTTTCGCAAAATTGGATCGTTCTGGATGGTTATGCATATATGAAGCAACATGTTCTTTATATCTTGTATTAAAACTGCTACCCGTTTGCCCCACATACACTTTATGGCAGTCATCACAAGTTAACTTATAAACACCAGATGTACCATATGTGGAAACTTTAGACATTCTTAGGGATCTATTTGAAAAACAACGATTACATCCAGGGGAAGTAGATGAATTAATAGAGTTAACTAGTATTTGTATGAAACAAATTGTTGTTAATAATATGGACTTCCGCAAAGTAACGCCTGATTCAATTAATTACTATCACGTGTGTGTAAAACACAAATGGGGGCCATTTATTGTTTAGGTGTTTAAGTAAATTACTCACTTCATTAATAGTAACTGATCCTTTACACTTTAGCTTCTGTTTTTGCGTACAATTCCAGATTGACGATTTATTAGACTTAACTTTATGCTTAAAATATTGATGGTCCTTGTCTATTAACACAAGGCCACGTTTTCTTTTTATTAACTTAATTTCTATATCGAATATGTTAAGTTTCTTTCGGAATATAATTATTATAATTATAAAGTAAAATAATTTCTTGAAAGAAAGGGCAATTTATTACTTTGAAAGACAAGTGACAGCCGACAGATGACTAGTATTATGTTATCAGTGTAAACATAAACAATGAAGTGGCCAGTTTGTGCACTCGTGGCGACCGGATTGAATTGATATCGATATTTTCCCGCCATAATGCAGTGGGTGCACGGGGAAAAAGAAATTCCCTGTGGACCCACTGGTGGGTGGACGGGTCGCGGCTGGTCAGTTTTGCTATTTCATCATTTTCTTATTTCGTTACTTTCCTTGTTCATCTGATAGTTTAGTTTGTCAGTTTCCCCATCTCGTCATGATTATGATTTGCTACTTTTTTGGGGTTCCTTAGTAAGCTAGGAACCCAGCTGTTTTTAAGGCGATACAAGACGTATTTTTGTACTCAGTTAAAAGTCACGAAATATAACTAAGTTTAATATTTTTAAACCACATTACCGTATTCTTTAAAAACATAGATATGTCTTATTTTACACTAAAACTGATGGAACAATAAATAAATATTATATATTATAGGACAATTTTTACACAAATCAACCTAGTCCCACGGTAAGCTCAATAAGGCTTATGTTGTGGGTACCAGATGACGATGTTTATAATAGATGCACAATCACAAACATAGAAAACACCCATAACTCAGGAACAAATCGTTCCTTGAATACAAAAGGGCCACAAATCAAAAATTAACACAAACACAAAATTAACAAAAACTAAAACAAACGCCTTGCACTGAAGATATGCTGCTAATCTATACATTTTCTATAATTTCTGATTTGTGGCCCTTTTGTATTCAAGGAGCGAAATATTTGTGATAAATACACAAATAAACGCCCTTACTAGGACTCGAACCTTGGACCTCCGCTTAACAGGCAGGGTCATTTACCAACTAAGCTACGAGGCCGTTCAATATAGAGAATTACACACATCATACACCACCAGCCTATATGTACGTCCCACTGCTGGGCACAGGCCTCCTCCCATGTAGGAGAGGGATTGGGCTAATAGTCTCCACGCTTGGCCAGTGAGGATTGGAGACTTCACATACACTTTATTATTCCTTCTCAGATGTATGCAGGTTTCCTCACGATGTTTTCCTTCACCGAAAAGCGACTGAATATAGGGAATATAACTACACAATTAATATGACAGATCATTTTAGTACATCAAACACATATTTTATTATACCATTTGACTAACTTAATATATTCGTACCTACATAAAACTTAACATGTGCTTAGGCATTGTATAGAACTTATATTATACACATAAAACGCAACGCAACTATTCTTACTTAGAAATCATAAGAAAATGGTGAACGCAAAAATAACCGACAAGGCTAATTTAATTTATACGCTTGTCTATTCGTCTTGACACGTTAATCATGTCCAACGTAGATAAACATGTCCATATATTTATCCTTTGGAATAAAATAAAATCATTGACTATATTCTTGATACGCTCGTCTAGTTGTAATGACCGTTTTTTTCGGTTACGTTCGGACACATATATAGAGTGCTGCCTTATTTTGAAGTCTACATGTTTTGCTTCTTGTCTAATGATAGCAGCTGAGACATTCAATGTATGTGCCCATCCAAACATTTGAGATGTACGAGTTAAATTTTTCATAAATCACTGCAGATTTTTCTTGAATAGTGCGCCACCCTTCTGGGATATACATAGTCGGTAGAAATGCCAAGGATGAACACATTCTGATATGTCGACTCGCAATATTATCGGGGATTTTTAATTCTTCAGCTTTACGCAACAAGCATTGTTTGTAGTGGAAAAAACAGCCTACGATTTTCGCTGCTGGAAAATTTACTTTGATTGCCTGAATTGCACCCAACTCAAAATCCACATGTATTTTATCAGGGTTGAAATTCAGTATTGACTGTTTTAAAAATTTAAAAACAGTATCGTAAGTTGCTTTTTCTTTATTGGGCAGTAGGCAATAAGCTAACGGAACGATGTTTGTTTCCCTTTCAGAACTCCCTACATCAGCGTGGATAGAATAAAGCTGTTTAAAGGGTTTAGGAACACACTTGAACGTGCCGTCACAGAATATTTCTTATATACCGCTGCTTTGTTCTAAAGCAAAGGGTGTCATGAAAATAAAAATATTGTTTTCTTCATAGACGAGAAAATCTTTAGACAATTTTTCTGGAATTACCATATCCTTTAACCCTTTACCAGGCCCCAAAGAACTAGCGTGTTTTCATACGTACTGTATATACTGTTACACCCGTATTGAACGCCTTGTAAAAAATGCATTTACGAAAGTTGGAGATGCTCCTTTCAACCAGAAATAAAAATGTGGGTTACGGTTATCCCATCACCTGTCTAAGTAATTAACTGTCATACTCGATTTTGTCTTATTATATTCTTGATCAGGCGAAGGGATATATTCCTCCCACATCTTATATCGGTTATCACAGTTAAGGTTTAACTCCAAACCTACTACGAAACATTATATCATCAATCACTGAAAATATTATTTTATGATCTTCAGTTTAATTGTAATTAAAGAGTTTTTATGACATGACAAGACAATTTACCGGGCCATGGGAAGAATAGCTCCCACACAGTTAAACTCTAATAAGGCCATGGGATAATGTCAACCCACATCCTAATTCTGGTCATACACAATAAGGCGTAAATATGTAGCAATTTTTACGATTACATTACCTTTCAACACTCAAAATCTACTAAATGTCAAAAAATTGTTCGACCTATGTACGAGCCCCAATGCAATATAGCTCGTCTAGTCGCAATTCCGCATGCGTATTTTTTTTTCAAAAAATAGTATTTCTACCCGAATCGACTTTGATGATTAATGGAATACACTAGACGCAATGTCACTAAAGCTAGCTTAGTTTTGAGTTGTACAAAGTGTATATCTCGTTATTTATTTTAAAATAATTTAATTATAAATATTACATCTCACACGCAAAAAATTACGTCTGCTTCATATTTAAGGCAAAATAGGTCGTCTATTTAAAATAAAACCTGTTTACCAGGGTTCGTAATATAAAATATTATTTTCAAATTGAATACGGAATATTCTCTGTCATGTAAAATGACAAACCACTATATAAAAGGGCAAATTCAGCCAAATTTTTTATTACTCCAAATCGTTTTTCTATCGAGATGGCACGAGGTAAGCCAGTGACTGAAGAAGTGCGGAAAATTATAATCTCCAGTAACAATAAAGGCAAATCTACGTACCAAATTGCCAAGGACCTTTCTATGCCAAGGTCTACAATCCAAACTATCATCGAGCATCATCGAAAACACGACAAAATTTCTTGTTTAAAGAAATCCGGCCGCCCACGAATTACTACTAAAGCAGAAAACAGGATTCTGAGGAAGATCATCAAGAAAAATCGTCGTGCAAGAGCTGGAGAACTTACGGTACTATGGCGTGACGCAATTAAAAAAAACATTTCAGTGGATACTTGCAAGAGAGTGACGAAGAGGATGGGCTACGGTTTTTACACTGCTAAAGAGAAACCGTTACTTACACAACGGCAGAAAACTAACAGGTTGAAATTCGCCAAAAAGCACAGAAATTGGACCGTCGATCAGTGGCGTAAAATTATATGGAGTGACGAATCTAAATTTGAAGTCACAGTAGGCGATGAACGAAGTAAAGTCATTCGCGAAAAAGGAGAGGCATTTCAAAAATATTGTCTTAAGCGTAAGGTAAAGTTTCCAGCTTCCTTAATTATTTGGGGCTGCATGTCGGCACAGGGTGTCGGCTGTCTGCAATTTATAGATGGAACCGTCAATGCCGAAAAATACAAAAGCATCAGTAGTATGGATTTGTGCGTTCTGGATCAAACTCATACCCCAGATTTCCCTTCAAAATGCCTGATGACCTTTTTTTAGCAACCGTCGTCTCTTGAGGCCTTGCAAAGGGGCGGAGTGGTAAGGACCAAGATGGAGCCCTCCTATTGGTTAGGTAATTAAGCATGGTCATTAAGACTCATTAGGATGAAAGGTGGATTACATGTGATGGAGCCCTCCTATTGGTTGTGGAGGTCATTAAGCATGATCATTAAGAGTCATTAGGATGAAAGGTGGGTTACCTGTGATGGAGTCCTCCTATTGGTTCCTATTGCCAGTCATATCCTCCAGTGACAGAGTCCACAAACAGAGTGTTTTCGAAAGAAGACTTCTTCGGCGCGGTATATTGGATTTTCACACAGAAACAACACACAGACAGGTTAATAAGCAAAAACATCGGTAAAATTATTACTAAAGCCGTTATAGCAAGAAGGATATTAAAATCACCACAATTTCTTAAACAGTTGTTTGTTTTCGGCAAAAAAATAACGGGCTACAGCTGATTGAATATCAAAACACGAACGTCACATTCTGACAGTGACAGC